>OX637354.1:1212145-1848989 GCA_951799405.1 Agapetus fuscipes | reverse complement strand
AAAACCCAATCTCAAATGAACATAAGCCTTGCAACTCTTGCCGTCCTTCCCTGAAACAGGGGTGACATTGGCAAAGTGAACCAGTTTTTTACATTATGGGTGGTCAGCCGCATAACAACCTACAAATTGAAATAACTAAAAAATTAGTGATTTTCGACCCCTAGTTAACTGGGTCAAAAATGTTGCAAATAGACTCTAGTATAACCCCTTTCAAGGAATAGGTCGAATTACCAGTCACCCTGTATATCGCCCATCCCTTATCTGAGAGATCGAAGAGTTGCCCTTTGAATGGGACAAAATGGAAAAGAACCTTTCCAAGGCATTTAAAATGTCACCTTAGTTTTTTAACAAACTTTCTACATCCTATAAATTGTCTATCTTCACAAACACTCCGGTATTTTCAACTATGAAACTACGTAGGTTATATATACGATTAAGTGCGACATAATTAAGTAAGTGCGTCATTTTCATTCAGTGTAAAGTCGCTATGGGGCCGTCCATAAATTACGTCATCGATTTTGGCCGATTTTCGACCCCCCCCCTTCCCTTACAATCATCCTATAGTCATTATCTAATGACCCCCTCCCCCTCTTGCTGTAATAATGGATGAGCTTAATAACTAATAATGTTTTATTACTTACATACTATTTAGTATATTTTGTAGAAATTGGTATTTACAAGAACGACGTCACTTTTGGTACTCGTACATCATTTGCCATCATCCGCAGACCAGACTCCCCCCCCTTAATGCGAATGACGTAATATATGGACAGCCCCTATGCTAACGTTGAAAATACCGGGCCTTTAAATAATGAATATAATCAATAGGTTTCCAAAAGAGAGAGACTTTGCTTTTTGGATGCGAGCCAAATGAAAAGGAAATTTTTAAACATGAAATTATTACGAAAAACAAAATTCCCAGAACAGCTACAGTAAAAATGACAATTAAATAAGTATTTGTGTATCTATGAAACATTGAATGGCCTAAAGCAGGCACATGTAAGTTCATGCTTACACATGTTTATTTAGGTTATTTTTTACTTCCAGGGGGGGGGGCAGCTGCACCCCGCTGCCCCTTCCTGGTTACGCCCATGTCCCCAAACGAATTACAAATTTGGTTGCATATACGTAAATCAGCTTATGTATGTATATATACATCTTATTTCCTGTTCCATTTCCATCACATTATAACCCACTTCCATCACATTATAACCCACTTCCATCACATTATAACCCACTTCCATCACATTATAACCCACTTCCATCACATTATAACCCACTTCCATCACATTATAACCCACTTCCATCACATTATAACCCACTTCCATCACATTATAACCCACTTCCATCACATTATAACCCACTTCCATCACATTATAACCCACTTCCATCACATTATAACCCACTTCCATCACATTATAACCCACTTCCATCACATTATAACCCACTTCCATCACATTATAACCCACTTCCGAGAAATATTTAACCGAGGTCCTTACCAGAATTGAGCAATCAAATTTGATGTGTCAATCAAATATTGATTGGAGGTTTGTGCAACAGGCCCTTGAAAACCTGAAGATGATCGAGAGATAGAAAACGGTTGAATTTATTAATAAAAATAAAATGAATAAAAGTGTGTAAATAAAACAGTGATTCATTAGATTTTTTTTTTAAAGTTTAGTAGTAATCAATTTGAAGTTAATATTAAATGCATGCCCACAACAACACACGTGTAAGTTCGCGCTAACAAATGCTGCATGTGTACTTGCAAATTAAAATAAAATCTAAAATGAACATAAGCTCTGGAAGTTTTGCCGACCTTTCTTGAAACAGGGTCTAATCTAATCTAATCTAAGCGGCAAAGATATATATCATGTAAGATTTATATTATATGCATTCCCACAAGCAAATATGTATAATTTCGCGCTAACACATGCCGCATGTGGACCTACAATATAAAAACCCAATCTCAAATGAGCATAAGCCTTGCAACTCTTGCCGTCCTTTCCTGAAACAGGGGTGACATTGGCAAAGTGAACCATTTTTTTACAGTATGGGTGGTCAGCCGCATAACAATCTATAATTTAAGGTACATACATGACAAATTACATTTTTTTTAAATCAATAAATAACAATATATACATGGACATAAAAAAATCATAAAACCATTTTCACTTTAACAAACCCTAGCCGCCAACATCACAGATCAACCGCCATTTCTTTCTATCCTTACATACTTCTTTCATTTCCTCCAGAGTCATAACCGTCTTCATACAAGCTCTTATTTTATTATTACTCTGGATATGACTCTGGGTGACATTGGCAAAGTGAACCATTTGTTACAGTATGGGTGGTCAGCCTCCCACCAACCTTTAAGTCAAGGAATGAATTAATCCAATCGAACTTAAATTGTGAATTTTAAATTTGAATATCGTTTTGTACCATATATTGCCTATACCTATTAGGCGCATGTGCCTATATGGGATGCACGCCCCTGTACAATGTATATTTTATTTACGTTTCAGGCACCTGCAGCCGCGCCCTGACAGACCTCCGCGCCTCCACCCCGGGCCGGCGCCCCAGCAGCGCGGGCCTGTTCTGCCTCTGCTGGGGCGGACTCCTCGGCCGTCTCGGAGCCCTGGCCGGGGGGGCGCGCGCCCTCGGGGGCACCCTGGACGCCCTGAGCGCGGGCAAGGCGCGCCACTGGCTGTTTGGGGAGCCCCAGGCTGCCGGGGTGAGCGCCGCGGAGCCCTGGCCTGACCCCATAGCCGTGGCTGCTATTGCTGTAGTCTGTGTCATGTTCATGTGCGGACTAGAGGTGAGTTATTGCTCATCATGTAAAACCATTCAGGGCTATTCTTAGACATTTTAGTCGCCCGTTGAGCCCGCGATTTGACAAACTAATAATGCATTTGTATGAAGATCTGTCAATCCAAGATGGTCGCAAGTGAACAGCTGATTAGTCTTCATAAAAATATTACCAAAATTTGGTAGGTAAGAATTACCGTGGGGATGGAACTTTCAGCCTAGGCATCATTAGTTTGTCAAAGCGTGGGCTCAACCGACGACTAAAATGTCTGAGAATAGCCCCGATTGACTTTGATATCTGTGGGCTAGAAATTATTTTACTGAAAATAGACTGATACCATTGTTCCTTGACTTATAGGTTGGTATGCGGCTGACCACCCATACTGTAAAAATGGTACACTTTGCCAAAGTCACCCCTGTTTCAGGGAAGGTCGGCAAGAGTTGCAGGGCTTATGTTAATTTGAAAATGGTTTTTTTATACTGTAGGTCCACATGCGGCATGTGTGAGCGAAATTATGCGTGTCTGCTTGTGGGAATGCATTTTATATGAATCTCAAATTAAACATATCTTTGCAGCTTATATTTAGATTTAGACACTCTCGACGGGATTTGACCCGAGCTCACGGCATAGAATGCAAGCACTCTACCGTCTGAGCTATCGACCGGACACAAAACGACACATAAAGAACACACTATCCCCGAAGGAGTCGCATAGGCGTGTAGAAGCAAAATAAATGTTTGTGTTGGCTTGGGTGTTTTGTCATGTGATGTTTTTTCATGTGCTATTTGTGGTTTGAAGTCAACTTGTTAATGCTTGAAAAAAAAAATCCATAAAAAAAATATACTCTATGGTATGTACCATTAAGACTTTTATTTCAATTATTTTATACCTGACTATGATTAAAGATCGAAAACGTTTGTAAAATAAAAATAAATAATTGTGCATGTGAAAATATAAAACAGTATTTTAATTTAAATCCTAAAAAATAAATAAATTATTATAATATATTTATACCAAACTAATGAATGCTCACACAATCCAACAAATACAAGTATATTTTGTTTGGTTTGTGTATTAACACTGTGAAAATTCATATTGATTGATTTCTACTGACTTTATAGAACCAAAAATTCTAATGAAACACTGTTTTATTTTTACTCTATATAAATTTTATTTTAATTGATAAATTAAAAATTATTTACTATCTCTAAAATAAACTTAATAGTAGTGTGAAAATAAAACAGTGTTTCATTAAAAAAATTGGTTCTACAAAGTTTTTAAAAATCAAATACAAGTATAATTATTATTTGAACACCTGTAGGTACCCTTAGTACGAGTTGCAAAACTTGAGTAAAGTAAAGTTTACGGAAAGTATTAAAAAGTGATTTTCCCCAAAATCTGCCATTTTTGTTTCTTACACTTTATGGTCTTAGCAAAAGAATTACAGTGATGAAGAAGATCAAGTTCAAAGAAACAAAAACGGCAGATTTTGGGGAAAACCACTCTTTAATACTTTCCGTAAACTTTACTCAAGTTTTGCAACTCGTACTCAGGGTAGGTACTGCATCTAGTTATAGAGACACAGACACACTCACACAAGTAAAAATGTTTTACAACATTAACAATATCTTGTTGATTTCCCCTTGTTGATTTCTCCTTGTTTATTTGTAGAACGCATAGGTACTGCACCACATTTAATTGTATCTGCCATTGTTTTGTTTGTAGAACAACTCAACATTCACGGCCATCCTGCTGACCTCTGTGCTGTCGGCTGTTGTCCTGTTTGTGACGGCGGGCAGTGTGGCTGCAGACACCAGCTCCTGGGGCCAGGAGGGCTACCTGCCAGACGGATGGAACGGGGTATACACCACCCTAGCATTCTAACCATATTGTCTTGTTGATAAGCACATTTCCACCTTATTCAAATCTGCTTTCAGCTGGAATGAAATATACCTGCTTAGTTACTTATTTAGCCAATCTCATCCATTGTTACAAATAGGCCTCATCCATTTATTTCCAGACATCTCAATCCTGAACCTTCGACATCCAGCCATCGGCAATCCTTTTTATGTCAGTCAACCATCATATTAGTTAGGTCTTCCTCTACTTCCTTCTTCTGTCCTCAAGAGGGTTCCACTCCAATTTCCTCTTGGTCCATCTTTGGTCATTGATCTGACTGTGTAGCTGACGCTCTACAGGCACGAGTGGACTGGATCCGCGTCTTCTCTTCACTGTTCCTCGGTCAGCTGGTTGTAAGGCAGCTGCCTTTCCAATAATTCCAAAATCTCGATGTCAGGGGGCAAAGCGGCGGGTCGATGTCGTATCAAAGATGTGAAGAGATGGTCCGGAAGAGTAGCAGGTCGAAGTTCTGAAGAAAGCGAAGAGTTGTAGTAAGAAGTCGGAAGTCGGAGAACAAGTGATTTATTTCAAAGAACATGACAGGAAAAACTTTGAGGGATAGAGTTAGGAATGAATGGGTAAAAAAAGAATGTAATTTGAAAGAGGATGTGAAAGTCAAAGTACAAAAGAATGTTATGAGATGGTTTGGGCATGTGAAAAGAATGAATGATGATAGACTGACAAAGCATGTATACAAAGAAAGTGTGAAAGGAAAAAGAGGGAAGGGACGACCGAGAAAAGTATGGAGTGATCAGATTGAGGAGATTGTGAAAGAATGGGATATACAAAGTGAGCATAAAAAAAGAAAATGCATGAAAAAGGTGATGGATATAAAGGAATTGAAAGAGGTATGTCAGGATAGGAAAAAATGGAGGCAGCTCTGCAGAGGCTCTGGCCACCCCTAGCGGAATGGCGACAGAGTTACAGTTACAGTACGCATATTTGTATTCTAGGAAACAATAGGGATAACGGGACAAAGGATAACGGGAATTCTCACAGATAGGGATGGGAACGAAAACTAGGGAGGTGGCGTGGGAGTGTCCGCACAAACGAGACAAAATCTGTATTTTTATCAAATAATTGCTAAACTAAGAGCTCCCCCGGTATTTGTGATGGTGGACCCTGAAGTTGAAGTGTTTCTTTATTAAAGGGTCCACATTTCACATTACACATACCGAGGTCGCCGCAATTATCGCACTTTAAGTGGTTGCCCTAAGAAGGACCTTCATTGGCTTAACATGAAATATCTGAAGCTCGCTGCGTCCGCAACAGACTGTTCACGACCACTTCTGCCACACATTTTACGATGTCAGTAACTTCTGATTTTCTAAGTGTAAACATCCCAAGCATATAATCAATAATGCCATATTTGTATGAGTTCATATTTTTTTGCATTAGAGATTTTATTACATAACACATCGACTGCTCCAAGGAAGAAGGAAGTAGCTCCGAAATTAAGGTTTTTGACTTATTTCCATTTCTGAAGGTAACAAATCATTATCTTCATTCCTAGATGACAGCCGTGTCTCTATCTCTTTTAAATTAGTTAATAAATTAATGTTAAAAAGAGTACTCCATGGAATAATTAATATTCAATTGGCTTTCCTGCAAAACTATATTTTTTGACATAGTGCTGTCTTCCTTGGAGCAGTCGACATGTGCCGTATTTATGGCCTTGAACAACTTTGATGCTTGTAACACAAAGTTCTTCAATGTATATTGCATTTGTTGACAATCTGGTGTGTCTGCTTCCAGTTGATAATGTCAGCGGCCACGTGTACCTACGCCTTCCCCGCTGCTCTGCCAGCCACCGGGACAACAAGCCGCAGACTCAAGTGTGCCCTGCTGGTGGTGCTGCCCCTCACATGCATGGCAGCCATCACTACTGTCTACAGCCTCATCTCCATGCACAAGTAACACATACATGCCATACTTACCTGTATAATCACAAGGACAGCAAGCCGCAGACTCAAGTGTGCCCTGCTGGTGGTGCTGCCCCTCACATGCATGGCAGCCATCACTACTGTCTACAGCCTCATCTCCCTGCACAAGTAACACATACATGACATACTTACCTGTATAATCACTGGGACAGCAAGCCGCAGACTCAAGTGTGCCCTGCTGGTGGGGCTGCCCCTCACATGCATGGCAGCCATCACTACTGTCTACAGCCTCATCTCCCTGCACAAGTAACACACACATGACATACTCACCTGTATAATCACTGGGACAACAAGCCGCAGACTCAAGTGTGCCCTGCTGGTGGGGCTGCCCCTCACATGCATGGCAGCCATCACTACTGTCTACAGCCTCATCTCCCTGCACAAGTAACACATACATGACATACTTACCTGTATAATCACTGGGACAACAAGCCGCAGACTCAATTGTGCCCTGCTGGTGGTGCTGCCCCTCACATGCATGGCAGCCATCACTACTGTCTACAGCCTCATCTCCCTGCACAAGTAACACATACATGACATACTTACCTGTATAATCACTGGGACAACAAGCCGCAGACTCAATTGTGCCCTGCTGGTGGTGCTGCCCCTCACATGCATGGCAGCCATCACTACTGTCTACAGCCTCATCTCCCTGCACAAGTTTTTTTTTTTTTTTTTTTTTTTTATTCATCCCATTAGTAACCCTAATGGGGGGGAGTTTATTCGTGTGTACCACTTATAATAGTATACCACACTTTAAATAAAATTTTACAAAATAATAATTATACATACATTTTTTTTTTTTTTTTTTTTGTTATACACTACACTCTATTATCTTTATCTAAGAATTAAATTTATATTTGAAGCTATATTTACCCATTTAAAACAACTCTATGTATAAATTTGAAAAATAAATGTCTAAGTTCAATCTGTAAAATTTCATATTTTGGAGGTGGCCAAGGCAATCCTTATAGTGTTATACATTCTATATAAAATTGTATCCGAACATTGTCATAATTTTTGCAAAAAAAAAGTATATGGTCTGAATTTTCAATGATATTATCTTCACAACTACAATTTGGATTATCTACAATTTTGAAGCGATTTAAATACTCCCTAAATTTACCATGGCCTGACAAATGCTGTGTAATACTAAAATCCAAACACAAATTTTTCACCCCCCTACGGTTCTCTATAGTCTGGAAGTAGGTTTTAGTATGGGCACCTTTGGTTGTAGTAGCCCATACTTCCTCCCAAGAATGTAGAGATTCTCGTTTTAAAACCCCCTTCATGCAATCCAGTGAAATCTCCCAATAAATGGCAGATCCATCATGGATCTCCGTGGCCTCTTTGGCCAATTGGTCGGCTCTTTCATTGCCCGAGATTCCAATGTGGGCTTTGATCCACGACAGTCTGACCATATTATCTTTTGACAGGTAATTTAATAAATTTCGAAGTCTACAAATAATGGGTTGCTTATTTTTAATATTATTGAAAGATTCTAAAGTAATTCTACTGTCCGTTTTAATGATAATTTTTTCATTTGATATTCCTTCATGTATTAGTTATTACCCATTCCAACGCCTTTTCAATAGCAATTTGCTCTGCTTGGTTATTAGAGCATATATCATTTAATTTAAATTTACTTGTTTTTATTTCCATTGTTTTTCTAAAAACTACAAAAGCACATCCAACTTTTCCATTCAATTTACTACCATCTGTAAATATTTCGTAATTAAAACTAATATCTGTTAAATCAAAATTTACAAGAAATTTAAATGTTGCTGGATGTTGCCACTCATGATATTCCAATGGTTTTTCAAGTTTATAAGTACAAGGAATTAGATTTTTTTTAATCATAAATAATTTTGTAATTTCTTGAATCTTGATACAAATTGGAACCTTGTTAGCCAAAACACAAGCAGCCTCATAAGAAATTGTTCTATAACCACGTATAATTTTTAGTAAAATTAATCTTTGTGCCCGAATGAGTTTAGTTTTGTTGTATTTGTTTTCAATAGCCATGGCCCAGCAAGGAGCCGCATAAGTGAGCATTGGTTCAATAGCTCCTTTGTAAATGAGGTCCAGAGCTTCTTGTTTTAAGCCCCACGTATTTCTGGCCATTTTACTTAGGCCATATGCTATGTTCACAGTCTTCTGGGACATGTTATCAATGTGTTGATTCCAGTTCATTTTTTTGTCGATCGTCACTCCCAAATATTTCAAACTATCAACCAAATTAATTGTTTCCGATCCCAAAAATATTTTAGGAATATTTTTTTTTCTTTTGTTAGACATAAATAATGCTTTTGATTTATCTGTTCCGAAAGTAATTTTATTTAAATTGGCCCATTTACTTACTTGTAACAGTGTTGTATTTGCTTTTATTTGAATTTCTAACGCATTTTTTCCAAAAACTATGATCACAAAATCATCCGCAAATGCCACAACCTCTCTATCCAGACCAAAATCCATTGAAACCAAGGAATCATACATGATATCCCAAAAACCTGGACCACAACAAGACCCTTGCGGAATACCCAATGTGCATCGTCTACTAACAGAAGTATTATTATTTTTTATAACCGCAGAACGATTATAGAAATAGCTTTTTGTCAAATTAAATAACTTTTTTGGGCATTTTTTAATACGAAGCTGTGCCAATATGGCCGGCCACCATGCGGCATCAAAAGCTCCCCTGACGTCAAGTGATATAATTAACACATCCATCTTAGCATCAACAGCATTTTCAGCCATTGTTTTGATTTTAAAAATAGCATCTACTGTGCTGGTTTGAGGTCTAAATCCAAATTGTTTATCACTTAAAAAATTATTGTTGTGCATGTGATACAAAATTCTATTAATCAAAAGCTTTTCTAATACCTTCCCAGCTACTGATAGTAAACTGATCGGTCTAAATTTAGAATGGTCAAATAAGTTTTCCTTTCCTGGTTTAGTAATAACTTTGACGAAGGATTTTTTCCATTTTGCAGGAAAATTTCCTAGTTTTAAGCACATATTATACATCATGGTGAAAGTTTTAGGGAAAACAGCAAAGTATTTGATAAGTATATCTGCATTAATTTGATCATGTCCTGGGGCTTTTGTTGGGTTAAAGTCTTTGATTACAGAATATACCTCATCCTGCGTAAATTCCAGATCATCCTCAGCAATATAATCATGTGTACTCAATTCTCTCAATACCTTGCTGTCAGCACTATCAGTTGCATAATTATCAAGCGGAAAGAACTTTTCCATTAAGAATTGCAGAGTATCCTTCATTCCAATAGTGTAAGTATTATTATCCTTTTTGACTGTTGACAGTGTCGGGAGCGGCAGTATTTTTTCAGAAGCAATCTTGTAAGCTTGCCAAGGCTGGTTCACATGAATATTTTCGCAAAATGATTTCCATGATGCCAACTTTGAACTATTAATTTTTTTTTCATATTCTTTCTTTAATAAGTACCATTCATTTTTTCTTCTTTTTCTAATATTGGTATCCTTGGTCTTTTGGTATTTTCTGCGTATTTTATTCACTTCCTTACGCAATTCATCCAAATCATTACTCCACCAAGGGGGTTGTTTACTCTTTACTTTCTTGAAATTGGAATGTTTTTTAGGTATGCATTTATCGCAGGCTGTGTTAATAATCTTAAAAATCTTGTCTGTAGCTAAGTTTACATTTTTTATTTCATCTAAATAAGCACAAAATGCATCATCTGTATCTTGACCAATTAAATCTTTTGTACATTTTTTTAATACTTTTTCAAAGTCATTCCATTTAGCTTTATTTGTTAAGTATCTCCATGTTATGTTCATGTTGTGACAAATCTTGGAATTAGCAGTAAGGAGATAATTCAATGTTATAAAATTATGATCAGATGCACTCTCTTCCATTGATATGTTCCAATCAGTAAAATGTTTAAAGCCTTTATCATTACAAATAGTCAAATCTATATTACTTTGACCATTTTTTGAAATAAAAAATCCCTGCACAAGTAACACATACATGACATACTTACCTGTATAATCACTGGGACAACAAGCCGCAGACTCAAGTGTGCCCTGCTGGTGGTGCTGCCCCTCACATGCATGGCAGCCATCACTACTGTCTACAGCCTCATCTCCCTGCACAAGTAACACATACATAACATACTTACCTGTATAATCACCGGGACAACAAGCCGCAGACTCAAGTGTGCCCTGCTGGTGGGGCTGCCCCTCACATGCATGGCAGCCATCACTACTGTCTACAGCCTCATCTCCCTGCACAAGTAACACATACATGACATACTCACCTGTATAATCACTGGGACAACAAGCCGCAGACTCAAGTGTGCCCTGCTGGTGGGGCTGCCCCTCACATGCATGGCAGCCATCACTACTGTCTACAGCCTCATCTCCCTGCACAAGTAACACATACATAACATACTTACCTGTATAATCACCGGGACAACAAGCCGCAGACTCAAGTGTGCCCTGCTGGTGGGGCTGCCCCTCACATGCATGGCAGCCATCACTACTGTCTACAGCCTCATCTCCCTGCACAAGTAACACACACATGACATACTCACCTGTATAATCACTGGGACAACAAGCCGCAGACTCAAGTGTGCCCTGCTGGTGGGGCTGCCCCTCACATGCATGGCAGCCATCACTACTGTCTACAGCCTCATCTCCCTGCACAAGTAACACATACATGACATACTTACCTGTATAATCACTGGGACAACAAGCCGCAGACTCAAGTGTGCCCTGCTGGTGGTGCTGCCCCTCACATGCATGGCAGCCATCACTACTGTCTACAGCCTCATCTCCCTGCACAAGTAACACACACATGACATACTCACCTGTATAATCACTGGGACAACAAGCCGCAGACTCAAGTGTGCCCTGCTGGTGGTGCTGCCCCTCACATGCATGGCAGCCATCACTACTGTCTACAGCCTCATCTCCCTGCACAAGTAACACACACATGACATACTCACCTGTATAATCACTGGGACAACAAGCCGCAGACTCAAGTGTGCCCTGCTGGTGGTGCTGCCCCTCACATGCATGGCAGCCATCACTACTGTCTACAGCCTCATCTCCCTGCACAAGTAACACACACATGACATACTCACCTGTATAATCACTGGGACAACAAGCCGCAGACTCAAGTGTGCCCTGCTGGTGGTGCTGCCCCTCACATGCATGGCAGCCATCACTACTGTCTACAGCCTCATCTCCCTGCACAAGTAACACACACATGACATACTCACCTGTATAATCACTGGGACAACAAGCCGCAGACTCAAGTGTGCCCTGCTGGTGGTGCTGCCCCTCACATGCATGGCAGCCATCACTACTGTCTACAGCCTCATCTCCCTGCACAAGTAACACACACATGACATACTCACCTGTATAATCACTGGGACAACAAGCCGCAGACTCAAGTGTGCCCTGCTGGTGGTGCTGCCCCTCACATGCATGGCAGCCATTACTACTGTCTACAGCCTCATCTCCCTGCACAAGTAACACACACATGACATACTCACCTGTATAATCACTGGGACAACAAGCCGCAGACTCAAGTGTGCCCTGCTGGTGGTGCTGCCCCTCACATGCATGGCAGCCATCACTACTGTCTACAGCCTCATCTCCCTGCACAAGTAACACACACATGACATACTCACCTGTATAATCACTGGGACAACAAGCCGCAGACTCAAGTGTGCCCTGCTGGTGGTGCTGCCCCTCACATGCATGGCAGCCATCACTACTGTCTACAGCCTCATCTCCCTGCACAAGTAACACACACATGACATACTCACCTGTATAATCACTGGGACAACAAGCCGCAGACTCAAGTGTGCCCTGCTGGTGGTGCTGCCCCTCACATGCATGGCAGCCATCACTACTGTCTACAGCCTCATCTCCCTGCACAAGTAACACACACATGACATACTTACCTGTATAATCACTGGGACAGCAAGCCGCAGACTCAAGTGTGTCCTGCTGGTGGTGCTGCCCCTCACATGCATGGCAGCCATCACTACTGTCTACAGCCTCATCTCCCTGCACAAGTAACACACACATGACATACTCACCTGTATAATCACTGGGACAACAAGCCGCAGACTCAAGTGTGCCCTGCTGGTGGTGCTGCCCCTCTCGCATGCATGGCAGCCATCACTACTGTCTACAGCCTCATCTCCCTGCACAAGTAACACACACATGACATACTTACCTGTATAATCACTGGGACAGCAAGCCGCAGACTCAAGTGTGTCCTGCTGGTGGTGCTGCCCCTCACATGCATGGCAGCCATCACTACTGTCTACAGCCTCATCTCCCTGCACAAGTAACACACACATGACATACTTACCTGTATAATCACTGGGACAGCAAGCGGCAGACTCAAGTGTGTCCTGCTGGTGGTGCTGCCCCTCACATGCATGGCAGCCATCACTACTGTCTACAGCCTCATCTCCCTGCACAAGTAACACACACATGACATACTCACCTGTATAATCACTGGGACAACAAGCCGCAGACTCAAGTGTGCCCTGTTGGTGGTGCTGCCCCTCACATGCATGGCAGCCATCACTACTGTCTACAGCCTCATCTCCCTGCACAAGTAACACACACATGACATACTCACCTGTATAATCACTGGGACAACAAGCCGCAGACTCAAGTGTGTCCTGCTGGTGGTGCTGCCCCTCACATGCATGGCAGCCATCACTACTGTCTAAAGCCTCATCTCCCTGCACCAGTAACACATACATAACATACTTACCTGTATAATCACAAGGACAGTAAGCCGCAGACTCATGTGTGCCCTGCTGGTGGTGCTGCCCCTCACATGCATGGCAGCCATCACTACTGTCTACAGCCTCATCTCCCTGCACAAGTAACACATACATGACATACTTACCTGTATAATCACTCGGACAACAAGCCGCAGACTCATGTGTGCCCTGCTGGTGGTGCTGCCCCTCACATGCATGGCAGCCATCACTAGTGTCTACAGCCTCATCTCCCTGCACAAGTAACACATACATGACATACTTACCTGTATAATCACCGGGACAACAAGCCGCAGACTCAAGTGTGTCCTGCTGGTGGTGCTGCCCCTCACATGCATGGCAGCCATCACTAGTGTCTACAGCCTCATCTCCCTGCACAAGTAACACATACATGACATACTCACCTGTATAATCACTGGGACAACAAGCCGCAGACTCAAGTGTGTCCTGCTGATGGTGCTGCCCCTCACATGCATGGCAGCCATCACTACTGTCTACAGCCTCATCTCCCTGCACAAGTAACACATACATGACATACTCACCTGTATAATTACTGGGACAACAAGCCGCAGACTCAAGTGTGCCCTGCTTCATCATCATCATCATTGGCATGACAACCCGGGGTGGGTCTTGGCCTCCCTCAGCAACGGCTGCCAGCGCTGTCTATCCAACGTCTTCCTCCTCCAGTCCCACATTCCCACTGCACGGCAATCCGCCACCACTCCATCCAGCCATCTTGAACGTGGTCTTCCCACTGTCCGGCGTCCCTCCGGGTTCGTCATCACAATCGTCTTCTCCAGGCTCCGATGGTCCATTCGCTGAATGTGCCCCAGCCAATGCAGTCTGTCGACCTTTATTGAGCGGATTACATCAGCGTCCTGGTACAGCTTATACAGTTCGGAGTTACATCTTTTTTGCCATATGTTTCCGTCCTTTATTGGACCATAAATAGGTCGAAGTATTTTCCTTTGGAAGACGTTGAGCGAGCATTGGTCACGCTTGGTCAGTGTCCAGGTTTCGGAGGCAAATGTGAGGACTGGTTTAAGTGTGCCCTACTTGGTTAGTTAAAATACAACAGAACAGTAGTTAAATCATCAGTCCCTCAACCATATGAACTTATTTGTAAAAATACTTGGCAATCTTCACAATTCTTAGTTTCAAGTCCGGTCGATAACTCAGTTGGTAGAGTGATTGCATTCCATGCTGAGAGCTACTATGAAATCTGTATATATTTATATGAGTAGTCGTGTATTGCATCCTCCTCTAAAAGGGTAATATTATTATTTAATTTGCAGGGAATACAGTGAGTCCGCCGCGCCGCTGATCCAAGTGTTTGAGTCGCACCCGCCGGCCTGGGCACGGCCGGCCATAGCCTCGCTGACCGTCATCGCGCTGTCGCTGACCATGACGGAGCTGCTGCCGCTGGCCGTGGAGGCGCTGCTGCTCATGGCTAGCCCGGAGTGGCGGGTGCTCACCAGGGTAATAGCGTACGAGAGCTCCACCACCGGCAGCCAGGTGCTAGCCATCTTCAGTGCAGGTGACAAATGACAACATTCTTTAAATCAAGTGGTGTACCACAAGGCTCACACCTGGGGCCACTACTATATTGTATCTGTAATCTACATAAATTAAAGTGGCGCTGAGCTGGTTACGTCGTAAGGCAAGACCACAACAGGTGGCCGAAAAGAAATGTCCAGTGTCAACCAAGGATGTCCAAGCAGGGAGTGGGGAGACCCCAACTGAGGTGGCTGGACGACATTAAGAGAACTGCAGGCAGAGGATGACTGGACACAGCAGCCGATAGACAAACATGGAGAGGGTTGGAGGAGGCCTACGTCCAGGATTGGACTGAGAAAGGCTGAGTAAGAAGAAGGAGATAATCTTAATTACAAAGATGTATTAAAAAGATAAATACTTAATGCACCCCGACAAGCAGACACGGGTAAGCTCAGGCTAAGGTTAACATGCAGCATGTTTATTTACAAAATAAAAACAATCTAATGAACACAAGCCCTTCAAATTTTGCCACCTTTCCTGAAACAGGGGTGATATTGGTAAAGTGTACCATTTTTACAATATGTGTTCCTTGACTTATAGGTTGGTTTGCGGCTGACCACCCATGCTGTAAAAATGGTTCACTTTGCCAATGTCACCCCTGTTACAGGGAAGGACGGCAAGAGTTGCAGGGTGTATGTCCATTTGAGATTTGGTTTTTATGTTGTAGGTTCACATGAGGCATGTGCAAGCGCGAACTTGTACGTGCCTGGTTGTGAGAATGCATGTACATTATGTGAATCTCCAATGTAACATATCTTTGCAACTTAGATTAGTGTGGCCAGCCTCATTAAAACCCCGTCGTGTGACACATAACTTTTTTTCCATGGACAATTGAGCAGACCTCATTCTGTATATCGCCACCATAAAGGTCAAACTCAATAAGCGGGGATTCATGGATTTGAGGAATCGTAGATAAAACCTTTTATGTGTGTAACTTCTCATAATAAATTAACTAAATCTAAGGAGGTGTTCATGAAAGATTTGTTAGCTAAAGGATTTTCACACTTTTTCAGTGTTTTCCCTCGTAGAAAATAGGAAAAAAGGTGCATTTATCAGAGAAACCCATGTTAGCTTAATATGTCACATATTTAGTCTTACCTTTGAGGTTTTGATATTGTAATGTGAAAATCTCTTGAAGTATTCTTGATTGATTCCAGGTAGCTTGGCCGCTATCCTCGCGTTTGCCTGCCCGATGATCCACCTGGTGAAGCTGACATGCGCCTGCCAAGCCCTCGCCTGGTCGGGGGAAGCCGCCGCCCTGCTGCACCTGCGCTCCCAGCCCGAGGAGTCCGTCTCCGCCGAGGGGGGCTCCGACACGCGCTACAAGAGACTGTCGGGGCCCAGCAGGGGCGCCAGGCTGGCCGCGGGGCTTTGGTTCCTCCCCAGGTCGGTGAGGCAGGCGCAGCCGCAGGATCCACACAAGCCACTCAAAGGTAACTGCATTACCAGCATTATATTGAATACCTAACCATGGGCTCATTATGCAATAAGGTGGATCGCTGTATGTATGGAAAAAATTAAAAATCATTTTTTCGTAATTGCGTTGTGCAGAACAGTTGCTCTATGGGGTGAGTATCTGATATAAAAAAAAATCTTATCAAAATATTAATTAATTATACTGCCCCAAGTCATCAGAAAAATTACAAAAATACATAAAACTGCTCATTTTTACCCCTGTGTTTAAGAATCAAGTATTAGATAAAATCAAACGAAATAAAATTTTGTTTCTTTAAAATGAATGAAATAGTTATTATTACGTGTTTGGTATGTTGTAATTTGAGAGGGGTGGATGGAGGCACCCCCTAACTTTGTTACTCCGCGCAGACGCGCGTCACCAATTCGGTGCTCTCAGAGATGTAACTATAGTTGTACGCTACTCATATTTTTTGCGCATACAAATTTGCGAGAGATCCTAAGTGTATTTTTGATATTTCAGCGTGTTAATGCAACAGATTGGCTTCATTTAACTATGAAAAACATCTTAAAGTACCGATAACTGAAAAATATTCTGATTGATCAAAGAACCAAAAGATAAATGATCATAAGCAGTGTTGATTTGAAAACTGCTGCGGGAAATTTAAAAAAAGCTGAACCGGAAACAGAAATATGAACCATACGAAGAAAAAGCTACAAGTTTATTGCCAAATCTGTCTGACCTATCAACTGATGTCTCTCAACAACCAGTCTCAACAGTAATAGAAAAACTAGCACTTCAGAGAACGCTACCTCAAACTTCGTATTCATATTCATTAAAAATTATTGACCTTGGCATACTGGAAAAACCTGTGGATAAATTTGACATTTTCAATAAGGCTGAAGCTGCTCTTGTTTTGGCAACAAAGCGTTGGTATTATTTCAGACAATTTATCCAAAGTTTTCGATCAAAATAAAATTAGAAGAGCCCGTGAAAAGCAGAGAACTAAGTTCAGCGGTGTGACCATTGATTCTGATTACTAAGATTTGGGTTTATACTTTGATGGACGTAAAAAAAAACCTTTAATATAGTGGATCATAAGAGAAATATAATTAAAGAGGAGCATATTAGTTTACTTAAGGACGCAAGGTCACAGTACATTGGTCATATTTCTTTAAGCACTGAAAAAGCAGCAATCATAACAAGAAAATTTATGGATATTTTAATTAGTAAAGATATCAATGTCATCCTTTTTGCTGTAATCGGACGTGATAGAACTATTGTTAATACAGATGGAATTGGTAAATTTATTAAAAAAAAATTAAAATATCTAGTAAAACCGCTGCAGTGGTGTATTTGTCAACTCCATGCCAACGAACTGCCGCGCCAATTATTTGAGTATATTAATGGTTGTACAAGTGGACCAAGAAGATACTCTGAACCCATAGAAAAGGTATTAAAAAGTTGTGAAGAGCTTCCAATAGTCTCGTTTCTAACTTTCCAATTTGATCTACCTATTGGACGGAGAATAACTATAAAGTCTGGATATTGTTCTCAAAGCTTATTAAAAAGAAACACTGGAAAACTAGTGCATTCAAGATGGCTCACAGGAAACAACGGCTTTATGTTCTTTTTTTTTAACCATCTGACAAGCTGTTAATATTATCAATTATATAATGAAAGTGGATGCTCTTATGTGGTCTTACATCAAAACTAACCACATTGCATTAATGGTGCTAGACACTTACACAAGACAATCTAGCTGTCGCGATATTTGACAGATAATTTTAAGCAGATACTACATCCTGTTATACAGAGAAATGGATATTTCAATCATCCAAAAAACATCTTACTTGCTTTGCTTTTTTATGAGTTCTAGCCTTATGAAGAATTTTTAAACGCGACAGGAAACAATTTTGAGAATTCGAACTACGATCGGCCAAAACTTGATTTTGATGCAAACAATTATAAAAAACCTTATAAACTGGCACGAAAATTATGTCACCAAGCCCCCTGTTACAAAATTTATGAACGGTGAATTAACATCACGTTGTTCAGAAAATCCACTGCGTGTTGACGAACTAATCTCAAGCCATTTCCATTTTCCTTGCTACACGTTAGCCACTGAAAAATTAGTAAAAATTGTAACAGAAACTTCAGCTGCTGTATGCGGTCTTATCAAAAGAGATGGATTCATTAAAACAAACCTGGAATCACGACAAATAATGCCTTTTTTCGATTTAAAGAAAGATTACCAATTCTCTTAAAATCACTTTTTTCTAGACTTCTGTTGATTGCCATTTTTTCATTTTTTTTGCCATAAAAGGGTCTTTTTTCTATCATTTATAGAGAATCATGCTTTGTGCTTAAATTTGAACTTCATTATATTTCAATTTTTTTTTTCTTAATAAGCAAAAAAAAAAGTTAAGTATATGGCAGTTTTTATGATTTTTATTAACTTTTCGAGTCTTTGGGGCAGTATAAGATCAAATATTTCGACCTAATGGTAGTACAATTTATTGTTTGTATTGATATAGAGCAGCTTTTATCAATAACGCGAAATCGAAATTCCCAAAAAAACGATTTCGATCCACCTTATTATGCAACCCTATCTCACACCCTTGTACACATTACGCTGCCTTAGTTCTTGTTTACCGTATACGCCATTGAGAAAAATTTACATGAGCAATGTTTACATGTGTACTGGACCAATGTGTCTTATAAAAACAAGAAATTTATTTCAAAAATATTTAAAAGAACTCTCACATTATCGAGTTTTACGGTTTTTCTTGGCTCAGATTGTGTAGAATTTGATTCATAAGACAACTGCATGAAAAAGTCATATCTGACAAGATTGGCGTATACGGTAAACAAGAACTAGGGGAGCGATTAAAGTACTCGCTGTATTCTCCATCCACCCTGACACACGCCCTGCTATTTAGATAGATGGGGCATATCGCATCCAAAAGTGCTTTGTTCACACCATACCTCTTTAATCTGCAATGTTACATATTTTTGCAACTTAGATGAGATAAGATTAGACCCGGTTGGGTGACTACACAATTTTGTGTCAATTTGCATGTGGACCTTATTCACAAACTGCAAAAGAATGTGCGGTAACAAGCTTATACGCCAATAAATAACTACCAAGGAAGGAAAAATCCTTATTACAAGCGGCAGCATCTATTTTCATGTTATGATAAAAAATGGCATTAGGGGCTGTCCATATATTACGTCATTCGCATTAAGGGGGGGGAGTCTGGTCTGCGGATGATGGCAAATGATGTACGAGTACCAAAAGTGACGTCGTTTTTGTAAATACCAATTTCTACAAAATATACAAAATATTATGTAAGTAATATAACATTATTAATTATTAAGCTCATCCGTTATTACAGCAAGAGGGGGGGGAAGTCATTAGATAATGACTATAGGATGATTGTAAGGGGGGGGGGTCGAAAATCGATGACGTAATTTATGGACGGCCCCTTAGGTACAGAAGTGTTCACCTGGAAGAGACACAAATATGACGATGGGCTGCGAGGTGGCGGCCCCTGTGGCCATGACAAAGCTGAATGCCACCACACTGATGGTGCTGGCCGTGGCCCTCTTACCTGACGCTGCAGCGTATCGCGTACATTCATATGCATAGGGCGGTAAATTTAAAATTAATCTTCACAATGTCAGTACACAAACCATTCACCTTTCAATATCTTCATTTTGATACCACTCTTGTACAATGATATTATTGAATGATTTCCAGAGGTGTCGTGTGTGACAGAGGAGCGGGAATGCCTGCTGCTGGACGAATACGCCTCTCCCCGCTCAGCCGCGCCAGAGTCTGACCACTCGGAGCCCTCGGGGGCGGAGGAGCAGCATCAGCAGCCCTCCAGCACGGAGGGAGACTCCTCCACCGATATAGACGCTGTCGTCAAGGAGTACAAGGACAAGATCACGGTAAACTGTTCTCTCTCACAATGTGAGAGGGCCCTTGAGGTGTGACACACACAAAAACGGCGCTCTTTTGTCATTTATTAATTAAATTAAATAAATTATCCTCAAATATATATCTTATATATAAAAAAGGAGAGGGTATTTGCGTCTGTTTTTTTCGAATTTGCAAAAATGTTTTTCCAACAAGTGTTTCTATTGACGGACTGGACTTAACCTCATATCCAGAATTTTTGGTGTTTGTTTGTTTGTCCGTTTGTTTGTCCGTTTGTTTGTCCGTTTGTTTGTATATTTGTACCACTATAGGCGCCCAGACCGTTCGCAGCACGATGCTGTTATTTTGCATACCCCCATAAAATGCTCAAACTTAAACAACTGTCAGGGTCCGGATGACGTCACGTGCATATTTCGTATACCTGCGATACAGACTGAAAATTGAAATCTTGCCGCTGGCGGCCATTTTGAATTTACAGGCTTGATGTTCGAAACAGTCATGTCTCTTAGTAATTTTAACAACTTTTGGAAGAAACTTTTTCGCAAAAAGTAAATTCTTCAAACTAAATTTGTAAATACCTACATAGAAAAAAATAAAAAATAATAACTTTCAGGTGGCACAACGGGCGCATGCATAAAGTTGGAACATTGAAATTAGGCATGCTATCTAAACATAAACAGACTTCAATATTTTTAAAAGAACAACGAAATACATGAAGGATTAAGAGTAGCTGCCATACATTTTTTTTGGTTTCTCTAATATTCAGAGGTCTGCTGGCGTCCATTTTAAAATTATGAAAGTTTATTTTCAATAATTGAGTTTGTTTAGCTAATGCTAACATTTTTTGAAAGAAAACTTTTTTCAATGACAATTTTTTTCCAACAAAATTTTGAAAAACCTGATTTTCACCAAAAAGTCAAATTTATAAGTAAAAAAATCAACTATTTTGATGATACATTTACAATTCTAATTTTTCAAAATGTAAAGATATGTAATCAGACAATTACACCAAGTGTATATTTTGCATACCCGTCATACAAACTAAAAAAATATATTGCTCTGCAGGCGGCCATTTTGAATGTCTAGGCCTCATACTCGAATTTAAAATGCATTTTAGTAAACCCCATAAATGTTGGAAGAAACTTTTTTTCTACGGCAAATTTCTTTGAACAAATATTTAAAAAGTAAAATTTCATACAAAGTGTCTTATATATAAAAATGAAAAAAGTTAAAAAGTTTTTTTTTTTTTAATTTTCAAAAGTCATTTTTTTCTTAGAGTTCTGTCGATGGGTCGAACGTTTTCCCATACTTAGATTTTTTGTAGATTGTGAGTTTAGGCATTTTAAGGTATCTTCAGGTTCCTTGACTTATAGGTTGTTATGCGGCTGACCACCCATAATGTAAAAATTGGTTCACTTTGCCAATGTCACCTCTGTTTCAGGGAAGGACGGCAAGAGTTGCAAGGCTTATGTTCATTTGAGATTGGGTTTTTATATTGTAGGTCCACATGCGGCATGTGTTAGCGCGAAATTATACATATCTGCTTGTGGGAATGCATTTAATATAAAACTTAAATGATATATATCTTTGCAGCTTAGATTAGATTAGATTAGATTAGATTCAGGTACCAAGCAGTATCAGACACTAAAATATCGTGAAAAGTATCACAAGCAGTTTAAAGATGTCAAAAGATAATTCAGAGCAGGACGAGCAGTTTGAAGGCATTTCATGACAATAAGAGCAGCTGGAACTATCTAAAAACAAAAGCACCAGTACCAACAAAACAATGCCGTATGGCAAACGCAGTCATGTTTCATGCCACTATAAGACAATTGCAAGCAACACAGGTACGCTTAAGATACTATTACCAGCAAAACGAAAAAGAGCAGAAAAGACAAGTTATACACTTAATTGATAATGATCGTGTCGAGCATCATTATAAACCATCACCAGAAAAATAAAGAGCAGAAATAAAAAGCAGGATAAAGACTTCAGCACCTGCACAACAATAGAAAATAGCACAATCAGGCCTGGGATTCTACCGTAAAACTGTCCACTTTTTGTTGTTGTTGTTGGTCAGTTCTCATGGATCTTTTAAAAATCAGAGCAGGGGTAAAGTGTGCTGGCGAAGCCGGACTTCAAACTGCCCGTAGGGCCTAGCAGCCAACCGTGCGAGAGCGCGGTTTGGTCTGCTAGTATATTATATAATGTGAATATGTCCTCATAGGGATGGGCTAATGAGAAAAATATATTGATATCTTGCAATCCACCTTGATGTTTGGAAGTGAATCCTGGACGGTGAATGATAGTGAAATTAGTAGAGTCCATACTGTTGAAATGGACTTTTTAAGAAGTATAAATGGGAAAAAACGGAGTGAAAGGAGTTTGTTAAGATAGTTTGGACATATGGAGAGAATGAATGATGAAAGACTGAAGAAGAAAGTACTTACCTATATGTTGCAAGAATAGATGGATGTCGTGGTAGAGGAAGACCGAAAAAGGGTATGGATGGACAAAATTTCTGAAATAGCGAATGAATGGAATATCCAGACTCATAATAAAAGAAGACCTTGTAGGAAGAAGGTAATGACTCTGGATGAAATGAAAGTAATATGTAAGGACAGAAAGAAACGGTGGTTGATCTGTAATGTTGGCGGCTAGGGCTAGGGTTTTAAATTAGAATTTTGTATTCTGTATTTGTTTTGATGTTCTAGCCTTACAGCAACTGGGTCTTGCTTGAAAATTGGCACTTTCTACAGCGACGACCAAGCTCTTGAGGTGTGATTCACACAAAAACAGCGCTCACCAAATAAATCATCCTAATATTATTATTTTTGTAGGTGGTCTCCTCCACACCAGAGACCAACGGTGGTCTGACATGTGGCGTGCCCACTGCAGCGTCAGGCAAGAGGGCCACGGCCGGGACCATCATCGTGGTGACATTCAGCTTTGTCATGGCCACGGGAGCCGCCACCTCGCAGCCCATCGTCGTGTTCGTGGCTCTTCCAGGTAAACACTTCTGTACCTAATCGTCCCCCCAGTGCTTGTTTGGCTCCATCGACCATTTGATTCAAAGATGACCTTTCAATGAAATTGTCTTTACAATCACATTCTACAGAATCTGAGCTAAGAAATAAACGTAAAACACGATAATGTGAGAGTTGTTTTAAATATTTTAAAAATCAATTTCCAGTTTTCATAAGACACATTGGTCCAGTACACATACAAACATTGAAATTGCACATGTGAAATTACCTTTGATGGACATAAAACAAACAAGAACTAGGGGACGAAATGCCATTTTTATTTTGATAAAAACGTCATTTTGTGTCAATGATGATGATGATGATGATGGATGATTTCTTTCCTGTGGCGCCATTTAATGGTCCAGGACCATCTCAAGGGCACCATGGCTTCTGGAGAAAAGTGTGTCTTCAGTCCCTTTCTGAAGGTGGTGGTAGGCTGGTTCGCGCGAACACCGATGGGCAAATTGTTCCAGGCAACCGGCCCGGCCACCGCAAAGCTCCTGTCTGCAAAATTTGATGTGTTCGCTCTTTTGGGCACTATGACCTTGTTGACAGCAGTGAGGGCAGAGCGCAGTGGTGTAGATAGCAATAGATGCTGCAGTTCCTGATAAGGATTTGGTACTTAATTATTGTCAGTATAAGTTTGTTACCGCACATTCTTTTGTATTTTGTGAATCAGATCCACACATACATTAAAATATACAAAATTGTGTCGTCACCCGTCCAGGTTGCTAGGGAAAATGCAAACAAATATTGATTTCTACTAAACTTTATACAAATTCTAATGAAACACTGTTATATTTTCACAATATTATTCATTTTATTTTAATTAATAAATAAATACAAACATTTTCGATCTCTCAATCATCTTCAGTTAAGAATAACACATGTTGTTTTTGGTTGCTAAGGATGGCAGTTTCATGCAAGACTCGTGTTTACTCACCGAGAAAAAAGTTCTAAATTACCAGATGGCGCTTTACCTAGGCTTTAAAAAATGTGCTCAATATAGCCATCAGCAGATACAATCTCCCTCTTCATCTTTGACTCCCATGTAATGAGTGTTGTCTGTCCCCAGTGGTGGTGGCAGGAGGCCTATGCTGCTGGTGGCAGCCTGCGCGCCCCTCCACCCCCTCTGTGCTGCGCTGTGTGCTGGGCTGCGCCCTGGGAGCCCTGCTGGGAGTGCCTCTGCTGGCCGACGCCTGGCCCGCCATCCTCCTCTTCACTGGAGCAGGTACATCTACTCTGATATCTGCAGAGAGCCCCGTGTGATCAGTTCCATCAAAGTAGGGCAGTGGGCTGGTCACATAATTAAAATGGACAATTCAAGCCCTTCCTTGACTTATAGGCTGGTATGAGGCTGACCACCCATACTGTAAAAAATGGTTCACTTTGCCAATGTCACCCCTGTGTCAGGGAAGGTCGGAAAAAGTTGTAGGGCTTATGTTCATTTGAGTTTTGGATTTTATTTGTAAGAACACATTCAGCATTTGTAAGCGCGAACTACAGGTGTTTGTTTGTGGGCATTCATTTGAGAGCTTTAAATGAATATATCCTTGCAGCTTAGATTATAGATTATTTTTATAGAAGCCCCATGGAGAGACCAACACTCTCAGCACAATAATAACCCGTTAGTGCTTGTTTGTCTTATGTAATTTTATTGTCATCGTTGTTTGTTTTTTTTCATTTATAAGTAGGGACTGGAAAATTTCGCGATCGCGATAAAACGAATTTATTCGCGAATTTTGATGTTTTTACGCGAATAACGCGAAATTTGAGGTTTTACGCAAATATCGCGAATTTTCGTACTTTTGGTAGAAATTGTGCGAGAACGTTGTCATGTGTCGCTTTTACAACGCAACGATCTTGTGGGAAAGAAAATATTCCTGCGAAAACCCTTTGCAAAGTGCAAAGCACAGGAAAATTGGTCGGTGTTATAGCCGAGGGGGGCAAGTGGGCTGATCTTTCAACGTTGAAACACGCAAGAACGCTAGACGCGAGTTCGATCCCCGCCTAGGTCATTTGACCATAAATTTGACCCTGGTTCAACATATATTATTGGGTAATTATAAATTAATAATTCATATAGATAATGATTTATTAATTCATGATCTTAATACCTGTTTCTGGCCAGGCAGAGTAGGATGGTGAATTGCATTCCTATCCACAAACCTATTTTATTAAAAAAAAATAATGATAAGCAGAACTGTCCTGGATCATCCAAGCAGACTTGAATTGTGACATCAATGAAGGAAAATACTTCAAGGAGTGAAGCTGTTGCTGGATTAGCCAAGAGCACAACTTGAGGCTTTCATAAAAGCCAACATCCCTTGAAAAATTGGATAACCTTAATCTAGAGACTAAATGCACAAAAATTAAATATTTTAAAAGAATATTGCAGGGTATTCGGAGTGTCATTGAAATATTAATACTTTTTTCAATCAATGGCTTTTTGTAAGTTAGGTACCTACTCGTAAGGGTGATTGAGAGGTCAGCGCGCCCAACTTTGATGACCAAAATAGCCCATATTTTTAATTGTAAGGTAGCATTTTTTTTCCAGATTAAATTAACACATAAAATTAGGTATTTTTTCCCATAAAATGCCAATTCAAAATAATTTTATTTACGGAGATACCTTAAATGGAGATTTCCACTGTTGTTATGAATAATTCCTAACTTTTTTTTATTTCAAAACATTTATTTTGATTAGTTTTATTTTTTCTAGATGAAAATTATTTTTTTATACTTTTCATTGATTTTTTACAGCTATTTAAAAAGTACTCAAATTTTGCATACGATCGTGTAGGTAAATTTGCAATTGAAAGGTATATTTTCTTTTTAGGATTTGAAGTGATATTTTTTATGTTTGTAATGCAATACTTGTTTTATTTTTTCTCCCCCGATTTCTATTTATCCTGGAAAAATAAAGATTTCCATACAAAAACTGACCCGGTCGCTAGCGTCACCTGCGGTCGGTAGATGAACTGCTGATAGAGTTGCTGTTCAAGATTCCATACATTTTTTGGTTGCGCTGTATTTGCTACATTTCATACTTCGGGTACACTCGTGTATCATCGTATATTGCCGAAGATGCTCGAGTCAGCCCTCTCTTATATTGTGTGTGGAGTATATACATAAACGCTATGGTGGTATAATACGTACGTACATAAAAACAGTTTGCAAAGTTTAACGAAATGGCGAAAGCTCATTCAATCAGATGAAATGAATTGTACGGAGAGCTGCACACGACTTTATAGTATTCTGATAAGTTTTTTTCCATTACATGAATAATATGAAAGTTTATTTGAATTTCAAAGTGAAATTCATTTAGCTCAATGATTTAGCTGGAAAGAATTCTGCTGGCTGGCCTTTTTTGTTGAATTGAAATCATTTTTTGAACCTAGCGTAGAGCAATTTGAAATTTTCAGGCCGGTAATTTAGTCTAGTGGTTAATGCTGAACTGAACAGATTTCAGTCTGTTTTGAATGCGGCCGCAAGACTGATCTTCGGGATGTCCAAATTCTCTCACATCACTTCGCTGTTGAAAGAACTACATTGGCTTCGTTTCCCTGAGAGGGTTCCGTGTGTGTTTGATGGTATTTAAAGTCCTAAATGGTTTGGCTCCATCATATCTGGCAGACATATTTCCCCCGTTGAAGTGAGTGTGAGGGGGCGGACACTTAGGTCAGCGGGGTGTCAAGCTGTTAGATTGATGCAGCCTCGCCGTCAAATACGCACTAATTTTGAGGATCGCGCTTTCCGGTTTTCGGGGCCGATGGAGTAGAACAGACTGCCACCCGGAGTGAGGGTTTCGGAATCTGTTGGCATTTTTAAGGGAGCACTGAAACGGCACCTTTTTAAAATATCTCATTCATGATTAGGAGGGCCCTTGAGGTGTTAAATAAATAATAATTTCTTGCCGCGTTATCCCCGAAGGGCTTCGCATGTGGCGAGGGAACCTATTTATTTTATAGGTAAGAGGGCCGGCCTTACGCCAACCACTTCGTTGATGCGAAGGCATTCCAGCTCCCGTGGGGACTGGTACTTATTTCTTGTGAAGGCTGAGTACACCTTCCTGGTATTTTATTTTGGGTTAGAAATAAACATCGAACCGGAAATCATTTCTGACACCCTTATATTATATCAGTGGGTAATTATATAAAAACGCAACTAAGCTACACATGTAGTGTAACTTCTTGCCTTCGTTATCCCCGAAGGAGTCGCATGTGGCGCTTCGGGACCTATTTTTTTTTACAGGTAAGGGGGCCGTCCTCACACCAACCACTTTGAGTTGAAGTGGGGGTTTTCCAGCTCCCGTGGGGGCTGGTTCTCATTTCTTGTGAAGGCTGAGTCAACCTTTGAGATCGAACCCTTGCTCTCGGCATGGAATGCAAGCATTCTACAAATTGAGCTATCGACCTTTTTACGAGCTTGATCGTCGTCGCTACAAAGCGCCAATTCTCAAGCAAGACCCAGTTGCTGTAAGGCCGGATGGAAATTTCGTGACCGGTCATTGGTAAAAGTTTTATGAATTTTTCAACCCAGCGAAGAGCAAATTTGAAAATATAAATGGTATATTTTTTGTGCTGCTTTTATGCTTAGAATATATTCCATCACTTAGTTGAATTATTAGAAAAAAAACTTCATGTTGCTATTTCAATGTACACATCCAATGGTATAAAAGAATATACTATACAGGCATATATAGCACTTGGATGCGTTGTCTTCCGTCGCACAGGGTGAAGTCCATGAGCACACACACACTGGCATATTTACTGAACACATACGCAGTCACGGCCTCAACAAACATTCCTTGGCTACGCAGTACTATGAAACCTTTTTTTAACTTTAATAACATTTAGGAGACGAAGATGAAAAGAAAAATGAAAGTTGTATTTTTATAGGTAAGGAAGCCGGCCTTACGCCAACCATTTCAGTTGAAGCGGGGGTGTCCCAGCTCCCGAGGGGGCTGGTTCTCATTTATTGTTAAGGTTGAGAAACCTTGCCGGTATTTTATTATTGAGTTGAAATAAACACCGACACGGGAAATCATTTCTGACATCCTCCGTGGGATACGAACCTCAGCTCTCGGCATGGAATGCAAGCACTCTATCAAGTGAGTCATTGTGACATAATCACAATGAATAATCTATCATCTAAGTGGCAAAACTATGTTAACATTTAAGGTTCATATTAAGTGCATGCTCACAAAAATACACTTGTAAGTTCGCATTTACAAATCGTGCATGCGCATTTTCATATTAAAATCAAGTCCACAAATAAACAAAAGCCCTGCAACTTTTGCTGATCTTCCCTGAAACAGGGGTGACATTGGTAAAGTAAACCATTTTTTAAAGTTTGGGTGGTGAGCCTCATACCAACCTATAAGTCAAGATAAACAATGAAAATGAAATATATATTTATTTTTTTCATATTTTATTTTAATACACTTGTATAGGTCTGCAACCACTGGAGTCTACACTTTGATAAAATATGCAATGTAAAAAATACAGGGCACACACGTGTGTGCTTCTGTGTGACTATAGTGTAAACTGAATTGTAGCGTTTTATTCCAATTCTGTGAAATGTAAAACGCTCTCTAGAGACCTTATGCCAGTTTCTTTGCATTTTTGAGTAATCGGTACAGGGTGAATAATTATTTACTTATATACTTGGATATATCTGTTAACACGAACGAAAGTGAATTGTTGTAAATTTGTTTACAAATAAAATGAATGCCTTTTTTTGTATTTGTATGTAAATAAAATAAAATAAATGCTTGTTTGTAATAATTAATGTATAACTTCGCTTCGCTTTCGCTTTCATGTTATTTTATTGCTAAAAAAACCACAAAATGGTTCAGATACAATACGATCTCCTACCGACGAACTCTCAAAGCTAAACGCGGGATTTGATGCATTTTCGCGGCTACTGGATAATAGGTGGTCGTGACGGGCAAATAAATTCATATTAAAATGAAATCATACACCCTTAAGGTACATTTGTTTATAAAAAAAATTGTGAATATTAGTAATATCTTTTGTTTTGCAATTAAATGAACCTTCATTTGATCAAATCAACCCTAAAAATTACACCGAATCTCCCCGTTTATCATGAAAAATAACGCGAATTTCCCTGTTTTCGATTAAAAATAACGCGAATTTCCCAAAAAAAAAAAAACGCGAATTTCCCAAAAAATAACACCACTATTTTCCAGTCCCTATTTATAAGTCATCATATTAATTACTTATTATGTTGTTTCTTTGTCGTATGTCATCAGAGGTAATTTCACATGAGCAATGTGTATTATTTGTGCGTGTACTCGTAGTTGTTGGTATGCGTAACTAGAATAATATGGAACAAGACAGAAGTGTGTGGTTCACTGTAGAAGGGTCTGGAATATATACAAGACGCTGCCTTAGTTCTTGTTTGCCGTATAGACCATTCAGCTAATTTTACATGAGCAATGTTTGCATGTGTACTGGACCAATGTGTCTGATGAAAACAGGAAATTGATTGAAAAAATATTTAAACAACTCTCACATTATCGAGTTTTACGTTTTTTCTCAGCTCAGATTGTGTAGAATTTGATTCTTAAGACAACTGCATTAAAAAGTCACGTTTGACAGAATTGGTCTATACGGCAAACAAGAACTGGGGGAGCGAAGAGGCGTCCGATTAGACGCTATATATTTGGACCGTAATTGTGTAAAAGACCAGAGTCCATTCAACATTGAGCCGTGAAGTCCATAAGCAAGAGCTAGAAATCAGTACATTGTAAACCAACATTGTGTAAAATAAATCATGAAAAATAAATTGCAGTTTAAGAACCCAACTAAAATCATAACAATGTAATAAAATGAATCTATGAAATGTAACGTACATCTTGCTAACTAAATGATGCATTGTGTTCAGGTCTCCTGATGTACGGTCGTCGCTCCACGTCGTCGCTGTCCTCGGGCCTGCGCAGGCGCGGCCGTCCCCCTCCCCTGCTGGGCACGCGCCCCCCGCCCGGCCTGCCCCGCCTGGACACCGTCTACATAGCCAGGTGACAGCTGGGCAGCGACAGCGACGAGCACCTGCAGCAGCTGGTTAGCGTGCACGACGAGTGATCTCCACACCTATACAACCGACAGCCCACTTTTTCCATTCCAAATACGCTAGTCAAGAATAGCGACTTGACTACCTCAGCCATAACACCGACTTAAACACTATACAAAGCTCGTTTTTTTTAAGTTTTAAAGAGTAATGCTATTCACCAACCTAAATTGCCTGGCCAGTTGTCTTCATGTGAAAGCTGAAGCTCGTTTGCATGCTATGGCATCTGTTGAACCAGGGTCGAAGTTACGATCAATGGACCAGGTGTGATTGGAACCAACTTTATTCTGTTCCAAATATGCTAGCCAAGAATAGTGACTTGACACCCTCGGCCATAACACCGACATCAAGGAGTTTTTAATGAATTATAAATCTATTTTCGGTTGGCCAGAAACAGGTATTAACAGTAACAAGAAATGTATCATTGTTTCTTATTTAAATGAATTCTAAAGAAATAATTACAAAACAGTGGCGAAGGGTGCCACATAAGCCGGTTCCCATCGGTTTCCCTTTTTAAAATGATGCAACAAAGTAGTTAAAAAATATAGGCACAAAGTAAAAAAATACATTTAAAACCAAGGAAACAATACGTATTTTTTCCCCATTGAAACCATGCAGTCTACTTTATTATCATTTTTGCCTCATTTTAAACGGGAAACCGATGGGAATCGGCTTGTATGGCACCCTTCGCCACTGCTGCATACCCATTTTTTTTTTTTTTTTTTTAGAATAAATTTATGAAGAATAATGCTTTCCACCAACATATTTTTGCTTTGCCAGAAACAGGTATCTACGTTATTAAGTGAAGACTAGCTTGTATGAAGACGGTTATGACTCGGATGAAATTAAAGAAGTATGTAAGAACAGAAGGAAATGGCGGTAATTCTTAAGGAGAATAGGTTTGGGTGATATATTCACAGGTGCCTGAGAAACTGCTAGAATTTCTACGTATAGAAGTCAAGTGATGTAAAAAATGCAGAATTTTTTATGTAAAAAAAATTGGAGATCTCACATACTAGACTAGGGACTAGTACTTACATATTTATTTCAAATTAAAATACAATACAGTCAAAGGTCGGTTATAAAGAATATAGTATAACCCCTTGCAGCGTTTTCCCCAAAAGGGTCGCATGTGTCGAGTGAACCTATTTATTTTTTCAGGTAAGGGGGCCGCCCTTACCCCAACCCCTTCGGTTGAAGTGGGGGTTTCACAACTCTCTAGGAGACTGAAACTCGTTTATTGTGAAGGCTGAGTAAACCCTGCTAATATTTTATTTTGGGTATTGGAATGAACACCGAAAAGGAAAATAATTTCTGAGACCTTCATTCTGATTTGAAACCGAGCTCTCGGCATGGAATGCAAGCACTCTACCAACTGAGCTATCAACCTAAAATACAGTAAAGTTGATACAATGCTTGCATTGCATGCCAAGAGCAAGGGTTCGATCTCCACCGAGGGTGCCGGAAATGATTTCCCGTTTCGGTATTTATATCAATACCAAAATAAAGCACTGGCAAGGTTTACTCAGTTCTGACAAGACTTGAGTACCAGCCCCCTCGAGAGCTAGGAGACCCCCACTTCAACTGAAGTGGTTGGCATGGCGCCAGCCCCCTTACTCATAAAAATTAATAGAACCCGATTTGCCACATGCAACCCTTTCGGAGATAACGCAGGCAAGAAGTTACGCTATACGTATAGTTTAGTTGCGTTTTATACCTGTGAGTTCGCTATTTCCGTGATCACTATAACCATGTTTGACTGTATGTTATTTGTCTCTTTTAACCATGTTTTTAATAATAAATTAAATTTTGGAAATCCTATTGATGTTGCCGTCCTACTATTCGGATAAGAAATTTAATATTTCACCTTACTTACTCCTTTTTTATATCGCCACCTTAACGGTAAAACTGAATAAGTGCTGATTCACTGATTTGAGAAATCGTGGATAAAACGTTTCACTGGGTGTAACTTCTCATAGTAAGTGAACTAATTATAAGGAAGTGCTCATGAAAAACTTCTTAACTACAGGATTTTCAGACTTCTTTAGTGTTTTTTCTCATAGATAATAAGGAAAAAGGTGCATTTATCTGAGAAACCAATGTTAGACGTCAACGTCAACGACGTTACCATGTTGAAAGCACCGGTTCCTATAGATCACCGAAGTTAAGCAACATTGGGCGCGGATAGTACTTGGATGGGTTACCGCTCAGGTACACCGCGTGTCGTCCGCATCTTGGACCGGTCCGTAGTCCAGTGGCAACACTTCGGACTCGTAAATGGAAGGTTGTGGATTCCAATCCCTTCGGAGCACAATAAATATACCATTTATATTTCGAATGTGCTCTTTGCTGAGTTGAAAAATTCATACACCTTTACCAAAGACCGGACACTGAAAGGTCCATCCGACCTTACAACAACTGGGTCTTGATTGAGAATTGGCACTTTCTACAGCGACGACGAAGCTCGCAGAGGGCTCTTGAGGTGTGATACACACAAAAACAGCACTCACCAAATAAATCATCCTTATATTATTATTATTATTATTAGCTTTATCCGTCACTCATTTAGTTTTACCTTTAAGGTATCGATATAAAAATATTGTTATGATAAACGCGGCCTTTTTGTTATTTCTGATATTGTAAAATGTAAAATTTTACCTGTTCATTTTTACTGTATATCAAAATGTAAATTTTATCTATATTAAAGGTGCTTTGTAGTAGCATTTGAAATTAAAAAAAACTTAGACTTGAAATGTTTTATGCAAAAATGTACCTTAATACTCCTAAGAAGTAAATCGCCCCCTAAAGTGCTTGTTTATCTTATGTCCATCAGAGGTAATTTCACATGAGCAATGTTTGTATGTGTACTGGACCAATGTGTCTTAACGAAAACTGGAAATTTATTTAAAAAATATTTAAAACAACTCTCACATTATCATGTTTTTTTCTCAGCTCAGATTGTGTAGAATGTGATTCTTGAGTCAATTTTATTGAAAGGTCATTTTTGAATCAAATGGTAGATAAGCCAAACAAGCACTGGGGGCACAAAATGGCTGTTTGAAATAAGGCACTATTTACTAAAATATTTAAAATTAAACATAACTTATACAATTTGGTTCTACTATATGCCATGTTGTGTGGATATTTTGTCTGGAGATTATGTCGCTGGACATTTTGTCTGGATATTATGTCAGTGTACATTTTGTCTGGATATTATGTCAGTGGACATTTTGTCTGGATATTATGTCGGTGGACATTTTGTCTGGATATTATGTCAGTGGACATTTTGTCTGGATATTATGTCAGTGGACATTTTGTCTGGATATTATGTCAGTGGACATTTTGTCTGGATATTATGTCAGTGGACATTTTGTCTGGATATTATGTCAGTGGAAATTTTGTCTGGATATTATGTCAGTGGACATTTTGTCTGGATATTATGTCAGTGGATATTATGTCAGTGGACATTTTGTCTGGATATTATGTTAGTGGACATTTTGTCTGGATATTATGTCAGTGGACATTTTGTCTGGATATTATGTCAGTGGACATTTTGTCTGGATATTATGTCAGTGGACATTTTGTCTGGATATTATGTCAGTGGACATTTTGTCTGGATATTATGTCAGTGGACATTTTGTCTAGATATTATGTTGGAAGATATTTTGTTTGGACATTATATCGGTGTATATTTTGTCGCGTGGACATTGTGTCATTGGACATTCTGTCTATGGTCATCTTGTCAAGGAACCCAGCCATATTGTTAGCAGTGATACCAACAACAACGACAACAAAAATCTTGTTTTGAATATAACGGAATCTTTTTTTCAGCTGATATTAAACAAGATAACTAGCCTGATCTTTTGAATCATAAATACCTAAATGTGTTTTTATTCTTGGACTCGACACAAACTTGAAAATATAATATTTTTATCTGCGGGCAAACGTCACACTTCCATGTGACTAAGAGCCTTGTCAACCAGGAATAAAATATTTGTTTGTCATTCCCCTAGCACCTTTTCCCAGTGACATTACAATTTTGTTGTCTATGCAATTTGTGCCGAGTTCATGGTTAACGTTTTCTCCATATAAATTTTCTGAATGTTTAACATGTATGTACCTATTTAACAATGTACCTTATTAATATTTAAGATTTATTCCATAAAGTAAAAAACAAGGACTTTGGTATTTAAGCTTCATATATAATGCATGCCCACAAGCAGGTGATATAAATAATAGCTTAGAGCTGTAGAGAGTGCAAGTGCGTTTAGGTTGGGATTGAAGACATGTTTGTTTTTGGAGATGTTTAGTGCCCTTGCATTGATTTATCACAAAATGGCACTATAAATATTGTCTTTGTTATTTATTAAATATTTTTAGTCCTTGTTTTTTATAAGCTTATCTATATTCAAGGTATATACTTACCTTTGTTTTTATTGAAGATACTAATAAAAATACTGCACATAGCAGAAAAGTGTTTAATTTATTTAACAGGGTATTATTTTAATTTTCAGAATTGTAAAATGCATTGACAGATATCAAAAGAACTAAAAAAAAAATATTTGGATGTCCTCTCCTGGGAGCAAATACTTCACCGATTAAAATAATGGGTCTGGACGTATATCCATCCAGTTCAATTGATTTTCATGACACCCGCAAGGTTTCTTAGCCTTCACAAGAAATAAATACCAGCCCCCTCCGGAGCTGCAACTGAAGTGGTTGGCGGAAGGCCAGCCCCCTATAATAATCTATAATCTATAATCTTAGTTGCAAGGATATATTCATTTAAAGCTCTCAGATGTATGCCCACAAACAAACACGTGTAGTTCGCGCTTACAAATGCTGATTGTGTACTTACAAATAAAATCCAAATTTAAATGAACATAAGCCCTGCAACTCCTGCCGACATTCCCTGAAACAGCAGGGGCGTGCATCCTATACAGGCACAAACGCCTGATAGGTAGGCAATACATGTTTAAAAACGCATTTAAGCTTGATATTCAGATTTAAAATTGAATATTTGAGTTCAGTTGGAGCCATCGTTAGCACGTCAGTCAATTTCAAATGAGTTATTTGAAGGGAATAGGAGAAAATGTTTATTCTGAAATGTATTTGCCTACACTCTATGCACGCGCCTGTGAAACAGGGGTGACATTGGCAAAGTGAACCATTTTTTACAGTATGGGTGGTCAGCCTCATACCAACTTATAAGTCAAGGAAATCTGTAAAAATAAATAAGTTCTGCTCGCCACATGCGACCTAAAAATCTAAATCTAAGCTGCAAAGATATGTATCATTTGAGATTCATATTAAATGCATTCCCACAAGCAGACATGCACAATTTCGCGCTTACACATGCCGCATGTGGACCTACAATATAAAAAACCCAATCTCAAATGAACATAAGCCCTGCAACTCTTGCCGACCTTCCCTGAAGCAGGGGTGACATTGGCAAAGTGAACCATTTTTTACAGTATGGGTGGTCAGCCGCATACCAACCTATCAGTCAAGGAGTACAAGCAATTAATACAATCAAATATATAAAACAAACTAGCAGACTGACCGTGCTGCGCACGGTTGTCTGCTAGGCCCTTCGGGCAGTGTAAGTCTGGCTTCGCAATAATTTTTCCTCACACCTCCTTCATAGTAATTAAATGCTTTAAGAAGTAATTTGAAAAAAAAATTGCGGTAAAAGGGTTATTTAGTTCTTTCATGTTCTGAGTATCTTGTATGAAGCATGAGGTATGAGGCTGACCTCCCATACCTAAAAAAATGTTCACTGAACGAATGTTTCTCTGTTCCTGAAAAGGTCGGCAAAATTGCAGGGCTTATGGTCAAGAGAGGCTGAAATTTTTATTTGTAATTACACATGCAGCGTTTGTAAGGGCAAACTCACTCATGTCTGCTTGGGGGCATGCATTCAATATGAATTATAAAATGTATGTATGCAACTTAGATTTATATTCTAAAATTAAAAACATCAAGTGCCACAATTATATGTTAGCGTGAAAGAACATTTGCCAGCTTGTGGGTGTGCATTGTATTTGAATCATCAAAACTCTTTTTGCAACTTAAGATTATAAATTAAGATAACCGTTGTTTAAGGATTTTTCAAACCCAAATTCCTTGACCTAAGGGTTAGTATGAGGCTTACCACCCATATCGCATAAATGGGTTCACTTAACTAATGTTCCCCCTGTTTCTGAATAGGTCGGCAAAAGTTGCATGGCTTATGGTTATGAGAGGATGAAATTTTTATTTGTAATTACACATGCAGCATTTGTAAGCGCAAAGTCACTCATGTCTGCTTGGGGGCATGCATTGAATATGAATTATAAAATGTATGTATTCTTGTATCATTATTCTTGTATCATTCTTGTCGCTGGCGCCAATGGCGACGCGCTGTATCTCGAGAGCTCCGCGCTTTTTATTATTATAAATAATTTTTGCAGTCGGACTATTATTAATTCTGTGTTCTTGTGTTTTTAAAATCATTGTAATGTTTTAATTTTTAAATTAATTATGTGAATCATGTTTTATTAAATAAAATAATAGAGTGACAAGTACCAAGTGAGCAAAAGTTATCCAAATTAAACTACCCACTCGAACTTAAAACAATAATAAGTGTCATTTGATTTAAAATTGAATAAAGCAAATTTAACGATTCAAATCTACTCGACAAAAGAACTCTCTGCACTTAAAGACTCAACATATTTAATAAGTGATTCAACATTTAAAACTATCCGTGAGAATAACTTGTGCAGAGGAGTTAAAAGAAGACCAAGAGGCAGACGAGGCGGCCGCAATGACCGCAGAAACCCGGGGACAGCTGCAGACAAGGAGGGGCCCGTGGAAGCTGACAATGTCCACCGCCCGGAATCGAAGGAAGTGTCAAATGGCCTCTGCGGAGGTGTTGAAGCTGACAATTCTGTCAGGAATGGAAGTGTGTGTAAAAGGAAGTATGTGAAACAGGAAGAATGGATATTTGCAACGTGGAATGTTAGAGAATGGAATGACTGTAAAGAGAATGAAATTACTGATATTATGGAAAAGAGAAGAATACAAGTGATGTGCGTGACTGAAATAAAAATGATCGGGGATGGAGAAAAGGTATTGAAGAATGAGGAGTATTTTATTTGGAGTGGAATTAAGGATGGATATAAGAGACAAGGCGTGGGAGTAATTTTGAGCGAACGGGCTAAAATGTGTGTAAGTAATTATGAAAGAATATGTCCTAGGATTCTGTTGGTAAGAATGAGATTAGGACGTGTGAAAATTCTAATGGTAGCGTGTTATGCTCCAGTAGAATCTGATAGCAGAGAAGAAAGAGATGAATTCTGGGAGAGTGTAAATAATGTACTAAGAATGAAAGATGAGAATGAACGAATTATCTTATTAGGAGATATGAACGGATGGACTGGTATGAAACGAGATGATTGCGGAATGGTTGTGGGTCCGAGTGGTAGAGGAAGGATGAATAATAATGGACGAAAGCTTGTCAATACATGTATAGAACACAGACTTTTTGCAACAAACACCTGGTTTAAACACCAAGACTTGCATCTCTATACATGGCAAAATAGGGCAGGCAATCGAACAATTATTGATTATATATGCGTAGATGAAAGAATGAGAGGATATGTGAGAGATGCAAGAGTGTACCGTGGAGCTGAACTCAGCACAGACCACTATTTGTTATGCGCGAGAATAATGGTAGGGGATTGTAAGAAAGGAAAGAAAAAAATATTGTTAAGAATGAAAAGAATAAAAGTGGAAAATTTGAACGATGACAATGTGCAAGATGAATATCAAAGTGAGATTGCCAAAAGATTAAATATGGATGAACTACAAAAAATGAAAGATGAAGGATGTGTGGAAAAAGTGTGGCAAATGATGAAGAAAGAACTGACCGAATCTGCTAGGATGACATGCGGAGAAACAAATGTTGGTAAGAAAAAAGGTGATGCCTGGTGGAATGATGGAGTGAAAGAAGCAGTAGAGCAAAAGAAGGAAGCGTATATGAAATGGTTGAAAGATAAAGGTAATTTAAATTTGGAAATGATGTATAAAAGGGCAAAAATGAATACTAAAAAGCTTGTGTATGAAAGTAAGATGGAATTAGAGAAGAAAAATAATGAAAAGGCACAGCAGGACTTCCACACCAACAAAAAAATGTTCTGGAGTTGGGTTCGGAATAATAACGAAAGTGTGGGAGCAACAACTCCGGGCATAAAGAATGCGCAGGGAGTCTTGCTGTGGGATGAAGATGATGTATGTAATAGATGGAAAGAATACTTTGAAGAAATATTAGGACAGGGTGAAAGAAATTTATATGAATGTGACCCTACAAATGAAAGTAATGAGGATATTTTGAAAGAGGAAATAAAAGCAAGCATAAAAGAGCTGAAGAATGGAAAGGCTGCAAGTATGGATGGATTGAATGCTGAGATGTTAAAGGCAGGAGGAGAATATGTGGTAGAGTGGATGTTTGAATTATGCAAGATGTGTATGAAAGACAGGGTAGTACCGATGGACTGGAGAAAGGCGGTCATTGTCCCTATTTACAAGGGTAAAGGGGACAAGAAAGACTGCCGTAACTTCAGGCCCATTGGTCTCCTTAGTATACCTGGGAAAGTCTTATGCAAAATTGTCATAAAAAAAGTGAGAATGGCCACCGATCACAGGGTCTCTGATATTCAATCTGGCTTTATGCCAGGACGAGGTTGTGTGGACCAAATCTTTACTCTCAGACAGATTGTTGAAAAACATCTGGCTGTGGGGAGGGTGGTCTACGCAGCATTCGTAGATCTCGAGAGGGCCTTTGACTCGGTGGACAGATGTATGCTGTGGAATGTTCTCAGGAAGTACGGTGTGAATGATAATCTTCTGAATGTGATACGTGCCATCTATGAAAATAGTTCGGCATGTGTAAGAGTGGATGGGAGATATAGTGACTGGTTTGATGTATATAAGGGAGTGAGGCAAGGCTGCGTGATGAGTCCATGGTTGTTTAATATAATCATGGACAGTTGCATAAAAGAAGCTGGAATATCAGAGAGCGGAGTGAAAGTGGGTGAAACAAGAGTTGGAGTACTTCTTTATGCTGATGATGCTATAGTTTTAGCTGACTCGGCGGAGGAACTCCAAACGATGTTAACCAAACTAAATGATGCATTTTGTAAGAATAGCTTGAAAGTAAATGCGAATAAGACAAAAGTATTAGTTTTTGACAGGAATGAAGTATGTGAGGAACTTACAATTAATTTGAATGGAATAAAAGTTGAAGTAGTGAATGAGTTTGACTATTTAGGAAGTAAGTTTGAGGCGAATGGTAAGATGACGAAAGAATTAGAGAAGCGTGCCAGCAAAGGAAGATGCGTGATAGGAGCGTTTGGTAGAATAGCGAAGAATAAAAGGATACCAAAGAAAATGAAAATGGCGGTACACAATTGTATTTTGTTGCCGACCCTGATGTATGGAAGCGAGTCATGGACGTTGAATGAAAGAGAAGTAAATAAGGTATGCACCGTAGAAATGGCCCATCTGAGAAGTATGACAGGAAAAACACTGAAAGATAGAGTGAGAAACGAATGGGTTCTAAATGAATGCGGAGTAAAAGAAAGCGTGAAAGTGAAAGTTCAAAGAAGTGTGATGCGATGGTTTGGACATATTGAAAGGATGAATGAAGACCGACTGACAAAAAGAGTGTATAAAGGGAATGTAACAGGTAAGCGTGGAAGGGGAAGACCTAGGAAACAATGGATTGATCAGATAAATGAGATTGCGAATGAATGGAATCTACAGAGTGGAAACAAGAGAAGAGCATGCATGAAAAGAGTGATGAAATTAGATGAGATGAAAGAAGTATGCAAGGACAGAGTCAAGTGGAGGCACTTGTGTGGAGGTACTGGCCACCCCTAGAGGAAAGGCGGCAGGATACAAGACAAGACAATGTATGCAACTTAGATTTATATTCTAAAATTAAAAACATCAAGTGCCACAATTATATGTTAGCGTGAAAGAACATTTGCCAGCTTGTGGGTGTGCATTGTATTTGAATCATCAAAACTCTTTTTGCAACTTAAGATTATAAATTAAGATAACCGTTGTTTAAGGATTTTTCAAACCCAAATTCCTTGACCTAAGGGTTAGTATGAGGCTTACCACCCATATCGCATAAATGGGTTCACTTAACTAATGTTCCCCCTGTTTCTGAATAGGTCGGCAAAAGTTGCATGGCTTATGGTTATGAGAGGATGAAATTTTTATTTGTAATTACACATGCAGCATTTGTAAGCGCAAAGTCACTCATGTCTGCTTGGGGGCATGCATTGAATATGAATTATAAAATGTATGTATGCAACTTAGATTTATATTCTAAAATTAAAAACATCAAGTGCCACAACTATATGTTAGCGTGAAATGACATTTGCCAGTTTGTGGGCGTGCATTCAATTTGAATCATCAAATAACTTTTTTTGCAACTTTAGATTATAAATTAAATTTAACGTTGTTGAAGGATTTTTCAAACTCAAATCCTTGACTTATAGGTAAGTATGAGCCTGAATACCCATATCGAAAAAAATGGTTCACTTGACAAATGTTCCCCCTGTTTTTGAAAAGGTTGGCCAAAGTTGCAGGATTTATGTTCATTAGAGGCCTTATTTTTAATTTGTAAGTTCACATGCAGCATTAATAAGCGCGTACCCACTCGTGTCTCCAGGGGGGCATGCATTGAATATGAATTATAAAAGTTATTGTATCTGTGCAACTTAGATTATATATTCTAATATTTAAAAAAAATCAAGCGCCCCAACTATATGTTAGCGTGAAATGACATTTGCCAGTTTGTGGGCGTGCGTTCAATTTGAATCATCAAATAACTTTTTTTGCAACTTTAGATTATAAATTAAGATTACCGTTGTTTAAGGATTTTTCAAACTCAAATTCCTTGACTTAAGGGTTAGTATGAGGCTTACCACCCATATCGCATAGATGGGTTCACTTAACAAATGTGTCCCCTGTTTCTGAAAAGGTCAGCAAAAGTTGCAGGGCTTATGGTCATGAGAGGCTGAAATTTTTATTTGTAAATACACATGCAGCATTTGTAAGCGCAAACTCACTCGTGTCTCCGAAGAGGAGTGCATTGAATATGAATTATAAATGTTAATGCGTCTATGCAACTTAAATTGTATATTGTAATAATACTTTAAAAAAATTAAATGCCGCAATAAGTACGGTTTCATATAAAAAGTTGACCTAATCGATCGTCATTATTTCTAAAAAATACTTGTTATAACTGGTTGAAGTATAATTTTGAAATAAATAAAGAATATAGGTAGGTACTCAACGGAATTCAACCGAAAAAGAATCGACTTGGCAATGGCAACGATGGCAACTTTGAAGTGCTGGCAATTTATTTGAAATTCGAATGTCAAAATGAGTTTTGTTTCTCGCATAGGTTTTACATAAAAAGGTGTTGTGATTGATCATGTTTATTTATTTAAAAAACAACGATGGATGTCGTGGTAGAGGAAGACCGAGAAAGGTATGGATGGACCAAATATCCGAAATTGCGAATGAATGGAATATCCAGAGTCATAATAAAAGAAGAGCTTGTATGAAGAAGGTTATGACTCTGGAGGAAATGAAAGAAGTATGCAAGGATAGAAAGAAATGGCGGTTGATCTGTGATGTTGGCGGCTAGGGTTTGTTAAAGTGAATTTGTTTTTATGATTTAGTTTTTTATGTCCATGTATATATTGTTATTTTTATTCTTTGATTTTAAAAAATGTAATTTGTCATGTATGTTCCTTGACTTATAGGTTGTTATGCGGCTGACCACCCATAATATAAAAATTGGTTCACTTTGCCAATGTCACCCCTGTTTCAGGGAAGGACGGCAAGAGTTGCAAGGCTTATGTTCATTTGAGATTGGGTTTTTATATTGTAGGTCCACATGCGGCATGTGTTAGCGCGAAATTATACATATCTGCTTGTGGGAATGCATTTAGTATAAATCTTAAATGATATATATCTTTGCAGCTTAGATTAGATTAGATTAGACAACAATTTAAAATCTACTAATGATGAGGAAGCACATCCCAAGTCCTGAACAATATTTGTTGTGAATATGACGTGCATCTGTTCAGGAGTTCTTCAGTTTGAATGCCATTAACGCACAACTATTTTGTATGGGGAGGCCGTTGCATTTTATATTATAGGGGGATAAACTCTAAACAATTAAACAGTAAAAAATTAAAAAAGAACAAAACATATTTTTTTTAATTTAAAAGCCTCAGCTTTAACCGCCAGCATTACAGATCAACCGCCATTTCTTTCGATCCTTGCATACTTCTTTCATTTCATCCAGAGCCATAACCTTTTTCATACAAGCTCTCCTTTTATTATGACTCTGGATATCCCATTCATTTGCTATTTCGAAAATTTGGTCCATCCATACCATACCATCGACCCCTCCACTGAAAAAGTAACACTGCATGTGTAGCTTAGTTGCGATTTTTAGAAGCATATCATTCAACACATTGAAACGCCTTAGGGGTGACTAATGCCACCCCAAATATATTTTTTCAAAATTTAATTTTTATTTCATGGAATGTCAACAAAAGAATTCAAAATCTAAATTGTACATAAAAAAGAAATAAATAAACAATATAAAAAACAAGTTTAAGGTTTCCCCTTCAAAAGATTTGACAGATAAAAAAGGTTTGTATGGATGAGAGACAAGCGCATCTGTTGGTCAAATTTGGAAGGAATCCGGTAGAATGACGAGGTTTATTTTTGCTCCCTTTTCAATGTCCCGACCCCATTACCCAATTGTCCTTCCAGTGCTTGTTTGGCTTATCCACAATTTGATTCGAAGATGACCTTTCAATGAAATTGTCTTAAAAATCACATTCTCCACAATCTGAGCTTATAACAAATGTAAAACACGATAATGTGAGAGTTGTTTTGAATATTTTAAAAATCAATTTCCAGTTTTCATAAGACACACTGGTCCAGTACATAGGGGCTGTCCATATATTACGTCATTCGCATTAAGGGGGGGGGAGTCTGGTCTGCGGATGATGGCAAATGATGTACGAGTACCAAAAGTGACGTCGTTCTTGTAAATACCAATTACTACAAAATATACAAAATAGTATGTAAGTAATATAACATTATTAAGCTCATCCATTATTACAGCAAGAGGGGGGGGGGGGTCATTAGATAATGACTATAGGATGATTGTAAGGGGGGGAGGGTCGAAAATCAGCCAAAATCAATGACGTAATTTATGGACAGCCCCATATACAAACATTGCTCATTTGAAATAAACTCTGATGAATAAAGACAAACAAGCACTAAAGGGGCGCAATGACATCTGTTGAACCACATTCAAAGTTTTATTGTCAAGGGTTTGCTTGCAGTGTTCCGACCTCACTGTTTATTTCTCTAACAAATGTTTGAAGTATAATTTTTCTTGGTCTTCGTTATCAAACTGAGGAATAAACTTCAGTTTCACGATGTCTGTGAATCCCTCAGCCAGGCTGGGCTCTTCAAACTTCTTCCTGGAAACAGAAACTGCATTTGTAAAATAACTTAAATTAAATAAATAACCGCATACGAGCCGTTGCTTAGAGAATTTCAGTGTTCTCGACGCTTCGTTGGCTTCTTATCCAACATCATAACAATAAATTAGACCTGTATGTGTAAAAGACCATGTCGGCGACGTGAGCGTGCGTGGTGTCAGTGAGCTGCCTGTATCTATTGTTGTGCAGGGCGTGGTGCATGGGCACGTCCAGCAGCACGCAGCGGCAGGGCAGCTGGTGCTTCCTCGCCAGCTCCACCCAGCGGGAGCGGGACTCCTTGTCGGGGTTGGTGCTGTCAGCTATCACACTGTTGCCACTCTGAAAATATAAATTATAAATAGGGATGTTACATGAATAGGGATACAGATATTGGAATAATTTTATTTAGGTTTCGGATATGGAATTATTTTCGAGTAGGTACAAGACAACTGAGTTCATCCTCAGTCGTCGTGCAGAGAGGGTGTCTCTTGAAAACGTTAGCTACGTCGCTAACGAAAGGTCAAAAATAATGTAAGTTCTCTTATAACGGTTCGTCTAATATCCGATTAATCAATCTTAACTGTGTAGTTATTATTTTTGTAAATATGTCAAACGACGGTAATTTCAACCTAAACCTAACAAGTAACTGGATATTTATACAAACCGTTACTTAGAGAATTTCAGTGTTTTCAACATTTCATCGGCTTCTTAAACTCAGTTCATCATTGTCCTCCGCCAAACAAGGATGTGTCTCCTGATATATATATATATCAGGCTTATTTATTTTTAATTGCACAGGCTTCAGGAGCCTGGAAACCAGGCGCAACGGTTCCCTTATGGTGCTCTCTCATAAAGTCATCAACGGCTTAATAGACAGTCCCACCCTGTTAGAGAGTTACAGACTATATGTGCCTGACGACTACAGCCGTGGGCGAGGATGTGACCTGTTTCATGTGCCGAAAAGCCGGACTGATGTCGTTGCGCAACATTCTGTGACTCGGAGTGTAAAACTCATAAACGAGTCTAAAATATACATTTTTGATTGCAATTTAAGTAAACTTAAAAAACTAGCATTAGAATTTCTCCCAGCATGTTGATGGCTGTGAGAGTGCGCTGTAAAAAGGGAAACCTATTGCGCACAAAAAAAAAAAAATGATAAGAGAGCGCCGTTTTTGTGTGTGTCACACCTCAAGGGCCCTCTCCGATCACGGATAAGACTTTTTGAAAAGGTGCGTCTTGAGAGCTCCGCGAAATATGCCCATAGATTTGGAGTGATGACGTTGGCGAAGAAGCCAACGAAACCTCAAGGACACTGAAATTCTCTAACTAACAGTTTGCATAAATATCTGGTTATTTATTTAACCAACCAACCCTTAATCAACCAGAGCCAGGTCGTAAGTCCTGTGACTCCCATCTTATCCTGACTCTGTGCGGCGGGCCTGAGTTTGGGTCTTGAATTTTCTTAAAAGTAAAGACTTGGAGACACCGTGGATTGCTTAGCTATTTCACAAAAAAAATATTTTAAGTAATTTTACACATCTGTCTAACGAGCGTAAATCTAACCTAAATTGGACACAGAAGTTGATGATACAGACTTGTAATAATGTCCCAGCGTGAGACACACACTTCTGCCAGGCCCCAAGGACATCCCGACACACGGCGCGGTACCGACCACTAGAGGACTTCTCCAGCTGCTTGCTGATGGAGGACTTGCCACTGGCCGGGAAACCTACCAGCACCAGGATCTGAAAACAACACAACAATAGCATTCATCATCATGACAAAAAGCTCGACAGCCCTGGGTGGGCCTTGGGTGAATCACCATTACCTTAGCTATGTATGTCTACATTGGCTCCACGGCAAGATGTCCATAGACAGAATGTCCACCAACAAAATGTATATTGACAAAATATCCAACGACAGAATGTCCATTGACAAAATGTCCACCTGAAAGAATGTCCATTGACAAAATGTCCACCTGACAAAATGTCCACCCACAAAATGCGCATCAACAAAGTATTTACCGAAAAAATGTATTCAAAATCATAAAATAATACATCTGATTTTTACAATGCACATTTTGTCAGCGGACATGTTATCCGTGAACATTATCGCATTATTACGCACCGTCAGATCCAGACAAAATTTGGAGATTGTGCTTTCCGTGTTTCGGGTCCGGTGGAGTGGAACAGACTGCCACCCGGAGTGAAGAACTCCAAATCTGTGGGTATATTTCGCGGAGCTCTCAAGACGTACCTTTTCAAAAAGTCTTATCCGTGATCGGAGAGGGCCCTTGAGGTGTGAAAACGGCGCTCTTTTATCATGTGCAATTTAAAAGAGATAAGCCTGTTATACAATACAATCCAATTCTAAATTTATATAGCGCCTTTTCATGATTTTAAATCATTCCAAAGGCGCTATATTATGTTGGTGGACGTTTTGTCGGACATTTTGTCAATGGTCATTTTTTCAATGGAGATTTTGTCAGTGGACATTCTATTGGTGGACATTTTTTCAGGTGGACATGTTGTCAGTGGACATTTAGTCGATGGACATTTTGTCAGTGGACATTATGTCCGGTCCGTAGCCCAGTGGTAACACTGCAGACTCTGAATGGAAAGGTTGTGGGTTCGAGTCCCGGCGGAGCACAAAAAATATACCATTCATATTTTCAAATTTGCTCTTCGCTGGGTTGAAAAATTCATAAACCTTTACCAATGACCGGTCATCAAAGGTCCATCCAGCCTTACAGCAACTGGGTCTTGCTTGAGTATTGGCGCTTTGTAACGACGACCAAGCTCATACACCTCTGCGGCACTACAACAAGTGTCATAGACCCCTAGTGTTTTAGAATCTAGGGTGCCTCCGGCACAGGATTTCTTAAAAAAAAAAAATTATGTCGGTAGACATTTTGTCGGTCAAAATTATGTCGGTGGACATTATGTCTGGAAATTTTGTCATGTGGGACACTGAGGAAAGAATGGATTGATAAAATAAGCAAGATTGCAAATAACGGGAATCTGTAGTCAGAAAAATAGAAGAGTGTAATGTATAATTATAATATGATTATTTAGAGTAGGTAAATATCATATAAGGTAATGTATTATTGTAATATAATATTATTAGAGTTATGGTTATATAATATTAGTAGGTAGAGATTATTATTGCTTCACTAGGCAGTCTGGTTTTGTCTCTCGCCTTGTAAACACTATTATGGAATAATACATCTATTTGAAACCAAGACTCATCTGTTCGTCTAATTGATATCCCCCATCCACAATAGACATCCCAAAAACATCACAAAGAGGGTGATGAATGTCGAGGAAATGTAAGAAGTGTGTCAGGGTAGAACAAAGTGAAGAAACATCTGCGGAGGTGCTGATTACTCCTAGCAGAATGGCGGCTGGATACAGTTACAGTTATTCTAAGCCAGTTTGCGCACCGAAAAAGAAAACAAACAAGGTCTTGACACAACAATCACTTTTTTCGGGCTATGTAGCCGTGGTCTGGTTGATTCATTCCGGACAGTTTCACCCATTGCTCCGATGGGCATTATCATCGGAGCAATAGGCGAATGTATATCGGAGCAATGGGCGAAACTGTCCGGAATGAATCAACCAGACCACGGCTACATAGCCCGAAAAAAGTGATTGTTGTGTCAACAAGTACCGGCCGTGAAAGCTTCAATGTACAAACAAGGTCTTGTTATAATCAGTTTCCAGGCAACCGTCATGTTTATGTCTCTTTTTGACATATGACTTTACTATCTATAATCTATAATCTAAGCTGCAAGGATATGTTATCATTTAGGCTCATATGAAATGCATGCCTACAGCACATGTAGGTTCGCGCCTACACATTCTGCATGTGTGGATACAAATAAAGAAAACCTCACATGAACATAAACCTTGCAACTCCTGCCGCCGTTCCCTGAACCGGGGTGGCATTGGCAAAAGTGAACCGATTTTTACAGCGCGGGTGGTCAGCCTCGTACCAACCTATCAGTCAAGGAGTCTATTATTCTGTTTCACAGTATATTTTAATGGTTAATACTTAATTATATTACAAATTGACAGCTGTCATTCAAAATGACACATTCTTCAAATTTGAATGACAGTAAAATGACAAATGACCGACTTATAAACTGTCATTTCGAGAGACATTGCTGCCCCAGTTCTTGTTTGCCGTATAGACCAATTCTGTCAAATATGACTTTTTAATGCAGTTGTCTTGAGAATCAAATTCTACACAATCTGAGCTAAGAAAAAACTTAAAACTCGATAATGTGAGAGTTGTTTTAAATATTTTTTTAATCAATTTCATGTTTTCATAAGACACATTGGTCCAGTACACATGCAAACATTGCTCATGTAAAATTAGCTGAATGGTCTATACGGCAAACAAGAACTAAGACAGCAATATGGCTAACACCAAAAGTAGCAAGGCTTGCAAGAGGATAGAGACCAGTACAGATAAATGACTAACACAACAAGGCACTGCCTTTACAAGATAATGGTGACCAGCAGAGACAAATGGCTAGCTCAACAAGTATTTACAAGAGGATGGCGACCAGCCCAGACAAATAGCCTGTAATATAAGAAGGCACTGCCTTTGAAAGAGCATGATGCTCTTTGCATTATTTACTTACTTCCTGTTTATCAATGACCAGATTGTCATTTTTGACGTCTTTATTGAGGAGTTTGGGTTCGAAGGACGGCCGGTTGAAAGGCGCCTCTTTAGCGCCACAGAAATGTGGCTCTGGCGTCATGAACCGGATTCCTATATTGTCGGCGAACAGCCGATCAGCAAAGGAATGGTCCTTCTTCCTTCCCGCCGCATCTCCACAGTAAAAACTGGCCGACATGTCGATCTCTACATCGTCATTTTTCTGAAAAGAGATTGACGCATAGGTTGGTATGTAAATACTGTAACTGTAACTCTGTCGCCATTCCGCTAGGGGTGGCGAATTTGTAAGCGCGAACTACCATGTGTCTTTTACAAGTATAATAAATATACCTACAGTTAAAAAAAAAAAGATTTTAGACGAATCGTCATAGGAGAACTTACAGTATTCTCAATGTTTTGTTAGTGACGTAGCTAACTAGAGGTATAGAGAATAATGTAAGTTCTCTTATGACAGTTCGTCTAATATCCATTTTTTTTTTAACTGTGTCACAACTGTGCAATAACTGTGTAACTGTGACGGGTCCGTAGTTCAGTGGTAACACTTCGGACTGTGAATGGAAGGTTGTGGGTTTGAATCCCGGCGGAGCACAAAAAAATATACCATTTATATTTTCAAATTTGCTCTTCGCTGGGTTGAACAATTCATAAACCTTTACCAATGACTGATCATCAAAGGTCCATCCAGCCTTACAGCAACTGGGTCTTGCTTGAGAATTGGCGCTTTGTAGCGACGAAAACCAAGCTCGTAAAAAGGTAGATTGGTAGAATGCTTGCATTCCATACCGAGAGCAAGGGTTTAATCTCAAGGTGTACTCAGCCTTCACAAGAAATGAGAACCAGCTCCTCTGGGAGCTGGGAAACCCCCACTTCAACTTAAAGTGGTTGGTGTGGCTGGCCCCCTTACCTGTAAAAATAAATATGTCCCGAATCGCCACATGAGACCTCTTCGGGGCTAACGCAGGCAAGAAGTTACACTATATGTGTAGCTTAGTTGTATAGTTGCATTTATTGTAAAAATTTACCAACCATATGCACAAGTGTATCCCACATCCCTGTAGAAGGTTTCCTATAGAAATGATGTCCAGGAGATATAAACGCCTGTATGGGCACCCCTATCTTATCTATGATACTCTGCAGCTTTGTCTGGAAGTCTTGGATCCTCAGTCTGTTCTTGCCGATGCTCCCTTGGTTGGTGAAGATGACCACTTTGTAGCCGGAAGCGTGGTAGGACTTGAGTTTTGCGGGCACTTCGGGAAAGGCAATCTGCCAGTCGTAAATGTCTTTAGGGAACACTTTTCCCGATTTTGTTTTTGTAAGTGTGCCGTCCATGTCGTATGCGGCGATCTACAAATAATAAAAATATCATCATCATTTCATCTCTTACTTATTTTTTTGTGCACAACAGGTAACCCTTCGTTTCGATTCCCATTCAATCGCTTTCAATCTGTGTTTAATGTGGCAGCAAGGCTCATATTCGGGATATCCAAATTCGTTCACATCACTCCGCTGTTAACAAAACTACATTGGCTTTGTTTCCCGGAGAGGATGATCTACCGTGTTTGTGTGATGGTATATAAAGCCATCAATGGCTTGGCTCTACCTTATCTGACTGACATGTTTCGCCTGTTGAGATGGGTGTGAGGAGGCAGACACTCGATGGTGCGATCAATTTGGTTCAGACTGCGCTTTCCGTGTTGCGGGTGCGGTACAGTGGAACAGACTGCCACCCGGAGTGAAGAACTTCAAATCTGTGGATGTGTTTCGTGGAGCACCCAACACTTTTTATAAAGTCTTATCCATGATCGGAGAGGGCCCTTGAGGTGTGACACAAACAAAAACGGCACTCTCTTATCATTTGTAATTTAAAATAAATAAGTCTGATGTATATATACCCTAATAACAGTGCACCCTCACAGCTATCAACACACTGAAAGGAACTCTAGTGATAGATTTTTAAATCTTAATAAATTAAACATAAAATTGACTTTTGCTCGGGATGTTTTGTGGGCTAGCTCCTGAAAAATGACACATGACAGAACAACGCATGACAGAATGACACATGACAGAACATCACTATGACAAAACATCACAATATCAAAAAATCACAAGACAAAACATCACATGATAAAATATCAAATACCTTCAACAGAACATACCATAAACCGCACATGAAGAGATATCAGATGTTCTGTTATAGGTATGTCATTGTGATGTTCCGTCACGTGTCGTTTTCTCATGTGTTGTTATTTCATGTGACGTTTTCTCATGTGTCGTTCTGTCATGTATCATTTGTCACTGTGCCGTTCTATCCTGTCACCTTCTTACAGATATTGCCTTCTAACTTAATAGTCTTCTCTTACCTTACTCCTGGACACAACACCTCTCGAAGTAAAAATATACAATTTCCCATCGTCAAACTTTTCCATATTATCTTCTTTCGCTACAAGTTTAGGATCTTCCTCAAGCTTTCTGTAAACTTCTAAAGTTGGCGACATTTCACCCTTCAACTTTTCAGGGCTATCTTTCCTCGGAGACTTTTTATTTCTAGAATCCAAATTCTTTTCCGTTGTTTTCTTTAACTTTTTAACATCTCTTGATTCTTCACCTTCTTCGTTAAGTGACTCCTTTCTCTTTGCTGCTTTATTCCCGTTTCTTTCTTCAGTTATCTCCGCGGGCGGATCGAATTTGACGATGTGGAAATGGTTTTCGAGTAAAATCTCAATTTGTGATTTGTCTTCCACGGAGATTGCTTTATTTCGTTCTAATTGATATCCGTTGACTCCAGACGGATTCCTACCGAGTTGCTTGATAGACACGAGGCATTTTTCGCAATCTGCCGTCAGACTCACTACAACAAAAAACAAGTCATTAAAAACTAAAATACACATACAGTGTAACTTCTTGCCTCGTTTTCCACGAAAGGATCGCATGTAGTGAGTGAAACCTGTTTGATTTTAACAGAAAAGGGGGCCGGCTTTATGCCAACCACTTCAGTTGAAGTAGGGGTTTCTCAGCTACCAAGGTGGCTGGTACTTATTTCTTGTGAAGGCTGAGTAAAACCTTGCCGGTATTTAATTTTGGGTTAGAATTAAGTAAACACCGGAATGGTAAATCGGTGGGATTCGAACCCGAGCTCTCGGCATGGAATGCAAGAGCACTCTACCAATTGAGCTATCGAGGAGTTCCACTCACCACATACGAAGACCTTAGGGGATTACACTGCAAGAAGTTGCAATGTATATGTGTAAGTAACTTAGTTGCGTTTTTTTTAACTATAAAAAAATATAGGGAACGTATTTTATAGATAATAAACATTTTTTTTAGGTTGCAAAGTCTAATCTAATTTAAGTTACCAAAATGTATGTAACATTAGAGATTCACATTATACGTATGCTTTTTTCCCTACAGGCCAATTTACAAAGGTAAAGGCGACAAAAAAGACTGCCGTAACTTCAGACCGATCAGCCTTCTTAGTGTGCCAGGTAAAGTGCTATGCAAGATTCTTATCCATAGGGTAAGATTATCCACCCAGGAGAAGGTCTCAGATATACAATCTGGCTTTATGCCAGAGAGAGGTTGCGTAGACCAGATATTAGCGCTTCGGCAGATAGTCGAAAAACAGCTGGCCGTAAAAAAAAAGGTTTACGCGGCTTTCGTAGATCTTGAGAAAGCCTTCGACTCGGTGGATAGAAGTATGATGTGGTGTGTGCTAGAGAAGTATGGTGTAAACAAAGCACTTTTGAATGCGATACACGCCATCTATGTAAATAGCAGGGCGTGTGTCAGGGTGGATGGAGAATACAGCGAGTATTTTAATGTGTACAAGGGTGTGAGACAGGGTTGCATAATGAGCCCATGGCTATTCAATATAATCATGGATCATTGTGTTAAACAAGCGAATCTGGAAGGACATGGCATACAAATTGGGGAGAGAAAAGTCGGAGTTCTGCTTTATGCTGATGACGCAGTATTAATTGCTGATTCAGCAGCGGAACTCCAGACAATGCTCTTTAGTTTGAACCATGCCCTGTGTGTGAACAAGTTGAAAATTAATGCAAGTAAGACGAAAGTACTGATTTTTGACAGAACGGATGAAAATGAAGAATGCACGTTTATGTTGAATGGTATAAAGTTGAAATTGTGGATGAATTTAGATACTTGGGAAGTATGCTTGAGAAGAATGGAAAGATGACAAGAGAACTTGAGAATAGGGTGTGCAAGGGAAAGCAAGTGGTCGGTGCAATAGGAAGAATAGCAAAAAACAAGCGACTGAAGATGGATCTGAGAATGGTGGTACACAATGGCATATTGTTACCGACTTTGACGTATGGAAGTGAAGCATGGACAGTGAATGATAGCAAAATAAGTAAAGTATGTACGGTGGAAATGAAGCATTTGAGAAGTATGACAGGAAAAACTTTGAGGGATAGAGTTAGGAATGAATGGGTAAAAAAAGAATGTAATTTGAAAGAGGATGTGAAAGTTAAAGTACAAAAGAATGTGATGAGATGGTTTGGGCATGTGGAAAGAATGAATGATGATAGACTGACAAAGTATGTATACAAAGAAAGTGTGAAAGGAAAAAGAGGGAAGGGACGACCGAGAAAAGTATGGAGTGATCAGATTGTGGAGATTGTGAAAGAATGGGATATACAAAGTGAGCGTAAAAGAAGAAAATGCATGAAAAAGCTGATGGATATGAAGGAATTGAAAGAGGTATGTCAGGATAGGAAAAAATGGAGGCAACTCTGCAGAGGCTCTGGCCACCCCTAGCAGAATGGCGACAGAGTTACAGTTACAGTTACACGTATAAGTTCGCACTTAAACATGCCGCATGTGGTCCTATAATATAAAAACCCGAATTTCAAGTCAACATACACCCTGCAACTCCTGCCGAACTTCCCTGAAACAGGGGTGACATTGGCAAAGTGAACCATTTTCTAGAGCATGGGTGGTCAGCCGCATACCAACCTGTAAGTCAAGGAACATACTACACAACAAATTAATTTAAAAATTGTTGTATAGTCCAAAACGTATTCGATCTACGATAAAGTAATGATTAATAAAAGCATGCAAAAGAGTAAAGTAGAATTAATATTTACATTGCTGTCTTGAGCAGTTGAGATCCGTGATATTAGTGAGGACGTCTCTGCCAACGACAACTTCCTCCAAGTGATTCAGACATATTGGCTGGTGCAGGTTTCTCGCGCAGCACAAAAAACACTTTCGAAGCATATTATTGGGCAATTTAAAAACAATAATATTCGATAAGAAATGTGAAAGTAGTCAAAAAGTACGTCACACATGGAGAACTGTCAAAATTTTAAGTTGGACAGTTGGCTTCTTTTTCTTTTGTGTGGCGAATTCCGAAGGAGAACAAAAGCGCCAGTAGCAGTTCTTTTGACAACAGCTGATTTGTACCAGAGACAAATTGAGCTATTTATGGCTAATAAAAAATATCGATAATCGATGTTTTCGATATTTAAAAACATATCAAGGCAAACAATATGAAAAATTCAAAATTTTTAGCTCTTAAAAATAATCGTTTACTTCCAAAAACGCAAAACAAAAAAATAAAATGTATGGAAAAGGCGATGGATATAAATGAATTGAAAAGGTATGTAAGGATAAAAAGAAATGGAAGTAGCTCTGCAGAGGCTCTGGCCACCCGTAGTAGAATAGCAACAGAGTTACAGTCACAGTATCGTTTTTGATATGCCTATAAAAAGATCGAACTATCGTTATATCGTACATCCCTACCTTGTGCACTTGTCAAAAAATACCTGTGTTGTCACTTGTGTCTTGTCAGAACTCCGATTTTTATTTATGCAAATTAATTTATAAACTACATCTCGTGTGACACTTATTTCCTTGTATTAAACACACGTTTATTTTCCATGCACGTTAAAAAACATTACTCAATTTGCGGCTCTGACGCGAAATTAGAAAACAAAAAATAAATCGACATGCATATTTCGTGACGTGTACTTTTGCCATTTGTGGATATCGATTCTGTCGGGTTTATTTGAACGTTTAGCAGTGAATTAAAGTGCGAATAAAATGGTTTCGTCGCGGAGACGCCGTTCTGATGGATACTCCAAGGAATTGTTGGAAAATGGCGAATTGAAAGATTTGGATGAGCCAAGTGATATTCGAGGAGACAGGCTGAATATTGCCCTGCTGCTGTTTCTGTACACGCTGCAGGGGATCCCGCTGGGGCTGGCGGGGGCCATACCTATGCTGTTGCAAAACAGGGGTGTCAGCTACAAGGAACAGGTATTTCAAGATTTAAAAAAAATCCTAACCTCAATTTTCTGTGATCGGTATTTTTTATGTGCTGTTACTGTAACTGTATCCTGCCGCCATTCCACTAGGGGTGGCCGGTACCTCAGTAGATGCGTCTCCACTTTTTTCTGTCCTTGCATACCTCTTTCATCTCTTCAACATTCATCACTTTCCTCATACATACTCTTCTCTTATTCTCACTTTGCAGGTTCCATTCTTTTGTAATATCACCCATTTGGTCTATCCATTCATTTGAGATGGGTTCTTATAATGTAGGTCCACATGCGGTATGTGTTAGCGCGAAATTATACATGTCTGCTTGTGGGAATGCATTTAATATAAATCTTAAATGGTATATATCCTTGCAGCTTAGATTAGATTAGATTCCTTCCTCGGTTTTCCCCTTCCACGCTTTCCTCTGACATTTCCTCTGAACACTTTCTTTGTTATTCGTTCATCATCCATTCTTTCAAGATGTCCCAACCATCTCGTTGAATTGCCACGATTCATGTAAGATTATCACATTTTAATATTACCGAATACTTTGTTATATTAATAGTATTTTTGTAATGCAGTTTTGTGAATTCATTTTTTTTTATGTTGCTTAGTCCGTTCTAGTCGATAGCTCAGTTGGTAGAATGCTGCTTGCATTCCATGCCGTGAGCTCGGGTCTGAATCTCACCTAGGGTGGCGGAGATATAGCTATAATCTATAATCTAAGTTGCAAGGATATATTCATTTAAAGCTCTCAGATGTATGCCCACAAACCAACAAGTGTAGTTCGCGCTTACAAATGCTGAATGTGTACTTGCAAATAATATCCAAACCTCAAATGAACATAAGCCCCACAACTTTTGCCAACCTTCCCTGAAACAGGGGTGACATTGGCAAAGTGAACCATTTTCATTTTTTACAGATGATTCAGTGTTTATTTCAAACCCTATAATAAAATACCGGCAAGGCTTACTCAGCTTTCACAAGAAATGAGTACCGGCCTTCTCAGGAGCTGGTAAACCTCCACTTCTGTACAAATAAATAGGTTCCATTCACCGCATGTGAAAACCTTTGAGGATAACGCGGCAAGAAGTTACACTATACGTCTAACCTCAATTTTTTTGATTGATATTTTTTATGAGCACAATTATTTAGTTGCCACGATTCACGAGAGATTATCATGTTTTTTAATAACCGATTAAGTACTTTGTAATAGTAATAATATTAAGTGTTTTTTTAATGCAGTTTTGTGAATTTGCTGCAAGGGCAGATATTGTTGCGAATGTGTGATTGTGTGTTTTTACTTGTGTGTGTGCATCTGTGTCCAGTCAACGAAACAATTATTTGTGAAATTAGTTTTTAGTGCCAAAGTGCAGGTCTGGCCTTTTTCTTCATTCCTCTTTCCCTTTCCCACATTAATTAAATAAATCCTCTTTCAATTGTACATTGAAGCTTTCACGGCCGGTTTTTGTTGACACAACAATCACTTTTTTCGGGCTATGTAGCCGTGGTCTGGTAGATTCTTTCCGGACAGTTTCGCCCATTGCTCCGATGGGCATTATCAGCGGTTGGATAGTCGCTGTGATCTTTTTACAAGATCTGGTGTTCTGGAGACAACGCTTTTTATACTTTTAAATATTTCTCACTGTAAACACAACTCCACTAATTCAAAGGCTGGCGTTGTTTCTAGTACAGCAGATCCTGTAAGAAGATCACAGCGGCTAGCCAACCGCTGATAATGCGCATCGGAGCAATGGGTGAAACTGTCCGGAAAGAATCTACCAGACCACGGCTACATAGCCCGAAAAAAGTGATTGTTATGTCAACAAAAACCGGCCGTGAAAGCTTCAATGTACGATTGAAAGAGGATTTATTTAATTAATATGGGAAAGGGAAAGAGGAATGAAGAAAAAGGCCAGACCTGCACTTTGGCACTAAAAACTAATTTCACAAATAATTGTTTCGTTGACTGGACACAGATGCACTCACACAAGTAAAAACACACAGACACACAATCACACATTCGCAACAATATCTGCACTTGCAGCAAATTCACAAAACTGCATTACAAAAACACTTAATATTATTCCTATCACAAAATAATCGGTAATAAAATAAAACATGATAATCTCGTGAATCGTGGCAACTAAACAATCGCGCTCATAAAAAATATCAATCAAAAAAATTGAGGTTAGACATATAGTGTAACTTCTTGCCGCGTTATCCTCAAAGGTTTTCACATGCGGTGAATGGAACCTATTTATTTGTACAGAAGTGGGGGTTTAACAACGAAAAGAATCAACCAGACCACGGCTACATATCCCGAAAAAAGTGATTGTTATGTCAACAAATCCTCTTTTGTTTATATCAAACCATGTTTATTGCAACCTTTCCCAAAATACAATAAGCATTACCACTAGAAAGACTCCCCACGCGTTGAGTGGTGATGATGATGATAGCTAGCCAGGAGTAAGTATCCTTGGTACATTCTGGAGGTAGCTCTTTAGTCTAAACATAACAGTATTTATTTTATTGCTTGCAGGCAGAGTTCAGTTTGGTCAACTGGCCGTTTAGTCTGAAGTTGCTGTGGGCTCCGATAGTCGACGCTCTGTACTGGTCTCGCGTGGGACGGCGCAAGAGCTGGCTGGTCCCCGCGCAGTACTGCCTCGGGGGCTGCATGCTGCTGCTGGCCGTGCACGTGGACTCCTGGCTCGGAGAAGACCCCCAGATGGTGCAGCTGACCGTGGCATTCTTCACGCTGAACTTTCTGGCCGCGACGCAGGACATAGCTGTGGACGGATGGGCACTCACCATGCTGAAGAGGTTTTTTTTTTTTATAAAAAAATAGGTTTGTGGAGAAGGATGCGATTCAACTATCTATTTTGCCTGGCCAGTTTACTCCCCCAGTTCTTGTTTGTTTGTCTGTCAAACGTGAGTTTTTAATGCATTTGTCTTAAGAATCAAATTCTACTCAATCTGAGCTAAGAAAAAATGTAAAACTCGATAATGTGAGAGTCATTTTAAATATTTTTTAAATCAATTTCCTGTTTTCATCAGACACATTGGTCCAGTACACATGCAAACATTGCTCATGTAAAATTAGCTGAAAGGTCTATACGGCAAACAAGAACTAAGGCAGCGAGTTGTCTTCACGCGAGAGCAGAACATGCACACAAGCATGCATGCAATGGCATTTGTTGAACCAGGATTAAAGTTCTGCTCAAAGAGCCAGGTTTGATTCGAACCAACATGATTCTGTTCCAAATAGGCTAGTCAGAGCGACTTGACTCCCTCGGCCATAACACCAACTAGAGGGCTCTTGAGGTGTGATACACAGAAAAACAGCGCTCACCAAATGAATCATCCTAATATTATTATTATTAAAGGTATTTGAATGATTTTATAATGGATTGAATGGAGGCCGTGGGACAATAACTTAAGTGTGGGAAGACCCCAAAAAAGATGGATCCACAGTATTGCCCAGCTGATTAAAAATATTATTATAAAAGAAATAAAAATTGTTATGTTGTGTACACTTTTAATCTTTTTAGCAATTTAAAAATACGACTGATTCTTTCAGGTGCAACGTTGGGCACGCTTCAACTTGCAACAGTGTGGGTCAGACTGCCGGCTTCTTCCTCGGTTACGTCATATTTATAGCGCTGGAATCTGCCAACTTTTGCAACTCGTACCTACGTTCGGAGCCACAACCCGTCGGCATTGTCACACTCTCAGGTACGCTAAAAAAACACATATAGTGTAACTTATTGCTGCGTTTTTCCCGGAGGAGTCGCATGTGGCGAATGGAACCTATTTTTACTAACAGGTAAGGGCGCTGGCTTTATGCAAACCAATTCAGTTGAAGCGGGGATTTCCCAGCTCCCGAGGGGGGTACTCGAGTAAGTATTGCTGGTATTTTATTTTGGGGTTTTGAAATAAACACCAAAATGGGAAATCATTTCTGACACCCTCGGTGGGATTCGAACCTGAGCTTTCGGCATGGAATGCAAGCACTCTACCAACTGAGCTATCGACGACGAAGGAGGTAAATTGGTATTTGCGTTTACAAATGTTTTTGGTACCTCTTTGTCTTTCAGTGCTACTTTTAGCCAAGATTCTTACTTCCTTCCTCAGCCTTTCTCAGTTGTGATGTTAGGCACTTATATAATTTGTATTTTATATTGATTTGTATGATAACGATTTGTCGGATCTTGCATGATAACTATTCTCAAAGATTCAAGCATGATCTTTATTCTTACTATAAAATAAGGACCAAAGCTCTCTGTAAGGTAGAAACCAACCGACGGTTGTATTGTGTAGGTGTAAAGTGACTCTGTATCTGAAATAAATTGTGTAAAATAAATCACAGCAGTTTGAATTAAATTGAACCCGCGTAAAATCATAACAATATGTTCCAGGTTTCCTCTGGGTCTGGGGCTGGATATTTGTTGTGTCCACCACGCTGGTGGCTCTCTTCAAGCAGGAGGCTCCGGAGACCATCCACAGGCGAGGACCGTCATCCTATGGCTGGAGGAAGCTGACTGCCGCTTACAAGCAACTGTGGCGCATCACCAAACTGCCCGCTGTTCGAACTCTAGCCATGGTCTTACTTACAGCAAAGGTTTGTGGTATTTTATTTCACATTATAATGTTTTAATCGGCTCTACCTGGGATTGGTCTTGGTCTCTGAGTAAATCTTCTAAAGCCTTGTTGTGTCAGCCATTTGTCTCTGTCTGCTGCCATCCTCTTGAGATGCGAATAGGAGGAGACGTCCATGAGCCGCTTCACATCCTTGAAGTATGAAGTTCTTGGGCGACCTCTTGTTCGTCTTTCCAAGATTTTTCTTCCAAAGATATTGTTAAGAAAGGTGCTATGTCTAATCGAGTGCCCTATTAGCTTGGCTTTCCTCTTCAAAATGTGATTTATAAGCTCTCTTCTCTCTTCTATGTCCCGCAACAACTCTTCGTTCGACTTATTTTCGACCCATGATGTCTTGAACATTTTTCTCCAAATTCACGTCTCGAATGCCCTTCAGGCGGTCTTTTTCAAATTTCTAGATGGTCCAGATTTCGCATCCATACAACAAAATGCAAAGTACTGTTGTGCCGAAATTTGAACCTTGAACTCCACAAGCGCATGGTGAGGTGCTATGTCTTCCCAATTGCTCTATATGGTATGGAGGGATGGACGCTCACACCGGCACTGGAGAGGCGAATTGAATCGTTGGAGATGTGTGTCTATCAAAAAATGCTTTGGATCTCTTGGCGTGATCGGGTCACCAATGAGAAAGTCCATCACAAAGCACTTCTGCCAACTGTTACAAACAAAGCACTTCTGCCAACTGAAACATTCGGAAGTGATGTCACCACAATTTCATCAGCACCATCTTTATCACTTCACCTTCACACTGAAGAAGTCCATGGTCGACATGAGCGAAACGTCCGGAAGCTCCAGCTCCCACATACCACGGTAACTGATCCCGGAAAGCAACTCTCCAGCATCATCAGCCAGCTGTGTAAGCGTAAAATTCCTAATCAACACTGAACTTTGACAGGTTCGTAATCTAGCGGTAACTCTTCGGACTCGTAAATGGAAGATTGTGGGTTTGAATCCCGGTAAAGCTGTAACTGCTACTGTAACTCTGTCACCATTCCGCTAGGAGTGGCCAGAGCCTCTGCAGAGCTGCCTCCATTTTTTCCTATCCTGACATATGTACCTCTTACAATTCATTCATATCCATCACCTTTTTCATGCATTTTCTTCTTTTACGCTCACTTTGTATATCCCATTCTTTCACAATCTCCTCAATCTGATCATTCCATACTTTTCTCGGTCGTCCCTTCCCTCTTTTTCGTTTCACACTTTCTTTGTATTTATACTTTCTCAGTCTATCATCATTCATTCTTTCGTATACAAAATGCATACCATTTATATTTTCAAATATGCTCTTTGCTGGGTTGAAAAATTCATAAACCATTACCAAAGCCTGGTCACAAAAGGCCCACCCATACTTACAGCAACTGAGACTTTCTATAGCGATGACCAAGGTCGCAGAGGGCTTTTGAGGTGTGATTCACACAAAAACAGCGCTCACCAAATAAATCATCATAATATTATTGTTAAGTTTTTTTTTGTCCATCTGAATGTCCATTCACTAATGTTTTTGAGAACATGTGTATTTGACTAGTATAACAGCAAGAAAACTTGAATGTTTGACAATGTGGAATGCATGTTTCAGGTGGCGTTCTCTTCAAGTGACGCCGTCTCCAGCTTGAAGCTGGTGGAAGCCGGAGTGCCGAGGGAGCAGCTGGCTCTGATGGTGTTCCCCATGGTGCCCATACAGATCCTACTGCCTCTGGTGAGACAGACAAATTCCATCTCCAATCTGAATTACAGAAATACATTATGTGAGGGGTAGAAGTGACTGTTTCATCTGCAAGATTCATGTTCATTTGTGGTTTGGATTTTAATTGATAAGTACACATACAGCATTTGTAAGCGCGAACTTATATTCCAGTCTGCTTATGGGAATGCATGTAATATTAATTTTAAATGTAAATATGTCTTTTTTTTTAATTTTATAATTTTGGATGAATTCTGGATGAAGTAAATATGTCTCCTTGCAACTTAGATTATAGACTAATAGGTTCATATGAAGTTGGCAACTCATACTGTAAAAAATGGTTCACTTTGCCAATGTCTTGCAAATGTTTCACATAAGGTCGGTTGCAGGGCTTATGTTCATTTGAAATTGGGTTTTTATGTTTTAAGTCCACATGCGGCATGTGTAAGCACAAAATGATACGTTTTGGCTTATGGAAATGCATGTTATATGAAGCTTGAATGTAATATCGCCACCTTAAAGGTAAAATGCTGAAAAGTGCTGATTCACTGATTTGAGAAATCGTAGATGAAACATTTTATTTGGTGTAACTTTTTAAGTTTTTCAAGATTAGTTCACTTACTATGAGAAGTTACACCCAATGAAAGGTTTAATCCAGGATTTCTCAAATCAGTGAATCAGCACTTATCAAGTTTTACCTTTAACGTGGCGATGTAAACGGTATAAATATAAATACTATGTGATGAATTCGTTGGGAGCAAGTCTGCTGCCACATCTTAAAGTGAGCGATTGTTGTGTTTTGTTAGATCCTGGCCAAGCAGTCCACTGGCAGTGAGCCGCTGACATCTTGGCTGCGCGCCTACCCCGTGAGGGTGGCGTTTGCGCTGGTGGCAGCCTCCGTGGTCGCCGTTGCTCCCTTCCTCATCAGAAACACGCCGGTGCCCGTCTACCTCATTGTCATCCTGCTGCTGTACGGACTCCATCAGGTAAACATTGTATTGTTACGAATATGTAGTTGTGTGTTGTGTTTGTCTGCTGTGTGAGTTAATAGTAAAGTCTGTGAAGTCTCTCTAGAAATAAATGGATATTGAGTACTTATAAGGATAATAGAAGAAGAGTTAACGCAGTGTTTGGAGAGCGTGCATTTGCCCAATTTAATGGTAATCTAAGTAACCTTTTATTTTTCTGCTGATCGGATCCCGGAAAGTAACTCTCCAGCATCATCAACCGGCTGTGTAAGCCTAAAACTCCTATTCAGCACATGTCCTTGTCTTACTCGTCACTCAATGCGGACTTGTTTTTTTATATAAAAGTTTGTGATGCTTCGACCGTTGTCATTTTTGGTCAAACATTATGCATTTCCAGATTCTGACCTTCACCATGTTTGTGGGAGTGATGGCGTTCTTTGCCCGGGTGTCGGATCCCCTGGTCGGCGGCACCTACATGACCCTGCTCAACACGCTGGCCAACCTGGGCGCCGTGTGGCCCAACACGCTGGCCCTGTGGGCCGTGGACCCGCTGACCTCGCGGTCCTGCGGTGACCTCCCGCCTGCCAACGCCACGCAGCTCATGATGGACAACATGTGCACCACCCATCATGATAAACAGGTACTTTTTCCCGCCTCACTGAGTGAACTGGATTATTTAAAAGAAGTCTCAAGACTCACCTCTTCGTCCAATCATATGGACAAGCGCCTTTGCAATGACACACTGTCATAAAAGGCAGTGTATAAACTTTGTAACTATTATTATTATTATTACTTCTGTTCAAGAAGTCTTTATGGATTTTAGATATCGACGGTTAAAATGATATAGGACATAAGCGACAAAAACTAAATTATTCAGGAGAGTAGTTTAAAGTTTGAGATGAATGGACATAATATATATATATATTTTTCACATCGTTTAGATCGAAACAGCTCTAGAATTAAAAAAATAAAGGTATTTATTGACATTTCTAATAAAGTGATGTGAAATATTAATTGATAATATCAATACCTGTTTCTGGCCAGACAAAATAGGTGTGTAAATTGTATTATTATAGGCAACCTTAAATAAAGCAAACCTTACTCACATTACTCCTCTTCTCCAGAAGCTTCACTGGCTCCGTATCCCGGAGCGTATCGAGCTCAAAGTGTGCACGATGGTCCACAAAGCTTTATTTGGAAAAACACCCAAATATCTCGCTGATTTAATCAAACCAGTCACCCTCGGCAAAAAAAGCCTAACACTGCGCTCAGCTGAAATTGGAGCCAAATCAAAGATTGAAGAACCGATAAGAAGAGTTAACACAATGTTTGGAGAGCATGCATTTGCAGTTGCTGGTCCTCTGGCCTGGAACCACCTGCCACATCATGTGAGAGAGCTAGAGGACCTGGAAAGTTCCGGAAAGCACTGAAGACAACCAAATTTCTGGCATCATTTGCGCAAGCGCCCTTGGAGTGACTACATCACGAAACGGCGCTACAAAGAAATCATCAACTCATCATCATCAAACCATTCAAAATATAATATAACATTATTATTTTCATTTGTTTGTAGATGTGTACGGAGTCCGGGGGCACCTGCCTGACATACCTGGACGGCTTCTACGTGGAGACGCTGATCTGCTTCCTCCTGGGGCTGTGCTGGCTGCGGTGGGGGCAGAGGAGGGTCAGGAGGCTCCAGAGTCTGCCGCTGTCCAGCTGGCATCTGCCCAAGGAGCACTGACTACCCGAGCCCGTGTAATCTGACCGCTCACATTCCGCACAGGCAAACGCAGGCAACAAAGAATGCTATCAACCTTTTAAAGCTTTCACGGCCGGCTTGAATGTTTGAAGGATTATCATCAATGATTAAAACAATAAAAAACTTAATTGTTCATGAAGCAACGGAGCTTGTTAGTGTATTAAAAGACAGCTCCTTAATGTGTGGTTTGACCTCTAGGGTGCCAGCGATTTTCTGCCGTAATCTAGACACCCAACTCTTGGTTTTGATTTTAAATATCTCCAAAGATACAAAAGATATCTTGTATCCGATTTTTTTTACCGAAAAAGACAGTGAAATTAAGTTTTTTTAGTGCATAATTTAGTAAAATGTCATGAGCGACGTATTTACTGGACTGCCTCATAAAAAACATTGTATTCTAAAAATAGACAATATAATATTATTGTTAAAAATCACCTACACCAGTTGGGAACATAATTCTGTACCTTAGAGCATAAACAACGGAAGTCCACTTGTTTGCGTTGTTGAGTTAATGATGCAGAAATGATCACAATTAGCTGTTCTATAAGTGGTAAAAATATTGGAGTCCTCGGACTCATAGTTACTGAGATATCAAGTGTAATAAATATGGGATGCACATAAAAGTGCGAGCATAAACCACGGAAGTTCCACATACGTTGTTCACGTTACTTCACATTAAATAAATATCGATAAAAGAAGATAATCAGTTTTTACAGATCAAAAATATCTCGTCTAGTTTAGAAGTTATGATGGTTTAAAAAAGTGCACATTTTCACTAAAACTCGTCTCCTGCACATTTTACTAAATGTGACTACCGTTGTTTATGCTCTAAGGTACAGAATTGTCAGGGAGCAGTGATTCTTTGTTATGTAAACAAAGATTTTTCTTTGCTATGCGTGTGTTGTGTAAAAAATTGAAAATTTCGTCCTTAAACTCCTCAGCTTACAAGGTCAACTTCAATTATATTTTTAAATATTCACTAGGGAAAATTAATGCTTTGAGTTTATTGGTGGGTAGTTGTTAGGTGTTGTAGTCAACGACGTTACCATGTTGAAAGTACCGGTTCCCATAGATCACCGAAGTTAAGCAACATTGGGCGCGGACAGTACTTGGATGGGTGACCGCTCAGGTACACCGCGTGTCGTTGGCATCTTGGACTGGTCCGTACTCCGTAGTGGCAACACTTCGGACTCGTAAATGGAAGGTTGTGGATTCGGATCCCGGCGGAGCACAAAAATATACCATTTATATTTCGAATGTGCTCATCGCTGGGTTGAAAAATTCATAAACCTTTACCAAAGACCGGTCACTGAAAGGTCCATCCAACCTTACAACAACTGGGTCTTGCTTGAGAATTGGCGCTTTCTACAGCAACGACCAAGCTCGCAGAGGGCTCTTGAGGTGTGATACACACAAAAACAGCGCTCACCAAATAAATCATCCTAATATTATTATTATTATATTACTAAATGCGCGTATCCGCGTTCCGGCACTCCAGAGGTTAAGTGTCGCCATACTAAGCAAGGAGGGAAATGCATTTAGTTTTAAATTCTTTTTGCCTCCGTTTGACCTCTGTGGTTATCCATTGTAAAAATAATTTATAAAACAGTGTTAGGAAAAATAATTACAGGGGTTTTAGGCTTACACGGCTGGCTGATGATGCTGGAGAGTTGCTTTCCGGAATCTGACAAAGTTGTCGTGGTCTGTGAGAGCTGGAGCTTCCGGATGTGATAAACATGATGGAGATGATGTTATCACTGTTTCATCAACACGGTCTTTATCACTTCACCTTCACGCTGAAGAAGCCTATCGTAGACATGGGTGAAACGTCCAGAGGCTCCAGCTCCCACAAATTTTACTGAGCGATGTACTTGGCACAAATTCCATCATTAATCCATTTTGTTTTTGGTTTTTTGTTTTAAAAATAGATTTGTGAAGAGGAATGCAATTCACCAACCTATTTTGCCTGACCAGTTGTCTTCATGCCAAAAACAGAAGCTTGTCTGCATGCAACGGTATCTGTTGGACCGGGGTCGGAGTTATGGTCAATGGGCCAGGCGTGATTCGAACCAACGTTATTCTGTTTACGCTAGTCAGGAACAGCGACTTGACTCCCTCGGCCATAACACCGATCAATACAAAGATATATTGGCAATAAAGCTCATACTCAATGCATGCCCACAATCAGGCACATACAAGTTCGCGCTTACGCATGCTGCATGTGTGCATAAAAAATAAACTAAACCTTACATGAACGTAAATTTTGCAACTCCTGCTGCCTTTCCCTAAAACTGGGGCGGTATTGGCAAAAGTGAATCAAGTTTGTACAGCATGGGGGATCAGCCTCATACCAGCCAAGGAAAAGACAAAAAAAAAAGTGAAATCACATGGCGGCATTGCTAGGGAGGCAAACAAATATTTTGTAATTGGTTGCCAAGGACCCTAGTGGCATAGGCTTGTGACATTTGCCTGCCGAGAAAAACATTGTAAATTGAAATTTATGCCAGGTCTATTGTAAATGGTGTAACCCGAAAAATATTTTGGAAATTTATTTATTTCACTGTAAGTACAATACTTTGTTGTTTATTATAAGAATAATACTTAATTTAATTATTTATTTAAAAAAAAAAAATAGATTATTTACTTATATTTATTTATACAGTACAAGTTATCAATGACAATAAATTTCTCTATTTTTGTTTAATCTATTTGATAGTTTTATAGTTTTTCTTTTACATTTGAATTGTGACGGAATCTTTACTGGAATATTTATAATTTAAGTTGCAACGGTATTGACGCCTTCCGTGTAAACTCTGGTATCTGCAAAAAGCCTTTTCTTGTTTTGAATTCTCTCACATCCCTCCTCTGTTAAAAGAACTGTATTGATTTTGTCTACCGTGTGTGTTTGAAGGTATATAAAGCCCTGTTATAAATAATATTAGGATGACTTATTTGGTGAGCGCTGTTTTTGTGTGTATCACACCTCAAGAGCCCTCTGCGATATTGGTCGGCGCTGTAGAAAGCGACAATACTCAAGCAAGACCCAGTTGCTGTAACGCTGGATGGTCCTTTAGTGTCCGGTCTTTGGTAAAGGTTTTATAAATTTTTCAACCCAACAAAGAATATATTTGAAAATATAAATGGTATATTTTTGTGCTCCGCCAAGATTCAAACTCACAACCTTAAATTTACGAGTCAGAAGTGTTAACCGCTAGACTATGGACTGGTCTTTTAAATTTCATAAGCTCAGCAACTCTTCGCTGCCTCAGTTCTTGTTTATTGTATTTTTTTTTTTTTTTTTTTTAAGGAATCCTGTGCGGGAGGCTCCCCAATTCTTGTGAGTCTTGGGGGTCTATGTCACCCTGGAAGGGTGCCGCAGAGGTGTTGCTTGAGTTCTTGGTTCTGTCGTGAGGCGCTGCAAGGAAGTGGTGATTGATGTTGGTTTTGAATAAAACCGGATTAAATTGGGAAGGGAACACAGATACTGGTAGACCATTCCATAAACGGGCAGTTTGGCAAAGGAATGAGTCATGAAAACGCCAAGTTCTCATAGTTTTGAGATCGACTGCAAAGGGATGAATGAGAGTCGTACTACGAGTTTCCCTTTCTGAAAAGCGAGGGGGAGGGATTAATGAATGGAGCTCATTAGAACAAGCTCCGTGGTAATATCGATAAAAAAGACTGAGCATTCCAACTTTTCTTCTGTGCTGGAGCGGCTGCAGATCGGATGTCAGAGAAGGATCATTGATCAACCTCACTGCCCTCCTTTGCACTGAATCAAGTTGGTCACTCAACTTCTTGGACATACCACACCAGAGATGGCTGCCATACTCGATAATGGGGCGGATTTGGGATTTATACAGAGTCAATAACTGGGCTGAAGTAAAAAACCTACGGGCTCTGTATAATATGCCGAGTCGCCGGAAAGCGGAAGTTGTGCGAGACTCAATAGCATCATGGTATTTTAACTCTGATGACAGAGAAACACCAAGAAGATTTAAGTGTTCATGGTTAGAGAGGGAGACATTGTCGAAAGTTGGGAGATAGTTGTTTGGAATCCTCTTTAAGGATATCAGACATGCTTGAGTCTTTTTGAGGTTGAACTCTACAAGGTTGTCAGTGCCCCAACGGCTGACAGCCCTGAGATCTGTATTGATCTTTGAAGCTAATGATTCACGAGCAATAGATATCGCTGAACTATTTGGGGGCTTTGTAAAAGAGAAACCGTCATGTATTGTACTGTCATCGGCATAGCAGTGGATAGGAGCACAGGATAGTAAATCATTGATGTGCATAAGAAAAAGTGTCGGAGACAAGACGGATCCTTGGGGGACACCGGAATTGATTGGTAGCAGGGCTGATTTACTACCATCGATGACTGTTTGGATAGATCTGTCTTTTAGAAAGCTGGAAATCCATTCTATAAGGAGAGGGGGAAGTCCAAATGATGACAATTTGTTAAGGAGGCTGGAGTGCCAAACTCTATCAAAAGCTTTGGAAATATCAAGAGCAACAGCTTGTGTTTCGCCCATAAGATCGAGGCGTCGACCCCAGACGTGTGTGACATAAGTGAGAAGGTCACCACTGGAGCGGTTACGTCGAAAACCGTATTGGTGGTCGCTAAGCAGTTTATGGGTTTCCAGATATTCCATAAGCTTATCGTTTATGATCCTTTCCATGACTTTTGAAAGTAAGTGACTTTTGAAAGAAAGGAAGTGATTGCGATTGGACGATAATTGGCAGGGTCAGAGCGAATTCCCTTCTTGGGGATGGGATGAACGGTTGCAACCTTCCAGTTAGAAGGCACGGTACCGCATCCAAGGGACAATTTTTTTGTATACGCCATTGAGAAAATTTTATGTGTACTGGACCAATGTGTCTTATGAAAACAAGAAATTTATTTAAAAAATATTTAAAAGAACTCTCACATTATAGAGTTTTACGGTTTTTCTTAGCTCAGATTGTGAAAAATTTGAAAAAGTCATATTTGACAAGATTGGCGTATACGATAAACAAGAACTGAGGGAGCGTCTTGCTACCATTCCCTGAATATAGGGGCAGCATTGGGAATTGTTGTACATAATGGGAGGTTAGCTTAATAATTAGTTATGATATAGTACATTTTTATTTATTTTTTTAGTTAAGAATTGGGACATTTGTGGGTTATTCGTAAAATTATGTTCCCAAATTTTAAAATACTTAGAAAAATCTGATATTTCATTTGATTTAATGATTATGGACAGCCGCAGTTCTGTAGTTAGTAAAAAAATACTAACTTTAAAAAAATTAAATTTTATTTAGTTTTTAGGAATTAAACAAGGCTCGGTATTTTCAAGATTAGTTTTTTAACTAAAATGTGATTTGTGTTGATATTTAATTCACCGAATTTCGCCAGTAACTATTTAGTTTGTCAACTAATGATTTTAAAGATGGCGTCGTCTTCACTGACAGCTGTTTTTTGTTTTTTTAAGCACTCTAGCGAATGATCTATTTTATCTACCGGACATACCAGACAGAAAAGATTTGTTTAATAATTTGGCTTCTGAATATTCTGGCTATATGAATACCCCCAGTATGGAATGCTTTTTCATGCACATTTAGTGAAACATTTATTGATTTTCTACCTCACTTGATTAACGACACTTCATACAATGTGAACAGTCACATGTATTAGTTATTCAGGAACAAAAATCACAAAGCTTAAGCACATATTTCCGCTTGCAGTCTTTTGAATTGTTGAACACAGATGTCAGAGATAAGTTGAAAGTTGGACGACGTCTATGATTGACAGCCGCACTGTATGCAAGTTTACACTTGATGCTTGTTATGCGTGTCACCCGCAATTGAAGGGTTAAATGACACTGGAGACAATTCACTTGTGGGCTATTCATATTGCAGAACATCGTACAGGAAGAAGTGACCAAGTGTATTTTTCCCCCGAAATGGGATTATTTGCTATTTGACTGTTTACTTATGTAATAGAGGTCTGTGTAAAAATCTAACAAGACTATGCACAAAACATTTAATCCATATCTGATCTTAGGATCATAAATAATTTTTTGTATGTAAAATTCATTGTAGGCTGCGGATGAGCCATGGCTTTGCTGTTTGAGAATAACATTGTATGTGATTTTCAAGTAAGATTTTGAGTTTTAAAAGTGACCATCTGTATACTGCATACAAGAGAACATGTAAAAACAGTTAAGTGGCTCTAGTCCTATTTTTTTTTTACTTTGCTTTCCATGAAAATTAAATTTAAAAAAGTTTAATAGATTTATACAAGAATAAGTGGAGGAGACTCTAAAGAGGTTCTGGCCACGCCTAGTGAAACAGCGACAGCATTACAGATACTGTTAAGTCATATTTAGAAAAAATAGTGTCAATATTATTTTTGTAAATGTTTGCCTCCATATTTTTTGAAATATAGATAGTATCGTCACCTTTTAAAAGTAAAACTAAAGTGCTGTACCCTTAGTACGAGTTGCAAAACTTGAGAAAAGTAAAGTATACGGAAAATATTAAAGACTGATTTCTCCCAATATTTATTATACTTTATGGTCTTAGCAAAAGAGTTACAGTGATGAAGAAAATCAAGTTCAAACAAACAAAAACGGCAGATTTTGGGGGAAATCACTCTTTAATAATTGCCGTAAACTTTACATTACTCAAGTTTTGCAATTCGTACTAAGGCCCGGTATTTTGAAGTATCGTAAAGTTAACTAAAATGCAATTTTAGATCATCATAATATTTCACTCACCGCATTTCGGCAGTAAATATTTAGTAACTTTAACTTTCGATTTTCAAGATGGCGTCGCTTCACTGACAGCAGCTGTTCTTTTTTAATATAAGGATACATCAAAATTGTTGCAAACTGAGCATTTTTTGTCTCGTTTTCTAGCTTAATGAAGGTTAGGTGTATGATTTTTATGAATAGTTGTTTGTTTTAAAGCTTTTGAATGTCATTTTAATTATTTCCAAGATTTGGGGGCGTGGTTTCATACTTTGGTAATTTTCAGTTTTAGTTAGCTCGAACTTGAGTATTTTGAATAAAAGTTCAAGTTATAGTTTCCCAAAAGCTTTAAAACAAACAACTATTCATAAAAATCATACACCTAACCTTCATTGAGCTAGAAAACGAGACAAAAAATGTTCAGTTTGCAACAATTTTGATGTATCCTTACATTAAAAAAGAACAGCTGCTGTCAGTGAAGCGCCGCCATCTTGAAAATCGAAAGTTAAAGTTACTAAATATTTACTGGCGAAATGCGGTGAGTGAAATATTATGATGAGTTAACTAAAATTGCATTTTAGCTATACTTCAAAATACCGGGCCTTAGTGTTTTCTTGTAGAAAATAGGAAAAAAGCTGAATTTATCTGAGAATCCAGTGCCAGCTTGATATGTCACTTATTCAGTTTTACCTTTAAGGTGTCGATATTATAAAAAAATTGTATTTTTGGCTATTCTTTGTTGTCACAAAATTACCATATAAGTCGTTTAGAATCAAAGGCCGCTATCTAAGATCTTTTAAGGAAATGAGTAGATATATATAGAAACACATAAAATAATAATCCCTGTTTCTTTCGTATTGATGAAGCCGAGTTTGACTCCACCATATGAGATATCAGTGGCGAAGGGTGCCATACAAGCCGATTCCCATCGGTTTCCCGTTTAAAATCAGGCCAAAAATGATAATAAAGTAGACTGCATGGTTTCAATGGGGAAAAAATACGTATTGTTTCTTTGGTTTTAAATGTATTTTTTTATTTTGTGCCTATATTTTTTTAACAATTTTTGTTACATTATTCTAAAAGGGAAGCCGTTGGGAACCGGCTTGTATGGCACACTTCGCCACTGTGAGATATAGAGAGAATTTGATGCTGTTTCTTAATTAATTCTGCGTTGGAGCAAACTGATCAACAGGCTTATCTGCCAGAGTCGCAGACCATCAGGGAACAAGGATAGGAGGCAAGGACTAATCAGAAAGGACTCATTCACTCCCGAATGATCTTCTTTTTGTAGTTTTGTGGTTCTTCCTGTCGATCGCACGCGGCTTTTGATTCAGTTGAAGAGACAAGAAGCGTCTCTTCTCCTTCCAGGTTAAACCAGCACTGAAAATCACACAGAGGGTGTTGTTACCTGGTGAGAAGGTGAGGATGGACGAGGCTACGAAATGGCTAAAGTCCCACTTCAACTGAAATGGTTGGCGTAAGGCCGGCCCCCTTACCTGTAAAAAGAAATAGGTTCCTCTTGCCACATGCGAAACCCTTTAGGGATAACGCGGCAAGAAGTTACACTATATGTGTACCTTAGTTGCGTTGCGTTTGTGAGAAAGGAATTTAATAGCCTGTGACCCGTAGGATAATGTACCTAAGAATTCGCTCAAATAAATGTTTTAAATCTCATTTCTAACAAAAATCCTAGAATCCAGCCTTTGGTTCTGTATTACTAAATTAATGTTAAGAATTGTAAAAGTTGAGCCTTGTATGTAGGTATGTTTTAAATATGTACAAAGATAAAAGAAATGTATTTAAGTAATATGACATCTTTACCCATGGCATAAAACATTGTGTACATTCCCCACTATCGTAGGTCAATAGCTCAGTTGGTAGTGCTTGCATTCCATGCCGTGGGCTCGGGTTCAAATCCCACCGAGGGTGTCGGAAATGATTACCCGTTGCGGTGTTTATTTCAAACTTCAAAGTAAAATAACGGCAAGGCTTACTCATCCTTCACAAGAATTGAGTACTAGCTCCTTCGGGGGCTGGGAAACCCCCACTTCAACTGAAGTGGTTGGTGTAAGGACGAGCTCGGGAATTTACACAATGTTTTTAACTATAGGTAGGTATTTACTACGGCAGAATCGACTGATGCTGAAATATGATTTTGTGATAAAATGAAAATACAAAATTAGTATTTTAAATTGTATATAAGTTTTATATATAGAAAAAAAATGTATTTTTATGATAAAAATTCCATTAAAGTAAAATGAAAAAAAAATCTAAATGCAATGAATTTTTTATTATTAGTTGTTTTGATTTGACCAAATGAGAGTAGAAAATCACCATTACAACGCTAACACACAAAACAGCTGCAAAAGCATAGGTATCTAAATCTAAATCTAAGCTGCAAAGATATGTATCATTTGAGATTCACATTAAATGCATTCCCACAAGCAGACATGCATAATTTCACGCTTACACATGCCGCATGTGGACCTACAATATAAAAAACCCAATCTCAAATGAACATAAGCCCTGCAACTCTTGCCGACCTTCCCTGAAGCAGGGGTGACATTGATACACCCTATGAATGGAAGTGCTTTAATAATGTAGCCCTGTACCTATGTATTTTTCTAAAAATAAGCCTGCTATATATAAATTTATGGGTTACTCATTTATTTAAAGTACAAAAAACTTTGTCAAACGAATATATATTTTTTTATGGTGCGAATGTCACATCCTCCCTTTTGAAAGGATTTTTGAATGAATAATTAATCTGTGGACCAGTGGACCGGTCCGTAGCTCAGTGGTAACACTGCGGACTCTGAATGGGAAGGTTGTGGGTTCGATTCCCGGCGGAGCACAAAAAATATACCATTTATATTTTCAAATTTGCTCTTTGCCGGGTTGAAAAATTCATAAAACCTTTACCAATGACCGGTCACCAAAGGTCCATCCAGCCTTACAGCAACTGGGTCTTGCTTGAGAATTGGCGCTTTGTAGCGACGACGATCAAGCTCGTAAAAAGGTCGATAGCTCAATTGGTAGGAATGCTTGCATTCCATGCCGAGAGCAAGGGTTCGATCTCAAAGGTTTACTCAGCCTTCACAAGAAATGAGAACCAGCCCCCCCGGGAGCTGGGAAACCCCCACTTCAACTGAAAGTGGTTGGTGTGAGGCCGGCCCCCTTACCTGTAAAAATAAATAGGTCCCGAAGCGCCACATGCGACCCCTTCGGGGATAACGCAGGCAAGAAGTTACACTATATGTGTAGCTTAGTTGCGTTTTTTTTTAGTTGCGACAATTTGACTTGTGTTACATGTAAGGATAGATAGAAATGGTGGTTGATCTGTAATGTTGGCGGCTAGGATCTATTAAAGTGAAATTGGTTTTATGTTTTAGTTTTTTTTGATGTCCATGTATACATTATTATTTATTGATTTAAAAACTGTAATTTGTCATGTATGTTTCTTGACTTATAGGTTGGTATGCGGCTGACCACCCATACTGTAAAAAATGGTTCACTTTGCCAATGTCACCCCTGTTTCAGGGAAGGACGGCAAGAGTTGCAGGGCTTATGTTCGTTTGAGATTGGGTTTTATAATGTAGGTCCACATGCGGCATGTGTTAGCGTGAAATTATACATGTCTGCTTGTGGGAATGCATTTAATATAAATCTTAAATGATATATATCCTTGCAGCTTAGATTACATTACAAATTTTAAAATGGCGTCCCACCTCCTTGTGCTCATAAGAGTTCAAAGTATATTTTATTTTCAGTTTTGGGAACAAAATATTTGTAAAATAGTTTGAATATTAATTTTATTCTTTTAACGAGAGGCAGTCTGCCCTCGCATTGATTTTTGGATGTAAAATGTGGTTTGTGTTTTCGTTCTGTGCACTGTTTACTGGGACTTGTTACGTGATTGCTGGCGCTGGACACATATCTGACACCACCGGCTGCTCCGCCCGTCAGTTCCAGTGCGCCAACGGGCGCTGCATTCCCTGCACCTGGGTGTGTGACAAGGACGACGACTGCGACGACCACTCTGATGAGAGCCCCAAGGAGTGCCAAGCTACAGGAGGCTGGGTGTTGCACGGCAAGAGGGCCCAGCGTAGAGACGCGGGCATGGGCGAGGACAGCCTGCCAGGAGCTACTCCGGCAAGGAGCTTGCCGACTCCCCCCCGATATTTGCCCGATTTATTTTATATTTATAATTTAATAATTTTTTTTAATACCTTAACGATTATGATAATGATTTGATTGTTTTAAATATTTGACATTTTTATTTTGACATTTTTATGTACTTACACTTTATATAATAATTGTTATTATTTAATATAATTAATTTATTTTTGTAATTAATAAACCCCATGTTCGCCAATATAAACGCAGTTCCACTCTGCAGAAAAACCGCCATAAACTTGCTCAGAGAGAATGAATGGGTGTTTGGAACTTGGAATGTCAGAAGAATGAATGAGTGTAAGGAGAAGGAAATCGTGAATGTGATGAATGAAAAAAGAATACAAGTGATGGGTGTGACAGAGACAAAAATGAAAGGGAATGGTGAAAAAGTATTAATGAATGGTGAACTGTATATCTGGTCAGGTGTGGAAGATGGGAATGAAAGACAGGGTGTGGGTGTGGTTATAAGTGAGAATGTAAAAGGATGCATAACGGGCTACCAAAGAATCTCTCCAAGAATTTTGACTGTTAAACTCAAAACAAACAGGATGAAAATTTTCTTGGTGGCCTGTTATGCACCTGTAGATTCAGAGTGTATGGACGTGAAAATGAGATTCTGGAATGAGTTGAATGCAGTTGTGCGCGAAAGCAAGAAGAATGAATACATTATAATTTTGGGAGATATGAATGGATGGGTAGGTACGCAAAGAGATGAGTGTGTGAAAATTGTTGGTCCTAGTGGACGAGGTGTAGTCAATGATAATGGGCGACACCTGATAGCTTTGTGTGCAGAGCACAGCCTTTTTGCATCAAACACATGGTTTCGACATAAGGATGTGCATCTGTACACAAGGCAGATTGTGGGAAGTCGCACAATCATTGACTACATCTGTGTGGATGAAAGACTGAGAGGAGCCGTAAGAGATAGCCGTGTCTATCGTGGGCCTGAAATAGGCAGTGACCACTATCTCTTATGCGCTAAAATAATGATTGGAGAAGTAAGAAAGAAGAAACGTAAGAAGAAAGTAAGAAAGCCAAGAATAAAAGTAGAAAGTCTGAGTGATGAAAATGTGAAAGTGAAGTATAAATCAGAAATACAAAAAAAGTTAAGTGTGAATGAACTTGAAAAGAATGTTAATGAAAAAGATATTGAAAGCATGTGGAAGTTTATGAAAGAAGGAATGATTGAATGTGCTCGAAAAGTATGTGGAGAAACGAAAGGTGGAAGATTGAAAGGGGATGCCTGGTGGAATGCTAAAGTAAAAGAGGCTGTGAAAGTGAAGAAGGAATGTTACAAAAAGTGGCTGAACGACAGGAATGATAGAAAGCTAGAAGATGAATATAAGATAGCCAAGCAAATGGCGAAGAATGTAGTTTATGAAAGCAAAGCGAATGAACAGAGAAAGATTGATGAAAAAATGAACAGGAGTTTCACCGACAGTAGGAAGGAATTCTGGAGATGGGTCGGTGCCAATAGGAATAAAGATTCTGCATTGACCACCCCAGGAATCAAAAGTGCTGTTGGTGAGATGGTATGGGAGAAGGATGAAGTATGTAAGAGATGGAAAGAATATTTTGAAGGGATTTTTGGTCGGGGCGAAAGAATTTTGTTTAGAAAAATGACAGAAGAGAATGAATTTAGGATTTTGAAAGAAGAAATAAAAGTATCTATTGAATGTTTGAAGAATGGAAAGTCTGCTGGGTTTGATGGAATAAATGGTGAAATGTTGAAAGCAGGAGGTGAATGCGTGATAGATTGGATGTACGAATTATGTAAGCTTTGTGTGAATGCAGGAGTAGTACCGATGGATTGGAGGAAGGCAGTCATTGTTCCCATTTACAAAGGTAAAGGGGACAAAAAAGACTGTCAGAACTTCAGACCAATCAGTCTACTCAGTATACCAGGAAAAGTCTTCTGTAAGGTGATTATAAAAAATGTGATTCTGACTACTAGTGAAAGGATTTCCGATATACAGTCCGGCTTTATGGCCGGTAGAGGCTGTGTTGATCAGATTTTTACTCTACGACAACTTGTTGAAAAACAATTGTCGGTGAGGCGGAAGCTGTTCACGGCCTTTGTAGATCTGGAAAAGGCTTTTGACTCAGTAGACAGAGGTATGTTATGGGATGTTTTGAAAGCATACGGAGTGAATGGGGCTCTCCTAGGTGCGGTGCATGCAAACTATGAAAATAGTACAGCATGTGTTCGTATTGATGATGAGTATAGTGAATGGTTTGAAGTTTTTAAGGGTGTAAGGCAAGGATGTGTGATGAGCCCATGGCTATTTAACATAGTCATGGACAAGTGTGTTCGAGATGCTAGACTTGATGATTGTGGATTAATGATAGGAGAGAGCAAAGTGAGTGTTCTACTGTATGCGGATGATGCTGTTCTTGTATCGGACTCAGCAGTAGAATTGCAAACGATGCTCTCTAGATTGAACGAAGCTCTGCTAGGTAATTATTTGAAATTGAATGCAAGTAAGACGAAAGTTTTGATTTTTGAAAGAAATGAAGAAAATACGAACTACGAATTTAGAATAAACGGAATGAATGTTGATGTGGTAAATGAGTTTGTATACTTGGGAAGTAAGTTTGAGAAAGATGGAAGAATGACAGGTGAACTTGAAAGAAGAGTAATGAAGGGCAGGTGTGTACTGGGTGCCACAGCTTGTATCGCCAAAAATCAAAACATTTCTAAAAATGCTCGATTGGCGGTACGCAGTGGCATACTTTTACCCACCTTGATGTATGGAAGCGAGGCCTGGACGGTGAATGAAAGTGAAATTAGTAAAGTCCATACTGTTGAAATGGACTTTCTAAGAAGTATGATTGGGAAAAAACGGAGTGACAGGGTGAGGAATGATTTTGTAAGAAAAGAATGTGGTGCAAAAGAAAGTGTGAAAGTGAAGATTAAAAGAAGTTTGTTAAGATGGTTTGGGCATATGGAGAGAATGAATGAGGAAAGACTGACGAAGAAAGTATATGTTGGTAGAATAGATGGATGTCGTGGTAGAGGAAGACCGAGAAAGGTATGGATGGACCAAATATCCGAAATTGCGAATGAATGGAATATCCAGAGTCATAATAAAAGAAGAGCTTGTATGAAGAAGGTTATGACTCTGGAGGAAATGAAAGAAGTATGCAAGGATAGAAAGAAATGGCGGTTGATCTGTGATGTTGGCGGCTAGGGTTTGTTAAAGTGAATTTGGTTTTATGATTTAGTTTTTTATGTCCATGTATATATTGTTATTTTTATTCTTTGATTTTAAAAAATGTAATTTGTCATGTATGTTCCTTGACTTATAGGTAGGGACTGGAAAATTTCGCGATCGCGATAAAACGAATTTATTCGCGAATTTTGATGTTTTTACGCGAATAACGCGAAATTTGAGGTTTTACGCAAATATCGCGAATTTTCGTACTTTTGGTAGAAATTGTGCGAAAAAGTTGTTATGTGTCGCTTCTGCAACGCAACTATTTTGTGGGAAAGAAAAGATTCCTGTGAAAACCCTTTGCAAGGTGCAAAGCACAGAAAAAATGGTCGGTGTTATAGCCGAGGGGGCCAAGTGGGTTGATCTTTCAACGTTAAAACACGCTAGAACGCTAGACGCGGGGTTAGATCCCCGCCTGGGTCATTTGACCATAAATTTGACCCTGGTTCAACAAATGTAATTGGGTAATTATAAATTAATAATTAATTAAAATGAACAATACTCGTAATGAATTTTTCATTAATGATATTAATACCTGTTTCTGGCCAGGCAGAGTAGGTTGGTGAATTGCATTCCTATTCACAAATCTGTTTTATTAAAAAAATAAATGATAAGCAGAACTGTCCTGGACATCCAAACAGACTTGAATCGTGACATCAATGAAATAGGAAATACATCAAGGAGTGAAGCTGCTGCTGGATTAGCCAAGAGCACAACTTGAGGCTTTCATAAAAGCCAACATCCCTCAAAAAAAATAGATAACCCTCATCTAGAGAGACTAAATTTAATATTTTAAAAGGATATTGCAGGATATTCGGAGTGTCATTCAAATATTAATACATTTTTCAATCCATGGTTTTTTGTAAGTTGTAACTCGTATTGATTCAGATGTTGTTTATTCATTGTTTTTGAAGGTGCATATTGTTGTTTATATTATAAATTGTACATATTAGTAAAATCTATAGTTTTGTAATTACATAAACCTTTATTTCGATCAAATCAACCCTAAAAATTACACCGAATCTCCCCGTTTATCATAAAAAATAACGCGAATTTCCCTGTTTTTGATCAAAAATAACGCGAATTTCCCAAAAAAATAACGCGAATTTCGCAAAAAATAACACCGCTTTTTTCCAGTCCCTACTTATAGGTTGTTATGCGGCTGACCACCCATAATATAAAAATTGGTTCACTTTGCCAATGTCACCCCTGTTTCAGGGAAGGACGGCAAGAGTTGCAAGGCTTATGTTCATTTGAGATTGGGTTTTTATATTGTAGGTCCACATGCGGCATGTGTTAGCGCGAAATTATACATATCTGCTTGTGGGAATGCATTTAGTATAAATCTTAAATGATTTATATCTTTGCAGCTTAGATTAGATTAGATTAGATAAATAAAGTTATTTATTTTTTGTTGTTGCTATTTAAATGTTTTGTTTTTCTTTTATTTATTCGCAAATTTTATCAAAGATTGGCAAGCCCATGGCCACTTTAATGTCATAAAATAAATAATGATAAATAGCAAATTTTTATATAGCGCCGTTTAGTGGCACTAGCCACCCCAAGGGCGCTTTTATGTGTTGAAGCTTCTGTTAAACAAATGTGTCTTAAAAGCAACTTCCTGAAACTGCCAACACTGGTCTCTGTTCTCAACTCCAGAGGTAGACTGTTCCAGCAGGATGGACCAGCCGAACTAAAAGCCCTGTCTTCGAAACCTGTTCTGTTCCGTCGAAGTGGCAGAAGAAGCCTATTTACGGCGTCACTCTGTGCAGGGCGAAGAGTGCGTCGTTTTCCACCTATCTGATCGACTCTGCACAATTCACACAAGTAGGATGGGGCAACTCCTCTGAGGGCGTTAAAAACAGAAACATATATATTGTACTCAATCCTCTCTGGGACCCGCAGCCAATGAAGGCGCTGCAACTAGGGATTGCAATTGCTGGATCCCTCATCCAGCAATCCAGCTGGATCCAGCGCATTTTTCGGCCTGCTGGATCCAGCCCCGGTTGCTGGATCCAGCGCTGCGGATCCGCAAGTATAAAACTTTCCAAATAATGGCGCAAAGTTTAGCTTGCCAGCATTGGCGCTTTGCTAGATGCTTTTACAGTTCGGCGAGAGCGATGTCGCCGCTCTATTATGATGACGAAGACACGGACACCAATGAAGGCTTATTAGTAATAATTGAACAAACACCAGCTGAACATGAAGTAATTCAGCGATACAGTGAACTTTTTAATAAAATGCGAAAAGTTGCAAAGACTTTTAAAAGATCACCTACCAAAGATGAGATGTTTTTGCAAAAATATATAAAGGAAGCAAAGGGCAAAGAATTGAGTCTGATTCTTGACTGCTGCACTAGGTGGAACAGTTTGCTCAGCATGCTGGAACGTTTTTGCTGAAAGTTGAAAAGTTTGCATCGATAAAGCCTTCATAGACACTGCCTCAGAAACTAAATTCTCAGCAGACGAGTGGTCACTAATCAGTGAGTTGATCGCCAGGACGCCAGTTTTCAACCGGTTAAGCTGGCCGTTGAAGTTCTCTCCAGAAGAGAGCCGAGTTTGATAACTGCTGACATGTGTCAGCAGTTAACAAATTTTAGGGTTGTGTGATGTCACACAACCCTAAAATTTGTCTTAGACAAACTTAAAAGCCAGGACATAATCTTGAGTGCAGATCTTTCTGAGGCACTCCACAACAGAATCGAAGAACGGCGTCTTACCGATGTCAAAGGTGTGCAGATTTATCTACAGAACCCGAAGAAGTATGACGAAGAAATTTCCAAAAAAATATGCAATGCGTCAGGAGATGAAAATATGCTGAATCGTGTAAACGCATATTTAGTGGAACCATCAACAGTGCAAGAGCAAGAAGATATAATGGAAGTAAAAAACTATGAACAGGATAAACCGGATTCACTGAATTTGAATTGAAACAAGATCTGGGGATTAAGCTAAAATGTGAGAAAGAAAACCTAACTTTATTTACGATTATGAACGTTAGATTACGATGATCAGAAACTAACCAACAAGCGTAGAGGCAGAAAGGGCCTTCTCTGCAGCCGGATATATATGCAGTTCATTAAGAAGCCGGTTGGGAGACAATACCATTAATACCATTTGTTTCTTGAGATCATACTAGGTACCAGAAAAAAAGATAATTTTTTTCTTAATAAAAAGTCAAGAAAATACTTATTTTTGTTAAAACTTTTACTCTGTGTGTCTACTCTAAAAGTAAATTTTGATTATTGTGATTTGTTATTTTGTTAAAATGGTTTATTAACACATTTCCTAAGTATTTAAAAAAAAAACAGTTCAATTTCTTCGAAAATCAATAAATTGCTGGATCCGCGCTGGATCCAGCTGGAATGATGTTGATCCAGCAAAAATCCAGCTGGATTGAAAATGCTGCTGGATTGCAATCCCTAGCTGCAACAGAGGAGAGACATGGAAATAATCTATAATCTAAGTTGCAAGGATATATTCATTCAAAGCTCTCAGATGTATGCCCACAAACAAACAAAACACTGTTCTATGTTCAAAACAGGGCAACATCAAAGTTAAAAAGTGTTGTTTTATTGAACAACAAACTAATCTAATCTAATCTAATCTAATCTAAGTTGCAAAGATATGTTACATTGGAGATTCACATTACATGCATTCTCACAACCAGACACGTACAAGTTCGCGCTTGCACATGCCTCATGTGAACCTACAACATAAAAACCAAATCTCAAATGGACATACACCCTGCAACTCTTGCCGTCCTTCCCTGAGACAGGGGTGACATTGGCAAAGTGAACCATTTTTACAGCATGGGTGGTCAGCCGCATACCAACCTATAAGTCAAGGAACAACTAAACTAAAAAACATGATTTTTCACAGTGTTAATACACAAACCATAAAAAATAAATGTAATTTGTCATGTATGTTCCTTAACTTATAGGTTGGTATGCGGCTGACCACTCATGCTGTAAAAATGGTTCACTTTGCCATTGTCACCCCTGTTACAGGGAAGGACGGCAAGAGTTGCAGGTTGTGATGTCCATTTGAGATTTGGTTTTTATGTTGTAAGTTCACATCATGCATGTGCAAGCGTGAACTTGTACGTGTCTGGTTGTGAGAATGCATGTAATGTGAATCACCAATGTAACATATATATTTGCGACTTAGATTAGATTAGATTAGTTCACCAAAGGTCCATCCAGTCTTACTGTGCAAATGATGCCAGAAATTTGCTTGTCTTCAGTGCATTCCGGAACTTTCCATGGGGTGTGATTCACACAAAGACAGCGCTCACCAAATAAATCATGCTAATATTACAACTATTATTCTCTGAGGTTTTGTATTTGCTTCATGTGAGACCTTTGGACGCAATCTTTTATTTATATTTGCCAAACAAACGCACAGAGTTCTTTATCAAGGCTGTGAAGTAATCGGTTATTTTTAGATTTTTTCAGCGCGCAATAATTCTTGTGTTGGAAGGCTTTATTTCATGAAATAAACTGGTCAAATATGTGTTTATCATCATAATCATCACCAGCACGAAACCCTGTGTGCCTCTTGGTCCCCTTGATCAACCGCAGCCACCGCTGTCTTTGCAACGTCCTCCTCCTCCATGTCCTATGCGTGCCACTTCTCGCAGATCGGCGATCATCAATGCTAAAGGCAACTAAGTTACACATATAGTGTTACTTCTTGTCGCCTTATCCCCTGTGATATCTCTGTTGGTTATCTCTGTTGTGATAAAACTTAAGAAAGGAAAAGCGCATTTACATAATGAGGTTCCTTAACTTATATGTTGGTATGATGGTTGGTATGTCGGTGTTATGGCCGAGGGAATCAAGTAGGCTGATCTTTTTAGCGTGTTTGGAATAAAACAATGTTGGTTCGATCCCCGCCTGGGTCATTTGACCATAACTTTGACCCTGGTTCAACAGATGTTATTGGGTAATTATTAATTAATAATTCATTAAAATAAACAATAATGAATTATTAATTGATGATATTAATACCTGTTTCTGGCCAGGCAGAATAGGTTGGTGAATTGCATTCCTCTTCACAAATCTATTTTAAATAAAAAATGTGGCTGACCACCCATTCTGTAAAAAATGGTTCACTTTACCAATGTCACCCCTATTTCAGGGAAGGTCGGCAAGAGTTGCAGTTGCAGGTTTGAGTAGTCAGTTCATTCCTGGACTTTGGCCTCCTTCATTCTTCTCCATTTGTTCCCTTGACGTTGTCCGGCAACATTAAACGCACTCGCACGCAACAACTAAGCTACACATACAGGGTAACTTCTTGCCGCGTTATCCCAAAAGTTTTCGCATGTTTTTTTTTTTAAGGAATCCTGTGCGGGAGGCTCCTCAACTCTCGAAAGTCTTGGGGGTCTATGTCACCCTGGACGGGTGCCGCAGAGGTGTTGCTTCTGTCGTGAGGCGCTGCAAGGAAGTGGCGATTGATGTTGATTTTAAATAAAACCGGATTAAATTGGGAAGGGAACACAGATACTGGTAGATAATTCCATAAACGGGCATGTGGCGAGTGGAACATATTTATGTTTACAGGTTAGGGGGCCAGCCTCACGCCAATCACTTCAGTTCAAGTGGGGGTTTCACAGCTCCCGTTCGTGCTGGTACTAATTTCTTGTGAAGGCTGAGTAAGCCTTGTCGCTATTTTATTGTGCGTTTTGCAATAAACACCGAAACGGGAAATCATTGTTTATTTTGTGAATTTTCTTTTATCATCAGACAGACTTAAAAAATAGGTTGTTTTTCTCAAATTTTCTTCGCTTATCATTTCAGTACATAGATTAATGAATTGCTGAGATAAGGAACATTATGTGGGCATAAGAAACACTAATGTCTACTTTATCGTCATCCCAGTGCTTGTTTGGCTTATCTGCCATCTGATTTAAAGATAACTTTTCAATGAAATTGTTTTAAGAATCGCATTCTACTCGATCCTAAGAAAAAAACGAAAAACACGATTAATCTTTACCAATGACCTGTCACGAAAGGTCCATCCAGCCTTACAGCAACTGGGTCTTGCTTGAGTATTGGCGCTTTGTAGCGACGACCAAGCTCGTACACCTCTGCGGCACTACAACAAGTGTCATAGACCCCTAGAGTCTCTAGAATCTAGGGAGTCTCCCGCACAGGATTTCTTAAAAAAAAAAAAAAAAACTCCAGTTTTCACAAGACACATTGGTCCAGTACACATACGACTACAAACATTGCTCATGTGAAACTACCTCCGATGGACATAAGACAAACACGCACTAAGGGGACGTTATACAGGGTGACTGGTAATTCGACCTATTCCTTGAAAGGGGTTATACTAGGGTCTATTTGCAACATTTTTGACCCAGTTAACTAGGGGTCGAAAATCACTCATCTTCGAGTTATTTCAATTTTTAGGTTTTTTTGAACATTGACCATTTTTCGAACTAAAACTTATGATTGTGAAAAAAATTCTTGATTTTTTGCAACAACTAAGTGTTTTTCTTATAGCTGATAAATGAGCAACTACTGAAAACTAAAATTTATGTAAAAAAAATCCGAAACCCTCCAAAATAAAAGGTTAACAACCCCAATTTTTGTTTTTTGTTTTTTTATAATTTTTTCAATCCAAAGAGGATAACTCAAAAAAATGATAACACACTTGGCGTACAAACTGCAGGTATAACTTCCTCAACTCATAAGCTTTAAAAAATAGTGCAAATGTTTGAACTTTTACAACAAATTTGTAAAAAAAACCTTTTTTAAACACGCAAAAGGGGAAATGTGAATTTTATTAAAAAAAATATTGGTCTGGAGAAAATTAGTAAACTCTTATAATTACTGTTAAATAAGCTAAAATAAGTTAAAAATAAGTTAAAATAATAAAATAAGAAAATTTCAAAGAGTACTTACATGGAAAAATCACAAATTTTGCTCAAATTGCCTTCCCGCGTAACGAATGCAAGAACGAAACCTGCAACAGACTTCACTCAAAGTTACTCGCGATGAAAGCCCATATTTTATCTGTTGGGCAGCTGCTACAATCCTCTCTCTAAACTCTTCTCAACCCTGAGTATCTAAAAAAAACTTTGTGGACCGATGAATCTAACTTTGACCGAGACGAAATTACAAATTTTCACAATCTGCATTTTTGGGCCCCTAAAGGTCCAAAATCCAAAGAAAGGGCTCACCAGTACAGATTTTCACTAAATGTGTGGATGGGGATCGTACACAATAATTTAATTGGACCATTCTTTCTGCCAGCACGCCTATGATTTTTTTTTCTAAGAGCTACCTTCCCTGTTAGAGGATGTGCCGCTTACCACAAGAATGGGTATGATTTACCAACACGATGGATGTCCAGCCCACTATTACCAGGGCGTGCGACAGTGGATGGATGACAACTATCCACTGAGATGGATTGGTCACGGTTGCCCGATTCCTTGGCCGGCAAGAAGTCCTGATTTAACACCATGTGACTTTTTTTATTTAGGGTCATATTATAAAGGCATTACTCTATCGCACACCGATTTCATCTCAAGAAGAATTGTAGCAGCTGCCCGACAGACAAAAGATGGGCTTTCATCGCGAGTAACTTTGAGTGAAGTCTGTTGCAGGCTTAGTGCTTGCATTCGTAACGCGGGAAGGCAATTTGAGCAAAATTTGTGATTTTTCCATGTAAGTAGACTTTGAAATTTTCTTATTTTATTATTTTAACTTATTTTAGCTTATTTAACAGTAATTATAAGAGTTTACTTATTTTCACCAGAACAATATTTTTTTAAATAAAATTCACATTTCCCCTTTTGCGTGTTTAAAAAAGGTTTTTTTTTGCAAATTTGTTGTAAAAGTTCCAACACTAGCACTATTTTTGAAAGCTTATGAGTTGAGGAAGTTATTCCCGCAGTTTGTACGCCAAGTGTGTTATAATTTTTTTGAGTTATCCTCTTTGGATTGAAAAAATTATAAAAAAACCAAAAAAAAATTGGGGATGAAAACCTTTTATTTTGGAGGGTTTCGGATTTTTTTTACATAAATTTTAGTTTTCAGTAGTTGCTCATTTATCAGCTATAAGAAAAACACTTATTTGTTGCAAAAAATTAAGAAAATTTTTCACAATCATAAGTTTTAGTTCGAAAAATGGTCAATTTTCAAAAAAACCTAAAAATTGAAATAACTCGAAGATGAGTGATTTTCGACCCCTAGTTAACTGGGTCAAAAATGTTGCAAATAGACCCTAGTATAACCCCTTTCAAGGAATAGGTCGAATTACCAGTCACCCTGTATATTAAGTATTAACTCATTCAAGTACTTACTTACTTATATTTTTATTTTTTAGATAAAGTTGATTGTTTTCTAGGTTTTGGTTCCACAACAAATCGGTCACAGACAGCCTGTCCACAGAGCGCTCCGTCATGGACAATTCGGTAGCAAGACAGTTCGTCCACACGACTTTTCGGTTACATATAGTATATGGTCCATAGACGGCTCGCAAAAAAACGCATCTAAACTTAACGTGTCGTCACGTTCTCCCGAAGGGGTCGCATATGGTATGTGAAGCTATTTATTTTTCCAGGTAAGGGGGCCGGTCTAACGCCAACCACGTCAATTGAAGTGGGGGTTTCCCAGCTCTCGTGGGGAATTCATGACAAGTAAAGTAACAACAAAGGGGCCGTCCATATATTACGTCATTCGAATTAAGGGGGGGGGGGGTCTGGTCTGCGGATGATGGCAAATGACGTACGGGTACCAAAAGTGACGTCGTTCGTGTAAATACCAATTTCTACAAAATATACAAAATATTATGTAAGATATATAACATTATTCATTATTAAGCTCATCCATTATTACAGCAAGAGGGGGAGGGGGGCTCATTAGATAATGACTATAGGATGATTGTAAGGGGGGGGGGGGGGTCGAATATCGGCAAAAATCGATGACGTAATTTATGGACGGCCCCAAAGGTTTTATGGTGAGCAAGTTTTGTGTGATGATGATGAAAAAAAAGCTTAACACTGCGCTCAGCTGAAACTGGAGCCAAATCAATGATTGAAGAACCGATAAGAAGAGTTAACACAATGTTTGGAGGAGCGTGCATTTGCAGTTGCTGGTCCTCTGGCCTGGAACCACCTGCCAGATCATGTGAGAGAGCTAGAAGACCATGGAAAGTTCCGGAATGCACTGAAGACAAGCAAATTTCTGGAATCATTTGCACGGAAGCGCCCTTCGAGTGACTATATCACAAAATGGCACTATAAAGAAATCCATCATCGATGGATGATTTATTTCCGGTGGCGCCGTTTTAGGATCACAGACCATCTCAAGGGAGCCGTGGCTCTTCAAAAACAGCATTTTCTAAAGTCCTCTTCTGAAGGCGATGGTGGGCTGGTCAGAGCGAAGGTCGACAGGCAGCTTATTCCAGGCAACTGGCCCAGCTACCCCAAAGCTCCTGTCCGCAAAATTAGATGTAGCTGTCTGTGAACGAAAAGTCGTATGGAAGAACTGTCGTGTGACCAAATTGTCCGTGGCGGATGTGCCTGTGGCCGAGTTGTCCGTGACAGAAATGTCGTTGACTGAAAAGTTGTGTGGAAGAACTGTCGTGTGACCATTTTGTCCATGGACGAGTTATCTTTAACAGATTTGTTGTCACAATCCCTAAGATAACATTGAAAATTGAAGGAATATTTTAATTTTTGATTTCCTCTTTGCTATCATAAAGGCGTGAATCATGCATAAGCGCTAATGAAGAATAGAGTCGGCAGTCGGCACAATCAACAAAAACTGAAGCTATGTGACGACACTGCAATACGCAACTAAGCTACACATATAGTGTAACTTCTTGCCGTGTTGTTCTCGAAGGGTTTCGCATGTGGCGAGTGGAACCTATTTATTTTTACAGGTAAGGGGGCCGGTCTTACGCCAACCACTTCAGATGTAGTGTTGGCTTCCCAGCTCCCGAGGGGGCTGGTAGTTATTTCTTGTAAAGGCTAAGTACCTAAACCTTACCGGTATTTTACTTTGAGGTTTTAAATAAACACCGAAACGGGAAACTATTTCTGACACCCTCGGTGGGACTCGAACCTAAGCTCACGGAATTGAATGCAAGCACTCTACCAACTGAGCTATCGACCAAACCGATATAATAATATTAGGATGATTTCTTTGGTGAGCGCTGCTTTTGTGTGAATCACACCTCAAGAGCGCTCTGCGAGCTTGGCAGTCGCTGTAGAAAGCGCCAATACTCAAGCAAGATCCAGTTGCTGTAAGGCTGGATGGATCTTTGGTGACCGGTATTTGGTAAAGTTATATGAATTTTTCAACCCATCGAAGAGTATATTTGAAAATATAATTTTGAAGGTAATTTTTGTGCTCCGCCGGGATTCGAACCCACAACCTTCCATTTACGAATCCGAAGTGTTGTATATTTTGTGTTCTGCCTGGATTTGAACCCGCGACCTTCCATTTATGAGTTTGAAGCGTCAACCCCTAGAATACGGACCAGGTCTTCATACCCCCATACAAAGTTGATATTTGAAATTAAGAGTATATTAGAAAATACAATTTTGAAGGTATAATTTTGTGCTCTGCCGGGATTCAAACCCACAACCTTCCATTTACGAGTTCGAAGCGTTACCCACTAGAATACGGACCAACTAGACTACAGTTTTATCTGTAAGGTTTTGATATAAATCGTATATTTTTGTACTCCGCCGGGATTCGAACCTACGATCCCTCATTGACGAGCCCGAAGTGCTAACCACTGGACTACGGACCGTTAAAAATAAAAAGGTGACGAAGAGATTTCATGACAGGATGCAACATGTAGGTTGACGGATAGACATCTTGATGTTATCAAAGTGATTGGCATACCGCTGATCTTAGATATTTTAATTATATGAACAAAATACACAGATATAGTCGTAGCGGGGATTAATAATGTAAAAATAAAACACTAACGGGGCTATTCTTAGACATTTTAGTCGTCGGTTGAGCCCACACTTTGACAGATGCCTGGGCTTGAAGTCTCATCACCACGGTCATCCTTACCTACCGAATTTTGGTTATATTTGTATGAAGACTAATCAGCTGTTCACTTTCGGCCAGCTTGGATTGTCAGTGGCGGGCCTGGGATACCTTTGCCTCTCGCGTGATCGGAGAGATGGAGGATGCCGAGCGCGTAAGGCGAAGGATGAACACGACCCGCCAAAATGTAGATTGTGTAGTTTTGCCAATTTTATTGACGCAACTGAAATGTGAAGACATGCTGTGCATGTAAACTTATAGGTTGGTATGAGGCTGACCACCCACACTGTAAAAAATGGTTCACTTGGCCAATGACACCCGTGTTTCAGGGAAGGTCGGCAAGAGTTGCAGGGCTCATGTTCATTTGAGATTGGATTTTTTTATATTGTAGGTCCATGTGTGAGCGCGAAATTATGCGTGTCTGCTTGTGGGAATGCATTTAATATGAATCTCAAATGATACGTATCTCTGCAACTTAGATATATATTTAGAACTCTTATTTAATCAATAACAAAAAAAACCTAGAGTGCGAAATTATGCGTATCTGTTTGTGGTAATGCATTTAATATGAATCTCAAATGATACATATCTTTGCAACTTAGATTTAGATTTAGAACTCTTATTTAATCAATAACAAAAAAAAAACATGGGCATCTAAAATACCGAAGCCCACTCTGAGAAATCTACTAGATAAAGTCAAAAATGAATTGAAATAAAAATGTTATTTTTATTGATTCTTGGAATAAAAAATCAAATCTATACAATAGTCTTATCGTCTATTCACCACAGCTGTTATCTCTAAATTATATAAAAGGAATGATCTCTAACAGTTGAATATCATTTATTAGTGATTTTTTCCGTAAAATCAAATTATCACAATGATTGTCAAATCATTTATACTTCTATTCTTGATAGTTGCATCTTCCATTGTAAGTTGTACAATTATTTATTTATTATTTATCCTTGGCCTCATGCATTTTCTCTTGTCTATTCTAAATCTAAATCTAAGCTGCACAGATATGTATCATTTGACATATTAAATGCATTCCCACAAGCAGACACGTACAATTTCGCGCTTACACATGCCGCATGGGGACCTACAGTATAAAAAATCCAATCTCAAATGAAAATAAGCCCTGCTACTCTTGCCGACCTTCCCTGAAACAGGGGTCTAATCTAATCTAAGCTGCAAAGGTATATATCATTTAAGATTTATATTAAATGCATTCCTACAAGCAGACATGTATAATTTTGCGCTAACACATGCCGCATGTGGACCTACAATATAAAAACCCAATCTCAAATGAACATAAGCCCTGCAACTCTTGCCGACCTTCCCTGAAACAGGGGTCTAATCTAATCTAATCTAATCTAAGTTGCAAAGATATGTTACATTGGAGATTCACATTACATGCATTCTCACAACCAGACATGTACAAGTTCGCGCTTGCTCATGCCTCATGTGAACCTACAACATAAAAACCATATCTCAAATGGACATACACCCTGCAACTCTTGCCGTTCTTCCCTGAAACAGGGGTGACATTGGCAAAGTGAACTATTTTTACAGCATGGGTGGTCAGCCGCATACCAACCTATAAGTAAAGGAACTAATTGATGATATTAATACCTGATCTGGCCAGGCAGAATAGGTTGGTGAATTGCATTCCTCTTCACAAATAGATATCAAGATTAGATAAGAATTAATAATAATTCGTTATGTTAATTTTAATGAATCATTAATTAATAATTACCCAGTTACATCTTCAAATCAAATATTTGTCAGATCAGCAAATATTTGAAAGAGGTGTAAATAGTTGAGTGTTTATATTTGATTGGTTTTTTGTATATTATTCTTATCATTATTATTTTTGTTATTTTTTTCATATATCTACATGTGTGTATATATGTATAATTCCTATTTCTGTATTTTCTATTTAAACATGTTACCTCTTTATGTTATTTTATTTTATTTTTTGTCTTTCTGTTTTTGCTGAGTAAATGACTAAATGGTGTATATATTATTTTTGTTTTTTATGATTTTTATCTATTAAGTGATTAATTTTAAGTTAAGATAAGTTGGAATCCTCCCCAAAACACAAGCTATGCTTACTTTGGGGAGTATTTATTGTAATTAGATTTTTAAAATTTATTTTTATTGTAATACTTTGTACATATTGATAAAAAACAATAAAGACCTTATGAATCTGTTGAACTAGGGTCCAAGCTATGGTCAAATGGCCCAGGCGGGGATCGAACCAACGTTATTCTATTCCAAACACCTTAGAAAGATCAGCCCACTTGGCCCCCTCGGCCATAACACTGGCAATTTAATACAATCTTGTCAAATCTTGTTGTTTTTGATTCCAGGCATACGATGCATACTACGAAGATGAAGAGTCTATCGTAGCAGAGTCTTATGACACAATTGAAGTCGACGGAATGACACAGTCTGTCCTCCGGAACACCACCTCACCTCCAAAGAACTGCACCAAGCCAGGAGTCATGTGCGACACTTGTTCCAAAGTGGCATTCTGCTGGGAGGAAGCAGACGGTACTCTCCACAAAGAAGATCTCTACGATTGCGCAGCTGGCACGACATGCTCAGCCAAAACCGGAGAGTGCACCGACAAACCAAACCCCGACTGCGAGCTGTCAATAAAAGACTACATCTTCACATGCTACCAAGTTGGAATATACCCTGATCCATTCGACTGCTTCAAATACCATTTATGCTCTCCAAACGCAGATAACACTGGACCAAACAAAGTGTCGACACCGTTCCGTTGCAAAAACGGACATTCTTTCGACCCTTTAACGACAATGTGCAGAACAGACACTGTAAATGCCACTTGCAGTCCGATTATATCTGCTTGCAAGACTCCTGGGGAGGTTGGAGTGGTCAAGAGGAATCCAGCTTTGTATTACACATGTCTTCCGATTGCTGGCAAGTTTTTCCCTCAGATTCTATCGTGCAACGCCGATAGGGTCCACAATGGAACGGCCTGTGTTCCCAAATTGCCTCCAGCGGCTGTTGACGCCAATGGCAACTGTCCTGCTTTGGGTCTGTTTGCTGATCCCAAGATCTGCAGGAACTATCTGGACTGCACCGCAGTGGCTAGGCCTCCTACTGTGAGGGCTTGTGCGGTAGGAATGAGGTTTGATGGCTTCACCAAGAAGTGCGTTGAATTCACATGCCCGCCGATTGTGTAAAATTGAGGATGTTTTCCACATTTGTGAGTTCCCAATTCGTAAGATTATTTCCATTTCTAAGGGTTTTCCCAATTAGTAAAGATTTTACCCATTTCTAAGGATTATTTTCATTTCTCAAGATTTTCCCCCATTTATAAGGATTATTCGCATTTGTAAAAAAACCGTCATTTGTAAAGATTTTTCCCATTTGTAAGGATGTTTTGCATTTGTAGGGATAACTCCCATTTCTGAGGATTTTCCCTCATTTGTAAGGGTTATTCCTTTTGTATGGATTATTCGCATTTGTAAGTTTATTTCACATTCCTAAAAAGAACCCTCATTTGTAAGGATTTTCCCCCATTCGTATAGATTATTCCTTTTTGTAAAAAAAAACTTATTTTGTAAGGATTTTTTCCATTTTCAAGGATATTTTATGCAACTCTCTCCATTTCACAATTAAACAAAATAGCTCACCCATTTCTGTAATCTATTATCTAAGTTGCAAAAATATATTAACAGATAAGATTTACACTTAAAGCAAGCTCACAACTACACGCTGTGCGTGTAGTTTACAAAAGAAAACCCAAACCTTCATCAAACATAAATCTGCAACTCTTGCCAATTTTACCTGAAACAGGGCACAATTGAGCATTTTTTACAGTATGGGTTGTCAGTCTCATACCATTATCCTATTGTTTAGAAAGATTGTGATTTTGTATAAGTATTTTCATTTAATTTGTAAATAATTATAAAAAAAATTCAATAAAAAATATTCCAAATATTTTCACAGCCCTGATTTTACTGTTTTTGTTGTTGTTTATCTTTTACTCTTATTTAATTCAAATGAGTTTTCATGTTATATAGCAGTGGCGAAGGGTGCCATACAACTCGATTCCCATCGGCTTCCCTTTTAAAATGAGGCAACAAAGTAATTAAAGGCACAAAGTAAAAACATACAACAATACGTATTTTTTCCCCATTGAAACCACGCAGTCTACTTTATTATCATTTTTGCCTCATTTCAAAAGGGAAACCGATGGGAATCGAGTTGTAATACTATATATTAAATATATAGTATTAGTTTTTTTTTTCCATACCTACAGTAGTTTAGTTGTTATCTATTGAAACAGTGAACAAGATAAAATAAAATATATATAACATAAGTTGCTAGGATATATAAACATTTAGAATTCATATTAAATGCATGCCCACAAACAGACACGTGCAAGTTCGCACTTACAAATGCTGCATGTGTACCTACATGGAAATTAAAATCCTAGACTAAAATTAACATAAGCCCTGCGCCTTTTACCGACCTTCCCTGAAACAGGGGTGACATTGGAAAAGTGAAACATTTTTTACAGTATGGGTGGTCAGCCTCATACCAACCTATAAGTCAAGGAAAATGTAGCTCTAGCTTTGATCCTGTTAAAAACTGGTTTATCCATTAAAGGCAAATTATAAAATAAACACCAAATACGACGCATCGTAAACGACAGTTTCTACCAAAATGTAAAGCGGAGATATGGGCGTCGTGTGAGCTGCATAAACAAGCTATTCAGTAGATCTAAATCTAATCTAAGTTGCAAAGATCTGTAACTTTTTTCTCATCTTCTTCTTCCTCAGCCTTTCTCAGTCCACTCCTGGACGTAGGCCTCCTCCAATCCTCTCCATTCCTATCTATCGGCTGCTGTGTTCAGCCATCCTCTGCCTGCAGTTCCCTTGATGTCGTCCAGCCACCTCAGTTGGGGCCTCTCCCCTCCCCGCTTGGACATCCTGGGTCGCCACTGGACGATCCTAAAGATAAACCAAACCATCTGTAACATTGGAGATTCACATTATATGTATTCTCACAAGCAGACAAGTTGGCGCTTGCACATGCTGCATGTGAACCTGCAATTTTAAAACCCAAATCTCAAATGAACATATACCCTGCAACTCTTGCCGACCTTCCCTGAAACAGGGGGGACATTAGCAAAGCGAACTATTTTCTGCAGCATGGGTGGTCGCCCGCATACCTTGCAATATATATTTCTAGCCTTCTCATCTGAATTTTTTTTTTTTCAGTTTTTGATTCTAAAATTAATTTTATCATCAGATAAAGTCAGTTGTAGTTCTTAATTTTAAATCCACGCTTGATATCTTTATCAAATGAGAATGTAAGTTTTAAGTAACTTCTTAAGATCATAACACTATACTTAAGTGTTATCTTTTTGTTAAATATTTTACGTAACACTGGCTGTTGTATAATACGAACACATGTATGTAGGGTCTTTGTTATGTTAAATACGATAATATAGTATGTATATATCGACGTTTAAAAGGCATAAGCGACATTTTGGTCAAAAATGAGTTATGAATGCTATCCTACTTGAAAATTTCCGCTCTTTCTAATGCGCTAACTTTCACAGCTCTACGATGATTTTTGTGTTATTTATGCCCAAGCAAACAACTGCGATTTTGAAGTATACTTTTGGTGTAACCGACAAGATTTTGGCCTTTTTTATCCTAAAGGCGCTTGTGACATAAAAAAAATAGTAAAACAGCGTAAAACCACATTAGTAGAAATGCCAATAAATGCCTTTATTTTTTTTAATTTTAAAGGTGTTTTGATTTTAACGATATGATAAAAAAAAGTTATGCCATTTTTCTGCAATCACAACCTTTAAACTATACTCTCCTGAACAATTTAGTTTATGTCGCTTATGCCCTACTGCCTTTTAACCGTCGATATGTATATTATATTTTGTTGGTTTTGAATGAAACTGGATTAAATTGGGAAGGGAACACAGGTACTGGTAGATCATTCCATAAACGGGCAGTTTGGCAAAGGAATGAGTCATGAAAACGCGTAGTTCTCATAGTTTTGAGATCGACTGCAAAGGGATGAATGAGAGTCGTACTACGAGTATCTCTTTCTGAAATGTGACGGGAAGGGATTAATGAATGGAGCTCATTAGAACAAGCTCCGTGGTTAGAGAATGCAAAATCCGGATTTTTTTGAAATCCGAATTTTCCAATTTTCCTTTGATTAAAATCCGGATAAACCGGATAATCCGGATTTTTCTAAGTTTTAAGGTGATTTGATAAATTGAAATAAAACAGAATTTAAAATCTGCATTTATTCAGACACGACAAATAAAATCAACTAAAATAATCAACAAAACTTTGGGTATCAGTCATCTTTCCCTTATATAGGTAAATTAGTTAACTAACATAGTCATAAACTGAACATAACATAAAATCAAATGCAACAAAACGTATTATTCATCCTCAAATTAAATTTGCCGTTGTCAAACAATGGTCGGTTAGAAATTTTCACACAAGATAACATTAATTTAGTGACATTAATTTATAGTTTATGACATTAATTTAGTACATATTAATCAGTCTTATTTAGAAAATGAGATCTTAAAAACATGAAAGCGTCAAGTGTCTCATCGTTTAGACGTGATCTTATTTTATTACAGAACATTCCAGCTGTAGAAAAAGCTCTTTCAGACTCAACACTGGTTGGCGGTATGGAAAGCAACCCGTTTAGAGCTTTTTTTAGGATTACTCCACGACCTCCACCGTTTTCAAATAAAACCATTTCAACGTGAATCATTGAAGGCAAATCAGTTGCATTGATTCCACTCGTTGACTGGTGTTGATGATCATCACTACCCATACTTGCAAGAGAAAGTTGACGATTGAGCTTATCTTTAAAACTGAGCGGCGATGGATCAGAACTACCACACAGAGTTTCTGAAACAGAGTTCGTATTAGTCGACGTGCCGCGGGCGCGCGGGGCGTCCGTCGCGCCCGCGGCACGCGCACGTCTCGCGTTGCTCGGTTTATTGCCTTATATGGGCATATACAGAGCCAATCACGGATTTCGCGCCAAATTCGCTCAAACAAAGTACCTACAGCCTATAGCTAATCCTACCAATTCAAATATTGTTCGAATTTGCTTATTAGAGTAGGTAATCGAACTACTTAGAATGAAAATTTGTGGATAAATATAAAATATTATGCATTGAACTCAATTTTGGCTAAAATCCGAAGAAACCGGATTTGAGTTTTAAAAACCGGATTTAAAAAAACTCCAGAAAATCCGGATTTTTCAGTTATTTTCGAATTTCGAAGAATCCGGATTGCAATCTCTATCCGTGGTAATATCGATAAAAAGACTGAGCATTCCAACTTTTCTTCTGTGCTGGAGTGGCTGCAGATCGGATGTCAGAGAAGGATCATTGATCAACCTCACTGCCCTCCTTTGCACAGAATCAAGTTGGTCACTCAACTTCTTGGACATACCAGACCAGAGATGGCTGCCATAATCGATAATGGGGCGGATTTGGGATTTATACAGAGTTAATAACTGGGCTGAAGTAAAAAACCTACGGACTCTGTATAATATGCCGAGTCGCCGGAAAGCGGAAGTTGTGCGAGACTCAATAGCATCATGGTATTTTAACACCGATGAAAGAGAAACATCGACAAGATTCAAGTGTTCATGGTTAGGAAAGGGAGACGTTGTCGAAGATTGGGAGATAGTTGTTTGGAATCCTCTTTAAGGATATCAGACATGCTCGAGTCTTTTTGATGTTGAATTCAACAAGGTTGCCAGTGCCCCAACGAGCCCTGAGATCTGTATTGATCTTTGAAGCTAATGATTCACGAGCAAAAGATATCGCTGAACTTTTTTATAGTAAGAATATTGATCATTCTCGAAGCATTGAGAATTGGTATGTGCCAGATTTTACTAGACCAAACATTCGAGCAATATCAAACAATACAAATCAATATCATAAATTTCTTTTTAAGCTTTAATGTTATTTATTATTTGTACTCTTCGACTTCAGGTTGGTATGAGGTTGACCGCCCATACTGTAAAAAATGGTTCACTTTTCCAATGTCACCCCTGTGTCAGGGAAGGTCGGCAAAAGTTGTAGGGCTTATGTTCATTTGAGGTTTGGATTTTATTTGTAAGTACACATTCAGCATTTGTAAGCGCGAACTACACGTGTTTGTTTGTGGGCATGCATTTGAGAGCTTTAAATGAATATATATATACTTGCAACTTAGATTAAAGATTAAAGACATCTATATTTTTTGTCAACGACGTTAGCCATGTTGAAAGCACCGGTTCCCATAGATCACCGAAGTTAAGCAACATTGGGCGTGGTCAGTACTTGGATGGGTGTGCGCTCAGGTACACCGCGTGTCGTTGGCATCTCGGACCGGTCCGTAGTCCGTTGTGGCAACACTTCGGACTCGTAAATATTTGGAAGGTTGTGGATTCGGATCCCGGCGGAGCACACAAAAATACCATTAATATTTCGAATGTGCTCTTCGCTGGGTTGAAGAATTCATAAGCCTTTACCAATGACCGGTCACCAAGGGTCCATCCAGCCTTACAGCAACTGGGTCTTGCTTGAGTATTGGCGCTTTGTAGCGACGACCAAGCTCGTACACCTCTGCGGCACTACAACAAGTGTCATAGACCCCTAGAGTCTTCAGAATCTAGGGAGTCTCCCGCACAGGATTTTCTTAAAAAAAAAAAAAAAAATATATATTTATGGAGAGACTTCACAGACTTTATCGCATACACTAACGCAGACAAACAAAACACACAATTACATATTTGTGACAGTGGAAACCTTGTTTTTTTATCTCATGGCCAAAAGAGAAATAAAAAAGTGAAATGTGCATACAAAAAATATATGACTTTTTAGATACCTAATCAAATGTTTGATTTGCTTAGAAACAAAAGCGGAGATGTAAGTTTCTTTGTTTTTAAATGAGATGAATATATGAAAGTTGTAAAAAAATCGTTCCCTGTTTTTTTTGTATCTAATCTAATCTAATCTAAGTTGCAAAGATATGTTACATTGGAGATTCACATTACATGCATTCCCACAACCAGACACGTACAAGTTCGCGCTTGCACGTGCCTCATGTGAGCCTACATCATAAAAACCAATCTCAAATGGACATACACCCTGCAACTCTTGCCGTCCTTCCCTGTAACAGGGGTGACATTGGCAAAGTGAACCCTTTTTACAGCATGGGTGGTCAGCCGCATACCAACCTATAAGTCAAGGAACATACACGACAAATTACATTTTTTAAATCAATAAATAAAATTATACATGCACATCAAGGACATAAAACAAATTTCATTTTAATAAACCCTAGCCGCCAACATTACAGATCAACCGCCATTTCTTTCTGTCCTTACATACTTCTTTCATTTCCTCCAGAGTCATAACTTTCTTCATGCAAGCTCTTCTTTTATTATGACTCTGGATATTCCATTCATTCGCAATTTCGGGTATTTGGTCCATCCATACCTTTCTCGGTCTTCCTCTACCACGACATCCATCTATTCTACCAACATATACTTTCTTCGTCAGTCTTTCCTCATTCATTCTCTCCATATGCCCAAACCATCTTAACAAACTTCTTTTAATCTTCACTTTCACACTTTCTCTTGCACCACATTCTTCTCTTACAAAATCATTCCTCACCCTGTCACTCCGTTTTTTCCCAATCATACTTCTTAGAAAGTCCATCCCGTATAATAATAAATAATATTAGGATGATTTATTTGGTGAGCGCTGTTTTTGTGTGTATCACACCTCAAGAGCCCTCTGCGAGCTTGGTCGTCGCTGTAGAAAGCGCCAATTCTCAAGCAAGACCCAGTTGTTGAAAGGTTGGATGGACCTTTCAGTGACCGGCCTTTGGTAAAGGTTTTATGAATTTTTCAACTCAGCGAAGAGCACATTCGAAATATAAATGGTAGGTATATTTTGTGCTCCGCCGGGATCCAAATCTACAACCTTCCATTTACGAGTCCGAAGTGTTGCCACTACGGACTACGGACCGGTCCAAGATGCCAACGACACGCGGTGTACCTGAGCGGTTACCCATCCAAGTACTGTGCGCGCCCAATGTTGCTTAACTTCGGTGATCTATGGGAACCGGTGCTTTCAACATGGTAATGTCGTTGACTGTACTTGACGTATACTTTAAAAGGAAATTAAAAATATATTCTAGATTGCCGCCATGATCATGTCCAAATAATTTTTCTTGTTATCGCACTTCTCCGAATCAAAAAAGAAGGTAGACACTATAAAAGTTATGGCACTACCTCAGTTTAAGAACTTCTCGATGTACGTTCCAGCTTTTGGAGAAAGAAAATCGTGAAGGATAATTCTGTACCTTAGAGCATAAACAACGGAAGTCCACTTGTTTGCGTTTTTGAGTTAATGATGCAGAAATTACCATAATTAGCTGTTCTATAAGTGGTAAAAATATTGGAGTCCTCGGACTTATAGTTACTGAGATATCAAGTGTAATAAATATGGGATGCACATAAAAGTGCGAGCATAAACCACGGAAGTTCCACATACGTTGTTCACATTACTTCACATTCAATAAATATCGATAAAAGAAGAAAAACAGTTTTTACAGATCAAAAATATCTCGTCTAGTTTAGAAGTAATGATGGTTTTAAAAAAGTGCACATTTTCACTAAAACTCGTCTCCTGCACATTTTACTAAATGTGACTACTGTTGTTTATGCTCTTAAGTACAGAATTTTACTGTGTGTTACGAATGTGTATCTGTATGTGTTTTTTACTTGTGTGTGTGTGTCCCTCGATGTGGGTGTTTAGATAATTGTACTAGTGTTTGCTCGAATATTCTGGCAAAATCTCACATTTTCCAGTTCTCGGTGTTTCGAGAGCCGTTCTCATGTCACACTATAAAAAAGGGCTGAAGTTGTCTGTAGCGCAGATTTGTATCGGAGCTGGCGAGCAATACAGTACAAAAGTCAACTCTGTTCGAACCAAATGCGAACGGTATCTCAAAATAAATCCTTGTCCGAGTCCTTGACTTAAAGGTTGGTATGAGGCTGACCACCCATACTGTAAAAAATGGTTCACCTTGCCAAAGTCACCGCTGTTTCAGGGAAGGTCGGCAAGAGTTGCAGGGCTTATGTTCATTTGAGATTGGGTTTTTATATTGTAAGTCCACATGCGGCATGTGTGAGCGCGAAATTATGCGTGTCTGCTTGTGGGAATGCATTTAATATGAATCTTAAATGATACATATCTCTGAAACTTAGATTTAGATTTACATTAGAGGATATAAAACAAATAAACAGTAAACAATTAAACAGTAAAAATTAAAACGTACAAAACATATTCTATAAAAAAGAGAAAAATATTTTTTCAAAGCCTCAACCTTAAACGCCAGGATTACAACGCCATTACTTTCGGTCTTTCTTTCATTTCATCCAGAGTCATATCCTTTGTGTGATGTAATAATAATAATTGGCCAATTTGTAGATTGCGCCGTTTAGTGGCACTAGCCACCCCAAGGGTGCTTTTATGTGTTGAAACTTCTGTTCAACAAATGTGTATTTTAGCCAACACTGGTCTCTGTTCTCAACTCCAGAGGTAGACTGTTCCAGCAGGATGGACCAGCCGAACTAAAAACACTCTATGCAGAACGAAGAGTGCGTCGTTTTCCACCCATCTGGTCGACTCTGCACGATTCACACAAGTACGATGGAGCAACTCCTCTGAGGGCATTAAAAACAGAAACACATATTTTGTACTCAATCCTCTCCGGGACCCGCAGCCAATGAAGGCGCTGCAACAGAGGAGAGACATGGTCAGTTTTTCGTCCTCCCAAAAGTAATTTGGGTGCAGCATTAAAGTCTGACTGCAGTCTAGACTGCTGAAACTTTGGAATACCCCAGATGTACTGTCATTTGTCGTTCTGTCATGTGTCGTTCTATCATGTTTCGTTATGTCATGTGTCGTTCTGTCATGTGTCGTTCTGTCTTGTGTCGTTCTATCATGTGTCGTTCTATCATGTGTCGTTCTGTCTTGTGTCGTTCTATCATGTGTCGCTATGTCATGTGTCGTTCTATCTTGTGTCGTTCTGTCATGTGTCGTTCTGTTAAGTGTCGTTCTGTCTTGTGTCGTTCTATCATGTGTCGTTCTGTCTTGTGTCGTTCTATCATGTGTCGTTCTGTCATGTGTCGTTCTGTCTTGTGTCGTTCTATCATGTGTCGTTCTATCATGTGTCGTTCTGTCATGTGTCGTTCTATCATGTGTCGTTCTGTCATGTGTCGTTCTATCTTGTGTCGTTGTATCATGTGTCGTTCTAACATGGAGCCCGTAGCAGAAAGGTACACTATACATGTAGCTTAGCTGTGTTTTTCTCGTAACCTTCAAGACGTTATTTCTTATCTGTTTGTTTTACTTGCCAAAAAAAGTATATAGCCTGGTGTGAGCGACTTTCTCAGCCAATGATCGTACTTTCTCCAGTTTGAATGCTTCCCTAAAAGTTAACATGCTTCTCAAAACAAGTGCTCTATTGATGTTGGTTGGCGTCACAATCGTGAGTGTATTTTACTCTATTAAGTTCCTCAACTAATAGGTGTGTAAGGCTGACCACCCATAACGAAAACGCAACAAAGTGAACTCATATAGTGTAACTTCTTGCGTTATCCCCGAAAAGTTGACCACTTCAGTTGAAGTGAGGATTTGCCAGCTCCTGAGGGGCTGGTACTCATTTGTTGTGACGGCTGAGTAAAACTTACCGGTATTTTATTTTGGGTTTTGAAATTAACAAAATCATCATGGGTTCTAAATGAATGCGGAGTAAAAGAAAGCGTGAAAGTGAAAGTTCAAAGAAGTGCGATGCGATGGTTTGGACATATTGAAAGGATGAATGAAGACCGACTGACAAAAAGAGTGTATAAAGGGAATGTAATAGGTAAGCGTGGAAGGGGGAGACCTAGGAAACAATGGATTGATCAGATAAATGAGATTGCGAATGAATGGAATTTACAGAGTGGAAACAAGAGAAGAGCATGCATGAAAAGAGTGCTGAAATTAGATGAGATGAAAGAAGTATGCAAGGACAGAGTCAAGTGGAGGCACTTGTGTGGAGGTACTGGCCACCCCTAGAGGAAAGGCGGCAGGATACAAGACAAGACAATTTCTGACACCCTCAGTGGGATTCGAACTCGGGCTCTCGGCATGGAATGCAAGCACTCTACCAATTGGGCTATTAATCGGACTGACCCATACTGTAAAAAAATGGTTCACTTTTGCCAATGCCACCTGTGGAAGAATGAATGGGTAAAAGACAAATCGTCCCCTCGGTACTTGTTTTATGGCCATCAGATATAATTTCATATGAGCAATGTTTGTACGTGCACTAGACCAATGTGTCTAAATCTAATCTAATCTTATCTAATCTAAGTTGCAAAGATATGTTACATTGGAGATTCACATTACATGCATTCTCACAACCAGACACATACAAGTTAGCGCTTGCACACGCCTCATGTGAACCTACAACATAAAAACCAAATCTCAAATGGACATACACCCTGCAACTCTTGCCGTCCTTCCCTGAGACAGGGGTGACATTGGCAAAGTGAACCATTTTTACAGCATGGGTGGTCAGCCGCATACCAACCTATCAGTCAAGGAACAAATTTCCTTTTTTTACATTCGCTTTGTTTGTACCATTGTTTCACTTTTTCGCCAATCTGATCCAACCATACTTTTTTTGGTCTTCCTTTTCAAGAATAAAGAAAATTGGAAATTGATTTTAAAATTATTGAAAACAGCTCTCGCATTATCGTGTTTTACGTTTTTTTCTTGGCTTGTGTAGAATGTGATTCTTAAAACAATTTCATTGAAAGGTCATGTTTGCTACAAATGGTAGGTAAGCCTAACAAGGGGCCGTCCATAAATTACGTCATCGATTTTGGCCGATTTTCGACCCCCCCCCCCCCTACAATCATCCTATAGTCATTAATAATGGGGGGGTCATTAGATAATGACTCATTATCTAATGACCCCCCCTCCCCCTCTTGCTGTAATAATGGATGAGCTTAATAATTAATAATGTTATATTACTTACATAATATTTTAAATATTTTGTAGAAATTGGTATTTACAAGAACGACGTCACTTTTGGTACTCGTACATCATTTACCATCATCCGCAGACCAGACTCCCCCCCCCTTAATGCGAATGACGTAATATATGGACAGCCCCCAAGCACTGAGGGGGACGAAATGCAAGTTGAAACAAGATGTGAAATTAAAGGTCTAAAAGACTTACAAAGTGTGTATACAGAGGGAATGTAAAAGGGAAAAGAGGAAAAGGAAGACCAAAAAAAGTATGGTTGGATCAGATTGGTGAAAAAGTGAAGCAATGGTACAAACAAAGCGAATGTAAAAAAGGTAAATTTTGAAAAATGGGAACTGAAAGAGGTATGGAAGGAAAGGAAATAATGGAAGCAAATCTTCAGAGGGTTTGGCCACCCTTAGTCCTTGCCAATGCTGCATGTGAACTTACAAATTGAAATCAAAATCTCAAATTAACATAGACCCAGCGACTTTTGCCGACCTTCCCTGAAACAGGTGAAGCGAACCATTTTATCCTCATCTTAAGCGAACCAACCTATCTAATCATAAACATAAGCTCTGCAACTCTTGCCGTCCTTCCCTGAAACAGGGGTGACATTGGCAAAGTGAACCATTTTTTACAGTATGGGTGGTCAGCCGCATACCAACCTATAAGTCAAGGAACAAACATCGCAAATTACATTTTTTAAATCAATAAACAATAATATAAACATGGACACTAAAAAAAAACTAAATCATAAAACCAATTTCACTTTAATAAACCCTAGCCGCCAACATTACAGATCAACCGCCATTTCTTTCTATCCTTACATACTTCTTTTAATATATAATATAAGTAACTATAAGTCAAGGAATAATTGAATCTGGTTGAAGGCCATACAAAATTACGTGAATCGTAATTTCACATCTCATCACACATCCTTGCCTTACACCCTTAAAAACTTCAAACCATTCACTATACTCACCATCAATACGAATGCAGGCCATACTATTCTCATAGTTCGCATGCACCGCATTGAGTAGAGCTCCATTCACTCCGTATGCTTTCAAAACATCCCACAACATACCTCTGTCCACTGAGTCAAAAGCCTTTTCCAGATCCACAAAGGCCGTGAATAGTTTCCCCCTCACCGACAATTGTTTTTCAACAAGTTGTCGTAGAGTGAAAATCTGATCAACACAGCCTCTACCGGCCATAAAGCCGGACTGTATATCGGAAACCCCTTTGCTAGTAGTCAGAATCACATTTTTTATAATCACCTTACAGAAGACTTTTCCTGGTATACTGAGTAGACTGATTGGTCTGAAGTTCTGACAGTCTTTTTTGTCCCCTTTACCTTTGTAAATGGGAACAATGACTGCCTTCCTCCAATCCATCGGTACTACTCCTGCATTCACACAAAGCTTACATAATTCAAACATCCAATCTATCACACATTCACCTCCTGCTTTCAACATTTCACCATTTATACCATCAAACCCAGCAGACTTCCCATTCTTCAGACGTGAAATAGACACTTTCATTTCTTCTTTCAAAATCTTCAATTAATTCTCTTCATCTGTCTGTTCATAAATTCTTCTTTCACCCTGGCCAAAAATTTCTTGAAAATAGTTTTTCCATCTCTTGCATACTTCTTCATTCTCCCATACCATCTCACCGGCAGCACTTTTGACTCCCGGAGTGGTCAATGCAGAAGATTTATTTCTATCCGCATTGATCCACCTCCAAAATTCCTTCTTACTGTCGGTGAAACTTTTGTTAATCCTTTCATCAATCTTTCTTTCAACCTATAAGTCAAGGAATTTATTCCTTGACTTATAGGTTGGTATGAGGCTGACCACCCATACTGTAAAAAATGGTTCACTTTGCCAATGTCACCCCTGTTTCAGGGAAGGTCGGCAAAAGTTGTGGGGCTTATGTTCATTTGAGGTTTGGATTTTATTTGTAAGTACACATTCAGCATTTGTAAGCGCGAACTACACTTGTTGGTTTGTGGGCATACATCTGAGAGCTTTAAATGAATATATCTTTGCAACTTAGATTATAGATTATAGATTATTATAGTATTCCTCTTCATAAATTTATTTAAAAACTGATAAACAACACAAATGAGGTAACTGATTGAATGATTTTTTGTTCCAGGCAGCGAATTTGGATGTCTACAAGCCACTTTTCTCCCTGCCTAAGGGCGTCTCTCGATTTTCCCGACTCAAGAGAGAAACGGTAGACGAGGAAGTCGAAGAAGTGAAATGCACTCGAGAAGGAATGATGTGCGACGGCTGCAACAAGCTGGTGTATTGCCTGGACACGGGAGATGCTGAATTGTCAAAGCACGACGTCGGAGATTGCGAAGAAGGTCTGACCTGCCATGCCGAAACAGCAGAATGCACAGACACTCCAAACCCGACGTGCGACCTCGCCATCAAAAACTACAAGTTCGTATGCAAGCAGACCGGCGTCTTCCCACATCCATACGACTGCTTTACCTATTACTTCTGCTCACCCCAATTAGTCGCCGACATGGTCGTTTTGACAGAAACAAAGATGTCTTGCCTAAACAAGAACTTTTCCTACGATCCTTTAACCACTCTGTGCAGAAAGAAGTTGGTCAACGGCAGCTGTGAACCGTTTGTCAACAAGTGTACAAAGCTGGGTGAATCTTCTGCCATCAAAGGAAACGAACAACTTTACAGCAAGTGCTTTATGTCACCCGCACCAAAAGTACCGGAAACTGATCCACCTAGGATGATTGTCCCGTATATGTTTGCCTGTAACGGCAACTTTGTATACAATGGGACGAAGTGCGTTGATCCAGAATCCAAGTTGCCACCTCCGCCTCCTGCAACCGTCGATGCCAACAACAATTGCCTCGCTACAGGGTATTACCCTGATCCCATAAGTTGCAAAAATTATCTGAACTGTGTCTATGTGGCACGTCCTCCTGCAAGGGGAGCATGCCCGGCTGGAAACAGATACAACCATGCAACGAAGACCTGTATCCCATTTGTCTGTTAAATTTCGAATTCTATTGGTGTATAGATTGACACGCTTCGTTAGTCAATCGATTAGCTTCATCTTCATCTTGAAGTAAGCATCTTCTTTAGTTCATCTGTTAATTTGATTGGTTAATCAATTGGTTTGCTTACTCCATCTGTTGATTTGTTTGGTTAGTCAATCGATAAGATTACTTCATATTATGTTGATTTGATTTGTTAATCAATTGGTTACCTTACTTCATCTGTTGATTTGCTTGTTAATTAATTAATTAGCTACTTCATCAATTTGTTTAATTTGGTAAGTCAGTCGCCTTGCTTGGTACATCGATTGATGGGACTCGAACCCAAGCTCTCGACGTGGAATACAAGCACTCTCCCAACTGAGCTATCGACCGGGCGAAGGATGAGATGCAATTTTTAATTTTTCAAATTATTATTTTTGCGGACACAGCGAGCTTCAAATGTTTCGTATTTAGCAAATGAAGGTCCTTCTTAGGGCAACCACTTAAGCGGTGACCTCGGTATGTGTAATGTGAAATGTGGACCCTTAATAAAAAAACACTTCAACTTCAGGGTCCACTATCACAAATACCGAAGAAGCTCTTAATTTAGCCATTAATTGATAAAAAGTACAATTTGTCTCGTTTGTGCCGACACTCCCACGCCACATCCCTAGTTTTCGTTCCCATCCCTATTTTTGTACAATCCCGTTATCCTTTTTTGTGTGAAACCTTTGGTTTCATGGAAGATAAATATACATGTGTTCCTTGAATAAATCACTTGTCCTCCGACTTCCGACTTGTTACTTTTACTCTCCGCTTTCTTCATAACTTCGACCTGCTACTCTTCCGGACCAATTCTTCACATCTTCGATACGACAACGACCCGCCGCTTTGCCCCCTGACATCGAGATTTGGAATTCTTGGAAAGGCAGCTGCCTTGCAACCAGCTGACAGAGGAACAGTGAAGAGAAGACGGATCCAGTCCACCCGCGCCTGTAGAGCGTCAGCTACAGGCGCGGTAAAGCTGTTATTATCTATGTATATTGTATGTGATATATTGATTTTTTGTTTTATTTATCATAAAGATTATTTTTAATTATCTATGTACATTAAGAAATGTTATTTTTATTTTATTTTATTGTTGTTTATTTGATAGTATTTATTATATTCACAGTGTATAAAATAAAAACATGCCTGATACAAAAAGGTGCAAAATATTTTTTTTATTTTTTTATTTTTTATTTCAGGTTTATATTTGAATTTCATATCTAAGAAATATTTTCTTTAAAGTAACAAAACTTTAAGAGAGATTTAAAAAAAAAAATGTGGATATCTTTCCAATAAAACGTCCCCGTCTCCATCAGAGGTAAATTCACATGAGCAATGTTTGTCTGTGTACTGGACTAATCTGTCTTGTGAAAGCTGGAAATTGATTTAAAAATATTTACATATTAAAACAACTCTCACAATATCGTGTTGTATGTTTTTTTCTAGCTCAGATTGTGTAGAATTTCATTGAAAGGTCATCTTTGAATCAAATGGTAGATAAGCCAAATAACCACTGGGGGAAAGTACAAAAGAATGTGATGAGATGGTTTGGGCATGTGGAAAGAATGAAAGATGATAGACTGACAAAGTATGTATACAAAGAAAGTGTGAAAGGAAAAAGAGGGAAGGGACGACCGAGAAAAGTATGGAGTGATCAGATTGAGGAGATTGTGAAAGAATGGGATATACAAAGTGAGCGTAAAAGAAGAAAATGCATGAAAAAGGTGATGGATATGGAGGAATTTAAAGAGGTATGTCAGGATAGGAAAAAATGGAGGCAACTCTGCAGAGGCTCTGGCCACCCCTAGCGGAATGGCGACAGAGTTACAGTTACAGTTACAGGACGAGTACGGAGTACCAAACAGCATGAAAGAGTGGACTCTAACCCAGTGCCTCGAAAATATCGATAAAACGCAACTGAGCTACACATATAGTGTAACTTCTTGCCGCGTTATCCCCAAAGGGGTCGTGGTAGGGACGAAATGATTAGGTATGTGGTTGGTGAATTTTGGGCGATCCGTTTGCGTTCTGGCAATATCCCTACCCGTATTCGGCGGGTAGGTACTCACAACGATCAGTACAAATCAAGACGCGTCACCCGTAACATCGCATCTCATCATTTTCAACCTTTACCTGCCGCACGCGCCACCCAGTGAATTCAAAGTGAAACGCAACGCAACTAAGCTACACATATAGTGTAACTCCTTGCCGCGTTATCCCCGAAGGGGTCGCATGTGGCGAGTTGAACCTATTTATTTTTACAGGTAAGGGGGCCGGCCTTACGCCAACCACTTCAGTTGAAGTGGGGTCTCCCAGCTCCCGAGGGGGCTGGTACTCATTTCTTGTGAAGGCTGAGTAAACCTTGCCGGTATTTTTATTATGAGGTTTGAAATAAACACCGAAATAGGAAATAATTTCTGACACCCTCCTCGGTGGGATTCGAACCCGAGCTCACGGGGTAGAATGCGAGCACTCTACCAACTGAGCTATCGACCGGACCACTGAGCTATCGACCGGACCGAATACCACTGAGCTATCGAAAGTGCATCACATCAAAGGGAAGTCAAGAGGAGCTATCCGGCCGGAAACCATCGGAACCAGCGTACTGCTGAGTCAATTTTTGCTATACCATGTGCTGAAAGTTTCGACTCGGCCCTGATACTCTCGCCCCTTGGGAATCTGCAAATTGAGTGATTGGAAGCCCTAAGGAGAAAGAAATAAATCAGTCCACCTATCCAGCATCCGCATTCGCCCAACCAGGTCGCATGTGGTGATTCGGCACCTATTTTTTTTTTACAGGTAAGGGGGCCGGCCTCATACCAACCACTTTCAGTTGAAGTGGGGTTTTCCCAGCTCCTGGGGGGGGGGGGGGCTGGTTCTCATTTCTTGTGAAGGCTAAGTAAACCTTGAGATCGAACCCTTGCTTTTGGCATGGAATGCAAGCATTCTACCAATTGAGCTATCGACCTTTTTACGAGCTTGTTCGTCGTCACTACAACGCGCCAATTCTCAAGCAATACCCAGTTGCTGTACGGCCGGATGGACCTTTTAGTAACCGGTCATTGGTAGAGGTTTATGAATTTTTCAGTCCAGCGAAGAGCAAATTTGAAAATTTAAATGGTATATTTTCTGTGCTCCGCCGGGATTCGAACCCACAACCTTCCATTCAGAGTTCAAAGTGTTCACTGAACTACGGACCGGTCGACATTGTTGTACAAAATAAATATTGACCGGTCCGTAGCTCAGTGGTAACACTGCGGACTCTGAATGGGAAGGTTGTGGGTTCGATTCCCGGCGGAGCACAAAAAATATACCATTTATATTTTCAAATTTGCTCTTCGCTGGGTTGAAAAATTCATAAAACCTTTACCAATGACCGGTCACCAAAGGTCCATCCAGCCTTACAGCAACTGGGTCATGCTTGAGAATTGGCGCTTTGTAGCGACGACGATCAAGCTCGTAAAAAGGTCGATAGCTCAATTGGTAGAATGCTTGCATTCCATGCCGAGAGCAAGGGTTCCATCTCAAAGGTTTACTCAGCCTTCACAATAAAATGAGAACCAGCCCCCCCGGGAGCTGGGAAACCCCCACTTCAACTGAAAGTGGTTGGTGTGAGGCCAGCCCCCTTACCTGTAAAAATAAATAGGTCCCGAAGCGCCACATGCGACCCCTTCGGGGATAACGCAGGCAAGAAGTTACACTATATGTGTAGCTTAGTTGCGTTTGCGTTTGCGTTAATGAAATGAATTGCAGTTTAATTAAAAAGAACCCCAGTAAAATCGTAACAGTAGTGATTTTCTGTCATGTGTCGTTCTGTCATGTGTCGTTCTGTCATGTGTCGTTCTGTCATGTGTCGTTCTGTCATGTGTCGTTCTGTCATGTGTCGTTCTGTCATGTGTCGTTCTGTCATGTGCGGTTCTGTCATGTGTCGTTCTGTCATGTGTCGTTATGTCATGTGTCGTTCTGTCATGTGCGGTTCTGTCATGTGTCGTTCTGTCATGTGTCGTTCTGTCATGTGTCGTTCTGTCATGTGTCGTTCTATCATGTGTCGTTCTGTCATGTGTCGTTCTGTCATGTGTCATTCTGTCATGTGTCGTTCTGTCATGTGTCGTATTGTCAAGTGTCGTTCTGTCATGTGTCGTTCTGACATGTGTCGTTCTGTCATGTGCGGTTCTGTCATGTGTCGTTCTGTCATGTGTCGTTCTGTCATGTGTCGTTCTGTCATGTGCGGTTCTGTCATGTGTCGTTCTGTCATGTGTTGTTCTGTCATGTGTCGTTCTAAAATGTGTCATTATGTCATGTTTCGTTTTGTTATTGTGTCGTTGTAACATCTAATCTAATCTAAGTTGCAAAATATAAGTAACATTATAGGGCTTCCACACGCTTGCCAACCCATCACAAGTCAAGCGCACAGTGTGTCGTCTAGAACATGCTAGCTGGACAAAATTTTGTCTAATGGACTCATTTTGTCCAGCTAGCATGTTCTAGACGACACACTGTGCGCTTGACTTGAGATGGGTTGGCAAGCGTGTGGAAGCCCCATTAGAGATTTATATTATTTGCATTTTCACAAAACAGACATATTAAAGTTCGCGCTTCAACATGCCGCATGTAGTCCAACAATATAAACACCCGAATCTCAAATGAACATACACCCTGCAACTCCTGCCAACCTTCCCTGAAACAGGGGTGACATTGGCAAAGTGAACCATTTTCTACAGCATGGGTGGTCAGCCGCATACCAACCTTTAAGTCAAGGAACATACACAACAAATTACATTTTTAATATCAGCAAAATATAATATGTATGGACATCAAAAACTAACAGAAAACAAACTTTAATTTAAAAAACCCTAGCCGCCAACATCACAGATTAACCGCCATTTCTTTCTGTTCTTACACACTTCTTTCATTTCCTCCAGAGTAATAACCTTCTTCATACAGAATCTCCTTTTATTGTGACTCTGGATATTCCATTCATTTCGCAATTTCGGTATCATGGAAGTCAGATAATATTAGGTCCTTACGTATGAAATTGACGTTTTGCCGTACTGGCCACTTTGATCTCAAATATCTCCTCTTTGGTTAAGAGTTTCAAATTTATACAGCTATTTACTCATGTAATTTTGTTTTGAAAATTGTAATTTATTTGTTCGTTTCTCAATTGTTTGTTTCTTTGCGTCATTCATTTTACAAAATGGAAAACTTGAAATATTGCGTTATTTACGAGTACGAGTTCCACCGTGGCACCAGTGCTGTAGAAACGGTTCGAAGGATTAATGATGTGTATGCTGACGGTGTCGCAAAATAAAACACACTGCGTTTTTGGTTCTAACGTTTTCGTTCTGGAAATTTCGGCCTGCAGAACAAGCCTCGTGGACGGCCTGAGACCAAAGTTGATAATGAGGAATTGAAGGCTATTGAGGGATCCAATCCATCGAAAACCACGTCCGAGTAAATTGTAGGCTGTGAAATTAGTGATAAAACTATTTTAATCCACTTGAAGAAATTGGAAAGGTGAAAAAGCTTGAAAGGTGGGTACTTCATAAATTGGGTGAAGCAAATCAACAAACGCGCGTCGACTGCTGCGTTACATTACTCAACCGGCACAATAATGAAAGGATTTTAAATCGAATTATTACCTGTGATGAAAAATGGATCTTGCAAGATAATCGGAAGCGCTCATCGCAATGGCTGAACATTGCCAAACCAGCCAAATCATGCCCCAACCGAAAATTGGCTCAAAAAATGTTACTTGGGAGCGTTTGGTGAACTAGTGCCGGTGTCGTTCACTACACCTTTCTTAAATCTGGTCAGACGATTACGGCAGATGTCTATTGTCAGCAACTGCAAACCATGATGGAAAAGCTAACTGCTAAACAACCGAGGCTGGTCAATCGCTTTAGGCCACTGCTGTTTCATGGCAACGCTGGACCACACACTACACAACAGACGGCTACCAAATGAGAGGAACTTCAATTGGAATGTTAAAGATATCCCCCATACTCTCCGGACCTTGATCCAACAGATTATCTTTTTTTTTCGAAATTTGGATAACTTCTTGCAAGGGAAAAAAAGCAACTCCGATGGGGCAGTCCTAACCGCCTTCAAAGATTGTATTGATTGCCATCCGAATGGTTATTTTCGTAAAGGGATCAATTAATTACCACTGAGATGGAAAACGTGCATATATAGCTATAGTACATACTTTGATTAAATACATATGTATATTAGATTATAAATGAGTTTTTGTTCCTCCCATACAAAACACCGATTTCATATGTAAGGACCTAATACTTAAGCATACTAAACGTAGAGATCAAATACAGTCTCCATGTTATAAATCATTGACGCCTGCTCGGTACACTGAGAGACAAGACAAACAAGCTCAACAAATGTATTCACACATTACCTTCAAAATACTTCTTATCGCATGCGAAAAAATTGAGGTATAAAAGGGAAGACACGACAGATATTGGAGACAAAGTATTCGTTTCAGTCGACTGGAATCTGCGACGTCATAAAAAATGATTCTTAAAATTAGTGTCGCACTTTTGTTTGTCGGGGCAATCATTGTGAGTATACTTTTATTCGCTCTGTAATAATTTTAAAATTTAACATGGCTGGTCACGCATTGCACCATCCGCGTGACTAGGCTGGAAAGAAGAATTTTTATTATCCTCGATTTATAGGTTGGTAGGAGGCCTACCAAAAATTTAATATAAATCTCAAATGATACATATATTTGCAGCTTAGATTTAGATTTAGATTTTTTAGAATACACATGCAGCATTTGTAAGTGCGAGCTTACACGTTAAAAACATCGCTCATGTGATATTACCTCTGTTGGAGATAGGTTGAGAAGTATTGACGCGACAGCAATTTTTGTGAAAAATGTCAATGCAATCTACCGCCAACTCACTTCTCCACCTCCTCCTTTACCTCATTGTACGTTGAAAACTTTTATCCACCCATTTGCAGCTTCAGAAAGGTGATGAGATAGTAATCTGAAGGCGCTAGGTCAGGGAATGCGCGGGATGGTTCAGGAGATCCCCTTTAAACGAGGCCAGCAGTTCCCTCTTGGCGTTGGCCGTGTGTGGTCTGGCATTACCATGCAGCAGGCAGACTCCCTTTAATAATAATTCTAGGATGATTTATTTGGTGAGTGCTGTTTTTGTGTGTATCACACCTCAAGAGAGCCCTCTGAGAGCTTGGTCGTCGCTTTAGAAAGCGCCATTCCCAAGCAAGACCCAGTTGTTGTAAGGTTGGATGGACCTTTCAGTGACCGGTCTTTGGTAAAGGTTTATGATTTTTTTCCACCCAGCGAAGAGCACATTTGGAAATATAAATGGTATATTGTTTGTGCTCTACCGGGATTCAAATCCACAACCTTCCAATTACGAGTCCGAAGTGTAGCCACTGGACTACGGACCGGTCCAAGGATGACCCTTTGTCAGCATGCCTCTCTTTTTGTTCTGAATCGCAATTTATTTAGGCTCTCACAGTATCTTGCAGAGTTGATGGTCTCCCCTCGAGGCATAAGTTCAATTAAAATTATGCCTTGCCAGTCCCAAAACACGGATGCCATGCTTTTCTTGGCTGAAATTGTGGTTTTGAACTTTTTGAGGGAGGGTGAAGACGTGTGACGCTACTGTTGAGACTGCCTTTTTGGTTCAGGCATGTAGTGTGCAACCCAAGTTTGATCTACAGTGACGATGGAGCGGAGAAATTCATCGCTATGGAGCTGGCAGCGCCTCAAAAACTCTTGCCCACCGCCGTGTATTTCGCACTTGTCGGGGATCGGATTGTCATTTTTCACAAATTGCGTTGTCGCGTCGACACTTCACAACGTACAGACCTCAAATTAATCTCGTTGCGTAGGGGAAAGATCAGGCTGTGTGAAAATGTAGTCAATATGTAAAAAATAAAATCTATCCGCTAGTGACAGTCTCAGTACTCTTACTTTGTGGACAAGCCTCGTAGTTTGATCAATGTCCAAATTCCTGCTGCTTCACCATACCTAGTTGTACCCCTTTGTCGTAAATCATCCTCCTCATTTCTCTACAGTTTTGTGTCTTATCAATTTTTGTAACAGTGTCCTCTTGAAAATTACGTAAACAAGTCGAAAGTACTCGAGATGAAATAAAAACTCAACTTGTGAAAATAAAACTCTGTGTTTATAAAAAAATATATAATTCCTGAACCTATTGCTTTATATTTTTGTTTTAGGCGCTAGAGTTTGGAGATGGCAAGCCTACATTTGATGTCCTGGTTGGTCACACGAGATTCTCACGGTCTCTGACTTATGCAGTCGGCAAGAATTGCACAAAAGAAGGATTAATGTGTGAAAATTGCACTACCCTGACGTACTGCCAAGATTTCGGAGACTACTTCGAAAAACACGAGGGCGGAGACTGCTCAAACACCTCTACCTGCCACGATTCCACCGCAGAATGCAGCGAATCTCCAAATCCAAGCTGTGACGCTGACGTTGTTGGCTTCAAATTCACTTGCAAGCAATCTGGCGCTTACCCACACCCCTTCGATTGCTTCAAGGGTTACTTCTGCGAAAGCAAAGCAGGAGCAACAGCAGCTGCTCCTACGACTTACACAGCAATAGAAATATCATGCACAGGTAAAAACTTCTCGTACAACCCCTTGTCAGCGATGTGCAACAAGAAACTCGTCAACGGCACTTGTGAAAACTTTGTAAGCCAGTGCACCAAAGTTGGAGATTCGACTGTCATCAAGGGAAACAATCAACTGTACAGCAAATGCTTGCTGTCTCCTGCAACTGATTCACCCAGGCTGCTCGTTCCGTACATGTTTGCTTGCAACGGCGACTTTGTCTACAATGTCACCAAATGCGTTGATCCCAGCACTCTGCTTCCAACACCTCCACCTTCGGCAGTAGACGCCAACAACAACTGCCTTGCGACAGGTCTGTTCCCAGACCCCACGAGCTGCAAGTACTACTTAAACTGCCAGTACGAGAAGCGCGCACCTCTGAGGACAGCGTGCCCAACTGGTACAAGGTACAACGCTGCTACAAAGAAGTGCGTTGATTTTGTTTGCTGATGATCCAAAAATGATTTATCTCGTCTCAATGGCTCATGGATTATGATTCTGTTGATTTCTTGCTCTGTTTATCCTGATTTTGATTTTGGTTAAGTTTTTGTGTTTGTAAATTGTACCTTTAGGCTTTCACGGGCGGCACTTGAGTGTCCTTGTGTGGGTGTAACGTCTTTAATGGCTCCGATGCACCGCCACTTCCGATCCAACTCACGACTGCAGTTAAACCTATGAAGAAGTATTTGTTTTACGAGATTTCTTGTAATACACAATGGGATCAAAATAGTCCGATCACAATCGAAAAGACGTGAACCATCAGTTCCGTTTCATGTGCATAAAAGACCAGAGGATGCACGCGTTGAAGATTTGAGCAAAACGCATGGAAACAAGAACCAAGGACATGAAAAAAATATTTGGTCGAAAAGGATCGTCCAGGATTTCCAAGCTGGGATTACCCTGTCGATGGCTCAGTTGGTAGAGTGCTTGCATTCCATGCCGAGAGCTAGGCTTTGAGCCCCACCGAGGGTGTCAGATATCATTCCCCGTGTCTGTGTTTCCTTCAAACTAAAAATTGACGTTTCGTTGCACGAAGTCGATGAGGATGAACATCAACTAAAAACTAATAATATTTTTTGTGGTTGTAAATGTTTGTTTTTTTTTTATTTTTATTTTTAACTATTGTGTTGTGGATATTTTATTATTTTATGTTATATATTTTTAGTAAAATAATATCAATTAAATCTGTGTTGCATGCATAATAAATATGTGCCGAAAAAACTATGTTTTTTTTTAATTAAAATTTAAATATTATGATGATTGAACTGATCTTTGATTTCATAGATTGGTATGAGGTTGACCACCCATGCTGTAAAAAATGGTTCACACAAGTATGACAGGAAAAACTCTAACGGTGCTATTCTTAGACATTTTAGTCATCCGTTGAGCCCACGCTTTGACAAACTAATGATGCCTTGGCTGAAAGTATCATCACCACGGTCATTCTTACCTACCTAATTTTGGTAATATTAGTATGAAGACTAATCACTAATTCACTTGCGGCCATCTTGGATTGGCAGGTCTTCATATAAATGCATCATAAGTTTGCCAAAGCGTGGGTTTTGACAACGGACGACTAAAATGCGTGAGCGGCAAATGCAAGTTGAAAGAGGATGTGAAAGTAAAGGTACAAAAGAATGTGATGAGATGTTTTGACATTTTAGAAAGAATGGATGATGAATGCTTTACAAAGTGTATATGCAGAGAAAATGTGTAAGGGAAAAGAGGAAAGAGAAGACCGAGAATAGAATGGTTGGATCAGTTGCGAAATTGTGAAAGAATGGGATATACAAAACGAATGTAAGAGAAGTAAATGTGTGAAAAAGGTGATGTATATGAAAAATTGAAAGAGGTATGCAAGCATAGAAAAAAATGGAGGCAAATCTGGAGAGGATCTATCCACTCCTAGCGGATTGGCAACAGAATTACTGTTACAGTTAAGGCTGTGTTAAAAAAAAATCCCGTTGTTTTTAAAAATATGTTTCTTATACTTTATGGCCTTAGTAAAAGAGTGACATTTTAATAAAAATAATCACGCGTGTTTAATAATTTTTTTAGCTTAATTTTAAACTTAGTTTTTTTTATATAACTTAAAAAATGGAGCCACAAAAAAATATTCATAATTAACTCGTTTTTTTTACATTTTTTTGCTCTCATTTTGTTGTTTTGTATTTTGGAAATATTTTTGTTTCTTCATAATTACAGAATGATACAAATTCTAGTATGTGATGTAATTAACAATATAATAATGTGAATAGTTTTTGCGATAATATGAAAAAACTGTTTTCAAGAATTAAATAAGTTAATTAGTTTCAGAGTCTTAACGCACCTTTTGGAAACAGAAAATGTATCAAATATACGACGGCACTCCTAGTGAGTTATTTAGTTGCTACATTGGTCTGCTGGTCAACCGATGTCACAAACGACTCCAAACGACTCCAGTCCCTTAAAAATGCTGCAGCCAGGCTGATATACGGCGGCTCCAAGTACTGCCATATAACTCCTCTGCTTGAGAACTTGCACTGGCTTCGCATCTCGGAAAGAATAGACTACAAGCTTTGCTACACGTCGATGAAGGGCTCCCGTCAGGCACATTAGCTTCAGTAAGATTCGTTCGTATCGTAAGCATCGTTCTGGGGAGGGTGGGACTTCTTAGAGTCATGCGTTAGCCCCTGATTTGAGGATCGTCTTTTTCCTTTCTTGAGTAGAGTAACTTTAGCTGATTAACTTCAACGGGAAGGCCTTCCGCCGCCAAAAAAACATTGCAAGTGAAGTATCACCAAGTGAAGTGACTCCGCATGAGTTGTATGAACTAGGTGGGTGGAGGTGGGTAAAGTGCCTGATGGTCTTTAAGACTCTTCATGGGCTGGCTCCTGACTATCTGGTTGAATTCACGAGGGGAACCTGTTTAAATGAAACGGGAGTTACTCTGAGGTCAGCTGGGTCATGTGCCAGTCTGTTGAAGCTGCCGAAAAGACAGATGTCGCATGCTTCCATGCTTCCCTGAGACAGGGGTGAGATTGGAAAAGTGAACCAGTTTTTGCTATAATAATAATATTAAGATGTTTTTTTTGGTGAGCGCTGTTTTTGTGTGAATCACACCCTCTGCAAGCTAAGTCGTCGTCGCTACAGAAAGCGCAAATTCTCAAGCAAGATCCATTGCTGTCAGTCTCAGAATATAATAAGGTAGATACTATTTCATTGTTATATTTATTAACAAAAGCAAACCGTAACGAAGAATGCAATTCAGCAACCTATTTTGTTTTCACCGATCCATAGTCTGAAGGTAACGTTTTGGACTCGTAAATGGGAAGTTGTAAGCTCGAATTCCAGCGGAGCACAAAAAAATACCATTTAAATTTTCAAATATGCTTTTCACTGGGTGGAAAAATTCATAGACCTTTACCGAAGACCGTTCACCAAAGGTTCATGCAGCCGTCGAGCGGATAAAGTGTCGGCACTCGAATTGCGTTATTGAAACAAGCGCAAATTCGAATCCCGCCTGCGCCATGTCCCATCAACCTATGTCATTGGGTTATTATTATTGAATAAGTCATTGCTTATTACAATAATCAATTATTTATTCTAATCTAATCTAATCTAAGTTGCAAAGATATGTTACATTGGAGATTCACATTACATGCATTCTCACAACCAGACACATACAAGTTCGCGCTTGCACATGCCTCATGTGAACCTACAACATAAAAACCAAATCTCAAATGGACATACACCCTGCAACTCTTGCCGTCCTTCCCTGAGACAGGGGTGACATTGGCAAAGTGAACCATTTTTACAGCATGGGTGGTCAGTCGCATACCAACCTATAAGTCAAGGAACATACACGACAAATTACATTTTATACATCACTTATACCTGTTTTTGGCCAGGCGTGTTGAATTGCATTCCTCTTCACAAATATATTTTTTTTACAAATTAAAATATAAATTATTGTAAGGAAACATAACGCTTAGGAATGATTATATATAAAAATATACAATAAAAACCCACTCAAAAGTAATACACATTTATTTATAATATTATATTATTACTTAGTTGATTAAGTACAATTATTTATTTAAATATATTTTTTTATTCTTAGGTACATGCGGCGGACGATTTTTTTCAAAACAGTACAACATTTTTAAAAATATAATTATTTTTTTCACTTACATACATACAACAGAATCGCATAGAATCAAAGGTGAAAATTTAGCATTTTTTATTTATTTAAAATGAAATATATATTTTTTTAAATGATATAAAACATGATATAACATAGACATTTTTTTAAATACTAAAATATTTTTATTCCTCGACTTATAGGTTGGTATGACACTGAATACCCATACTATAAAAAATATGATTCACTTTGCCAATGTCACCGCTGTTTGAGGGAAAATTTGCAGCGCTTGTATTCATTTCGGTTTGGATTTTAATTTGCAATTGCACATGCAGCATTTGTAAGTGTGAACTTTGTGGGCATGCATTCAATATGAATTTTAAATGTTAATAAGCCATTGCGACTTATATTATAGATAAAAGTTTATAGACAAATACTTAAGTTGCAAAAATATTTGAGTTTCATAATACATGCATTCCCATAAGCAGACACGTATAAGTTTGCGCTTACACATGCCGCATGTGGACCTACAAAATATAAAACACAATCTCAAATGAACATTAGCCCTGCAACTAGCACATTGGCAAACTGAACTATTTTTTAAAGTATGGGTGGTCAACCTTATACCAACGTATAAGTCAAGGAACACAAATCATGAATTTATTCACCTCTGCGGCACTATAACAAGTGTCATAGACCCTTAGAGCCTCTCGAATCTAGGGAGTCTCCCGCATAGGCTTTCTTAAAAAAAATTTTTTTTCGAAAAAAACTTCCCATCTTCGGTTCTATGCGACTCATGAGTAATCAGGGCCGTTAGTTTTATAGATGCATAAAGATACTGCTCATACTTTCTAATAAAATTATTTAATTATAAACTATTCATACGTTTTGTTAACATTATTTACATTTTTTTATAATATGAATATAATACACATGTGATACCACCGCAGTAAAAAATAAAAAAGTCATTTTAATTGGTTTTTTTTTCTAATAAGTAACTTTTATTACAGATTTGTTGATCTACAATGAAATAATGTAGATTCTTTATCTTCTTTTACACTTTTTTCAAGACATTGGTGTAGAAACGGTGTTTTAAAGACTTTTCATGTATGTGTAAAGAATGGTGTCTGTCTACATCAACTTAAAAGGTGACGCAGAGGTGTTATTTAAATTTAACTGTTGAACACTGTAAGAAATATTGAAGATTTTTTTTGGTTTTCAGTACTTTACTTTTTTGGTCTCATCTGGCGTTATAAATAAAAAACAATTCAACTAATGCAAAGTACCTGTTTAATTCAACAATAAAATAATTTGTTACTAAATTTCTATTAAAAATATATTTTTGGAACCTTTCAGTTTTGATTGTGCTAGATTCACAGTTATTTAATCTGCCGATGTTTCGTTTCCACGAGCCGGAAACATTTCCTGGCCTGTTTATTGAAGCAACACGGTTGCATTCGTGTCCATTGTCTGTCGGTTACCATTACCGCTTTGATAAACAGCCTTGAAAATGTTTCCCGCACGTGGGAACAAAACATCGGCAGATGAAACCACTGCGAATGTTGAAATAACTGTAACAATTTGCAATTCGAAAGGATCGAAAAAGAATTAGTCAATGAACGGCTACCATACAAAATGAAAGTGAAAGTGTAATACTTAAAAAAACGGAAATACTTTAGTTAAAATAATGACTTTTTAGGGAACCCAAATGTTTGAAAATGAAAGAGATGTATGGATAAGTATTTTTATAATTTCCAAAGTAAAAAGCACCATTTAGAAGCTCAATAAGAAAGGTTTATAATTGAATAGATGGCTATTTATTTTTATTTTTTAATCTATTATGTAAGTATGATTGACATTTTAATTAAAAAGTACTTATTTCGGATATATTTCTATCTAAATAATTATTATATCAGATTAAAAAAAAACAGTAGGTACATGTACATATTTATCAAGGAAAAACATATTTTCAAAATCAGCCGGTTCTTTGACGTATTGGTCGGTATGAGGCTGATCACCCATATTGCAAAAAAATATTCACTTTGCCAATGTCACTCCTGTTTCAGGAAGGTCGGCAAGCGTTGCAGGGGCTATGCTCACTTGAGATTGGGTTTTTATGATGTGAGCCTACTTGCGGCATGCGTAAGCGCGAAGTTCTACGTGTCTGCTTGTGGGAATGCATATAATATGAATTTTAAATGTTAATATATATATTTGAAACTTAGATTAAAGATTATATACCACGTTTTAAGAACTTAAATTAAATGCTTTTTTTATAATATCGGAGTATTTTTTTTTTATTACAATGTAAACATAAACTTAAATGGCTTTTGGTTTTTGTGTTTCAATATTGAATTAAAAATCAGAGCAGGGGAAAGTGTGTTGACGAAGCCGGACTTAAAACTAGAATGCCGTAACCGTGCGCAGCACAGGTAGGCAGGCTAGTTCTACATAAAATTAACATACTTAATAAAATTGTTGTTTTTTATGTACAATATATTTGATGATTATTTTGCGCAAGTTTGTGCATTTTATTAAATAAAAAAATAACCGTTTGACTAGAAACACTTTGGTATAAAATAAAAGGGTTTGTGTATCTATTGATATAGTGAAGAAAAATACACAAAAATTTCCGTAACGAGTTGGTTTATTCTCTCGAGCGTTTTAGTGTTATCACACCATAATCACTTTGTTTATTGAAGCGCTCGAGAAAAAAACCAACTCGTCAAGAAAAAAAGGTTTTTTTTAATTGTTTCAGTTCCATAAGTAAAATATTACATCAAAATTAATAGAATTTTTTATACTCTTGTGCACCAATAATTGGTATTATAATTAAAAAATCAAAGAAAAAAATAGGAATTCCTAAAAATAGACCATTTTGATGTAGGCAATATATATTTTATTTATCACACCGTTTTGTAAAAGTCGTACGTTTTCAAAATTTAGACCATCTGTATGGACTAAGCACAAATTTGAATTTTGAACTTTTTCTCGGTGAGCAAACGCCACTCTTGTATAAAACTTAGCAACCAATAAAAAAAAAATTGTATGCCCTTTCCCTAGGAATCCAACAGAGTGACGACACAATTTTGTGTATCAGTGGGACCCATAGAGTAATAATGGGACCTCTTGAATGAAATATAGGCCATTTGATTACATAGACCAGTGATTCCCAACCTTTTTTAGCCCATCGCCTCTTTATGCGCCGATAGATAAGCCCATCGCTACGTGTAAATTAAAATCGTCTCCTTGACTTATAGATAAGTATGATGCTGACCTATTATATATACTGTAAAATATAATATAATATAGATACTGTAAAAAAAAATTGTTCACTTTGCCAATGTCACCCCTGTTTCAGGAAAGGTCTGCAAAAGTTGCAGGGCTTATGTTCATTTTTATATTGTAGGTTCACATGCGGCATGTTTGAGCGCGAACTAATACGTTTCTTTTTGTGGGAATGCATGTAATATAAATCTTAAAGGTAATATATCTTTGCAATTTAGATTATAGATTATAGAAAATCGTCGACGGGTGAACATTTTGTCGTTGGACATTATGTCTGTGGATATTGTGTCGTTGGACGTTCGGTCTATAGACATCTTGTCGTGACACGAGAGGAAATGCTGGTTGAAGAAACTGAGGCAGTGGTTTGGTAAAAGCACGAGAACCCTCTTTCGTGCGGCAGCATCGAACGTAAAAATTGCCATTTTGATCGTGCTATATTCACTGAAGACGCAGAAGAAGCCTTGGTATTGGAATGGCATGGATGGGTTCTACTCTCCTTCTGCGTCGACGATGGGTCTCCTGTCAGCTGTGGTGGAGCCCCAGCTTGGTGCTGATCCTCCAGCAAGGAGTCCTCCTTCAGGACCCAGGGTTACTCCGGCTCCGGCTCCAGTTCCTGCTTTGCTGTGTCGAAGGCCGTAACCAAAGTACACCACAAGGCCTGAAATAACCAATACAAAAAAAACAATTATGTTTAAACATAACTATTAAATGTTTATATTCTAGTCTAAACTTTCGTACCATCAAGCATAAACAAGCAATATTCTCTTAAACAAATCGTTTTTGTGTTCTTTCGGGCTTGAGCATGTTCTATTGGTAGTTCCTACATCTGCCGACGTTTCGCTTTCACGAGCAGAAAGCAACCTTAAGGCGAGTTATCAAAGCGCCGTGGCGGTCTTCGTTGTCTTCGCGGACTTCTTTTTCTTCTCTCTCTTCTTTCTATTAAAAATAAAAACTTTCGTCTGGTTACCTCAAGTTACAAATGAGAGAATATCTTTAAGATTCAGTTTACACTTAAAAGGAGGTAAACGCAACTCGCAACTAAGCTACACATATAGTGTATCTTCTTGCCGCGTAATCCCCGAAGGTGTCATATGCGGTGATTCGGGACTTAAGGGTGCCGGCCTTACGCCAACCAGTTCAGTTGAAGTGGGGGTTGCACAGCTCCAGAGGGGACTGGTGCTCATTTCTTGTGAACCTGGTTTGAAATAAACACCGAAACGAGAAATCATTTCTGTCATTTTTGGTGGGATTCGAACCCGAGCTCTCGGCATGGAATGCAAGAACAGACTACATACAAGTCTGTTCCACTCCATTGGGCCCGCAAACTGGAAAGCACGATCCCCAAAATTAGTGCGTGATATTAATATTGTTATGATTTTGGGGTTCTAATAGTCTCCAAATTAAACACTGGTGTTCGTTTAGGATATTTATTTTACAGTTAGATTTATTTTTACCCTTTCACATTTAATTTTGCAATTTACATTCATTTATTTCACAGATGGTTTGTGTTCACTTTTTGCTGTTGTAGTCCGCACAGGTACAAGGTCGCAAGAGAACAGCTTATATACCCCCGCGATAGAAGTTTCTAAAGGTGAATTTTGCCGGAAGCTTCTCGAAGCACATTATTATGACAATCTAGTGAGTTCTCTATGTACTCAACAATCATTGATACTACCCACAAATATTATACAGAATTCGTATCAGCTATAACTAATACCTATACCTAAATAAATTCAGTAGGGAAGGGTGCCATACAACTCGTTTTCCATCGGTTTCCCTTTTGAAAATGAGGCAAAAATGATAATAAAGTAGACTGCATGGTTGCAATGGGGAAAAAGTACGTATTGTTTCTTTGGTTTTAAATGTATTTTTTTTACTTTGTGCCTATATTTTCGAACTACTTTGTTGCCTCATTTTAAAAAGGGAAGCCGATGGGAATCGAGTTGTTTATATTGCATATACTATTTAAATAGCGATATTATTACCCAGAGCCATCCAGACGGCGAACCTCACCCACGTGAGGGCGTTCAGGTGCACCATGAGCTCCACATTGGCTATGATGCTGAGGGCTGGAAGTAGGGGCACCAGGGGGGCTCTGAAGGGGGGGCGCACAGGGCTCTGCTGGTGGGCCCAGATGACCACAAGACCTGGGGAAGACAACAAGCAAAATAGTGTTACGAGCGTATGGTAGTATTAGTGCATACGTGATCCTTATCACGCTGGTGGAATAACGCTCTGGTATTGGAATCATCCACTATGTTCGAGAAATTAAGAACAGTCGAGAAACGTCCGTATGAACGTTTATAAATGTAAGCCGCAATTGTGTGCAGACCAGGGAGTCGATTAAAAATAGAGCCGTGAAGTCGAAAGCAAAGCCAGAAATCAGTGCAAAAAAAACTTGAAAAATAAATTGCAGTTTGATTAAAAGAACTCAACTAAAGCCATAACAATATCATGACACAAAAACAAAAAGGTTTCTCGTTATTAAGCTACACCTACTGCTTGTTTGGCTTATCTACCATTTGAATTTGAATTTGAATTCCTTGACTGATAGGTTGGTATGCGGCTGACCACCCATACTGTAAAAAATGGTTCACTTTGCCAATATCACCCCTGCTTCAGGGAAGGTCGGCAAGAGTTGCAGGGCTTATGTTCATTTGAGATTGGGTTTTTTATATTGTAGGTCCACATGCGGCATGTGTAAGCGCGAAATTATGCATGTCTGCTCGTGGGAATGCATTTAATATGAATCTCAAATGATACATATCTTTGCAGCTTAGATTTAGATTAAGATTTAGAATAAAAGAAGAGCCTGTATGAAGAAGGTTATGACCGATTTTGGAGGAAATGAAAAAAGAATGTAAGGACAGAAAGAAATGGCGGTTGATGTGTAATGTTGGCGGCTAGGGTTTATTAAAGTGAAATTTGTTTTATGTTTTAGTTTTTGATGTCCATATATATTATTATTTATTAATTTAAATAATGTAATTTGTCGTGTATGTTCCTTGAATTATAGGTTGGTATGCGGCTGACCACCCATGCTGTAAAAATGGTTCACTTTGCCAATGTCACCCATGTTACAGGGAAGGACGGCAAGAGTTGCAGGGTGTATTTCCATTTGAGATTTGGTTTTTATGTTGTAGGCTCACATGAGGCATGTGCAAGCGCAAACTTGTACATGTCTGGTTGTGAGAATGCATGTAATATGAATCTCCAATGTAACATGTCTTTGCAACTTAGATTAGATTAGATTCAATGATGACCTTTCAGTGAAATTGTTTTCATAATTACATTTTACACAACTGACCATCCATACTGTAAAATTCCTTGACTGATAGGTTGGTATGCGACTGACCACCCATACTGTAAAAAGTGGTTCACTTTGCCAATGTCACCCCTGTTTCAGGGAAGGTCGGCAAGAGTTGCAGGGCTTATGTTCATTTGAGATTGGGTTTTTTATATTGTAGGTCCACATGCGGCATGTGTAAGCGCGAAATTATGCATGTCTGCTTATGGGAATGCATTTAATATGAATCATGTCTTTGTAGCTTAGATTTAGATTTAGATTAGATTTAGACACAAACGTAAAACATATTAATGTGAGAGTTGCCAGAAATTAGAATAACCGTGGTGATGAGACTTCCAGCCCAGAAATTAAAGAACTAAAGAATGGTTTGGTATCTTACAAGCTGCGATCAGCGCAGACAGGACAGCCGGTGCAAGGAGGTCCTCGAAGCTTTCAGGAGCACTGGCGAGTCTGGTGTGTGCGCACAAGGCTGCTGATAATGCCACCAGAATGGTGGTGCTTGCGGTCACGGCAGTTCCTGGCGCGAAGTTCCCAACAAAGGGACGAAGCCAGCCATGTTGAGCACGGAGCCGACCTGCCATCAGGACCTCGTACACCTAGAAGTGAAGATCAAGCAAGTCAAAGAGGCAGCAACAAAGAATAAAAAATATCCAATCACGCTTCTGACCTGGGCTGGAAGTCAGATCACCACGGTAATTCTTACTTACTGAATATGGGTAATATTTGCATGAAGACTAACGTGCAAAGGACCCGTGTCACATAGACTTTTAAATTGAGCTCAAAAATGCGTTGATTTCCTTTTTTGGCTTTTATTTTTGAAGATATGGCGTTACATTTAATTTTGTATTTTTGCATTGAATATTTTTGTTTGTAGTTAACTAATAAACTAAAACAGACTTTGCACCTTAAAAACATTGGTACAATTTTTTAATACTACCCCTGTTTTATGAGACACGTAACAAACGCTACTTAGCCACAAAAATAGCGTAACTTTTTTCCGCATTTTCCACCAAGGGGTCACAAGCGGTGAGTGGAAACCTATTTCTAGAATTAAATAGTGGTTATGTTATGGATAATAGAATATTAAATAATTTTACACAAACCTCTGATGAGATGGATCCAGTTTCCGTGATAGGAGTTCCAGCTTGGGAGCTATCAGGAGACAAATCCATTCCACCAAGACCCAAAGATCTCAACTCGGCAGCTGTGGCAGGTCTGTACCGCAAGATAATCACAGCTGCACTGACAATGGTGTATGCCAAGAGAGTTCCAATGGACATGAATTCCACCAGCGTCTCCAGATCAAAGAACATGGCAATAATAGCAGAAGATAAGCCTGATACAACCAGATTGATCAAGGGGATCTGAGTCTTAGCGTTGACGTTGCCCATGCAGCTAAAAAGTAGACCATCTTGAGACATTGCGTACAGGCATCTTGGAAGGGTGAAGAGCGAACCAAGAAGAGATGTAGTCATTCCACACAGGGCACCTACAGCAACCGCATATTTAGCCCAATTGAGATTCAGTGAACCAAATGCTTCAGGAAGCGCCGCATCAGGACTGATTTTGTAGTATGGAACCATCAATGTCAAAGCTGCCGAGACTGCAACGTAAGAAATCCCAACAGCAGTCATTGAAAAGATTGTTGCAGCTGGAATCGAATAAGTGGGATCTCTTGCTTCCTCGCTTGATGAGGATATCGAATCAAAGCCGACAAATGCGTAGAAGCAGGTCGCGGCTCCAGCCAAGACTCCTGAGAATCCGTACGGCATAAATCCACCGTTTTTAGCAGACCAGTTGTCTGTGTCTGCGTATGTGAAGCCAACTGCTACGACTGTCACAATGACTAGCAGGTTGATGACTGTCAGGGCGTTGTTGATGTAAGCTGAGGTCTTGACTCCGAGGCCGAGGAGGAAGGTGAATGCTATGCATATGGAGAAGGCGAGGAGGTCAGGGTAGCGGCCCAGCAGCTTCTCGTGCAGCTCTCCTGTGATGGAGATGGTGGTATTGCTGACCACGCCACCGACCATGGAGTCTAGATATCCACTCCAGGCTCTTGCTACAGATGCGGCACCTGGAATTTCAAATATTTTGTAGCATTTTGTAAGTAAAAGTTGGTCTGGTCTAATATTTTTTTCTCTACGCTACTGAGACACGAAAAATATGACCGGTCCGTAGTCTAGTGGTAACGCGTCAGATTCGTAAGTGGAAGGCTGTGGACTGGAACCACGTCGGAGCACCGTAAAATACCCTTCCTTTTTTGACATATGATCTTTTCTGGGTTGAAAAAATTATATGCCTTTAACGAAGATCGGTTACCAAAGGTCCATCCAGCCGTAAAGTATTGAGAACTGGCGTTTTCCATATCGATGACCAAGCTCGCAGAGGGCACTTTAGGTGTGATTCACACAAAAACAGCGCTCAGCAAATAAATCATCCTAATGTACGAGTATTTATAAGTATAGCAGCAGAAAAGAGAAAAAAATATTCTTTCAAAATATGGTGCTCGAGGCGCATGCTCCGAAACCCATGGACGGCTAGACGTACCACCGAGTCCATTCGTCGGGAGGTACATTTGGATGGCTTGACTCTGACCAATATATGAACACGCCGTATTCTTCAGTTCTTCGGACACGTTGTCCGTGGCAATGAGGATAGCCTGGAACGCCTGGTTGTGATCGGTGGCTTGGAGAGGAAGAGAGGAAGAGGAAAATCCCCAACATGATGGACCATATTATGTTGATTCTTAGAAGTAGTGAAAATTATAGTAAAAACATTCCATGCAATCTCATTTATATTTCCAAAATAAAATCGTCTGCTAAATCAGTTTAAATGCTGTTTTAAACTGAATTGAATTAATTTTATTTAAAAAAAACTGTTTTTATAACACAGTTTATTTTCTCATTTTTTGAGTTTACAATGTCTAAGCGCTATCGGACTTTATCCGTCCATCTTCAGAGGCCAACTGAATTAAAATTAAAATGAATTTTCACTCGGTGAATGCACTAACTTAAGAAAAAATGAATTGATTTACTTGAAAATAAAACTCTGACTATTATTTAGATTTTGGGCAGTAACTTTGTGAAAGCACATTTTAATTAATTAAAATACTTTTTTAACTTTGTTACAATTCACTTGAGTTTTATTTTTTAAAAAACACAACCAGTTTCGGGAGAAGCAGTACCTCCCATCTTCAGGTGTAAATATCAACTAACATAAAATACAAAATTACCAAATTAAGCAAGGATTTAATTTGTAGTACTGGTGGGGGTAAGTGGGGGGCGGGGCTTAATTGGAAACAAAGAAAGTAATGGCGAAGTGTTGGGAAAGAGGATATTATTTAAGAGGTTATTTTCAGAATTAATATTTTTTTGGATTTCTAGATTTTCAAAATTGTTCATAATTTTACCTTTGTAGGGGATGGGATGAAGGAGTTTTAATGTGTGAGTGTGAAAGGAATGGTTTGATTCAATGATGTGTTTTTTAAAAAATAAAACTCAAGTGAATTGTAACAAAGTTTAAAAAGTACTTTAATTAAACTCTGACTTCTATCTATCTATCTATCTATAATCTAAGCTGCAAATATATGCTAACATTTAAGGCTCATATGAAATGCATGCCTGCAGACAGGCACATGTAGGTTCGCGCCTACACATTCTGCATGTGTGCATACAAATAAACAAAACCTCACATGAACATAAACCTTGGAACTCCTGCCGCCGTTCCCTGAACGGGGTGGAATTGGCAAAAGTGAACCGATTTTTACAGCACGCGTGGTCAGCCTCATACCAACCTATCAGTCAAGGAGCAGGAAGAAGAAAAGTTAAAAAAAAGTGCCGTACCAAGATTTGCGACTCAGAGATTCACTGTACCTATCATGTGCTCCAAGATAATGTTCCATCCGATGACAAAGGCCCAGAACTCTCCCACGCTGACGTACGTGTAGAGGTAGGCGCTGCCTGCCCTTGGAACTCTCGTGCCGAATTCAGCATAGCACAGAGCTGCCAGCAGGGACGCCAGGCCAGCCAGGACAAAGCTGAGAGTGGTGGCTGCTCCCGCCAGCTCCCGGGCAACTGTCCCAGTCAGCACGTAGATCCCTGCTCCAACCATGTGACCGATTCCTGGAAATGATAAACAGATGGTACTACACTAAGCTGCTCTGCAATCTGGGTAGCACGCTAACACAAGACAACAAATCTACACAGGATATAAAAAAGAGGATAACGCTAGCAGGCAAGCATTCATGAAAAAATGTAACCTTTTCACAAATGCTCATTTAAAAATGAAAAAAGGGGTTCATGAAAGCTTTTATTTGGATCATTTTGTTGTATGAATGCAAAACCTGGACCATCCAGAAATATGAAGAAGACCGCCTGGAGGCATTCGAGATGTGGATTTAGAGAAAAATGTCCAAGACATCATGGGTCGAAAAGAAGTCCAACGAAAAGGTTTTGAGGGACGTAGAAAGGAGAAGAGAGCTTATAAGTCACATTTTCAAGAGGAAAGCCAAGCTTATAGGGCACTCAATTAGACATAGCACCTTTCATAACAACATCTTCGAATGCAGAATCTTGGGAAGACGAACAAGAGGTTGCCTAAGAACTTCATACTTCAAGGATGTAAAGCGACTCATGGATGCGGCATAAAAGCGGCTCCTCCTATTTGCATACTAAGAGGATGGCAACAGACAGAGAAAAATGGATGACACAACAAGGCGCTGCCTTTACAAGATGATGATCAGGACTGTGGGCAAATGTGGGCTATAGTATGTATAAATGCAGTAGTTTTTGCTCCTCTATCTTTTTACTCAATGGAATAGAATTCGAATATGGAAACAAAAGAGGATCACCCTTGAGAAAAAAGGGTGACTTTCCTGGCTTCAGAGCCACAAGCTTGTGAATTTTGTTATGTTTTATTATTTATTGTGATGGTAAAACAAATAAAGTTTAACATAAATCCGGTTGTTGCATTACATACTATGGCGTTTGTCTGTCTGTGGAAAGTTCGCACGTAAATATAACTGAATATTACTTCTATCTGATCACGATTCTTCCAGAGTACGCTCAACCTATTACCAGAACCTTTGAAGACAATGAAGTATACAAACGTTATTCTTGAAGAATTGTTATTGTCTTTACCGAGCAGCGTGATGTCGAAGGTGGAGAGGCATCTGTTGAGCTGCGTGTCCATGGGATCGTCATCCAGAGGTCTGGTCCTGCCGAACCTCATGCACAGACCGGCGATGACCCGCGCCAGCACCTGACGACGCGCACCCGCCATCTTGGATGAAGAATCTGCAAAAAAACAACACTGGTCTGAATTTAATATGATAACTTATATTAATAGAAGAAGAAGACGATTCTGACGTCTTACATCACTTTGTCTAACAATACAAAAGATAAAACAGAAAGAAGACTTGTCTGACGTCTTATGCCATTTTTTTAGTTGTAAAACTCTCTTGTGTTCCGGCTCTGCAACCGTCAACATGTGTTTGCGGCAGTGAGCCAAATAAATGGCGTGTTGAAATACATCGAGTTTGGTTTCTGCGAGTTGTAGTCCTCTCCAGTTTTGCCCAGGATTCCTCTCTTCTCTACCATCCTTTCTTATTCTTACATCCGAACCATTTTTAGACCAAACACATCGACGGTTAAAAGGAAGTAGGGCAGGCATAAGCGACATTTAGGTCAAAAATGAGCTATGAATGCTGTCCTACTTAAAATTTTCCTGCTCTTTCTAATGCGTTAACTCCCACAGCTCTACGAAGATTTTTGTTATTGTTTATGCCCAAGCAAACAACTGCGTTTTCGAAGTATGGTTTTGGTGTAACCGACAAGATTTTGGCCTTTTTGGTCCTAAAGGCGCTTGTGACACTAAAAAAATCGTAAAACTGCATTAATAGGAATGCCAATAAATGCCAATGCCTTTTTTTTTTTTTTAATTTTAGAGCTGTTTTGATTTTAACGATATGATGAAAAATAAAAAAAGTTATACCATTTTTCTGCAATCTCAAACTTTAAACTGCTCTCCGGAAAAATTTAGTTTTTGTCGCTTATGCCCTATTACCTTTTAACCGTCGATATTGTTATGATTTTACTTGGGTTCTTTTTAATTAAGCTACAATTTATTTGACGGGATTTATTTTACACAATATAGGCTACACAGTAGTACTGATTCATTCTTTTGTGGCTCTGCCTATGTCGGCTCAATGTTTCAAGCGTCCTGGCCTCCGCTCCATTGTGGCTCGTTTATATAGGTACGAAAGAGACGATTCTTACATGTTCTAGATTATTTCACATACGTCTATAATGGCTCTTTCGAAACACTTCCAGATTGTTCTACACACTAACGTGCTTAGGTACATGTTCACACAAACTCATAGTAGATTATGCGAGAGGCAAACACGCACATACTAGTGAACTACGTGCATGTACACACAAACTCATAGTTCGTTATAATATTGCAACTTTACTTAGAAGCTTTGAGCGAACACGAGTACAAACACTTACGTCTAGAGACGCGCTCACACAAGTAATTAAAACACACACAATCATAAGAATACATACACAGACATACAATAATATATTCGTAACAATACTGTGTTAGTTATTTTATTTTATTCATTAATAATACCCACACGCAAAAAAACGCAACTAAGCTACACATATAGTGTAACTTCTCTCCTGCGTTATCCCCGAAGGGGTCGCATGTGACGATTCGGGATCTATTTATTTTTACGTGTAAGGGGGCCGGCCTCACACCAACCACTTTCATTTAAAGTGGGGGTTTCCCAGCTCCCGGGGGGATTGGTTCTCATTTCTTGTGAAGGCTGAGTAAACCTTGAGATCGAACCCTTGCTCTCGGCATCGAATGCAAGCATTCTACCAATCGACGTTTTTACGAGCTTGGTCGTCGTCGCTACAAAGCGCCAATTCTCAGGCAAGATCCAGTTGCTGTAAGGATGGATGGACCTTTGGTGACCGGTCATTGGTAAAGGTTTATGAATTTTTCAACCCAGCGAAGAGCAAATTTGAAAATATAAAAGTTATTTTTTTTTATGCTCCGCTGGGATTCGAACCCACAACCTTCCGAGTCCGAAGTATTACCACTGAACTACGGACCGGTCAATTTTTTTTTTGTATTTTATGTGTTAGTTTCAATTTACACCTGAAGAAGGGAGGGACTGCTTCTCCCGAAACTGGTTGTGTACAAAATAAACTCAAAAAGTGAATTACAACAATATTGAATCTTATTTAAATTTATATAAATAATTAAAAAATATTTTATATAATAAGCTATAGCAATAGATTCCAGATAACCAAACCGCATTATTTTTTTGATAAAACAATTAAAATACGATTAAAACAATAACATATGTTTAAAGAAACCTTGAAACGTTTGATAATAATTTGAAGTACGAAATGAGAAAATTTGAAGTAAGAAACAAAATACCGGCAAGGTAAACCTTCTCAACATTCACAAGAAATGAGTACCAGCCCCTTCGGAAGCTAGGAAACCCTCACTTCAACTGAAGTGGCTAGCGTAAGACCAGCCCCCTTTCCTGTAGAAATAAAGAGGTTCCACGCACCACATGCGATCCCTTCGGGGAAATCGCGGAAAGTAATTACATTATATGTGTAGCTTAGTTACGTTCACGTTACAGTGGAATATCTGAAGCAAGAGTGACGTACCCAACAGTGAATCATTTTTTATAGAATGGGTGGTCAGCCTCATACGAACTATTTATCAAGGAACTAAATTATAAAATACATTATACACAATATAATATTTGTGTTTATGAATTTTAAGTTCCCAATGATTTTTTTACGTACATCAAAGCCTTTTGAAATCAAGGTTTTTTTCTTATAAAAATTACCAAGTTTTTGTGATTTTTTTGCACCGTACGGGTAAAGGTTTTGACATTTAAAATACAACAAAGATCACCGGTAATTCTTTATTGGAAAAAAGTCTACGAAATGAAACATACGCTACCAAAAATAGCACATTTCTTTAGCTACAAATACGAACCAAATTCATATTTAAAAAGACACAATATTTGTCTTAATTTGCGTAAAACAGCAATGAAAAAAACTAAAGCTTTTTAGTGTTTTAAACCATTTAAATTCTAAACACTTCCCAAATTCAATTCAACCCAAATTCAGCATGGCATATACGAAACGTATGTTTCACATTTTCATCAAAAAAATACCATATTTTCCAATGGATTTTCCTGATTTTTTTTACACAATAGACCAGTGATTTCTGCAATATTTTTGCATCATTTGAAATGAGTTTTTTTTGAGGTTTAATATGGTTAAAATTAAATTAAATTTCGACTTACATTTTTGGCTGTGCTTCGCTGTTTCTGATGCCGAACTGAGTGATGGATATATTTGTGTGGCTCAGTGCGCATGACCTGAAAAGAGAATCGATCGACGCCATGTTGTTTTGACTTCAAACAAGTGGGTATTCCCATTGTGTACAATTTTTTTTAATAATATTAAGCGCTGTTTTCGGATGAATCCCACCTCAAGAGCCCTCTGGTCGTGTCGCGACAGAGTTCCAATTCTAGCGGATGCAAGGCTGGATAAACCTACGAGACCGGTCTTTGGTTTTTCTTTTTTTTTGTGCTGGTACCCCAATCTAATTAATCTAAGTTGCAAAAATATGTTACATTGAGGATTCACATTACATGCATCCTCACAAGCAGACATGTACAAGTTCGCGCGAAAACATGCCGCATGTGAACCTACATTATCAGAACCAAATCTCAAATGGACATACACCCTGCAATTCCTGCCGACCTTTCCTGAAACAGGGGTGACATTGGCAAGGTGAACCATTTTTTACAGCATGGGTGATCAGCCACATACCAACCTTTAAGTCAAGGAACATACACCAATACCTTCCAATTTTTTGTCTGAAGCGATAAACACAGAACACAGCAGCTGATAGACAGGAATGGAGAGGATTGGAGAAAGCCTCCAGTTGTCCAGGAGTGGACTGAGAAAGGCTGAGGAAGAAGAAAAGAAGAAGAGTGTAACTGTAGCTCTGTCGCCATTCCGCTACGGGTGGCCAGAAGCTCAGCAGATTTGTCTCTATTTTTTCCTATCCTTACATAGCTCTTTTAATTCATTCATATCCATCACATTTTTCATACATTTTCTACTTTAACTCTCACTTTGTAAATCCCATTCTTTCACAATTTCACAAATCTGATCCAGCCATACTATTCTCGGTCTTCCCTTACCTATGTATATATACTTTGCAAGTCTTTAGTCATCCCTTTTTTCTACATGCCCATACCATCTCATCACATTCTTTTGCACCTTTATTTCCACATCCTCTTTCAGCTATTCATTCATAACTCTATCTCTTATCCCTAAGCATCTTCTTTCAGCCTACATTCCTCCTTTATCCATTCCTCCACTTTTCCCTTCCATATTTCCTCTGTATATACACTTTGAAATCATTCATTCTTTCTACATGTCCAAACTAGCCTTAAATGTCAATATATCTTTGCAATTTAGATTATAGATGAAAGATAATCTATCTATAATTAGATATATAGATAATCTATCTATAAGCTGCAAAGATACATATGTTAACATTTAAGGCTCATATTAAATGCATGCCCACAGACAGGCACATGTAGGTTCACGCCTACAAATTCTGATTCCGTGCATACAAGTAAACAAAACCTCACATAAACATACACCTTGCAACTCCTGCCGCTTTTCCCTGAAACCAGGGTGGCATTGGCAAAAGTGAACCGATTTTTACAGCACGGGGGTCAGCCTCATACTTACCTATCAGTCAAGGAGCCATAGTTAGATATTTAGTTATAATTCGTTTTTTTTCTTAAATTTACGCAATCGACGTGAGTTGATGTGATGTTGTATACTAGGGGTACTGGTGTCGGAAAATGTATGGCATATTTTGTGATAATGGAATTCTACCTCACCGTCAATGACAGTACATTCCGGTATGGCGCTACCAGATGCTGGTGTTATACGTCTTTATAACAGTAGAGACTCAATTATCTGTGATATTGTGGACTGAGCTTGCCTCGGATACTACGGACTTCATAGGTCATACCATACGCTACGCTACCACTACGCTACCGTTACGGATACTACGAACTTCATAAGTCATACTATACGCTACGCTACTAATACACTACCGCTACGCTACTACTACACTACCGCTACGCTACCGCTACGCTACCGCTACGCTACCGCTACGCAACCGCTACTCTGCCATTACGCTGCCGCTACGGATACTACGAAGTTCATTAGTCAATCCATACGCTTCTACTACACTACCACTACGCTACCGCTACGGATACTACAAACATCATGAGCCATACCATACGCTACTGCTACGGATACTACAATGGACTTCATAAGTCATACCATACGCTACGCTATTACTACACTACCGCTACGCTACTACTACACTACCGCTACGCTACCGCTACGAATACTACGAACTTCATAAGCCATACCTTACGCTACGCTACCACTACACGACTGCTACGCTACAGCAACGGATACTACGAACATCACAAGTCGTACCACACGCTACGCTACCACTACACTACCACTACGCTACCTCTATGGATCCTGTGAACTTCATAAGTCATACCATACGCTACGCTACCACCACATGACTGCTACGCTACAGCTACGGATACTACGAACATCATAAGCCGTACCATACACTACGCTACCACTACACGACTGCTACGCTACCGCTACGTATACTACGCACATAAGAATGGTATGGCCCAGGCATGCCGTTATGAACGGATATTTCAGTTAATCACGCCATAAAGCAAACTCGGATAATCGACGCTCTACTGTATATCTATATCTATAAAGAAGGATGTGTGTATGTATGTATGTATGTATGTATGTATGTATGTATGTATGTATGTATGTATGTATGTATGTATGTATGTATGTATGTATGTATGTATGTCCCCTATAGACTCATAAACCGCTCATCCGATTTTGACGAAATTTTCAGGAAACATGTAACATATTCTTAGAACGAATCCTGTGAAGTTTGATGGTGATCAAATAAACAATGGTTCTCAATTCTCAATATTTCAGCAACGAGGTCGGTAAATTTTGAAACTACCCAATAGAAGAAGACCATTATATTCAACTACAATACATAATCTTAGTTGCAAATATACATTTACATTAAAGATTCATATAAAATGCATGCTCACAAGTAGACACATGTAAGTTCACGCTTACAAATGCTGCATGTGTACCTACTCATAATTTAAAATCCAAATCTAAAATGAACAACCCAGTAACTTTTACTTTACGCCAACTTGAAATGGATTTTATTCAGCTCCTGAGTGGCTTGACACTCATTTCTTATGAAGGCTGAGTAAGCCTTGCCGGTATTTTATTTTGGGTTAGAAATAAACACTGAAACGAGAAATAATTTCTGACAACTTCAGTGGGATTCTAACTCGAGATCTCGGCATGGAATGCAGTTACTCTACCAACTAAGCTATAGACCGGACTTTTTACAAATATGGTGGATCGATATCGGTTTGGTTAGGGGTAAGCAACCTGCGGCTCACCAGCCACATGTGGCTCTTTGGGTGTGAAGTTACGGCTCTTTAGCTTCATACGCAAATATAAAAAAAACACAGAATTATACTTCTGATCGAAAAAAACTAAATCGTTCTGAATCGATTAACGATCTCTCCGCTACTTGTAATCGCTTTTCACCCCCCACCCTCCCTCCGCCCCATCAACGCTATTTATTGTTGGCAAAAAAACATTTGTGGCTCTTTACAAATCCAAATCCAAAATAAGATATGTATCATTTGAGATTCACATCAAATGCATTCCCATAAGCAGACACGCATAATTTCGCGCTCACACATACCGCATGTGGAACTACAATATAAAAATCCAATCTTAAATGAACATAAGCCCTGCAACTCTTGCCGGCCTTCCCTGAAACAGGGGCGACATTGGCAAAGTGAACCATTTTTTACAGTATGGGTGGTCAGCCTCATACCAACCTATAAGTCAAGGAAAAACTTTGAAATTTGTAAATTGTAATTTTTGGCTCTTCCGAATCAAAAGGTTGCCGACCCCTGGCCTAGACAAAAGTTCCAAATTAAAAAATGTTATTCAAGTATTCCAAGTTGAATTTTAGAAATGTAAGAAAGCTTTTATATCCCGCACTTATAAAAAATACGATAAACGAAAGTTCGTAGGTCACAACTAGAAGACCATATTGAAATATATTATTATTATTAAAACCTTTTATTGAAACATACTTTTAATTAAAATATACATAATATAGTTGTTTTTTCAAAAAACGCATTTCTGTAAAATTATATACTCACCACAAATTTAAAGATCGTTTTTTTCTCGGCGGTTAAACGTCTTTCTTCTATGTGACAATGGTCCAAAGCAACCAAGATAAACAAAATGTTTGCCTTTTACCTAACCCGGCCGTGCGACTTACAATTTTGTTGTCAATAGAAAATGTTCCGTGTGCACTACCTAAAACTTTCACTTATTAAAATAATGGATAGAGCACATTTTAAATGTGGAGAAAAAATGTGAATTCACTTGGCCGGGATAAAGACAGGACAGGGAGTCAAAAATTCAACATAAATTAAACACTTTTATGGAGATAGTTGAAAAAACACTTAAGTGCATCATATTGTATGAAGCATTTTCCCCAACTGCATACGTTTCACAGTGCGGTTACATTGAAAAATATTCCTGATTGTTTGAAATACATTTATTTCTTCACTTTGCTCAAAGAGTATAGTGAATTTTATAGATTAGTTCTTTAATTGTATGATTATAAAATTTAATTTATTGTTTATATTCTTTTCTTGTATAGGTCAATATGCATCTGACCAACTATAAATAGAAAATGGTTCACTCTGCCAATGTCACCCCTGTTTCAGGGAAGGTCAGCAAAGAGTTGCAGGGTGTATGTTTATTTGAGATTTGGGTTTTTATGTTGTAGGTTCACACGCAGAATGTGCAAGTGTGAACTTATACGTGTCTGCTTGTGGGCATGCACCTAATGTGAATTCCAAATGTAACAATTATATCCATGCAACTTAGAAAAGATTAGATGAGTGACGTTACATAGCCGATTTTTTTTATCTTAAATATAAATGGAGCACCGCAATCGATTTTCCCTATGCTTGGCCTCTGCTGCTTAACAGTTGTACCTAGACCTTTTTTTTTAGAAAACGTGAAGATTAACCTAGAGATAAATTGTGTGAAGCTTGATTCCGATTAGCACACTTTTTTTTTTTATCCTGTTGTTTCCTCTTTTATCTGTAGAAAAAAATTGATACCACATGCCCAAATGGCGTAGTGAAACACGCCGGGTACTGCTAGTTGATTTATAAAGCTATAAATAGATTTTAATTTATTCTAGAGATCATCTGCATTACATAAATATCAATAGAATATTAATTATTTAAAGCTTAACTTATTCCTTTACTTATAGGTTGGTATGAGGCTGAATATCCATACTGTAAACAATGGTTTACTTTGCCTATGTCACCCCTGTTTCAGGGAAGGATTTGGTCATTTGAGGTTTGAATTTTGAATTGTAAGGACACATGCAGCATTGGTAAGCGCGAACTTATACTTGTCTGCTTATGGGAATGCGTTTAATGTGAATATATAATATTTGCCCCTTAGATTATAGATACTTCAAGAGTCCTCTGTGACCTTGGTTATCGCTCAATAACGCGCCAGTTCTAAAGCAAGACCCAGGTGCTGTAAGGCTGGATGAACCTTTGGTGTCCGGTCTTTGGTAAGGGTTTATGAATTTTTCAACCCAGCGAAGAGCATATTTAAAAATTAAATTATATTTATTTTCTTCAGTGGGAATCGAACTCAAGATCTTCCGATTACTGGTCAGTGGTCAGCCTTGTTTTTTTTTTGACGTGGGGCCGTTCCTCTCCCCCAAAACCTAGAACCCAAGATATCTTAACGCAACTAAGCTACACATATAGTGTATCTTCTTTGCGCGTTATCCCCGAAGGGTTTCGCATGTGGCGAGTGGAACCTATTTTTTTTTACAGGTTAGGGGGGCCGGCCTTGCATTAATCACTTCAGTTGAATTGAGTGTTTCCCAGCTTCCGGTAGGGCTGGTGCTTATTTCTTGTGAGGGCTGAGTAAACCTTGCCGGGATTTTATTTTGGGGTTTGAAATAAACACCGATACGGGAAATCATTTCTGACACCCTCGGTGGGATTCGAACCTGGATTCTCGGCATCCATCGAATGCAAGCACTCTACCAACTGAGCTATCGACCGGACTATGGTTAGGCACTCTCCCACCACCTCCCACCCAGTTCATACAACTCATGCGGAGTTGCTTCACTCGGTGAACAACATTACAATATTGTTTTCAAGTGGCTGAGGGCCTTCCCGATGAAGTTAATCAGCTAGTGTAGCTCTATTCGTGCCAAAGAAAAGAAAGTCCTCCAGATCAGAGGCTATTGCATGATGACTCTAAGGAACCCCCCCTCCCCAGAATGTCGATGTTACTGAAGCTAATGTGCCTGACGGGAAAGCCTCCCTGATGGGTATTTCGCGAGGAGCCATCTGCGCTCGGCGCTCTCGTGTAAAAAGGGGTTAAGCCTAAGGTAAGGAGGTTCAAGGCTATCGACCAAAGCTACAGTCACACTTTTATAAAAAAAAAGTAAAACTGAATTTTCATTTTATTTTTTAATTTGCCATCTCTCCGTCCATCCTTTGACAAGGACCAGCAGAACGGAACGTCGGTTTATATATCGACGGTTAAAAGGTACTAGGGCATAAGCGACAAAAGCTAAACTGTTCAGGAGAGCAGTTTAAAGTTTAGGTTTGCAGAAAAATCGCATAACTTTTTTTAATTTTTTATCAAATCATTAAAATCAGAACAGCTCTAAAATTAAAGAGATAAAGGCACTTATTGGCATTCCTATTAATGAGGTTGTATGGTTTTTTTATATGTCACAAGCGCCTTTAGGACAAAAAAGGCCAAAATCTTGTCGATTACACCAAAACCATACTTCGAAAACGCAGTTGTTTGCTTGGGCATAAACAACAAAGAATCATCGTAGAGCTATGGGAGAGCGCATTAGAAAGAGTGAATTTTTTTGAATAGGATATCATTCTAATCTAATCTAATCTAAGTTGCAAAGATATGTTACATTGGAGATTCACATTACATGCATTCTCACAACCAGACACGTACAAGTTCGCGCTTGCACATGCCTTATGTGAACCTACAACATAAAAACAAAATCTCAAATGGACATACAACCTGCAACTCTTGCCGTCCTTCCCTGAGACAGGAGTGACATTGGCAACGTGAACTATTTTTACAGCATGGGTGGTCAACCGCATACCAACCTATAAGTCAAGGAACATACACGACAAATTTCATTTCATTCATAACTTTCGGAGACCTCGCTTTCGCCGTTGCGAGATCGTCCACTTGGAACCAGCTGCCTCCTGAAGTGCGCGCCAAGGAAGGGATCGAGAGCTTCAAGAAGGGAATGAAGACCCATTTCTTCACTGCCGCGTCAAGCCTGAAAGCGCCCTTGCAGTGACAGTAGTCACGAAACGGCGCTCTACAAATCATCATCATCATCATCAACTCAATTTTGACCATAACGTCGCTTATTCTCTACTTCTTCCTTTTAACCGCCGATATTTATTTATTTTGCCCTGTGAGGGGGGGGGGGGGGGAGGCTAGGATTCCATCACTTGAATGATTTGATCCTTGATATTATGTTTGAAGAACTTCGGTTTCCCACCCCTAGAGGGGGAGGTACTTGTATGGGGTTTGCTTCTTCGCGAACTTAACACAAGAAGTAACAAAAGAAGAGGAGCTTATTCTAAATTTTCGTCCTCAGCCTTTCTCAGTCCACTCCTGGACGTAGGCCTCCTCCAATCCTCTCTGTCTATTGGCTGCTGTGTTCAGAAACGTTCTGTGATAGAACGACACAGAGACGAAATGACACAAAACATAACAACACTTGACAGAACGACACATGACAAAACGACACGTGACAGAACATCAAAATAAACGCAACTACGCAACTAAGCTACACATATAGTGTAACTTCTTGCCGCGTTATCCCCGAAGGGGTCGCATGTGGTGAGTTGAACCTATTTATTTTTACAGGTAAGGGGGCCGGCCTTACGCCAACCACTTCAGTTGAAGTGGAGGTTTCCCAGCTCCCGAGAGTGCTGGTACTCATTTCTTGTGAAGGCTGAGTAAACCTTGCCGGTATTTTATTTTGGGTTTTGAAATAAACACCGAAACGGGAAATCATTTCTGACACCGTCGCGTCGGTGGGATTCGAACCCGAGCTTTCGGCATGGAATGCAAGCACTCTACCACCTGAGCTATCGACCGGACTATGCTTATAAAAAAAACAGATATTAGACGAAATTCCTTGACTTATAGGTTGGTATGAGGCTGACCACCCATACTGTAAAAACTAGTTTTTGCCAATGTCACTCATGTTTCAGGGAAGGTCGGCAAGAGTTGCAGGGCTTATGTTCATTTGAGATTGTTTTTTTTTATATTGTAGGTCCATATGCGGCATGTGTGAGCGCAAAGTTAGTCGGCTTGTGGGAATGCATTTAATATGAATCTCAAATGGTACATATCTTTGCAACTATGATTTAGATTAGATTAGATTAAGACGAACCGTTATAAGAGAATTTACATTATTCTTGACGTTTCTTTAGCGACGGAGCCAACGTCTTCAAGAGAAACCCACTCTGCACTGACTGAGGATGAACTGATTTCTAATAATAACAAAAATTGTCACAAATCACCTCAAAGTGAACCATTTTTACAGTATAGGTGGTCAGCCTCATACCAACCTATAAGTCAAGGAAAATGTAGTTATTGTAATTGTAAATGCGTGTTTTTTAGACATTTTTTTTTTCAAATGTTGTGCCAATAAATTTAGCTCCATACTTTTATCAAGTCCATGGTTCTCCGTGAAACTGGGTGACAGGGGTGTGGAATGGAGGGGGGAGGGGCCATGGCTGGTCGTCATGGCAACCATCAGACGCGTTGCTAATATCAAAACCGACCCTACCTCAAGTATACAGCTTCACGTGTATACTCAAATACAGAGCTTGCACTTACACAGCACACCTGGCGGACGTTTGAATTTTCATTCATTCTTAGCTCTCAGGTTGCTTGAAGAACTATTTTTTAAGGACACCTGAAGCGCTATTCTGCTAACGTCCTTACGAGATAGCGTACGAGATAGCGGCGACGAGATAGCGATTCGTGTCCAAAAAGAAGGTGTACTGTGATTTTTTTTTTATCTATGGAGTTCTTTTGCAATCGCTAGAAAGCTCTGATATGGATTGATATCCAAAATGTAAGGAATTTAGTAGAGTATCATTTCTGGCGAGAAGTCTCGAGGACAGTCGGTAGATCTAACCGTACCTAATGAAGATAGGACGGAATACAACTTGGCGGTGGCCATGACCGGTCCGTAGTTCAGTGGTAACACTTCGGACTCTGAATGGGAAGGTTGTGGGTTCGATTCCCGTCGGAGCACAAAAAATATACCATTTATATTTTCAAATTTGCTCTTCGCTGGGTTGAAAAATTCATAAACCTTTACCAATGACCGGTCACCAAAGGTCCATCCAGCCTTACAGCAACTGGGTCTTGCTTGAGAATTGGTGCTTTGTAGCGACGACGACCAAGCTCGTAAAAAGGTAGATAGCTCAATTGGTAGAATGCTTGCATTCCATGCCGAGAGCAAGGGTTCGATCTCAAGGTTAACTCAGCCTTCAAAATAAATAAGAACCAGCCCTCCCGGGAGCTGGGAACTCCCACTTTAACTGAAAGTGGTTGGTGTGAGACTGGCCACCTTACCTGTAAAAATAAATAGGTTCGACTAGCTACACGTGAAATCCTTCGAAAATAACGCGGCCAAAAGTTGCACTATATGTGTAGCTTAGTTGCGTTGCGTATGAGCCCTGCAACTCTTGCTGACCTTCTCTGAAACAAACAGTGACATTGGCAAAGTGAAACATTTTTTACAGTATGCATGGTCAGCCTCATACCAAACAGACGCGTACATAGAGTATAGGCAAATACATTTCAGTATACTATTTTCTCCCATTCCTCTAAAGTCTGAAATCACTCATTTGGAATTGACTGAAGTGCTAACGATGGCTCCAATCCAACTTAAGCTTTGAATTTTAAATCTGAACATCAAGCTTTAATGTAGATAAAACTATAATATATTTTCAAATATGATCTACTCAGGGTTAAAAGATTCAGAAATCCTTTACCAAAGACCGGTCACTAAAGGGTCATCCAGCCTTACAGCAACTGGGTCTTGCTTGAGTATTGGGGCCGTCCATAAATTACGTCATCGATTTTTGGCGATTTTCGACCCCCCCCCCCCCTACAATCATCCTATAGTCATTATCTAATGACCCCTCCCCCCTCTTGCTGTAATAATGGATGAGCTTAATAATTAATAATGTTATATATCTTACATAATATTATGTATATTTTGTAGAAATTCGTATTTACAAGAACGACGTCACTTTTGGTACTCGTACGTCATTTGCCATCATCCGCAGACCAGACTCCCCCCCCCCCCCTTAATTCGAATGACGTAATATATGGACGGCCCCATTGGCGCTTTGTAGCGACGACCAAGCTTGTGAACAACACATCTGCAGCCCTACAACAAGTTTCATAGACCCCTAGAGTCCCTGAAATCTAAGGAGTCTGCCGCACAGGATCACTTAAAAAAAATATATTATGCCTACCTATTAGGTGCATGTGCCTGTATGGGATGCACGCCCCTGATACCAACACAAGAATATTTCAATCACCTGGCGGCTGTTTATCCTTTCACTTAAAGTACAAAACCTTACGCTATACTCCACAATTGCGTTACAACTTAAACAAAAATGTATGAAAACTTAAACGCCCACTGCAGCTCTGTTGCATTTTCCATACATAAACGAGTTGGAACGGGAATCTTGCACTGGATACGCCCCTCCACGGCAACAAGTGTTGTATATATGGGTGAGGGGGGGTGAGGTAGGAGAAAATAAAGGGGGGGGTCGTGGGGGATGAAGAGAGAGACGGGAGATGCATGGTTCTGTCCTGCTCTAGCAAGGCGAGGCTGCGTTACCGGAGCTTGTCAAACTGCAAGGAAAATAAGCACCTGTGGAGTAGACCGTTTCACCCCCTATACCAAAGGTGCCCATACGGTCGATCGCGGGAGGTTTTAAGGTCGTTCGCCGAGGATAGCTGAAATTTTCGATGATCGACCTTACAACTGTAGTTTTTGCAAAAGAAAAAAGCGACGTACAGAAATATGAAGTTTCATGAAGAACGTACTATCGTATCAAAAAAAAGCGACGTACAGAAATATGAAGTTTCATGAAGAACGTACGAACGTGTATATGCTTGGCGTTCTTTCTTTCGCAATATGGAGCGCGCGCAGTACCTACTCGTATGTTGTCAGCTCAGCGCACTGCGCATCCGCGAGGTACCTAACCTACCTACCCCTATCCACCCAAAGCTAGAGCTGGCGACGGTAATCCTTAGTGGTTACTGGTCATCTATACCCGAAATGAAATAACCGTTTATAAAGCGATTAACACTGCAAATAACTGCTTTTGTGCATCGAAATATCTGTGCGAGTCTGCATTTTCTCATATGAAAGTAATCAAAATATCGTTTCACAAATGACCTGTCAGCCTGCTTGCGTCTAGCTTGAACTATCGACTATGACAGTGGTCAGACGGCACTGCACCCCCATGTCTCGCTGAGCTATGCTCTGTCGATGGGACTTCAAAAAGACCACTACGCTCTGCCCTTACTGCTGTCAACAAGGTTATAGTGCCCAATAGAGCAAACACATCAAACTTTGCAGACAAAAGCTTTGCGGTGGCCGGGCCGGTGGCCTGGAACAATTTACCCATCGGTGTTCGCGCGAACCAGCCTACCACCACCTTCAGAAAGGAACTGAAGACACTACTTTTCTCGAGAAGCCATGGCGCCCTTGAGATGGTCCTGGACCATTAAATGGCGCCACAGGAAAGAAATCATCCATCATCATCATCAGAAAAGTGTTGCTCGGGAGCGATAATTTTAATCGATATCTTTTTAGATTTGCCAGCAGTGCGCCCACCCCCCCTACCTAAAATATAGGTGGTATATTTTTTGTGCTCCGCCGGGATTCGAACCCACAACCTTCCCATTCAGAGTCCGCAGTGCTACCACTGAGCTACGGACCGGTCATGTCATATGTTACATTGGAGATTCACATTTCATGCATTTTCACAAGCAGACACGTACAAGTTCGCGCTTGCACATGCCGCATGTGAACCCACAACATAAAAACCAAATCTCAAATGGACACACACCCTGCAACTCTTGCCGTCCTTTTCTGAAACAGGGGTGACATTGGCAAAGTGAACCATTTTACAGCATGGGTGGTCAGCCGCGCATACCAACCTATAAGTCAAGGATCGATATGTATATATATAAGATTTAAAGCTCGGATATCGAAGCAGGGGCTCCATTTTCTGTCTACGTGTCTACGAACCACAGTTTTACATCTACCCCCTTGCACGCAAGCCTCCTTTTTCCTTCAATGTTCAGTCATAGTCGATCCCTCCCCGTATCCGGTCGCGCGCGTTCCCCACACCACCCAGGCGAGTTGAACCCCTGTTTTTTTTATTGTTAGTCCTTGACGTTATCCAATAAACCTCACTTATTTATAGCCACTTAAATAATGAATATTTTAATGAAAGAATTTTGAAAATCCATCCAAGAATTACTGAGTTATTCACATTTATGTTATAAGGTTTTTTTTTTAAATATTTTTTCTTGGTTTTCCAACGAATGATATTGAAAAGATATTTTTTTGAAAGGAAAAGTTTGCGATTATTTTCAAACCATCTTTGACTATGTTTGTACACTTTTATTGTATTAAAATTGCTTTGTGTTTTGTGAGAAAACTAAAAAAACACAAATTTATTTATAACAAGCAAGGGCAGATGTTGTCCTGTCTGAATTTCAATTAATCATATAAAGATTGTGTTTTTTATTGAAAATAAATAGAACATAAAAATGACATTTAGTTTTTCTAAAATTTGACAAAACCTAAATCTAATATTTTTATTTTTTTGCACGCAATAACCTGTTTTTGGTTCAAATGAATATTTTACAATTGAAAATATTTAAGTTGGATAAATCCTTTTTAGAGTTGTATACATTACCAGCAAAAAATGCTTCTCAATTATCTATAATCTAAGTTGCAAAGATGTATTACATTTAAGATTCATAATATATGCATTCCCACGAACACTCATTATTATTTTCATGCTTACACATGCCGCAAGTAAACTTACAATACCCAATTACCCAATACCCAATTTCAAATTAACATAAGCCCTTCTACTGCTCTGGCCAACCTTCCCTGAAACAATGATGACATTTGCAAAGTGGTGCATATTTTACAGTATGAGTGATCAGCCTTATACTAGCCTATAAGTCAATGAATATCAGTTGAGAATAAGCAAGTCTCACACATACTATTTGCAACTCTTGCCGTCCTTCCCTGAGACAGGGGTGACATTGACACTATGTCCTAGTATATACCAGCATTCGCTCGAGGATTCTAGACACACACAATATTTGTATTACTGAATATATTAAGTACTGCAACCACTCATATATGCATTATATCTAATCTAATCTAATTTAATCTAAGTTGCAAAGATATGTTACATTGGAGATTCACATTACATGCACTTTCACAAACAGACATGCACAAGTTCGCATTTAAACAAGCGATTGACGATGGATCTGAGAATGGCGGTACACAATGGCATATTGTTACCGACTTTGATGTATGGAAGTGAAGCATGGACAGTGAATGATAGCGAAATGAGTAAAGTATGTACGGTGGAAATGAAGCATTTGAGAAGCATGACAGGAAAAACTCTGAGGGATAGAGTTAGGAATGAATGGGTAAAAAAAGAATGTAATTTGAAAGAGGATGTGAAAGTTAAGGTACAAAAGAATGTGATGAGATGGTTTGGGCATGTGGAAAGAATGAACGATGATAGACTGACAAAGTATGTATACAAAGAAAGTGTGAAAGGAAAAAGAGGGAAGGGACGACCGAGAAAAGTATGGAGTGATCAGATTGAGGAGATTGTGAAAGAATGGGATATACAAAGTGAGCGTAAAAGAAGAAAATGCATGAAAAAGGTGATGGATATGAATGAATTGAAAGAGGTATGTAAGGATAGGAAAAAATGGAGGCAACTCTGCAGAGGCTCTGGCCACCCCTAGCGGAATGGCGACAGAGTTACAGTTACAGTTACAGTTACAGTCATGTGAACCTACAACATAAAAACCAAGTCTCAAATGGACATACACCCTGCAACTCTTGCCATCCTTCCCTGAAACAGGGGTGACATTGGTAAAGTGAACCATTTTTACAGCACCGGTCAGCCGCATACCAACCTATAAGTCAAGGAACGTACACGACAAATAATCTATTATCTAAATTGCAAAAAGGCTCATATTTAAGGCGTGTTATAAAGCCAAATATGCCATTTTTGTTTCTTACACTTTATGATCTTAGCAAAATAGTTAGAGTAATGAAAAAAATCAAGCATGTTTATTAATTATTTATCATTATTATTAAGCTTGAACGAAATATATAATTTAAGAATTGCCACCACAAAAAAATATTTAAAAAAACGCGTTTTTTTTACATTTTTAGCTTTTTTTTCGTGTGTGCTGTATTTTGGATTTTTTTTTTTGATTTTGAATTACAGAACTATACATTGTTAAGGTTCCGTACTCAACATTTTTTTTATAATGTCAAAAGTTTTTGAGTAAATAAGGAAAAACTGTGTTCTTTGATTTAATTAAAATTTAATTCAAAGTAGTTTCAGTTTTTCCATATTTACTCAAAAACTATTGACATTATAAAAAAAATGTTGATTACGGAACCACCTAAACAATGTATAGTTCTGTAATTAAAAAGCAAAAAAAAAAAATTAAAATTAAGCACACACGAAAAAAAAGCTAAAAATGTAAAAAACGCGTTTTTTTAAATATTTTTTGTGTGGTGACAATTCTTAAGTTATATATTTTGTTCAAGCTTTATAATTAGGATAAAAAATTCATAAACACGCTTGATTTTTTTCATTACTGTTACTATTTTGCTAAGACCATTAAGTGTAAGAAACAAAAACGGCAGATTTATGTAGCTTTATAACACGCCTTAAATGCATGACATAAATGTACCTATGCATAATTACTATAAATTAAAATCAAAACCTCAAATGAACATAAGCCCCGCAATATTTGCCGACTTTCCCTGAAACAGGGGTGGCATTGGCAAAGTGAATCAATCATACAATAATTTTTTGAAATACTTTGTAATAATTTTGTTATAACTTCCTTTTCATTCCTTGACTTATAGTTGAGTTTGAGGATGACTACACGTCATACTATAAAAAATGGTTCACTTTGCCAATGTCACCCCTGTTTCAGGGTAGGTGGGCGAAAGATGCAGGGTTTACGTACCTTAGATGTTTGTTTGGTTTGAACTTGTTAGTACAAATACAGCATTTGTAAGCGCAAATTTGCACGTGTCTGTTTGTGGGCATGCATTCTAAATGATCTTTTAATGTTAATATATCTCTGCAACTTAGATTATTATTCTAAAAATAACCTATGTTTTCTTTTTTATTTTCAGATATATTTTTCTACTCAGATTTTCCAAAAAAAAAAAAAACAAAAGAACCAATAGTACCTACTGTTTCGCGATCACAACAGAGCAGTCCACATCATTCTTATGTCGGAAAAACAATAAGGCTGAAATTTACTTTTACAAATAAGGTAGTGTCTCCATTATCGAGTGATTGGTTTGCAACTCTCTGGTGACTTAAAAGTGACGAGATTGGTACATTTTTGAGGAAAAAGAAGAATCCTAGTGAGAGAGAAGACACCAAAAAGAGGAAGAAAGATGAAGACTTCTTCGTTTTCGCTGCGGGTGATGAGGCGGGTAAGTCATTTTGACTTTTTTTTTAAATTATTTTTAAGAAACTTGAAACAATGTGCCGTTTTTGACTTTTTTTGGAAACAATGTGTCATTTTGACTTTTTCGGAAACAATGTTTCATTTTGACTTTTTTGGAAACAATGTGTCATTTTGACTTTTTTGGAAACAATGTGTCATTTTGACTTTTTTGAAATAGTTTTAAGACTGTGTAAACTACAAAACGGTGAAAATTATCTTGACTTTGTAGGACTATTGTTAAGGCTTTCTTAACCAAAAAACGTGGAAAATCATCTTGAATTTGTAGAAATATTTTTAAGGCTTTCTTAACTAAAAAACGTTGAAAATCATCTTGACTTTTTAGGACTATTTTTAAGGCTTTCCTTACTAAAAAAACGTGGAAAATCATCTTGAATTTTTTGGACTATTTTTAAGGCTTTCTTTACTAAAAAACGTGGAAAATCATCTTGACTTTTTAGGAATATTGCTAAGACTGTAAACTACAAAACGGTAAACATTATCTTGACTTTATTGGAATATTATTTCAGAATTTTAATGAAACGATTGGAGATAGACATAAATAATCACTTAGCCAACCACCTGAAGGTGCAAACGGATTGTTTGCGAAACCGATCGATGAACTGAATATCCTTACATACCTCTTTCAATTCATTAATATCCATTACCTTTTTCATGCATTTTCTTCTTTTACTCTCACTTTGTATTTCCCATTTTTTCACAATCTCCTCAATCTGATCACTCCATACTTTTCTCGGTCGTCCCTTCCCTATTTTTCCTTTCACACTTTCTTTGTATACATACTTTGTTAGTCTATCATAATTCATTCTTTCCACATGCCCAAACCATCTCATCACATTCTTTTGTACCTTAACTTTCACATCCTTTTTCAAATTACATTATTTTTTTACCCATTCATTCCTAACTCTATCCCTCAGAGTTTTTCCTGTCATGCTTCTTAAATGCTTCATTATCACCGTACATACTTTACTCATTTCGCTATCGTTCACTGTCCATGCTTCACTTCCATACATCAAAGTCGGTAACAATATGCCATTGTGTACCGCCATTCAATTTTGTTCTATTTTTTTTCGTATAAGATGAAAGATAACAAAGTGAATGCCTCTACAATCAATGAAAGCAACTTTGCAACTCCTGCCACCTTTCCCTGAAACCGGGATGGCATTGGCAGAAAGTGAACCAAATTTTTACAGCATGGGGGTCAAGCCTTATACAAACATATAAGTCAAGGGTAATAATAATAATAATATTAGGATGATTTATTTGGTGAGCGCTGTTTTTATGTGTATCACACCTAAAGAGCCCTCTGCGAGCTTGGTCGTCGCTGTAGAAAGCGCCAATTCTCAAGCAAGACCCAGTTGTTGTAAGGTTGGATGGACCTTTCAGTGACCGGTCTTTGGTAAAGGTTTATGAATTTTTCAACTCAGCGAAGAGCGCATTCGAAATATAAATGGTATATTTTTGTGCTCCGCCGGGATCCGAATCCACAACCTTCCATTTACGAGTCCGAAGTGTTGCCACTGGACTACGGACCGGTCCAAGATGCCAACGACACGCGGTGTACCTGAGCGGTAACCCCATCCAAGTACTGTCCGCGCCCAATGTTGCTTAACTTCGGTGATCTATGGGAACCGGTGCTTTTAACATGGTAACGTCGTTGACATAAGGGTAGTTTTAAACAATAAAAACCTTAGTAATATTATTACTGGCTATGCAAAAAAGTAAATTATTATATTATTCAGAAAGCTAAAAGATAAGCGCTTCGCTAAGTGGGTGACATTTTTTTGTACGTCTATACTCGTAGGTCCCTAAAGTACTATCTACGCAGTATGGACTAGCTGTCTATTGCCTGTATTCACCAACACTTCTGAGTGGTACTTTACTTTATACCTAAGTGAGAACTTTGTATGGACTTATAAATAGACGCTACGCTACTAAACGCTACCACTCAACACATTTAGTGTAACTTCTTGCTGCGTTTTCTTCGAAGGGGTCACATGTCGCACGTTTAATAATAAAGAGCAATAACTCAAAAAACAAAAATGTTGGGAAATCACGTTTTAAGTTCAGACAACCAGTACAACTTGTATGGGATGAAAAAGGCGGCCGATGTTTTATCTCGGTCATATTCGTCCTAATTGAACTGCTGTCGCATTCTACCTATTCTTCTCGCATTGTTCTTGCGTTTTATTACAAAATCTCGATTTTCCCAATTTTCGAGTTATGTCTCTTTATTATTAAGCGTGCGATGTGGCGAGTGCAATCTATTTATTTTTGCAGGTAAGGGGAAGACCTTATGTCTTACGCCGGTTTGAAGACATCAGCTGAAGAAAACTGAAGCAAATAACTGATTTCTGTATGTTTGTTTGTTTTTTTTATACAAACTCTATGGTATAGCGATCAGCTGTTCAAGGTCCGCCATGCTTTATTGCTTGCTAACTTCGAATATATATTAATATGAATCTATAGTCTCTTTTTGCTAAATGCTACAAAAAGTTGCACATCCCGCCTGTGCTTGTTTGGCTTATCCATAATTTAATCCAAAGATGAGCTTCCAATGAAATTGTCTTTAGCATCACATTCTACGCCATCTAAGCTAAGAAAAAAACGTAATACACAATAATGTGAGAGTCTTTAAATATATTTTTAAAATTAATTTCCAGTTTTTATTAGGCACATCGGTCCAGTACACATTAAGGAGGGCCGATTTTTTTTTTTTGCATAATACGCATCTAATAGTGAAAATATGGTGCCAAATGAAGTTCAAATTACGCGTGTAAAATAAATTTCCATAAAAGTAAAAGTCATCTGTCTCCAAATCGGCCTCAAAGTTTCGAAAAAATGGCATTTTTATCACTTTTCATGAGGGCTAATAATATAAGAAGGAACTGAAATTTTACGGTAATTTTTATATTTTTGTGCAAAAAATATAGTAATGCGCATAATTTATACAAATAAATAAGTTATTTTGTCACCAAATAAGCAGTAAGAGGGATGGAGAGAGCGTCGAATTTCACCATTTTGTAAAGAATTTGTGACCACGCGTCGTCACTATAAAATGAATACGAAACTTATTTCAATGCCCTGTGACTGATAAAATTTGTTTTATTCTTTTAAAAAGTACGTAGTGTCATGATATGTATCTTAAATAGCAGTAATGTAACTGCACAACTGGACAAGAAATGGTTTGACAATCACGAAAAAACATCCAAAATTTCCAAAAACAACTGATATTGTTTACAAAAAAGCCCACCCAGAGCTGTTGAACTTATCATAAAGATGATTAATAATGTGCTGTTTGACATTTTGTCCTGTAAATTTGACGAAATAAATCAATGCGCATTTCATAGAAATTGCGGAGTGTTCGCACAAGAGTGAAGCTTCCTAACTGACTAGCAAACATAAGGGAAAATGATTATTGGAAATACAGCTGTAGTCGTTATAAAGTAACTAAGAAATCATATGAAAAAGAATCTATGTAGAAAAACTTAGATTAATCAAACCAAAAGATATTCATAGTAAAAGAACACGCCTAAATATTAAAATACATAAAACACTATCATCATTGAGTTGTTCAAATATCTACCAATACCAGTCTCACAAGAATCATTTCCAAAGCTGCATCGCCAACTTATCAAAAGAGGCTTACTGGTACTATTGATGTTTCTACATTGGAAAAAACTTTCTACAGGTATTGAGTTATAGGAAAATAGGCAGCACTCATAACTTCAGAAGCTCTGCATGATATCAAGTGTGAAACATTCAGTTGGTTTTCGAAAAATCCCTTTATACTCATATGATTTATTTGCGCAAGATTTACGTACAGATCAATTATATTCATACAAGTTTGTCTTAAAAAAAGTGGAGAGATTTTTAAAATCTTAGCCAACGCAACCCCAGGAAAAAAATCCCATGCTTGGTGGATTACGCGAGCTATAGAGCTTGGGATCCCTTAAAAAAACTTATAAATTTGGCAAATTATGCTGTTCAAGCATACGTTCTAGCTTGATTTACAATAATATATATATATATTTTTAATTAAATTTTCAGCAGTAACCTTCTTAAGGTACATACACTCAAAAATAATATTACTTTTCAGTTTAACTGTGTTCAGTTATATTTATGTATTTGTAAGCGCCATCCCATTACAAAGATGGTTTCCAACATTTATCGAAGTTAATTTAAATCAAAAATATTCATCAGGAGAACCTAAAATGACAATTGATTCCTCCAAGTAAAGAAATAGTTGCTTTGCTCATTAAAAAAACTTACTGATATCGAAGTTACGAATCCTCAAACTTCTAAGAGAACTACTCGTAGATACACGTCAGATTCTAAAAACTCTTATCATGCAAGGTGGTAAAATTGACTTTCTCAAGTTCCATGAATTAACCTTAAAGTTGCAACTTACTATCGTACTATAAATTGAAAGAAAAATATATCTGAACCGCTAAAAGGTATCTGATGAAGATCTCATTTTTGTTCATAGCAAACTGTGGGCAAATGGAGCTATCTTATCTGCGTTTATCACACGCAAACAGGCAAAATGTCTTTGAAAAACAGCACAACAGTCTGTGCAACGTTTTTTTGAAGAAAAAAAAACAGCATTAGAAAAAAATAATCAACTAAAATAACGTCTCGCAGTGCTAGGCCAAAATTCGAAAAAAAACGGATTTTGTACGTTGTTAATTTTTTTTTTTTGTTTTCTGCACAAGTCTGTAATTTACTTTTTTTCTGAAATATGTTATTTTACACCTTAAACATTTGTTTTACACGAGAAATAAAATTCAAAAATCGGGTATCATGTCAGTAGGTCAAAATGTGTTTTTGCTTTTTTTTTCAATTTTTCATTATTTCAATGTCGATTTGGAGACAAAAGTTGTGGTTTGATGGTAATGAAACTTTCTGTACAATAAAATTACGTCATTTAGCAACATAATTTCACTCTTAGATTAAAATGCAGCGTAATTTTTTTTTTCTCATACATCAGTGGCCCTCCTTAGTACACATGCCAACATGTCTCATGTGAAATTACTTATGAATTATAATGATGAAAGACTCACGAAGAAAGTATATGCTGCAAGAATAGATGGATGTCGTGGTTGAGGAAGACCAAGAAAGGTATAGATGGACCAAATTCCTGGAATAGCGAGTGAATGGAATATCCAGAGTCGTAATAAAAGCTTGAGCTTGAAGAAGGTTATGACTCTGGATAAAATGAAAGAAGTATGTAAGGACAAATGGAAATGACGGTTGATCTACAGAGCAACCGTCATGTTGGCGGCTAGGACTGGGTTTATTAAATTAGAATTTTGTATTCTGTATTTGTTTTTATGTGTATACACTTTACACACTAAAAACACTATTTATAAAAATGTAACTTGTAGTATATATTCCTTGACTAATAGGTTGGTATGTGGCTGACCACCCATACTGTAAAAAATGGTTCACTTTGCCAATGTCACCCCTGTTTCAGGAAAGGACGGCAAGAGTTGCACGGCTTATGTTCATTTGAGATTGGGTTTTTATGCTGTAGGATCACATGCGGCATGTACAAGGGTAAACTCAAACGTGTTTGCTTGTGAGAATGCATATAATGTGAACCTCCAATGTAACATACCTTTGCAACTTACATTAGCTTTGATTAGATGGACAAAAGACAAACGAGCACTAAGGGGTCGTGCAGTAGACGCGCCCTTACCTTAGCAAATACTGAAGTAGTGTTGGCGTTTACTTGCCACAGTGACATATTTATATTTCATATTGTAAAAACATACCAAACATGTCCAGTAGCTGTTTGGACAAGAAAATTATGTTTTACCTTGTTAGGCGTTACATTAGATTAGATCATTTGTGTTGGAAAAACATTTTTTTGAAGTATGTTGGCAAACAAATGTTTTTTTTGTGTTAAATGTTTAAACGGTTCATTGAAGACTTAAAAAAAAAAAAACCTCTTGAAGGCTCTTGCCACGCTCGGTGGATTTGCGATCGGTATCTTTAATCTCTAATCTAAGTTGCAAAAGATATGTTACATTGGAGATTCACATTACATGCATTTTCACAAGCAGGCACGTACAAGTTCGCGCTTGCACATGCCGCATGTGAACCTACAACATAAAAACCAAATCTCAAATGGACATACACCCTGCCATCCTTCCCTGAGACAGGGGTGACATTGGCAAAGTGAACCAATTTTACAGCATGTGTGGTCAGCCGCATACCAACCTATAAGTCAAGGAACTTTTGAGGATCATATTAAATGCATGCCCAAAAGTAGGCGCATGAAAGTTTGCGTTTGTACTTGGTGCATGTGTACTCACAAAATAAACTTAACCTCACATGTACATAAACTTTGCAACTCCTGCCGGCTTCCCCTGAAACCGGGGTGGCATTAGCAAAGGTGACCAAAGAGGGTCATCCTCATACTTACCTATTAGTTCAGGACACGTTCAGGACTTATGTTAATTTAAGGCTTGAGTTTTATTTTGTAAGTACACGTTTAGCATGTCTAAGCGCGAACTTAAACATGTCTACTAATGGTCGTTTTAATATTTTATCCTTGCAACTTAGTCACAACGCCATTTGGATAAAAAAAAAATCCATTTTTTTTTTAATTCTGAATATTAAATCGAGATTTGAATCTTGGCCGGTCCGTAGTCTAGTCGCAAATGGAAGGTAGTGGGTTCGAATCCCGGCGGAGCACAAAAAAAACATTTACATTTTTAAATATGCTCTCAGCTGGGATGAAAAATTCATATCCCTTTACCAAAGAACGGTCATCAAAGGTCCATCAAGCCTTACAGCAACTGGGTCTTACTTGAGAATTGTCGGTTTATATAAATATACCTACCCTTGAGGTCTGATTCACACTAAAACAGCGCTCACCAAATAAATCATCCTAATATTATTATTATATAGTAAATCATCCGCAAATCTGTCGTTTAAATTATAAACAAAAAAGTAAAAAAAAAATATATAAAAAAAAAATATTTTGAATTTAGAACGTCTAGTTCCGAATTTGAAATATTCTCAAATCTGCCATAGGATCGAGCGCTATAAATGTTTATGTTGTAGTGTACATAAAACGGCTGATTACTATCAGTAAAGTTATTCAATTTACTTAATGGAAGAGTTTCATAAAGAATATACATAAATAATAATGCCTTTTATATATTGTGCACAAAAAATAAGAAACAAAACATTTGGAATAAGAAACAAAACTTTTTTTGTGGTCCTTCGAGTCTGTAAAAAAATAAAAAAAACTGGTATTTTCAAATTTACGATACGCTGGTTAATAATAATATAATATAAAGATGATTAATTTGGTGAGCGCTGTTTTTGTGTGTATCACACCTCAAAAGCCCTTTGCGAGCTTGGTCGTCGCTGTAGAAAGCGCCAATTCTCAAGCAAGACTCAATTGTTGTAAGGTTGGATGGACCTCTCAGTGACCGGTCTTTGGTTAAGGTTTATAAATTTTTCAACCCAGCGAATAGCATATTTGGAAATGAAATATAAATGGTATATTTTTTGTGCTCCGCCGGGATTCGAACCCACAACCTTCCCATTCAGAGTCCGCAGTGTTACCACTGAGCTACGGACCGGTCATTATAAATTAAGGAAGAATAATTATTTGTACATTTAGAAATATTTTCTGCTATTTAGTTGAATTTTAATTATCCGAAAAAATGCCATATATTTTGTTTTCTTTCGACTGGTAAATTTTCTTTAATCACGAATTCACGCACGGCCGGTGGCGTTGGTCCGCATTACGAACCGGTCAAATAAACAAATGTCCAGATCAGATAAAAAAAATCAACTAAGTATTTATTCATTTGCCTGGATTTGGCTTCACGAATCGCCAACCACACGAAACGTAACTGCTTCTTAGGTGATCAGGTAGGTATTTTATGTTACGTAATTTTATGTTCAAAATTTACCTCGGCTTGATGACGTCATAGGCTGTATTATTTATTTTTACAGGTAAGGGGGCTGGCCTTATGCCCACTTCAGTTGAAGTGGGGATTTCCCAGCTCCCGAGAGGGCTGGTACTCATTTCTGGTGAAGGCTGAGTAAGCTTGCGGTGTTTTATTTTGGGGTTTGAAATAAGCACCGATATGGGAAATCATATCTGACACCCTCCGTGGGGATCGAACCCTTGGTCTTAGTATAGAATACAATAATTCTACCAGCTGAGCTATCGACCTTTTTACGAGCTTAGTCGTCGTCGCTACAAAGCACCAATTCTCAAGCAAGACCCAGTTGCTGTAAGGCTGGATGGACCTTTAGTGGCCGGTCTTTGGTAAAGATATAAGAATTGTTCTCCCAGCGAAGAGCAAATTTGAAAACATAAATGGTATATTTTTGTTCTCCGCCAGGATTCGAATCCACAACCTTCCATTTACGAGTCAAAAGTGTTAACCACTAGACTACGCACCGGTCCTCGTATCTACTGGATATACAAATAATATAATACTGAAACTTTGAGTCTTTTTGGTTGTGCGCAGGTAATTCTAAAGTAAGGAATATATATTTTTATTTTTACCCATATTACTTGCAAGTCATTCTCCATTTAAGGTTTCACAACGTTCAAAGGCTAAAAGGAAGTGAAAAATGCTGACGTACATGCGTATGTGAGAGACCTCAATTTTCTAAATTGAAGAAAAAAAATATTTTGCCAATTTCTATACAATTGTATTCAATATACATTACTACGGGCGACCATGGGAAGATAAAAGAAGCGTCGGCAGACCACAAAAAAGATGGTCAGATGACATTGTTCCAGTCGCGGGGCGGAAATGGATTCAGAGGGCACAGGATAGAAAGGAGTGGAGAAACATGGAAGAGGCCTATATCCAGCAGTGGAGAGATGGCTAAGGAAGAAGAAGAAGAAGATACATTACTACTGCATTAAGTTGTGGTATCTGTGGACTATTAATTATTCTAAATAAAATAGACACTGTATCTGTTTAGAATTGAACATACCTACCAATGACACAGTTGTATTTTTGTCTATGGCGCTTTGCTACAAACTGGCATCCTGTTCCACCCATCGGTCCAGCAAACCGAAAAGCGCGATCCCCAGAATTAGTGCATATTTGACGGCGAGGCTGCATCAACCTGACAGCACCACTCCCCGCTGACCTAAGTGTCCGCCCCCTCACACTCACCTCAACGGGGGAAAACATGTCTGCCAGATATGATGGAGCCAAACCATTTAGGGCTTTGAATACCATCAAACACACACGGTAGACCACCCTCTAAGGAAAACGAAGCGAATGTAGTTCTTTCAACAGCGGAGTGATGTGAGAGAATTTGGACATCCCGAAGATCAGTCTTGCGGCCGCATTCAGAACAGACTGAAATCTGTTCAGTTGCTTTTTACTGTTATGATCTACGTCAGAGGTGCCCACACTTTTTCTTGAGGAGATCGACTTAGCAAAAATTTATGAATAGGAGATCGACATTGTAACTGTTTAGCCCAGGGGTGTCCAACTCAAAATAGTGGAAGGCTAGAATTTTATTTGTGATACTTTTGTCCATAAAAAAAACCAGTTGACGGGTAGGCACGCAATTTTAGAAATTCATTTTGTCCATAATAATTATTTTGTGACGGGGGAGGGGGGGGGGGGTTTGGCACACAATTTTCCAATCCCCGAATTGTCAAATCTGTATAAAATCTCTAACATTACAAAAACAAAATTTCTTTTGCAAAAAAACAACAGTTTTAAGATTTTAAATTATGATATTTAAAATATGAAAAAGGTTATGACTCTGGATGAAATGAAAGAAGTATGCAAGGACAGGAAGAAGTGGCGGCTAATCTGCAATGTTGATTTCTAATGTTGGTGTATTCATTTGCTACATTTTTTGTATAGGAAATTTTTGACTTTTTTTGTATAGATTTCTTTGTAAGGTTTATTCTTTTTTATATTTAAATGTAATTTATTATTCATATTCCTTGACTTATAGGTTGGTATGAGGCTGACCACCCATACTGTAAAAAATGGTTCACTTTGTCAATGTCACCCCTGTTTCAGGGAAGGTCGGCAAAAGTTGTGGGGCTTATGTTCATTTGAGGTTTGGATTTTATTTGTAAGTACACATTCAGCATTTGTAAGCGCGAACTACACTTGTTGGTTTGTGGGCATACATCTGAGAGCTTTAAATGAATATATCCTTGCAACTTAGATTATAGATTTATTATTATAGATTACGGTCGTTAGACATTTTAAAGCAGCTGCCTGGACATCCCTGCAAGAAGGCCCCGCACTGTTTTTGGAGACAGGGCATTAACACAGTTTTAAGATTGACTTTAAAGCCTTTCGCGATCGACCGTTTGGGCACCTCTGATCCACGTGTTCAATTAAATAAATAACTTCAGTTCATTTATTTCACACTTTTTTTTAAAGATTTCGTTCACATTTGGTTCATTCACAGAGTCACCTTCACACCGAGGTCGCTTGACTACTTGTTTGCTCGACAGCTCCAAAAAATGTATAAATAAATCTGAAGACTTTGTATGCTGTTTAGTGCCAATAACAACTTTTCTATTTTGATTAAAATAATAATTTACTTTTTATCTTTTATCTGTAATGGGTGTAGAGGCCATTTACCAAGTTTAACAATAAACAAGAAAATAATAAAGAAGGAAAATAATAACAAGAAAAATAATAACAATAAACCAAGTTTATTAATAACAGTTTCTTGTAAGAGATTGTATCACCATCTGATTACTTCAAGTACGTTTGATTAATTGATTCCGTAACTTTCATTTTTATAAATACACCAGCAACTAGGTTCGATAGCTCAGTTGGTAGAGTGCTTGCAATCCATGCTGAGATCTTAGGCTCGAATCCCAGCGAGGGTGTTAGAAATTTCAAGCCTTTGATAAAATACCGGCGAGGCTTAGATAAAAAGGTCGATAGCTAAGTAGGTAGAGTGCTTGCATTCCATGCCGAGAACTCGGGTTCGAACTTCACTGAGAGCATCAGAAATGATTTCCCGTTTCGGTGTTTATTTCAAACCAACAATACAGCACCGGCAAGGTTTATTAAAAACTGGAAAAAAAACTGTTTGGAAAAACACCCAAATATCTCGCTGATTTAATCAAACCAGTCACCCTCGGCAAAAAAAGCCTAACACTGCGCTCGGCTGAGACTGGAGCCAAATCAAGGATTGAAGAACCTATAAGAAGAGTTAACACATTATTTGGAGAGCGTGCATTTGCAGTTGCTGGCCCTCTGGCCTGGAACCACCTGCCACATCATGTGAGAAAGCTAGAGGACCATGGAAAGTTCCGGAATGCACTGAAGACAAGCAAATTTCTGGCATCGTTTGCACCAGCGCCCTTGGAGTGCCCATCACGAAACGGCGCTATAAAGAAATCATCAACTCATCATCATCATAAAAAAAACAGTTCCAGCCCCCTTGGGAGCTGGGAAACCCAAACATCAATTGAAGTGGTTGGCGTAAGGTTGGCCTCTTTGTGAAAGTAAATAAATGACAAGTCTTTAGTCTGGTGGTTAACGCGTTGGACCCGAAATCGAAAGTGTTTAAGCATTGCGGATTATTATTTTTTGTTTAAAATGTACAATGAACTAGGAAATAATTTTTGGCACCATCGGTGGAGATCGAACTCTAGCCGTCTGAAATTGAACGCAAGCGTTCCACCAACTGAACTATCGACTGAATAACATATTTGTATTTCAGATTTCAATAATCACTGGGTGTCCGGTCGATAGCTCAGTTGGTAGAGTGCTTGCATTCCATGCCGTGAGCTCGGGTTCGAATCCCGCCGAGGGTGTCAGAAATGATTTCCCCTTTCGGTGTTTATTTCAAACCCTAATATAAAATACCGGCAAGGTTTACTCAGCCTTCACAAAAAATGAGTACCAGCCCTCTCGGGAGCTGGGAAACCCCCACTTCAACTGAAGTGGTTGGCGTAAGGCCGGCCCCCTTACCTGTAAAAATAAATAGGTTCAACTCGCCACATGCGACCCCTTCGGCGATAACGCGGCAAGAAGTTACACTATATGTGTAGCTTAGTTGCGTTTTTTTTAGTTGCGTTACTGGGTGATGAACGAGTGTGGTATAAAAGAGAATGAAAGTATATATAAAAAAGCACGATGAGATGGTTTGGACGTCTTGAAAGAATGGATGATGAACGACTAACGAAGAAAGTGTACAGAGGTTTTGTCAGAGGAAAGCATGGACGGGAAAGGAATGGATAGACACAAATAGGTGAGATTGCGAAATAATGGAATAAGAGAAGAGTACGTATGAGGAAAGTGATGAATGTTGAAGAGATGAAAGAGATATGCAAGGACAGAAATAAGTGGAGACGCATCTGTGAAGGTACCGTACCTAGTGGAATGGCGGATGAATACAGTAACAGTAACAGTATTCCAAAAAGTCGAGTAATTTTCGAATATGTGTACTGTTTATGACACTCGAGCCGTCTCGAGTTTGGATCGATAAGAATCGTAGCCCTCAAAGCGTGTAGTCGATAAATTTCGTTACGTTTTTTTTTTGTAGCGTCGTTAAACGATCTCTGTCGGCTTCCTGACGAATCTAACGACGTCCCGCGATACCTCTAACGACCGTTATTCGTTGCGATATCGACTAGGAAAAAATGTCGTAACTGATTTGATAAAAAATGACATAAAAACGTTTTTAGTGTGAGTTCTGTAAGTATGGAGAAAAAAATGAAAGAAGATAACAAAGATTTTTTCTACTCCCATTTGGTAATTTACTAATTACAAAACGGCTAACTCAATCACAATGCTATACATTTCCAAACCCGTTGCGTAATGTGACATTACGCAACTGGTAACGGTGTTGAAATGAAAATGTGCGCATGCGCATTGTCAGAAATGGAACCATTTTTTAATTTCGAGTATCAACCTCGTATGAGGCTATCCTTCTAAGCGACCGATAACAAATTATTATTGGCCGTTCCCATAGCAACCACGTTTAAACGTCAGCCATTAAATGAATATTTTCAATTTATTGATAGTTCCTCCCCACTATGTTCAATCTTTGTTCAAATAAAAATGAATATATTTTATGCATTGAGTCATTAAAAATTGTTAATAGTGTAATAATTCATCAATGTTATTTATCAAAATATTCCAAATTGTAGCTTTCCCTTTTTAGAAGGAAAACAGAAGGCTTGAAAGGAAAATAATGCAAGATATTTGCACCGCAAAAAAAAACAAACTTACACAGTTACTTGGCTATTAGGTCGGTATGAGGTTGACCATCTATGCTGTAAAAACTTGGTTCACTTTGCTAATGACACCCCTGCTTCAGTGGTTGCAGGGCTTATGTTTATTTGAGTTTTGGGTTTGAATGTTAACCCTTATATGCGGCATGTATAAGCGCAACCTTATATGTGGCATAAATTTAAAATGAATCCCAAATGTAATATATCTTTGCAGATTAGATTAGATAATCGAGGGGAATGATAAATTACACGGTTTGACAGAGGTGGGGTATTAATTACTTCAAATGGACAAGTACATTATAATGACTATTATTTACTATTTTGTTATTTATTTCATGGTCGTAGAAAAAGTATTGTATGCCACTGCACGTAATTAGTCTTTGTAACACTCTTGCTGTCTATTGTGCCATTCGGCTGCGCCTCATGGCACAAACTAGCACTCGTGTTACAAAGACTATCATTACTAGGCAGTGGCATAAATAACTATTCCAGCTTAGGAGACAACTTTGAGTATCGATAACGTATACTATTGCTAATGCTATCCCGGCTTCAGGGGAAGGCGACAAGAGTTGCAAGTTTAATGTTCATATGTGTATATTGCCACCTAAAAAGGTACAACTTGTGGAAATTGTGGATAAAACAATTTACTGTGTAAAACTTCTCATAGTAAGTTAACTAACTATAAGGAAGGGATCATTATGAACTTATAAACTATAGGATTTTCAGTCCTTTTTAGGGGTTTTTCTCGTAGAAAATAGAGAATAAGAGTTTTTTAGGGAGAAGTGAACTTTATAAAATATCTCATCCATGATGGTAAGGGCCCTTGAGGTGTGACGCACACAAAAACTGACCTCTTTTGTCATGTATAAAATAATCAAATAAATTATCCTCATGTTTATACAATACATCGATACCTTAAAGGTAAAAATGAATAAGTTACATAATCGGTCCGGTCCGTAGTCCAGTGGTAACACTTCGGACTCGTAAATGGAAGGCTGTGGGTTCGAATCCCGGCGGAGCACAAAAAATATACCATTTATATTTTCAAATTTGCTCTTCGCTGGGTTGAAAAATTCATAAACCTTTACCAAAGACCGGTCATCAAAAGGTCCATCCAGCCTTACAGAAACTGAGTCTTACTTGAGAATTGATTTCTCACGATTTCTCAATTCAGTGAATCAGCACTTATTTAGTTTTACCTTTGAGGTGGAGATATGGATGAAAAGTTGCTAAAATACACAAAATTTTTTACGGAACAAATTTTTTTACGGAACATATTTTCTAAGACACATTTTCAAGACGAATCATTCGAGGTATTTTTTTCGCATCCATTCAATTAACCAGACTGAAAGCAACGCGTCAAGTAGAGGCCAAAAAACTAAGGCAAAAAGAGGCCAGTAATTAGTGTGATGATGATGATGATGAAGGACGGTCAGCCGGCCTGTATTTATCGTCCCCTCAGTGCTTGTTTAGTTTATCTCTATATGTTTTGTAGGTTTTAATTTTTAGCTCTTTAATTGTTTAGTGTTTATTTGTTTTATATATTTGAATGTATCAAATTGCTTGTATTCCTTGACTGACAGGTTGGTATGAGATTGACCACCCATACTGTAAAAAATGGTTCACTTTGCCAATGTCACCCCTGTTTCAGGGAAGGTCATATTGCAGGGCTTATGTTCATTTGAGATTGGGTTTTTTATATTGTAGGTCCACATGCGGCATGTGTGAGCGCGAAATTATACGTGTCTGCTTGTGGGAATGCATTTAATATGAATCTCAAATGATCGATATCTGTGCAGCTTAGATTTAGATTTAGATTTAGCTCACTCAGTGACTGAAGACGTGCCAAACAGCCATTGAAAGGAGGATGCTGGGAATCAGCAAAAAATCAAAGATTGAAGAACCGATAAGAAGAGTTAACACAATGTTTGGAGAGCGTGCATTTGCAGTTGTTGCTGGTCCTCTGGCCTGGAACCACCTGCCACATCATGTGAGAGAGCTAGAGGACCATGGAAAGTTCCGTAATGCACTGAAAACAAGCAAATTTTTGGCATCATTTGCACAAGCGCCCTTGGAGTAACTACATCACGAAACGGCGCTATGAATAAATCATCTACTCATCATCATCATCAGCTTCAGAGACAGGGTTCCAAACCAGGAGATCCGTAGACGCACTGGTGTCACTGATGTCATACAGCGAGTGGCCTGCTTGAAGTGACGCTGAGCTGGTCACATTGCAAGACAATACTATGACAGGTGGCCGGAAGGTTCATCCAGGCCCAGGATGTCCAAGCCAGGAGGGAGGAGAGCCCAACTGAAGCGACTGGACGACATCAAGAGAACCGTAGGCAGAGGATGGCTGAACACAGCAGAGAATGGACAGGGATGGAGAGGATTGGAGGAGGCCTACGTCCAGGAGTGGACTGGGAAAAGCTGAAGAAGAGCATAAGAAGAGTGTTTGTTTGGCTTGACCACAATTTGATGCAAAGATGACTTTTCAATGCAATTGTCTCAAGCATCATATTCTAAACAACCTGAGCTAAGGAAAAAACGTAAAACATGATAATTTGAGAGTGGATTTTAATGTTTTTGAAATCCATTTCCAGTTTTCATACGACACATTGTACTGACCGGTCCGTAGTTCAGTGGCAATACTTCGGACTCTGAATGGAAGGTTGTGGGTTCGAATCCCGGCGGAGCACAAAAAATATACCATTTATATTTTCAAATTTGCTCTTCGCTGGGTTGAAAAATTCATTAGCCTTTACCAATGACAGTTCACCAAAGGTCCATCCAACCTTACAACAACTTGGTCTTGCTTGAGAATTGGCTTTGTAGCGACGACGACCAAGCTCGTAGCTATTGGTAGAACGCTTGCATTCCATGCCGAGAGCAAGAGTTCGATCTCAAGACACATGCAAACATTGCTCACCTATGATGGGCATAATACAGACAAGCACTAAGGGGACGCTATGCCATGAAAATCTCTGTCTATCCTTTCATTGCTTTAATTAAGTCGATTTACCTTTTTTTAAGGTGATAAAAAAAAATACACGTTAAGCAATTATTTAATCCAATTTCTTTGAAAACAGCAATTATGAAAAAAAAAAATTGTATCGACGCAACGCAACTAAGCTACACATATAGTGTAACTTCTTAACGCGTTATCCCAGAAGGGGTCGCATGTGGCGATTCGGATCCTATTTATTTTTACGAGTAAGGGGGCCGGCCTCACACCAACCACTTTCAGTTGAAGCGGGGGTTTCCCAGCTCCCGGGGGGGCTAGTTCTCATTTCTTGTGAAGGCTGAGTAAGCCTTGAGATCGAACCCTTGCTCTCGGCATGGAATGCAAGCATTCCACCAATTGAGCTATCGACCTTTTTACGAGCTAGATCGTCGTCGCTACAAAGCGCCAATTCTCAAGCAAGACTGCTGTAAGGCTGGATGGACCTTTGGTGACCGGTCATTGGTAAAGGTTTATGATTTTTTCAACCCAGCGAAGAGCAAATTTTGAAAATATAAATGGTAAGTATATTTTTTGTGCTCCAACGGGATTCGAGCCCACAACCTTCCATTCAGAGTCCGAAGTATTACCACTGAACTACAGACCTTACGAACCTTTGGAGGTTGGTATGTGGCTGATCACCTATGCTGTAAAAAATGGTTCATTTTGCCAATATCACCCCTGTTTCACGGTCGGTCGGCAAGAGTTACAGCGGATATGTTAATTTGAGATTTGGGTTTTTATGTTGCGACATGTGCAAGCTCGAACATATACGTGTCTGCTTGTGAGAAAGAATATAATGTGAATCCCCAATGCTACACACAGGCCCGGATTAACCTCTCTGGGGGCCCTGGTGCGGGGTAAAGCTCGGGGCCCCCTGTCCTCCCCCCCCTCCATGAAAATACCCCCCCTTCCTTGCTACTTTTCCATAACCTCAAAGATGCATATTTTTTCCGAAAAAAAAGTACGTTGAAGTTTTTTTTGTACAATATTTTTTCGCTTTTGGGGGGCCCCTTGGTAGCGTATGCCTCATACTTACACCCCAAAGATATTTTGTTGTAATGCTTGTAACCTAATTTCTATTAAGTCTGTAATCGGGGACCCCTTTGGTCACAAATGCCCGGAAAGACCTGGGCACTAATATAAATATAAGAGTTTTGTTGGCCCTGTGGAGGGCCTGGTTTGGTTGTACTGCTCAAACCGCCTTTAATACGGGCCTGGCTACACATCTTTGTAACTTAGATTAGAATATTATATTGTGATTATAAATATATATTTGCCTCTACCCAATGCACGAGTGTGGTAATAAGGTACTGTTTTCCTTTATTTTTGTTGTTTTGAATAGAAAAGCTGAAAATTCTTTCTGATTTCATTTCAAGACAAAGTTTGCATATTCAGCTGTGCAAATATCAGGTTGATTTCAACAACAGCTGATTGTAATGCAAATGGTGGTGAGTTTGAGACCCGCAGATGCAAATTAATAATTATTAATTCAAAATATTTTGCATAAAGTTTGATTTTTTTGTCCACCTCAAATTTATTCCAGACTTTCAGTACTTCTTGTCTCTTTTTTTTTCTGAAAGAGAAACTTCATTATTGTTTTACGAACTATGAAATCAAAGTACATACGCGCACCTACACATGTATTATAGTGTGGGTAGAGCAATCTGGGAGTAGTCCATGATGGTGGTAATGCATAGAACGGCGATCTGGTGTGAGTGAGAAATCGAAGAATGATCTGGAATATGCGAGAAAGATCTCTTTTGTATATATATATAGGGACTGCAATGGTGCGGAGAGCGATTTATCGTTCCAAGAATTTTTCCGTGAAGACCAATAAATAATCAGGGATTAGTAATTGTTGTAAATTCTGAACCAAACCGTGTAAAATACATTCTGTTAATTAAAATTGCAGTTTAATTAAAAGAGAGCCCAGTCAAATCGTAACAATTGGATTGTGCAAGGTAAAACTGAATAAGTGCTAATTCAGTGATTTGACAAATCGTGGATAAAACATTTTATTGGGTGTAACTTCTCATAGTAAGTGAACTAATTATAAGGAAGTACTTATAAAACACTTCGTAATTACAGGATTATCACACTTTTTTAGTGTTTTCTCTCGTAGAAAAGAAGAAAAAAGGCACATTTAAATAGTTGCAGTCTAAATGATTTTCAGGAACATTTTTACATTTGGTCGAGTTTTTTTGTACACATGGAAATGCAACTGTGAAGTTCTTTGTTCTCTTTCTTACTAATGACCATTTTCGTAAGTAAGTTGAAACAGATATTATAATGAAATTTTCGTTAAAATAATTTCTAGTCCACAGATATCATAAGTCAACGATGTCACCTCTTTTATAGGGAAGTTCAGCAGGAGTTGCAGGGCTTATGTTCATTTGAGATTGAAGTTTTATTTTGCAAGTACACACACAGGATGTAGAATCGCGAACTTACACGTGTCTGCTTGTGAGAATGCTTGGTTATATGAATTTTAAATGTTAATATACCTTTGCAACTTAGATAATAGATTCATTTCTATGGTTCGATTGGTAGCCCTGTTTACAAAGCTCTTGGGGCATGTATTACCAGCACTTGAAGTAGAAAGCTTTTCGTTTAAACTAAATCATAACGTTAACAAAAAAATGTATCTGAATAAGAATAGCGCCTCTATTGAGTGTTTTATCTTACATACAGTTTATTGGTAAAATGCTATACTTGAGTTGAAACGTAGGCAATGTTTTATACTTGGCGTCATAGCGTACCCGCAGTGCTTGTTTGGCTTATCTACCATTTGATTTAAAGATGACCTTACAATGATATTGTCTTAGGAATCACATTCTACACAATCTGAGCTAAGAAAACAACGTAAAATACGATAATGTGAGAGTTGTTTTGAATATTTAGAAAATCAATTTCCGGTTTTTAAAGATTATAGTTCGGTCGATAGCTCAGTTGGTAAAGCGCTTGCATTCAACGCCGTGAGCTCGGGTTCGAATCCCTTAGAGGGTGTCAGAAATAATTTCTCGTTTCGTTATTTATTTCAAACCCAAAAATAAAATACATGGTTTAGGGGTAATCCCCTAATTCCCTCTTTAATAATAATTATTTATTAAACCTTAAATGGTTTTCATGACTTTGACAGCTGAAAAACTATCTTCCGATTAAAAAAAAAAGAGTTCTGTTTGTTGAAGGCTGTTTAATGAATATATTTTATTCCATTTTCAAATTTTGTACCTACCTACCAGTTTATTTTATTCATTTGACTTCAAACCGAACACATTTTAATGAAATTTAAATATGGAACAAAATCTGTCATTAGATGAAGTTGGAAATGATCAATTCCCATATAAACCGACGTTCAGCATTTCACAAATTAAAACATGTTCTGCGATATTTTACCAACTCTTTTGTACGCTAAAACCTTTCCCAGATTACATAATTTATTCGGAAACAAAAGACAGCCAAAACCGTTTAGTCCTTTACCATTTTATCTGGTTACCAACGAACGGTTTTCCGGTTTTATAATATAGAATATGCTCTTCGCTAGGTAAAAAAAAACATATACCTGTACTAAAGACCGGTCACTAAAGGTCCATCTAGTCCAACCAATTGAGAATCGGCGCTTTTTACAGCGACGACCAAGCTCGCAGAGGGCTTTTGAGGTGTGATACACACAAAAACAGCGCTCACCAAATAAACCATCCTAATATTATTATTATTACACACACAAACATTGCTTATGGGCAATTAATTCTTATGAACATAAGACAAACAAGCACTATGGGAACGATATGTACATATATAAGATTGACAAACAAGTGGATAAAGGGACAGAGAGAAGTAGAGAAAGAGAGGAATAGAGAGGAATAGAGAGAGATAGAGGCTCTTCTGTGGCCTCAGGACAATCCCAAAGGACGAGAGACGAAACTATAGGAATAAATAAATGTACGAATATTCTGCAACTTCATCAAAGCTTACTTTTTATTTTGAATAAAATAATCCCTTATTTATGCATATACAATACATGTAGGTATTATATTTTCCAATATAAATATAAATTATTATGCTGTTAACAAATAGATTTTATTTTAAAATCATTTGATTATTTTATTTATTGGCATATTGTTACCGACTTTGATGTATGGAAGTGAAGCATGGACGATAGCGAAATGAGTAAAGTATGTACGGTGGAAATGAAGCATTTGAGAAGTATGACAGGAAAAACTTTGAGGGATAGAGTTAGGAATGAATGGGTAAAAAAATAATGTAATTTGAAAGAGGATGTGAAAGTTAAAGTACAAAAGAATGTGATGAGATGGTTTGGGCATGTGGAAAGAATGAAAGATGATAGACTGACAAAGTATGTATACAAAGAAAGTGTGAAAGGAAAAAGAGGGAAGGGACGGCCGAGAAAAGTATGGAGTGATCAGATTGAGGAGATTGTGAAAGAATGGGATATACAAAGTGAGCGTAAAAGAAGAAAATGCATGAAAAAGGTGATGGATATGAAGGAATTGAAAGAGGTATGTCAGGATAGGAAAAAATGGAGGCAACTCTGCAGAGGCTCTGGCCACCCCTAGCGGAATGGCGACAGAGTTACAGTTACAGTACATTGATATGTAGTAGCCAAAATCTTTATGGAAGCTGCATAGGTATATAAACATTAACAATGTATACGTTTTGCCGTTTTCTCTATAATTTTTTAAGTTAAAGTTTGTTTTCTGTAGTTTATGATGTCCATACATGTTATAATTTGTTGATTTTAAAAATGTAATTTTTGTTGTGTATGTTCCTTGACTTATAGGCTGGTATGCGGCTGACCACCCATGCTGTAGAAAATGGTTCACTTTGCCAATGTCACCCTTGTTTCAGGGAAGGTCGGCAGGAGTTGCAGAGTGTATGTTCATTTGAGATTCACGCGGTTCGCGCTTAAACATGCCACATGTGGACTTACAATATAAAAACCTGAATCTCAAATGAACATTCACCCTTCAACTCTTGCCGACCTTCCCTGAAACAAGGATGACATTGGAAATGTGAACCATCTTCTACAGCATGGGTGGTCAGCCGCATATCAGTCAAGGCCTATAAGTCAAGGAACTTGCGTTTTGTTTTTTGGGGTTCACTCAAGCCACTATTGCCTCACACCAAGAGACGTTTAAAATTGGGTAAGCGCAGCAGAGATATAACATACTGGTTATATATTTCATTTAGTGTCACTTTTCCGATAATCGCTTGGAAGGGGGATGGATGTATCAAAAGTATGCATGTGTGAAGGAGATAGATAGCAAAAAAGACATCGTTCACGAATGGTGTATGTTGTGCGCTCGTATGAGTTTGACAGAAAATAATAATAATCTATGACAGATATCATCGACAGTGAGGGTTGATAGCAGTGCTTTGACAAGTTGACACAACAACCGCGTCAAAAAACAAAAATGAAGCTATGTCAAAGTGACAGTGAATTAAAATAAGATTGTTAAGTTTTTTAACATATCTCACATAATTTTCAAGAAAACATTCACTCTCCTTTACTGTTGTGAATTTGTTCACTCTACTCGTAAACCAGTGATAAAACATCGTTTTCCCTGCATTTATTAATTAACTTTGGTATCAAACGAAAGGTGCATTTATCTGAGAATCCATGTTATCCTAATATGTCACTTATTCAGTTTTACCTTTAAGGTATCGATTTTTCAAAATATATTGTTTTTTTGTGCTCCGCCGGGAATCGCACTCACGACCTTCCGATTACGAGTCTGATGTGCTACCATTAGACCACGGACCGAACCCATATTTTAATGTTTTTCATTTTGCAATTATTTTTTAATTAATACAATGGTCTGCTATTAAACCACTCCTAGAATGTTTTTGTCGTTATGTAATTTTGTTATTACCGCATGTTTAATTTCAACCTAGTTTTACAGAAATTCATTAACTATGACATCATGTTTTAAAATCTCATTAATAACAATAAAATAAATAGTCTAATAATCAGTTTAAGTACAAGCCCTGAAGAAGTCAGTCGTATGTTACTGACGAAACGTAGCAGCCTTCCAAAAAGAATAAATCAGCCTACAAAAGAATTATTGAACATGGTCTACAAGCCCGGAAAGATGGATTCTACATCCTTATCATCATCATATAAAATAAATATTTGTTCCGGTCGATAGCTCAGTTGGTAGTATGCTTACATTACATGCCGTGAGCTCGGGTTCAAATCCCTCCGAGGGTGTCAGAAATGATTTCCCGTTTCGGTGTTTATTTCAAACCCAAAATAATATTATATCCTGGTTAACGTTAGTCTTCCCAAGAAATAAGTACCAGCACCCTCGGGAGCTGGGACAACCCCGCTTCAACTGAAGTGGTTTAGCGTAGGACTGGACTACCGGTCCGATAGCTCAGTTGGTAGAGTGCTTGCATTACATGCCGAGAGTTCGGGGTCTAATCCCATCGAGGGTGTCAGAAGTGATTTCCCGTTTCGGTGTTTATTTCAAACCCAAAACAATATAATATCATTGTTTACGTTAGTCTTCACAAGAAATGAGTACCAGCACACTATGTGAGTGTGGAGCTCAGGAAACAATGGAGCACCTGCGGTGTTGTCCCTCCTGTCCGACAAGCTGCTCCATGGATGATCTCTTTGCGGGAAACCAAAGAGCTGTAGACATTGCTCGTTACTGGGCCAATACGGTGTGAAGCTGACACGAAGAAGAAGTACCAGCACCCTCGGGAGCTGGCACAACCCCGCTTTAACTGAAGTGGTTTAGCGTAGGCCGGATCCATTCACTGTAAAAATAAATAGGTAGTTGGGCTCTCAAAGCTCGCGTTAAATTTTCTCATCGAAAAAAATGTACATTACAGAGATGGGCGTTAATGTGTGTGAATGATGGTCTATTCTGTACCCATGAAAAGTAAAATAAAGCTGTTGAGAACAGACACCAAATTCGTCTCCCCCCAGTGCTTGTTTGGCTTATGCACCATTTGATTCAAAGATGACCTTTCAATGAAATTGTCTTAAGAATCCCATTTCACACAAACTGATTCCACTAAAGCTCTCTGCTATACGCTAGAAACCAATTTTAGGTAGACACTGTTGATGGATGTCGTGGAAGAGGAAGACCGAGAAAGGTATGGATGGACCAAATTTTCGAAATAGCGAGTGAATGGGATATCCAGAGTCATAATAAAAGTAGAGCTTGTATGAAAAAGGTTATGACTCTGGATGAAATGAAAGAAGTATGCAAGGACATGAAGAAGTGGCGGCTAATCTGTAACGCTGATTTGTAATGTTAGTTTATATTAGTTTGCTACATTACATTTTTTGCATAAGAATTTTTTGACTTTTTTGTATAGATTTATTTTTAAGGTTTTGTTGTTGTTTTTTTTTTTTTTTTTTTACTTAAATGTTATTTATTACTCGTATTCCTTGACTTATAGGTTGGTATGAGGCTGACCACCCATACTGTAAAAAATGGTTCACTTTGCCAATGTCACCCCTGTTTCAGGGAATGTCGGCAAGAGTTGCAGGGCTTATGTTCATTTGAGGTTTGGATTTTATTTGTAAGTACACAATCAGCATTTGTAAGCGCGAACTACACGTGTTTGTTTGTGGACATACATCTGAGAGCTTTGAATGAATATATCCTTGCAACTTAGATTATATAGACTACACATTTCGAATGTTGAAAATCTTGGGGAATAAAATACACCGTCTGAGTGATTGTTTCTCTGTGTTAACCAGAGTAACATTGGGTATCTTACCTAGATGCGTGCGGAATGATGTCTCAGAGTAAAAACCATGAAATATCTGTCTCTCTGAGAGCTTTGCGTTGTACCTCCTTCAGAGCAATTTTGGCCCTTTATATCTGTTCATCTATATGTACACGCTAGCTACAATATATGCTCGGCACTCAAAAACTTAGTTCACATACTTACGTTGCTACTAGCGCTACTTAGCTATACATATAGGGCGACTTCTTGCCGCGTCGCATGCGGCGAGTGGAATCTATTTATCACAAGCGCTCTTCTGCTAAATTCCTTACGACCTTAAGGTGACGTGATAGCGATTCGTGTCCAAAAATAAGATGTACTGTGATTTATTTTTATATATCGCTCCCCCAGTTCTTGTTTACCGTATACGCCAATCTTGTCAAATATGACTTTTGCATGCAGTTGTCTTATGAATCAAATTCTACACAATCTGAGCTAAGAAAAACCGTAAAACTCGATAATGTGAGAGTTCTTTTAAATAATTTTAAAATAATTTTCTTGTTTTTATAAGACACATTGGTCCAGTACACACGCAAACATTGCTCATGTTAAATTTTCTCAATGGCAAACAAGAACTAAGGCAGCGATATGGAGTTTTCGGAAGCGCTAGCGAGTTCCGACTTGAATTGATATCCAGAGTGTAAGGAATTTAGCAGAATAGCGCTTCTTAACTGTAAATAGGAGACATCCTTGATCCGATTCAAATCCCAGAAGCATGAAGTTCTTGAGCGACCCTTTAGCTTGTTAGGTTAAGGTTGGAATTACGGTCGTTTGGCATATTTACAATAATAATAACTACACAGTAAAAAAATATGAATCGGGTATCGCGAGTTCATCCTCAGTCGTCGTAGAGAGAGGGTGTCTCCTGAAGACGTTAGCTACGTCGCTAACGAAACGTCGAGAATAATGTAAGTTCTCTTATAACGGTTCGTCTAATCTAATCTAATCTTAGTTGCTAATATATGTTACATTGGAGATTCACATTACATGCATTCTCGCAACCAGACACGCACAAGTTCGCGCTTGCACATGCCTCATGTGAACCTACAACATATAAACCAAATCTCAAATGGACATACACCCTGCAACTCTTGCCGTCCTTCCCTGAAACAGGGGTGACATTGGCAAATTGAACTATTTTTACAGAATGGGTGGTCAGCCGCATACCAACCTATAAGTCAAGGAACATATACGACAAATTACATTTTTTTAAATCAATAAATAATAATATATATTATGGACATCAAAAACTAAAACATACAACAAATTTCACTTTAATAAACCCTAGCCGTCAACATTATAGATCAACCGCCATTTCTTTTTATCCTTATATACTTCTTTCATTTCCTCCAGAGTCATAAACTTCTTCATACAAGCTCTTCTTTTATTATGACTCTGGATATTCCATTCATTCTTAATTTCGGATATTTGGTCCATCTATATCTTTCTCGGTCTTCCTCTACCACGACATCCATTTATTCTACCAACATATACTTTCTTCGTCAGTCTTTCCTCATTCATTCTCTCCATATGCCCATACCATCTCAACAAACTTCTTTTAATCTTCACTTTCACACTTTCTCTTGCACCACATTCTTCTCTTACAAAAGCATTCCTCACCCTGTCACTCCGTTTTTTCCCAATCATACTTCTTAGAAAGTCCATTTCAACAGTATGGACTTTACTAATTTCACTTTCATTCACCTAATATCCGATTAATAAATTTCAACTGTGTAGTTATTATTAATGGAAAACAAGATCTCTTACCTTGATTTGTTCAACAAGTTCTATTTCAGTCTTGTCTTTGACGGACTTTAATATAATACAATTATATTTCATTAGTATGTAGATTAGAGGATGGACTAATTTGCTTATCTAACGCCGTCCTAACATAATATTGTCTTTTCATCTACATCTCCTTGTAGATTAATAGATTACTCCCGGAATAGATTGGATCGATGATACTCAACCTTTTTTGTCTTCGGGCCACATTCATACATTTGATAAGCTACGCGGGCCGCAACACTATACTGGTGTGACGAAAAAAATCATGAAATACCCTACAAATTTGAGATTTAAAAAATTATAAAGTAAAACAGAATAATAATAGTACATATCATTTATTATTATCAGCATACGGTAACTCAAAAATTACTTTACTTTACTTTCTTCGGCTCATAAGCCTTGAAGGCTCACGGCCTCCCGCACCACAATCCTCCAGGACTCTCTGTCTTGTACTGCTTCCCTCCACGGTCCCCTCACTCCCAGAACTTCGGCGTCGGCTTCAACGTTGTCTGTCCACCGCATCCTGGGACGTCCGAGTGGTCTAACACCTGAGGGGGCACCATCCAAGACTGTTCTGATGATCCTGGAGTCCTCTGCACGTGCTACATGTCCGGCCCACTGGAGTCTTCTTGATTTCATTACCGACACTATGTTTGGATCTTGAAACACGGACATCAGTACCCTTAGTACGAGTTGCAAAACTTGAGTAATGTAAAGTTTACGGCAATTAATAAAGAGTGATTTCCCCCAAAATCTGCCGTTTTTGTTTGTTTGAACTTGATTTTCTTCATCACTGTAACTCTTTTGCTAAGACCACAAAGAAAAAGAAACAAAACGAGGCAGATTTTGGGAGAAATCACGCTTTAATATTTTCCGTAAACTTTACTTTTGTCAAGTTTTGCTACTGAAGTAGCGAGCAGAACTCCGAAGAAGTCGCCCACAGAGGAGACGAAACGTAAGCTGAAAGTCTTCAAGAAAGTCTTCAAGAAAGAATAAATAGAAAAAAGAAGAAGACAAGCAAAAACATGGACCACGGTCAAAACCCGGAACCAAAAAATCAAGCATCTAGATCCGGCCGTGAAAGCCTAAAAACATCTCTTATAACGGTTCGTGAAATATCCGATCAATTTTTTTTAACTGTGTACTTAGTTGTAATTATGGTAAATATGTCAAACGACCGTAATTCCAACCTAAACCTAGTTAATGAATACGTTAGGTTGTCATATTATAATGTTTTGTCAATTTTATTCATCCATGGAAAATACAAAATATTGCACGTCATATTTAAATAAACTGTATACATTTTAGTGGAAAGCACACCTTCTGAAATATTTTTAAAGCTGTTTAGCTTGGACGCGAACCACATTTTCTTTCAGTGACTTTTCAGTTGTGAATAAAAACTTTCAATATTTTCACATAGAGCACTCTATTACTGTGGTGAAAAATTTCTCTGTCTTTTTTTGTGATAAATACATGATTGAAATTCTAAGCCCCAAATCCACCAATCTATAATCTGCGTTGCAAAGACATATAAACATTAAAAATTCATATTCAATGCATGCTCACAAACAGACACGTGTAATGTCGTGCTTACAAGTGCCGCAAGAGTACCTACTTAGAAATTAATATCCGAATCTCAAATGATCATAGCCCTGCAACTTTTGCCGACCTTCCCTGAAATCGGGGTGGCATTGGCAAAAGTGAGCCAAGTTATAAGAGCATGGGGGATCAGCCTCATACACCATTCCCGAATACAGGTTTTTCTAGTTCAGGCAAACGTCTTATTAAATTTAAAAGGATAATTTATGTTTGTGACTGTGTATGTATTGATAGTAGAAGTTCGTAGGGACGTATGTGAAACATTGCTTTGGTAAAATCCATTATGGAAGTATCTACTATGTTCGAGAACATGCAAGAATCTTCTCTTTTGTAGTTATAAAAAAGATTAAAGATTCTGCGGGACAGCTGAGTCGCTTAGATCATTGTAACGCGTACACTACTATTAGCAGAGAGTGAACAGTAAACAGTACACTGTAGCCTATATTGTGAAAATTAAATATTGTGTAATAAATTTAAATCGCAATGGAATTAAAAGAACCGCAAGTCAAATCATTACAGTATATATACATATATATATTATGTATGCATGTTCCCTATGAACTCCTAAACCGCTCATCCAATTTTAATGATTTTTTCAGGAAACGTGTAAAATATTTTTATGATGGTTTGTGTGAAGCTTGGCATCGATCAAATGAAAGGCAATTCCCTATTTCCGATTTCCCAGCAACGCGGTCGGTAAGATCTGAAACCACTCAACAGAAGGGACTATATTTACTTCAAATATTTACATTGAAACCTTTGGGATGGTTAGTTCATAATAATTATAATGATAAAATGATGTAGAAAGGTCCTTTCTTTCCCATTAAACCTGACTGAGCAATACGTGTCAGGGTATAGATAGTATTTTAATCTAAACATTATTTTTATATTAACAAAAAAATCTGCCATTTTCAATTGAATTTTGATGTTTTTATTAACTTTCAAGTCGATACTGATCTAATCTAATCTAAGTTGCAAATATATGTTACATAAAAGATTCACATTATATACATTTTCACAAGGAGACATGTATAAGTTCGCGCTTAAACATGCCGCATGTGGACTACAATATTAAAACCTAATCCGAAATGAACAAACACCCTGCAACTCTTGCCGATCTGCCCTGAAACAGGGGTGACATTGGCAAAGTAAACCATTTTATACAGCATGGGTGGTCAACCGCATAACTATAAGTCAAAGAAGATACACAACAAATTAAATTTTGAATATCAATAAATAATAACATGTACGTATGGACATCAAAAATGAAAACAGAAAACCAAATTCTGATTTAAAAAATCCTAGCCGCCGATATTATTAGATCAACCGCCATTTCTTTCTGTCCTTACATACTTCTTTCATTTCATCCAGAGTCATAACCTTCTTCATACAAGGACTCCTTTTTTTATGACTCTGGATATTCCATTCATTCGCAATTTCGGAAATTTGGTCCATCCATACCTACCTTAAAGGTAAAACTGAATAAGTGATATATTAAGCTAACATGGGTTTCTCAGATAAATGCTAGTTTTTTCCTATTTTCTATGAGAGAAAACACTAAAAAATAGTGACAATCCTATAGTTTATAAGTTTGTCATGAGTGTTTTCTTGCCATTAGTTCACTTACTATGAGAAGTTACTCCCAATAAAATTATTTACGCACAATTTCTCAAATCAGTGAATCAGCACTCATTTAGTTTTACCTTTAAGGTGGCGATATAATGATGTAAAATGTAGGTACTTGGTCATATTTTCTTTGAGTTTATTTCATGTGTTCACGTGTACATATACATTTAACTTGGTGTAGAGCCATCTTTTGAAATATTTTATAAGTAAAACTTCAAACAGAGATTTGATGTGTGTGCTTAGAACTTACCGGTTGCCTTGCCTACATCATTTTGTAAGGGAGCTAGTAAAATGATCGAGTCTACAATCTAACAATTGCAAAAAAATATATGATAGATTTAAGGCTCATCTTAAATGTACGCCCACAAGCAGGCACATATAAGCACACTCTTACACAATATACTGCAAGTGTACATAAAAATAAACCAAACCTCACATGGGCATAAGCTTTGCAAATCCCTTCGCTTTTCCCTTAAAACGGGGTGGTATTGGTAAAATTGAACCAAGTTTTTACAGCATGGGGGGTCATTTTTTACTACTCAAATAAATAATTTAATATTAGGATGATTTATTTGCTGAGCGCTGCTTTGTCGTCACTAAGAAAGCGTCAACTCTAAAGCAAGACCCAGCTGCTTTAAATCTAATTGGATCTTTCGTGAGCGATCTTTGGTAAGAAATATGACCGTTACCCAACGATGAACGTATTTTAAAAATCAATTGTTTTTTATGCTTTTTTGTCTATGGTTGCAGGCCGTTAATTATTTTATTCCTGTCGCCAATTATTAGCCCTGCCTATCCTTACCTACTCACCTTGTGACAATAAAATTGTATCGAGGTTCTATAATCTATAATCTTTAATCTAAGTTGCAAGGATATATTCATTCAAAGCTCTCAGATGTATGCCCACAAACACACGTGTAGTTCGCGCTTACAAATGCTGATTGTATACTTTACTTGTATACAAATAAAATTGTATGCAAATATTTTATTTTAATGGATTTTATTTGTATACAAATAAGATTGTATACAAATAAAATCCAAACCTCAAATGAACATACGCCCTGCAACTCTTGCCGACATTCCTTGAAACAGGGGTGACATTGGCAAAGTGAACCATTTTTTACAGTATGGGTGGTCAGCCTCATGCCAACCTATAAGTCAAGGAATAAGTTCAGTGCTTGTTAATTCTCGAGTGCGAAGAGACGTGTCTCGTCTCTTCGGCTGCATCACTAGTCACGCGCAGTCGACAGGGAGAACCAAATAAAAGAAGATCATTCGAGAGTGAGGTGAGTCCTTTCTGATAAGTCCTTGTCTGCTATCCTTGTTCCCTGATGGTCTGCGACTCTGACAAATTTGACTGTGATCAGTTTTTCTTAAATGTCTTAATAAATCTAGAAATAACACTCTTACTTCAATCTCATTTCTCTACGCACATGATGGAGTCAAACTTGGCTCCACCAGTGCCCTTCCTGGAATCAAACCCACAGCTTTCCGATTACGAGTAGATACTGGATAGTGTTAACCACTTCCCCAAAATCTATAATAATAGTCAAATACGTTAAAGTTTTCTATGTTTAATTATTTTTTTAAGTTGCTACTATCTCGAATTACTAGACTTCATGTTTTACCATGTACGCAAGTCGACCACTTTCTCATAAGTGTAATATTTGTGAGCAAAGGTAGCAGAATCCTTAATACAAGCAAAACTCATGTAAGAGGTGCAAGAGCCAGCGGTAAATACAAGCAAACATGGACCTTGGGGAAACTGCAAGACGGCTTAGAATGCTTTGAAATAAGGCGTGCTAGATGTTTACTTGTGAAACAGAAATTTACCTAAGGATTTAAGAATGACGACGCCTTGAATACATGGATATGAAATACAGAAAAAGTTAAATAAAATTTAGAAGTTTTTTTTCTTAATTACCTACTCTAATTGCTCCTTGAATTGTAAGTTGGTATGAGGCTGACCACATATACTGTATATATTGGTGCACTTTCTCTCATCGACTTAAAATATCTGTGGACTAGAAAATATTTTAACGAAAATATAAACTAAATCGGTTTCAACTAACTGAACCGTAAATAGTCCTTAGTTAGAAAGAGAACAAAGACATGTTGCAAGCATTCTGCAGATCTGTTGTAACTCTATGGTTGTACGAAAAAAAACTTCAGTGTAACTACAAAATCATTCCAGAAAGTTGGCAGCATTGAAATTTATGCCTGCGTGAACGCTGTACGCACGCGTTATAAATGTTTTGATGTGTTTTGGTCGATAAAATTGTCAATTTTTAAAGAAAAATGCATTGTTATATAAAAATTGAAGTATGCATCTTAAATGTTAAAATACATTTTTTCAGCATACATTTGCAATTTAACAGAAAAGTTTTTTTTACAGTATAGGTAGGTTAAAATATCTTCTTTCTCTTTGCCTTATTCCATCATTTGGGGTAGGCCCTCCTTGTTCGAAGACGCCAAACTTTTCTATCCTGGCTCATCTCCTCTGTCAGGTTTCCCTTTTGCATTTCTTTTTCAATATTGGCCCGCCATGTTGTCACTGGGCGGCCTCTGCCTTTTGGTCCTGTGGGAATGCTGAGGGCTTTTTGGACAATATGTTCATTGTCTCTTCGCATCACATGGCCGAACCCCCGGAATTGGGATTCTCTAATCCTGTCTGTTATTGGGGCAACCTTAAAGCTACCCCTCACGTATTCGTTCCTTATGTGGTCAAGCCTAGTGACGCCTCCAGCCCACCTCAGCATTGTCATCTCGGCAGCATGGACTTGCCGTTCATGGACGTTTTTGCAAGTCCAGCATTCTGCTCCATATTGCATGGCGGGCCTTACTGCCGTCTTGTAGACCTTGCCCTTAGGTAGGTTAAAATATATCTCATCTAAATCTAAATCTAAGCTGCAACGATATGTATCATTTGAGATTCATATTAAATGCATTCCCACAAGCAGACATGCATAATTTCGCGCTTACACATGCCGCATGTGGACCTACAATATAAAAAACCCAATCTCAAATGAACATAAGCCCTGCAACTCTTGCTGACCTTCCCTGAAGCAGGGGTGACATTGGCAAAGTGAACCGTTTTTTTACAGTATGGGTGGTCAGCCGCATACCAACCTATCAGTCAAGGAAATGCCAACCCATAATAATAATAATATTATGATGATTAAATAGGTGAGCGCGGTTTTTGTGTGAATCACACCTCAAGAGCCCTTTGCGAGCTTGGTCGTCACTAAAGAAAGCGCCAATTCTCAATCAAGACAAAAATGCTGTAAGGCTGGGTACATCTTCGAGGGGAGGAAAGAGCAGGACAGGGCAAGCTTCAGGAGGAAGTTGAAGACGCACCCGTCTCAAAAGCGAATATTTGAACATATTTTTTTGCTCCGCCGTGATTCAAACCCACGACCTTCCATTTACGAGTCTGAAGCGTTTTCACCAGACCAAAGACCGGTCAAACCTTTAAGTCTAAGCTAAGAGTTTTATAGCAGCTTAAAAATAAGTTTTAATAACTTTCTCACTAATTGTGACGCTTATAACTTTCTTTAATGTTCTAGAAGGTACCTTAGCAATTAAGTAAAATGTTCGCCATATAGTTCTACCCTGCTTAATAATACAGTAGCAGACCTGTTGTATAACGAATATTCCTATAACGAATGAATGTATGTCTGTAACGATGAATTGCGTCCTTTATTGTGTCGAGACTGGATTATTGCAATGGTCTGTTCTGGGGTCTTCCAAGGTTTCAGCAGTCTAGACTGCAGTCCGTCTTTAATGCTGCAGCCAAATTACTTTTAGGAGGACGAAAAACTGATCATGTCTCTCCTCTGTTGCGGCGCCTTCATTGGCTGCGGGTCCCAAAAAGGAATGAGTACAAAATATGTGTTTCTTTTAATACCCTCAGAGGAGTTGCCCCATCGTACTTGTGTGAAGTGTGCAGAGTCGACCAGATAGGTGGAAAACGATGCACTCTTCGTTCTGCACAGAGTGACGCCGTAAATAGGCTTCAACTGCCTCTTCGACGGAACAGAACCGGTTTCGGAGACAGGGCTTTTAGTTCGGCTGGTCCATCCTGCTGGAACAGTCTACCTCTGGAGTTGAGAACAGAGACCAGTGTTGGCAGTTTCAGGAAGTTGCTTAAGACACGTTTGTTTAACAGAAGCTTCAACACATAAAAGCGCCCTTGGGGTAGCTATGTAGTGCCACTAAACGGCGCTGTATACAAATTGTCCAATTATTATTATTATTATTATGAAGTGAGTGAAAGATTGTTATGATTTTTGGGCTCAATTTCACAAAAACTTTGTTCGATTTATTTCACACAATTTGGTTTATGATTCCGTTCACATTAGGTTCGTTCACAGAGTACTGTATTGCACTTCTGTATTTTATTGCTCGCCTTGCATTACCTACAAGTCTTACACTGGAGACAATTTTTCACTTTTTTATATATAGCATGAGAATGGTTCTTGAGACATTGGGAACTGGAACATGTGAGATTTGACAGAATATTCGAGCAAAGATTCACACAATCGAACAATTTAATTTAATTTAATTATTTAAAAACCTACATCTAGAGACACAGATACTCTCACACAAGTAAAACACACACTGACACACAATCACACATTCGTAACAGTATGTCTTTTTAATCAATATCAAGTCGGTGTTATGACAATGAGAGTCAAGTTCCTATTCTTGACTAGCGTATTTGGAACAGAATAACGTTGGTTCGAATCACGCTTGGCCCTTTAAAACCATAACTTCGACCCTGGTTCAATAGCTGTCATTTGGCTGTCATTGCATGCACACAAACTTCTCCTGTCAAAAACATCCGGCCAGGCAAAATAGGTTGGTGAATTGCATTGCTATTGCGACATCTATGAATAAATGTACCTACAAACTTCGACCTCGAGCAAACAACAATAATTCGACAGTTCGTGCTTCTTCCTTGTAGAAGACAAAGTCTCCTGAAGACGTCGGATATGACTCCGACGAAACGTAGAGAGAAAATCGTTCATCTCTTTACACACGGTCAGTAACATCCGTTTTTTTTCATTCCAAAAAAATTGCATTCCCCTTCACAAATCTATTTAAAAAAAAAGTTTTGTTTTACAAGTAGGTACTATTGCATATAACGCCCAGGCGCTTTTGGCCTTTATCCAGGCATCGTCAGGAAGTGATTGAACTTTGCTCCATAATAATCGAAATAGCAATAAACTTATTTCTCGATTTATTTAAACAAATATTTTTTTTTTTTCTTTTTGCACAACGAAGGTTCGCTATAACGATATAACAAGGCCCATTACTGACTGTCGTTATAGACAAATTACTTGGCAATAATTATAAGGAAAAAGTTTTCGAGTTATGCCATCCAAATAATTTTGTAGAATGAGAGAAGAAACGAAAGAAGAAGTGAGTGCTTGAAAGTAAAATTATAAAAAGGAAACGAGTATGAAGGACGTTCTCGAAAACAAGAAAAAAATTGCGAGTTTGAATAGCCGAGATACTTATTAAGGAATCGTCTTCCCAGTGCTTGTTTGGCTTATCTGCCATTTGTTAGGCTTAGGTTGGAATTACGTTCGTTTAAGATATTCACAATAATTAAAACTACACAGTTAAAAAAAATGATCGGATATTACACGAACCGTTTGAAGAGAACCTACATGATTCTCGACGTTTCGTTAGCGATGTAGCTAATGTCTTCAGGAGACACCCTCTCTGAACGAAGACTGACAAATCTAGTCATAATTACTACCTTCGCTCGAAGGTATGCCGTGATTTGTGACAATTATTGTATCCAGGAAAAAATATTTCATCCTCAGTCGTCGTGCAGAGAGGGTATCTCCTGAAGACGTTGGCTACGTCGCTAACAAAACGTCGAGAATAATGTAAGTTTTCTAATAAATGTTCGGGTAAAAAAAAAAAAAAAAAAATTAGGCTGATTTATTTGGTGAGCGCTGTTTTTGTGTGTATCTCACCTCAAGAGCCCTCTGCGAGCTTGGTCGTCGCCGTAGAAAGCGCCAACTCTCAAGCAAGACCCAGTTGTTGTAAGGCTGGATGGACCTTTCGATGACCGGTCTTTGGTAGAGGTTTATGAATTTTTCAACCCAGCGAAGAGCAAATTTGAAAATATAAATGGTATATTTTTTGTGCTCCGCCGGGATTCGAGCCCACGAACTTCCAGTTACGAGTCCGAAGTGTTACCACTGAACTACGGACTGGTCACGCAATGACACGAAAATGCCTGTTAACCTGAAACGCAAGGTCTTTGAGTCATGCGTGCTTCCAGTATCCACCTATGGCTTGGAAATAAATGGGCTCACTCAGTACAGCGCCAACAGACTGAGGACGTGCCAAAGAGCCATTGAAAGGACGATGCTGGGAATGAGTCTCAGAGACAGGGTTCCAAACCAGGAGATCCGTAGACGCACTGGTGCCATAAATGTCATGCAGAGAGTAGTGTGCTTAAACTGGCGCTTGGCTGGTCACGTTGCAAGGCAGGACCATGACAGGTGACCTAAAAGGATCGTCCAGTGAATACCAAGTATGTCTGGGTGAACCCAGCTGAGGTGGCTGGATGACATCAAAAGAACTGCAGGTAGAGGATGGCTGAACACAGCAGCCGATAGGCAGGGATGGAGAAGATTGGAGGAGGCATACGTCCAGGAGAGGCTGAGGAAGAAGAAGGACATAGGATAAACAAGCACTAAGGGGACGAAATAACAAATATTTGTGTTTTTTTTTTGTATTTGATTTTTGTATCGGAGAGTTTTTCCGTTTTGAACTTTTTTCCAATACTTATTTCTCAGCTTAATTATTTGTAAATTCTTGATAAGTAGCTGTGAAAAAATATCGGATTTTATTTCATCAAAGATTGTTTTTGTAGTTTTTCTTTGTTTTCAAACATTCACACATAAAAATATAAAAATTATTTTGCTATGTTTCTTGACAAATGGTTTGGTATGGAGATGACCTCCATGCTGTAACAACTTGGTTCTCATCAAGCTCTCATCAAGAGCATCTTCATCATCATACTTCACGCTAAAGAAGCCCATCGTAGAAATGGGCGAAACGACCGGAAGCTCCAACTCCCACAGTCTATCTATAATCTAAGTTGCAGAGATATATTAACATTTAAGGCTCTCAAATGCATGCCCACAAACAAACACGTGTAGTTCGCGCTTACAAATGCTGAATGTGTACCTACTTACAAATAAAATTCAGACCACTAAGGAACATAAGCTCTGTAACTTTTTCCGACCTTCCCTAACACAAGGGGGACACTGGCAAAATGAACATCTTTTTACTGTATTGGTAGTCAGCCTCATACCATACCAAACTATAAGTCAAGGAATCGGCCACGGCAACAAATCCCGGAAAACATCACTCCAGCAACTTGGTTCACTTTTGCCAATACCACTTCGGTTTCAGGGAAAAACGAGAGGAGTCGCAAAGTTTATGTTCAAGTGAGCCTTGGCTTATTTCGTATGTTCACAGGCAGCATGTGTAAGCGCAAACTCATAATATGTGCCTGCCTGTGGGCATGTCATAAATGTCATATATGCAACTTACATTATAAATTTGATGAAGATTCATTTGAAGAACGCTGTTTTTGTGTGAATCACACCTCAAAAGCCCTATGCAAGCTTGGTCGTCGCTATGGAAAGCGCTAATTTTCCAGCAAGACCCAGTTGCTGTAAATTCTATTTGAAAATGAAATGTATTTTTTTTTCTCTATTTTATGATTGGATTCCAATACATAAACTTTCGAATGCGAGTCTGCAGCCTTATCAACTAGACTACGGACCGATCGGATAACCATCAAGCAAGCAATATTATTGTTTGTTTATTTCTAAAATGTGATTTGTTGTGTATATTCCTTAACTTGTAGGTTGGTATGCGGCTGACCACCCATGCTGTAAAAAATGGTACACTTTGCCAATGTCACCCCTATTTCAGGGAAGGTCGGTAAGAGTTGCAGGGTGTATGTCCATTTGAGATTTAGTTTTTGTGTTGTAAGTTCACATGCGGCATGCACAAGCGCGAACTTGCACGTGTCTGCTTGTGAGAATGCATGTAATGTGAATCCCCAATGTTACACATCTTTGCAGCTTAGATTAGATAAGAAGCAACGAAAATACAAAAAAAAAAAACTGTAATTTTTTCACAAAATATCAAGATGTTTTCGTATACATTTCTGTTTATGTAAATTAGAGTATTTTCTGAATATATTTTATACTTATTTCAGAGTATTATGCGACACACATTTTTTACAGGATTTCAGCCAAAATACTTATACATACGAGGCGCAGCCAAAAAGTACGGGCACTTTTTTTTCAATTTTATAAAAGAGCTTGTAATAATTTCTAAGGCCAGTATTATATTTACACTACTTTTGCTCGAAGGTATGCCGTCTATAATCTGTAATAATCTATAATCTAAGTTGCAAGGATATATTAATTTAAAGCTTTCAGATGTATGTCCACAAACCAACACGTGTAGTTTGCGCTTACAAATGCTGAATGTGTACTTACAAATAAAATCCAAACCTCAAATTTCCGTGATTTGTGACAATTGTCCTAGAAGAAAAAAAAACAGTTCATCCTCAGTCGTCGTGCAGAGAGGGTGTATCCTGAAGACGTTAGCTACGTCGCTAACGAAACGAAAGTTCTTTTACAACGGTGCGTGTAATATCCGATAAAAAAAATTAACTGTGAGGTTATAAGAATCGAATCAACGTTGTTCTATTCCAAACACGCTAAAAAGATCTGCCCACTTGGCCCCCTCGGCAATAACATAAGACGACTTTGGCGTCTTTGAGTCCTTCGCTCTTCAATCTTTCTTTGTGTGAAAAGATTTTTTTTTTTGTAAATAGATTTGTGAAGAGGAATGCGATTCACCAACCTATTTTGCCTGGCCAATTGTTTTCATGCGAAAGCGGAATGCATATTGTGTGCATGCATTGACATCTGTTGGACCAGGGTCGAAGTTATTGTCAATCAAACATGCCCGGCCTCGAACCGGAGTTAGTGTCAATCGAAGCTATTCTGAGACATTTTAGTCGTCGGTTAAGCCCACGCTTTGACAAATTTATGATGCCTGGGCTGGAAGTCTCATCATCACGGTCATTCTCACCTACCGAATTTTGGTAATGTTTGTATGAACACTAATCAGCTGTTAACTTGCGGCCATCTTGGATTAACAGGTCTTCATACAAATTCATCATTAGATTGTCAAAGCGTGGGCTCAACGGACTACTAAAATGTCTAAGAATAGCACCGAATGACGTAAAAAAAATAAAATATTAGGATGATTTACATATTTGGGGAGCGCTGTTTTTGTGTGTATCACACCTCAAGAGCCCTCTGCGAGCTTGGTCGTCGCTGTAGAAAGCGCCAATTCTCAAGCAAGACCCAGTTTTTGTAAGGTTGGATGAACCTTTCAGTGACCGGTCTTTGGTAAAGGTTTATGAATTTTTCAACCCAGCGAAGAGCACATTTGGAAATATAAATGGTATATTTTGTGCTCCTCCGGGACTCGAATCCACAACCTTCCATTTACGAGTCCGAAGTGTTGCCACTGGTCTACGGACCGGTCCAAGATTATGTAATAAATTCGAGTACTTACCCCTCGACCGCCCCGGCGTACTTTTTGGATGCGCCTCCTATTTTATGGAAATAAACATTTTTCTTTAATTGTGGATGTCGCTCGCAAACGGCAGCGCTGATTTATGTAAGCGGAAAAAGCACAATTTTACTTTACCCCTAAATGTAGGGATCCTTTCTGTATATGTATTTATAAAACTAATTTTTACATTAAAAATATATTCATGTCTCTTGTGTAATACAAGCAGCAACCGGGGGTTTTATTAAAAACTACATCCTTGACTTTTAGGTCGATATGAGGCTAAACATCTGTACTGTAAAAAATGGTGCACTTTGCCGATGTCAACCCTGTTTCAATGAAGGTCGGCAATTCATTTGGAATTGGGTTTTTTTAGGTTCCACGTCCGATATGTGTAAGCGCGAACTCACACCCGTCTATAATCTAAAATAATCTCTAATCTTAGTTGCTAACAGATTTATTAACATTCAAAATTCATATTAAATGCATGCCCACAAACAGGCACGTGTAAGTTGGCACTTACAAATGCTGCATGTGTAATTACAAATCGAAGTCCAAACCTCAAACGAACATACATCCTGCAACTGTTGCTGACCTTCCCTGAAACAGGGGCGACATTAGCAAAGTGAATCATACTAACCGTTGAGTCAAGTCTACTTATGGGAACGCATGCAATATGAATCTGAAATGTAATATATATCTTTGCAACTTGGATTATAGAAAAGAGAGAATATAAATAATATGCCGAAATTATTTTTGCGGGAAAGCGAGCGTTCGCAGACATTTTGGCGACAATGAAAGTGTCTCTTGTACATTGAGATATAATATAGAGGAGTAGAGACTATCTTACGGCATTGATACATACTTTGGGGCACAGTTGTCCCCAGTCCTGTCAAAAACAACAGTTTAAAAATCATGTTGTCACATGTGAAATCCTGTATTTTCTTGCGTTTTCCATTATGTTTTTCGACACCCAATAATTACACATACCATAATGCCTTTTACGTTTGAAATTTGACAAAATTACCGATCAAAAGGTTTGTAACGCGTGCGCACAATGTTCGCGAAGAAATGATTATCAGCGAGACCAACATTCTGGAAATATTTCTTAGTTTAATCCAAGTTTTTTGTATACAACAAAATGAGACTTGTTTTCTTTCTAACTAGCAGCCATTTTGCGTAAATAAGTTGAAACAGATATATAATTCGGACCGGTCCGTAGCTCAGTGGTGACACTGCGGACTCTGAATGGGAAGGTTGTGGGTTCGAATCCCGGCCGGGCACAAAAAATGTACCATTTATATTTTTAAATTTGCTCTTCGCTGGGTTGAAAAATTTATAAACCTTTACCGATGACCGGTCACCAAAGGTCCATCCAGCCTTACAGCAACTGGGTCTTGCTTGAGTATTGGTGCTTTGTAGCGACGACTAAGCTCGTACACCTCTGCAGCACTACAACAAGTCGCTTCCCCAGTTATTGTTTACCGTATACGCCAATCTTGTCAAATATGACTTTTTCATGCAGTTGTCTTATGAATCAAATTCTACACAATCTGAGCTAAGAAAAACCGTAAAACTCGATAATGTGAGAGTTATTTTATATATTTTTTAAATAAATTTCTTGTTTTTATGAGACACATTGGTCCAGTACACATGCAAACATTGCTCATGTTAAATTTTCTCAATGGCGTTTACGATAAACAAGAACTAAGGCAGCGAAGTGTCATAGACCTCTAGAGTTTCTAGAATCTAGGGAGTCTCCTACACAGGATTTTTTAAAAAAATATATAAATAATGTCTATTTTCGTTAAAATAATTTATAGCCCACAGATATCATAAAATAGTCTTGTACATTCAACTTTCATGGTAATGATTTTCAAACATTTGTTGTTAGATTTTTCCCATTTGGGTCAGTACACTTAATATTATTACAAAAGGAAATTACGTTTTCAAAAATTTAATAATAATGGGATAGTTGTAAGCGGGTTCTATTCAATGAAGCTTACAAAATGTTCCGTAATGTTGGTGGCTAAGGCTTAGGCTTTAAAGTTTTCAATTCTTATCTTTCACGATCTATAATCTAAGTTGCAAGGATACATTCATTTAAAGCTCTCAGATGTATGCCCACAAACCAACACGTGTAGTTCGCGTTTACAAATGCTGAATGTGTACTTACAAATAAAATCCAAACCTCAAATGAGCATAAGCCCCACAACTTTTGCCGACCTTCCCTGACACAGGGGTGACATTGGCAAAGTAAACCAATTTTTATAGTATGGGTGGTCAGTCTCATACCAACCTATAAGTCAAGGAAATGATTTGTAGATTTGACTTTTTTGGTTTTTGCTTAGTGGTTGTTTGTTTTCTATAGTTGGATGTAGTTAATTGTTTGAATTTGTGGACTGATAGGTTGGTATGAGGCTGACCACTCATCCTGTAAAAAATGTTTCACTTTGCCATTGTCACCCTTGTTTCAGGGAAGGTTAACAAAGTTGCAGTGTTTATGTCCATTTGCGGTTTGGAAGTACACATTCTTGTACACATGGAAGTACACATGTGTAAACGCGAACTTACTTGCGTCTGCTTGTGGAAATGCATGAAATATAATATGCTATATGTCTCACAACACCAGCTCGTCTGCGGTACTACAAAAAGCGCCATAGACCCCTCTGAAATCTAGGGAATCTCCCGTACATGATTCCATAAAAAAAACTTAGATTATGGATATAATCAAGCCATACATCTTTTCTCGATCTTTCTTTTCTTATTTTTCCTTTAATACACTCTTAGCTTCCAGCTCATTGGCGGAACTGCTGTATACAAACTGGGAAGTGTTCTGTTTAATATCTGTACCTTAGAGCATAAACAACGGTAGTCATATTTAGTAAAATGTGCAGGAGACGAGTTTTAGTGAAAATGTGCACTTTTATAAAACCATCATAACTTCTAAACTAGACGATATATTTTTGATCTGTAAAAACTGTTTATCTTCTTTTATCGATATTTATTTAATGTGAAGTAATGTGAACAACGCATGTGGAACTTCCGTGGTTTATGCTCGCACTTTTATGTGCATCCCATATTTATTACACTTGATATCTCAGTAACTATGAGTCCGAGGACTCCAATATTTTTACCACTTATAGAACAGCTAATTGTGATAATTTCTGCATCATTATCTCAAAAACACAAAAAAGTGGACTACCGTTGTTTATGCTCTAAGGTACAGATATTATTATGTGAGAGGTCAGAGGCGCAACCTGGGGGGGGGGGGGTGTGTGATGAATTAGCATTGTGCTACACTGTGTGAGAGAGCTGAGCTGCTATGATTGATCGCCCACTAGAGTTACGCCCTTGTCTTAAGGCATGGAGGAGAGGGCACCGAGTCGGTAAGTATATTTAAAACCATAATAAACGCAACTAAAACACAACTAAGCTACACATATAGTGTAACTTCTTGCCTGCGTTATCCACGAAGGGGTCGCATGTGGCGCTTCGGGACCTATTTATTTTTACAGGTAAGGGGCCCGGCCTCACACCAACCACTTTCAGTTGAAGTGGAGGTTTCCCAGCTCCCGGGGGGGCTGGTTCTCATTTCTTGTGAAGGCTGAGTAAACTTTTGAGATCGAACCCTTGCTCTCGGCATGGAATGCAAACATTCTAACAATTGAGCTATCGACCTTTTTACGAGATTGATCGATTCCTTGACTTATAGGTTGGTATGAGGCTGACCACCCATACTGTAAAAAATGGTTCACTTTGCCAATGTCACCCCTGTTTCAGGGAAGGTCGGCAAAAGTTGTGGGGCTTATGTTCATTTGAGGTTTGGATTTTATTTGTAAGTACACATTCAGCATTTGTAAGCGCGAACTACACTTGTTGGTTTGTGGGCATACATCTGAGAGCTTTAAATGAATATATCCTTGCAACTTAGATTATAGATTATAGATTATAGATCGTCGTCGCTACAAAGCGCCAATTCTCAAGCAAGACCCAGTTGCTGTAAGGCTGGATGAACCTTCGGTGACCGGTCATTGGTAAAGGTTTTATGAATTTTTCAACCCGGCGAAGAGCAAATTCGAAAATATAAATGGTGTCTTTTTTGTGCTCCGCCGGGAATCGCACCCACAACCTTCCCATTCAGAGTCCGCAGTGTTACCACTGAGCTACGGACCGGCCTTATAATAAATAATAATAATTTAGGATGATTTAACTGGTGAGCGCTGTTTTTGTGCGTATCACACCTCAAGAGCCCTCTGCGACCTTGGCCGTCGCTGTAGAAAGCGCCAATTCTCAAACAAGGCTCAGTTGTTGTAAGGTTGGATGGACTTTTCAGTGGCCGGTGTTTGGTAAAGGTTTATGAATTTTTCAACCCAGCGAAGAGCACGTTTGGAAATGTAAATGGTATATTTTTTGTGCTCCGCCGGGATTCGAATCCGCAAGCTTCCATTTACGAGTCCGAAGTGTTGCCACTGGACTACGGACCGCTCCAAGAAAAGTATATTTAAAAAAAATGTATATTCTCATGAATACTGCAACTCTTGCCAAATTTACCTGAAACAGGGGTGCGTCGACAAATAATGAATCAATTTGTACAGTAAAGTTGGTCAGCCTTATACGAACTTATACATATAATCTATATTTTAAGTCGCAAAGATATATTAACATTTAAAATTGATATTGTTGCAATTTACTTTGGGTTCACTTAAATACAACTTCGCTTGAATTTGTTTTATAAATTGCTTACATATGGTTCACACTTCAACTTTTGTAATGGTGGCTTCACGGCTCTGGAATTATTGGAGTAGTGCCTTCGTCAAAGCACCGCAGTCCGTATTTATGGATGACTAAAGCTTACTGTCGCATGTACCAGATCATACGGAAAGCTTGCACACAAACAGACACGTGTAAATTCACGCTAAAACAAATTAAAAACCAAACCTCAAATGAACATGCAACGCTGCAACTTTTACTGAATTGGTTTTTGATTATTTTATTGTCTCGATGTTATTATTTTTTCTTCGTCTTAGGTTGGTATGAAGCTAACCATCCATGCCGTAAAAAAGTATTTCAATTTTCCAACGTCACCCTGATTTCAGGGAAAAGTCGCAGGGGTTGCAAAGTTTATGTTCATATGAGTTTTATTTTATTTAGTAAGTACATATGCGTCTATAATCTATAATCTAAAATGCTTAAATATGTTAACATTTAAGGCTCATTATAATGCATGCCCACAGACAGGCACATGTAGGTTCGCGCCTACACATTCTGCATGCGTGCATACAAATAAACAAAACCTCAGATGAACATAAGCCTTGCAACTCCTGCCGCCTTTCCCTGAAACCGGGGTGGCATTGACAAATGAACCGATTTTTACAGCCCGGGGGGTCAGCCTCATACCAACCTATCAGTCAAGGAGCAGAGATAGTTTTGACATTAAGAAAGAATGGATGATGAAAGCCTTCAGTCAAAGAAATACGAAATTACATGAGTCTGCTTGTGGGTGTACGTTAAATATGTGTCTTATTTTTTTTTAATATTCTCTACTTTCCAGACTAGCTTCTCTTGTAAACAACCTCCCTCTCCTTCCATATTCCAGCTCTCCGTATTGTTACATCTCAAAATTGCTTCTTCCACCCATTGAGCTGCAATATTGGTGGATACGAAGAAGTCCTAAGAGGTATGAGGCTCACCACCAATACTATCAAAATGGTTCAATTTGCCAATGTCACATATAACACTGTACCCATGTCACCATGTAACATATCTTTGCAACTTAGATAAGATTAGATTAGATCCAATAATTACACATGCCGTTATGTTTATAATAACGCCGGTCCGTAGTCCAGTGGTAACACTTCGGACTCGTAAATGAAAGGTTGTGGGTTCGAATCCTATCGGAGCACAAAAAAATACTGTTTTGTAAATAGTAGATTAATATAGGTGTGCATCGTAGGTAGCAATAATTATTATAGTGTTATGTAAATAATAGATTATTATAGGTGTACATCGTATGTAGAAATAATTATAGGCCTAAGAAGTCTAGAAGTGCAATAATCCTTTTGTGCTCTCGAAGCTGGTAGAATGTGCTGGCAAATTAGCCCCTAGAGATTTCTATCTGTGAAGTAGTCATAATAAAAGAAGAGCTTGTATGAAGAAGGTTTTGACTCTGGAGGAAATGAAAGAAGTATGTAAGGATAGAAAGAAATGGCGGTTGATCTGTGATGTTGGCGGCTAGGATCTGTGATGTTGGCGGCTAGGGTTTGTTAAAGTAAAATTGGTTTTTATGATTTAGTTTTTTATGTCCATGTATATATTATAATTTATTGATTTTAAAAATGTAATTTGTCATGTATGTTCCTTGACTTATAGGTTGTTATGTGGCTGACCACCCATACTGTAAAAAATTGGTTCACTTTGCCAATGTCACCCCTGTTTCAGGGAAGGACGGCAAGAGTTGCAAGGCTTATGTTCATTTGAGATTGGGTTTTTATATTGTAGGTCCACATGCGGCATGTGTTAGCGCGAAATTATACATGTCTGCTTGTGGGAATGCATTTAGTATAAATCTTAAATGATATATATCTTTGCAGCTTAGATTAGATTAGATTAGAAGTACATATATTTATTTATAAGGCGCAAAGTTGGATACAGGAGGCCAAAGATCGATAGTCGCCTTTGATTGAAGAGTGTGTGAGGTGCTGAACTGTGAAAATAAATTTGAGTTGCTAAAAAGTGTTAAAAATAAATGTAAATTTGAAAAATAAATTAAGCTAAAATAAATATCCAGAAAGAAGACCAGTATGTTTTAATTTAGAGACTTTCCGAACCCAAAAACACCACAATACCATTTATATTTTCAAATTTGCTCTTCGCTGTAACTGTAACTGTAACTCTGTCGCCATTCCGCTAGGGGTGGCCAGAGCCTCTGCAGAGTTGCCTCCATTTTTTCCTATCCTGACATACCTCTTTCAATTCCTTCGTATCCATCACCTTTTTCATGCCTTTTCTTCTTTTACGCTCACTTTGTATATCCCATTCTTTCACAATCTCCTCAATTTGATCACTCCATACTTTTCTCGGTCGACCCTTCCCTCTTTTACCTTTCACACTTTCTTTGTATACATACTTTGTCAGTCTATCATCATTCATTCTTTCCACATGCCCAAACCATCTCATCACATTCTTTTGTACTTTAACTTTCACATCCTCTTTCAAATTACATTCTTTTTGTACCCATTCATTCCTTACTCTATCCCTCAAAGTTTTTCCTGTCATACTTCTCAAATGCTTTATTTCCGTGATTGAAAAATTCATAAACCTTTACCAAAGACCGATCAGATATAGAATATACTTGCATCAAAATAGTTTTAATTCCACTACATTATAACTGAAAATTTGCACTCCTCCCCCCTAGTTAACAATATCTTTGTGAATATTTTCACATTCGTTAATTGGAGCACGTTACCCAGTTTTAATGTGAATTAATTAATTCTGTTAATTAATATTAATCTCGCAGACTCGGCTGGCAAAAAGATTAATCAGCAGATATTTAACAAGTTAATTAGCGAATAAAATAACAAAAACGGAACTAAGCTAATCGTATAGTGCAACTTATTGCCGCGTTTTCCACGAAGGCGTCGCATGTGGCGAGCTGAACCTATTGAATTTTACTTGGTATGCGGCTGACCACCCATGCTGTAAAAATGGTTCACTTTGCCAATGTCACCCCTGTCTCAGGGAAGGACGGCAAGAGTTGCAGGGTGTATGTCCATTTGAGATTTGGTTTTTATGTTGTAGGTTCATATGAGGCATGTGCAAGCGCAAACTTATCGTGTCTGGTTGTGAGAATGCATGTAATGTGAATCTCCAATGTAACATATCTCTGCAACTTAGATTAGATTAGATTAGGTAAGGGAGCCGGCGCACAGTGGGCGGAAAGTCGAATCTAGCGCATAATAAGTCGCCATATTGAAAATTTATGCTTTAGTCGCAAAATTATCCGGTTTTTTTTAATAGGTTAGTAGATGTTTATGGATAAAAATGACAAATAATAGTGTTGAAAATATGCACAATTATTGAAAAAATCCAAGTGAAAGTCGGAAGATTTTTTTTCAAATTTTATATTCGTTTGATATAGATATTGATCATTTATCCAATTTTACATTTGTACCTGAAGGTGATAAAATAAAAGATACTAAATACATATCATTTACCAAGTGAAAAAAAAACAGTATTTCAATCCATACAACTAAAAATATCTGGTTTTTTATTCCATAAATAGGTATGTTATGGGATGTTTTGAAAGCATACGGAGTGAATGGGGCTCTCCTAGGTGCGGTGCATGCAAACTATGAAAATAGTACAGCATGTGTTCGTATTGATGATGAGTATAGTGAATGGTTTGAAGTTTTTAAGGGTGTAAGGCAAGGATGTGTGATGAGCCCATGGCTATTTAACATAGTCATGGACAAGTGTGTTCGAGATGCTAGACTTGATGATTGTGGATTAATGATAGGAGAGAGCAAAGTGAGTGTTCTACTGTATGCGGATGATGCTGTTCTTGTATCGGACTCAGCAGTAGAATTGCAAACGATGCTCTCTAGATTGAACGAAGCTCTGCTAGGTAATTATTTGAAATTGAATGCAAGTAAGACGAAAGTTTTGATTTTTGAAAGAAATGAAGAAAATACGAACTACGAATTTAGAATAAACGGAATGAATGTTGATGTGGTAAATGAGTTTGTATACTTGGGAAGTAAGTTTGAGAAAGATGGAAGAATGACAGGTGAACTTGAAAGAAGAGTAATGAAGGGCAGGTGTGTACTGGGTGCCACAGCTTGTATCGCCAAAAATCAAAACATTTCTAAAAATGCTCGATTGGCGGTACGCAGTGGCATACTTTTACCCACCTTGATGTATGGAAGCGAGGCCTGGACGGTGAATGAAAGTGAAATTAGTAAAGTCCATACTGTTGAAATGGACTTTCTAAGAAGTATGATTGGGAAAAAACGGAGTGACAGGGTGAGGAATGATTTTGTAAGAAAAGAATGTGGTGCAAAAGAAAGTGTGAAAGTGAAGATTAAAAGAAGTTTGTTAAGATGGTTTGGGCATATGGAGAGAATGAATGAGGAAAGACTGACGAAGAAAGTATATGTTGGTAGAATAGATGGATGTCGTGGTAGAGGAAGACCGAGAAAGGTATGGATGGACCAAATATCCGAAATTGCGAATGAATGGAATATCCAGAGTCATAATAAAAGAAGAGCTTGTATGAAGAAGGTTATGACTCTGGAGGAAATGAAAGAAGTATGCAAGGATAGAAAGAAATGGCGGTTGATCTGTGATGTTGGCGGCTAGGGTTTGTTAAAGTGAATTTGGTTTTATGATTTAGTTTTTTATGTCCATGTATATATTGTTATTTTTATTCTTTGATTTTAAAAAATGTAATTTGTCATGTATGTTCCTTGACTTATAGGTTGTTATGCGGCTGACCACCCATAATATAAAAATTGGTTCACTTTGCCAATGTCACCCCTGTTTCAGGGAAGGACGGCAAGAGTTGCAAGGCTTATGTTCATTTGAGATTGGGTTTTTATATTGTAGGTCCACATGCCACATGTGTTAGCGCGAAATTATACATATCTGCTTGTGGGAATGCATTTAGTATAAATCTTAAATGATATATATCTTTGCAGCTTAGATTAGATTAGATTAGATAAAAATTACTAAAAATCAATTATGAATTTTCACAGTGTTGATACACAAACAATACAAAATGTAATAAATTAACAATTTGTAAGAAGTAAATATTTTAAATAAAGGATAAGATAAAGTAGGTACATATGAATAAGATGTTCAATAAATAGAAAAATAATGAAAATCATAAAGGTATACCAAATATACTTACACCGAAATTGGATGTGCAGAAATACGTAATATACCTATAAAAGACAGTCAGCCAATGTGATTAAAAGTGAACATGAATATTATGAGAACCCACATGGAAAAGGAAGTTAATAATAAACATAATAAACTAATAATATTTCGAGTTTATGTACAAGCTTTCACAAAAAATATAGTTTTCACAAGATAATTATTTTGACTGAACAAAAAACACATAGAAGCGCTAGCGTAGTTGATGGACTGAAGGCTTGTTTATAAGTGGAATGACTGGCACTTCCATCACCTCCCCATTTGAACAGCATTGTAAGCTCCGGTGCTGAAGATGCCGAATCTAGGAGAGCTTGCTGCAACACTTCCTTTTGACTCTCCAGTAACCTCTGCACTGCGTGGTTGACAAGCCCTTGCACGGTTACTGTCGCAGAAATATCGGACACTGTTATGAAGTTTTCACTGGGGTAGCAATCTTTTTTAGCTTCCCTTATAACATCATACGAGGGATAAATGTTAGCTTTTGGAGCTTTAGCTCCCCATTGAATTAGTCTGTACGAGTGTTTGGCTAAATTTGCGTCAACATACAATGCAAGTGCTTCTTCTGGCGTGTATTTGACTGGCTCTGTAAGTGGTATGTAGAATGCTTTTTTTTATCTTTGATGCACGATGCGGAGTAGCTTCAAGGTCCATAAGGACCTTAGCAGCATCTCTTTTGCCTGATTTTTGCAAACTTAATTTTGATGCAAACATAATTTATTCGTGACTTCTGGTTCCAAGAAGTGAAAAAACTTTTATTCTTTTTGTTTGGTCACTTACTTGTGAAAAATGAGCCAACGGTCGTTCCATAGACGATGAGGGTACTGATCTTGTATTGAAGTCAGGCAAAATAATGTTCGTCAACAACCACTCACTATTTTTTTTTTCAAAAACTTTAACATTACGGTATGAATGAAACTTTAAACGCAGTTGGGCTGTAAAATTTTTTAGTATTCCTCTTATTTTTGCACAAAATTCATCACTTTTATCATTTTGAAGCTCAAGTTGTAAAAATAAAAAATCCATGACAGCCGTATTTTTTTTCGCTGCGATCCTTTCATTTCGCCATACTTCGAAGAGCTCTCTTCTTTGGACTAACATGGTTCCTTTAAAAAATCGTAAAAAAATTAGTCGCAAAAACTAGCAAAATCTTTTACATCCAAAATAAACCTCATAAGGGATTCTTACGATGATATTAAAATTATGATCAATCTAGGTCAAACTTTTGATTACGAGTCTACAGAAAATGATTATGTTGTAATTTTACACAAAAATACACCACAAAAATACATATTTATTAAACAAAGTTCATGCCTTCAGCTTTAATATGCAAAAACAATGAACACGATTGGACTAGAACTTTAGGCACAGTGCTTCCAGGTAGAAAGGCAAATAATAACTGAATAATTTTTCAAACCGGACATTATTCCGACAAAGTCATGTTTACCTGACTCTCGGGGATTATCCCGCAAAAAAAAAATTATTTTTGCCATAAGGAACTGTTTCTGGGCTATCTATTTATCATATGCAGGTACTTTTTTTAGAATTGGCAATACTTCAAAACTGGACTTATCATGCGCTAGATTTGGAATCCCGCCCACTGTGCGGCGGTACGCTAATCACTACAATTGAAGTGGGGATTACCCAGTTGCTGAGGAGGCTGGTTCTCAAGGCTGAGTAAAACCTTGCCGGTATTTTATTTTACTTTCTATGCCGAGAGCTCGGGTTCGAATCCCTCCGAGCGTGTCAGAAATGATAATCCCATTTCGGTGTATATTTTTAACCCAAAATAAAACACGTGCAAGGCTCACTCAGCCTTCACAAGAAACGAGTCTCAGTCCACTCAGGAGCTGGGAAACTCCCACTTGAATTGAACTCGTTAGCGTACGGCCGGCCTTCCTTTCTGTAAAAATAAATATGTTCTACTCGCCACATGCGACCACTTCAGGCAGAACGCGGCAAGAAGTTACACTATATGTGTAGTTTAGTTGCGTTTATACTAAATTTGTTAAGTAGGATCTACAGTTATACAGAAGTTGGAATTTATTGCTTCCTGTAGTAATTTTAAATTTTGTAGGAAATTTTTCGCCTGTCTTGTCCGTTGTCAAGTGTGGTTTACCCTTAATGTAGCTGACACAGAATGGAGTTGAATTAAAATTGTTATTTTTTGGATTTAAACAATATCATGTTATTTCTGTATATACATTTGAAATTGTAGATTGTTTATACACGAACCATTAAAATGTATTTTAACCAAGCTTGACTGGTTCGTAGTTTATTGGTTAACGCCACGGACTCGCAAGGTCGTGGGTTTGATTTTCAGCGTAGCACGAAAAAAAATCAATATAATCTACTAAATTAATCTACGTTTTTCAACCACCAGTACCCTTAGTACGAGTTGCAAAACTTAAGTAATGTAAAATTTTCGGCAATTATTAAAGAGTGATTTCCCCCAAAATCTGCCGTTTTTGTTTATTTGAACTTGATTTTCTTCATCGCTGTAACTCTTTTGCTAAGACCATAAAGTGTAAGAAACAAAAACGGCAGATTTTGGGAGAAATCACTCTTTAATATTTTCCGTAAACATTACTTTTCTCAAGTTTTGCAACTCGTACTAAGGGTACAGCTAAAAAACTCCATTAAGAAAAGCTTTCAATAGCGTCGAAAAATCTCGCAGAGTGCTTTTTTGATGTGTCTAATCTAATCTAATCTAATCTAATCTAAGCTGCAAAGATATATATCATTTAAGATTTATACTAAATGCATTCCCACAAGCAGATATGTATAATTTCGCGCTAACACATGCCGCATGTGGACCTACAATATAAAAACCCAATCTCAAATGAACATAAGCCTTGCAACTCTTGCCGTCCTTCCCTGAAACAGGGGTGACATTGGCAAAGTGAACCAATTTTTATATTATGGGTGGTCAGCCGCATAACAACCTATAAGTCAAGGAACATACATGACAAATTACATTTTTAAAATCAATAAATTATAATATATACATGGACATAAAAAACTAAATCATAAAACCAAATTCACTTTAACAAACCCTAGCCGCCAACATCACAGATCAACCGCCATTTCTTTCTGTGTGAAGTCATAAAATTCTGATGTTTAATAATCTATCTATAATCAATAATCTAAATTGCAAGGATATATTCATTCAAAGCTCTCAGATGTATGCCCACAAACAAACACGTATATAATATATTTAAAAATTTTTTTTTAAATAATATAATACTCGTAGTTACGTAGGATGATTTATTTGCTGAGCGGTATTTTAAATATGTGAATCACACCTAGTGTTTGTTTGTATAACTGGATGTAATTGATTGCTTGTATTCCTTGACTTATAGGTTGGTATGAGGCTGACCACCCATACTGTAAGAAATGATTCACTTTGCCAATGTCACCCCTGTGTCAGGGAAGGTCGGCAAAATGTGTAGGGCTTATGTTCATTTGAGTTTTGGATTTTATTTGTAAGTACACATTCAGCATTTGGAAGCGCGAACTACACGTGTTTGTTTGTGGGCATGCGTTTGAAACCTTTAAATGAATATACTCTTGCAACTTAGATTATAGATTATGGATTATTATATATACACCTCAAGAGCCTTCTCCGCGCTTCGTTGTCACGAAAGAAGCGAAGCTTTCTACAGCGACGCCCAAGCTCGTCGAGGGCTCTTGAGGTGTGATTCACACAAAAACAGCGCTCACCAAATAAATCCTCCTTAAATCATTATTATTATGTAAGGTGTTGTGTTTATTCCTTGACTTATAGGTTGGTATGCTACTGACTACCCATACAGTAAAAATTAGTTCACATTTCCAATATTAACCTTGTTTTAGGAAAGGTCGGCAAGAGTTTTATGTTCATTTGAGATTGGGCTTTTATTTTGCAAATCCACGAGCCGTATTTGTAAGTGTGAACTTACACGTGTCTGCTTATGGCAATGCATTTAATATGAATTGTCTAAATCTAAATCTAAATCTAAGCTGCAAAGAAATGTATCATTTGAGATTCATATTAAATGCATTCCCACAAGCAGACACGCATAATTTCGCGCTCACACATGCCGCATGTGGACCTACAATATAAAAAACCCAATCTCAAATGAACATAAGCCCTGCAACTCTTGCCGACCTTCCCTGAAGCAGGGGTGACATTGGCGAAGAATTGATAATTGTAAATGTAAATATATCTTTGCAACTTAGATAACAGTAGATTCGTATCCATGCGAAAAGTTAGAGCTTTTACATTTTACATTCCGGAGACTTTTCTCCCGAACATTTTGTCGTAAATCACGTTGCGAAGAGTTCCGGAAGCAATTACAGACCTCTGTCCGTCCCGCTCGCTCCCGCACGCTTGTCGCGAGGTTCCGGAGCATGCCGTCTCCCTCTGTCAGCTCTGACCTAAAAACTGTGAAAAGACATCCTTATAATAATAATATATTATCTATAATCTAAGTTGCAAAGATATATATTAACATTACGAGCTTATTCTTCAAATTAAAATCCAAATTATGAATCAGTATGAGCCCTGCAACTTTTGCCGACCTTCTCTGAAACAAAGGTGACATTGGCAAAGTGAAACATTTTTTACAGTATTGGTGGTCAGTGTCATATCAACCTATAAGTTTAAGGAATGGAATATGTGTATGTGTAAAATTTAAATCCAAACCTCAAATCAGCATGAGCCCTGCAACTCTCTGAAACAGGGGTGACATTGGCAAAGTGAAACATTTTTTACAGTATTGGTGGTCAGTGTCATACCAACCTGTAAGTCAAGGAATAGAATATGTGCATTTACAAAATTTAAATCCAAACCTTAAATCAACATGAGCTCTGCGACTTTTGCCGACTTTCCATGAAACAGGGGTGACTATGCTAAGTGAACGATTTTTAACAGTATGTGGGCTACCCTCATACCAACTTTTTGGTCACACCAACTAATCAAGATAAATAATTGTTCCTTGACTTATAGCTCAAAATAAAATACTGGCAAGGTTTACTCAGCCTTCACAAGAAATGAGGAACAGCCCCCCCCCCGGGAGCACCCTCTTGAGAAACTCCCGCTTCAACTAAAGTGGTTGGCGTAAGGCCGGCCCCCTTGCCTGTAAATAGGCTCCGTAAATATAAATAGGTTAAAATAAAAATAAATAGGTTCCACTCACCACATGTGATACTCTTCGGGAATAACGCAGCAAGCAGTTACACCATATGTGTAGCTCAGTTGCGTTGTGAATCATAGATTTGTATGAGACTGACCACTCGCACTGTAAAAAATGGTTAAAAAAAGATTATAGATTATTGAGAACATGGAAATGATAAAATAATTATTTACTGAACTTCTGTTGTACCTCTTCGTTAACTTCCCTGAAACTGGGGTGACATTGGCAAAGTGAACCATTTTCTACAGCATGGGTGGTCAGCCGCATACCAACCGCAACCGTAAGGATCATTGACAATAAATAACATTTGCACCATCAAGAAATAATCCATATTTAAATAATCCATCTATCCTGAATATATTTTTTCTTATATTCAAATTTAAATTCTGGGGGTGTTTAAAAAACAATAAATACGCCGCTAGTTGATCTGTTAGCCTGGAGATTTTCTCTGTAGAGGGGGTGGTGGGTGCTTGGGGGTGGCTTGGGAGGCTGTATTGATATTTGTAGGAGGTGGAAGGGGCGCTCAACCTACCCCAACCAGAGAGAGAGTAAGGGCTGCAAGGGTGACACAAAAAACATACTCTTCTCATTTAAAATTCAAAATTTTAATTCTCAATTTTTATAGACTCTCGACGTTCCGTTAGCGACGTAGCTTATGTCTTCAGGAGACACCCTCTCGGCGCGACGACTGAGGATGAACTGATTTTTTCTATTGTCACAAATCACGGCATACCTTTGAGCGAAGGTAGTAATTATGATTAGGTTTGTCATGAATATTTACATAATATAGTTATAGAAAAAAACAATTTATACTCAGTCGTCGTGCAAAGAGGGTGTCTCCTGAAGACTTTAGCTACGACGCTAACGAAATGTCTTGAATAATGTATCTAATCTAATCTAATCTAAGTTGCAAAAATATGAAAAATTAAAGATTCGCATCTATAATCTATAATCTATAATCTAAGTTGCAAGGATATATTCATTTAAAGCTCTCAGATGTAAGCCCACAAACCAACAAGTGTAGTTCGCGCTTACAAATGCTGAATGTGTACTTACAAATAAAATCCAAACCTCAAATGAACATAAGCCCCACAACTTTTGCCGACCTTCCCTGAAACAGGGGTAACATTGGCAAAGTGAACCATTTTTTACAGTATGGGTGGTCAGCCTCATACCAACCTATAAGTCAAGGAATATGAATAAAAAATTACATTTAAATATATAAAAGAACAAAACCTTACAAAGAAATCTATACAAAAAAAATTAAGAAATTTCCTATGCAAAAAATGTAGCAAATTAATACACCAACATTAGAAATTACCATTGCAGATTAGCCGCCACTTCTTCCTGTCCTTGCACACTTCTTTCATTTCATCCAGAGTCATAACCTTTTTCATGCAAGTCCTCCTTTTATTATGACTCTGGATATCCCATTCATTCGCTATTTCAGAAATTTGATCCATCCATACTTTTCTCGGTCTTCCTCTACCGCGACATCCATCTATTTTAGCAACATATACTTTCTTCGTCAATCTTTCATCACTCATTCTCTCCATATGCCCGAACCATCTTAACATACTTCTTTTAATCTTCACTTTCACACTTTCCCTTACACCACATTCTTCTCTTACAAAATTATTCCTCACTCTGTCACTTCGTTTTTTCCCAATCATACTTCTTAGATAGTCCATTTCTACTGTATGGACTTTACTAATTTCCCTTTCACTCACCGTCCAGGCTTCACTTCCATACATCAAGGTTGGCACTAGTATACCACCGTGCACCGCCAATCTAACATAACATGCATTTTCACAAGCAGACACGTATAAGTTCCCGCTTAAACATGCCGCATGTGAACCTTCAAAATAAAAACCAAATCTCAAATTGACATACACCCTGCAACTCCTGCCGACCTTCCCTGAAACAGGAGTGACATTGGCAAATTTGGAATTTAATTTATTATTTATCGTGTCTAAGCCTTTCCCACAGCCCTGTACTCTGTACTAGACGGGACTTTACCTTACGACTACAGCGCATGCGCCATCTTCTGCCTCTCTCTACTGCCACCCATCTCTCTCCCTCTGAAAGTAGAATATCCAAAAACTTCTCCCATCTCCCACTTAGAGCGCGCTCTAACAGAGTCAGTGTTAAAGTAAACAATTCAAGTGGCAGCTCACTTAATTCACTTTTCTCCATGTTTCTTTTTTCTACGTCCGGTAAGAAATGGAGGCAGCTCTGTAGGGGCTCTGGCCACCCCTAGCGGAATGGCGACAGAGTTACAGTTACAGTCGATAGTGCAGTTGGTAAGTTAGTAATTGCATTCCATGCCGTGAGTCCGGGTTCGAATCACACCGAGAATTTCGGTAATGATTCCTCGATTCGATGTTTATTTCAAAGACAAAATCAAATACCGGCAAGGCTCACTCTGCCTTCACAAGAAATGAGTACCAGCCTTCTGGCGAGCTGGGAATTTCTAACTTCAACTCAAGTGGTTAGCGTAAGGCTGACCCACGTATCTGTAAAAATAAGTAGGTTCTACTAGCCAATTGCGAAACCCTTCAGGGATAACGCAGCAAGTAGTTACACTATATGTGAAGCTTAGTTGCAAGTTGCGTTCCATAGACACTAACTTTAAGTCCAGATCTCTTTTTAATCTCAATTGGAATGATATTATTTATCATTTATTTTTACAAGCAGCGTTGTGGAAACAAGAAAATGACGTCACGCGGGTCACAAGTTCCGTTGACGGATCGCATATCCGTTTCGAAACCGGTCAAAATTTTGGAAAGTTATTTTTCAAATGTAAAACCATACGGAGCTATTCTTAGACATTTTAGTCATTGGTTGAGCCCATGCTTTGACAAACTAATGGTGCCTGCGCTGGAAGTTTCATCAGCACGGTCATTCTTACCTACCGAATTTTATAATATTTGTATGAAAACAAACCAGCTGTTCACTTGCAGCCATCTTGGACTGACAGGTCTTCATATAAATGCATCATTAGTTTGTCAAAGGGTGGTCTCAACCGACGACTCAAATGTCTAAGAATAGCTCCGTATGGTTTTACATTTGAAAAAGAACTTGAGAAAATTTTGACCGGCTTCAAAACGGATTTACGATCCTTCAACGGAATTTGTAGCCCCCGTGACGTCATTTCGTCATTAGCCGTGTAGTATAGTTGGAATAATTATTATAGGTACCTTGGTTAAAGAAATCATCTAAATTATGTACTCGAAGTAACTAGAAATCATAATCACTATGCACCTACTCGAAACTTTTGGAGCGTTCGAGAGGGTTCTAGCAAATTGACCTCCAGAGGCTACTGTCTTTAGGAGTATATAAGGCGCAAGTCGCCTGCAGGTGAGTCAGTCGAGATACGTCGCTCTGATTGTGAACAAGAAAGACAGTGTAAGTGAACTATCTGTGAAATAAATGTGAGTTGTTTAAGAATTGTAAAAAATAAATATAAAGTGTTAAGGGAGTGTCCGTATATTACGTCATTCGCATTAAGGGGGGGGGGGAGTCTGGTCTGCGGATGATGCCAAATGATGTACGAGTACCAAAAGTGACGTCATAATTAATTTCATAATTACAATAATAAATACAATAAAAATAAATTTTCAAAATCTAATTACAATAAATACTCCCCAAAGTAAGCATAGCGTCGTTCTTGTAAATACAAATTTCTACAAAATATACAAAATATAATGTAAGTAATATAACATTATTAGTTATTAAGCTCATCCATTATTACAGCAAGAGGGGGGGGGAGGGGTCATAAGATAATGACTATAGGATGATTGTAAGGGGGGGGGGGTTCGAAAATCGGCCAAAATCGATGATGTAATTTATGGACGGCCCCTTAATAAATTTCAGTGTACAGTAAAAATCTATGAAACAAGACCAGTTTTGTTAATTTATAGATTTTTGAACCCTAAAAACACAACAATACACTTTTTTTCCCAAATTACTCACTATTGCAAATACCCTTTTACATGGAGCACTGACCTTTATTACTGTCATTGTTAGAACTGCCTCTAAAAGATGTTTGAAATCATTCTTGAATCCTCAATTTCAAGAAATATTTTTTTCAATTCTCTCGTCGTCCTTCTTCTTCTAGCTCCACAAACCATACAACATACATAAACTATCATCACCTTCATTTCCACTGAAGATTCTTCAAATAGGGATAACGTCCTCCCAGTGCTTGCTTGGCTTATCTACCATTCGATTCAAAGATCCTCTTTTTTTTCTCGGCGGCTACACGTCGTATAACTTTGTCTAGGTAACTATAATAATAATAATATTAGGATGATTTATTTGGTGAGCGCTGTTTTGTGTGTATCACACCTCTACAGCCCTCTCGAGCTTGGTCGTCGCTGTAGAAAGCGCCAATTCTCAAGCAAGACCCAGTTGTTGTAAGGTTGGATGGACCTTTCAGTGACCGGTCTTTGATTAAGGTTTATGAATTTGTGAACACAGCGAAGAGCACATTTGGAAATATAAATGGTATATTTTTGTGCTCCGCCGGGATGCGAATCCACAACCTTCCATTTACGAGTCCGAAGTGTTGCCACTGGACTACGGAGACCGGTCCAAGATATAGTGTCCTTAGCAACCTTTATAATCTTAAATCTAAGTTGTAGGCATATGTAAGTTTGCGCTTACACATGTCGCCAAGTGTGAAGGTACATACAAAACAATGACAAACCTTCCATGAACATACATACATAGCAACTCCTGCCGCCTTAAGCTGAATCCGGGGGGGAATTGGCAAAAGTTAACCATGGTTTTACAGCATGAGGGTTCAGCCTCATCGTCCCGTCAGTGCTTGTTTGGCTTATCTACCATTAGATTCAAAATCTGAGCTATAAAAAAACGTAAGAATGCTATTATGTGATAGCAGTCTTAGATATCTTTAAAACCGATTTACAATTTTCATAAGACACATACAAAGATTGCTCTTGTGAAATTACTTCTGATGGGCATAAGACAAACAAGCACTCATGGAACGATAAGGCAACGCAAAGCGCAATCAAACTACACAAGGAGTGTAACTTCTTGCCGCGTTATCCCAGAAAGGGGTTCGTACGTGGCGATTGAAACTTTTTTATTTTTACAGGGAAGGGGGATAGTTTTACGCCAATTCCTCCAGTTGAAGTGGGAGTTTCTCAGCTCCCGAGAGGACTTGTACTAATTGCTTGTAAAGGCTATACATACCTTGCCGGTATTTTATTTTGGGTTTTGAAATAAATCCCGAAACGGGAAATCACTAGACTATAAATCGGTAAAAGAAAAATTACCCAGTTATTTTAGCGAAAACTTACACGCTCTGCTTGTGGGCATGCATTAAATATGAATGGTGAAAGTTATTGTACATTTGGAACCAAGATTAAGCGTTTGGCGCAGGTCCTTTAGCTACGATGTCCACTGGCGTCCTTGAGTCATTCTCCCCTAATTTTTTACACCCTGCAACTCTTGCCGACCTTCCCTAGAACAGGGGGGACATTGGCAAAGTGAACCCATATCTCACAAAGTGAAAGGTAAAGAATGGACAGGACTTCAAATTGGCTACAAGAGTACGGAATTAAAGAAATACAAACATAGACAAAAAATCCTCATCACAAACAGCTGACAAGTACCCTTAGTACGAGTTGCAAAACTTGAGAAAAGTAAAGTTTACGGAAAATATTAAAGAGTGATTTCTCCCAAAATCTGTCGTTTTTGTTTCTTACACTTTATGGTCTTAGCAAAAGAGTTACAGTGATGAAGAAAATCAAGTTCAAACAAACAAAAACGGCAGATTTTGGAGGAAATCACTCTTTAATAATTGCCGTAAACTTTACATTACTCAAGTTTAGCAACTCGTACTAAGGGTAAAGGAAAGGAAAAGTAGGATAAGTTAATTAAGTAGTATATTATATCTTGATGTGTCGAGAAGTATCTACTTGTGGATGTTTCTTTAGCGCAGCTCCATTGTTCGAATGTCTGCCGCGTCAATAATGAGATGGGAATGAATGGAAATGAAAGAGGAAGTCGAGGGAAAGAAGACATTCCCGCAACAGAAAGAGATGTAATAAAGAAAGCCTTTTTTCTTGAATATATTTCAGACCTTACATTTTATTTTCTGGATTCGACATTTGAACAGATTTTTACCGTATAATTAATTTAGTCTATAATCTTAGTTGCGAATATATATATAAACATTTAAAATTCATGTTAAATGTATGCCCACGAACAGACACAGTAAGTTTGCGCTTACAAACGCTGCATGTGAACTTACTAATTAAAATCCAAACCTCAAATGAACATACACCCTGAAAAATTTGCCTACCTTTCCTGAAACAGGATTGACATTGGTAAAGTTGGTATAATGCTTGCATTCCATGCCGAGAGCAAGGGTTCGATCTCAATGGACATCAAAAACTAACAGAAAACAAAGTCTTATTTAAAAAAAAAAACCCTAGCCACCAACATCACAAATCAACCGCCATTTCTTTCTGTCCTTACACACTTCTTTCATTTCCTCCAGAGTCATATATATTATAATATTCAAGCCATCAGTTTTCCGTTTTATTTGTGATATTTTTTTTCAATATTTTCTTGCTTGATAACTTTCTTACTTATGGATTGGTCCTTGACTTATAGGTTGGTATGACCCTGACCATCCGTACTGTAAAAAATGTTTCCTCTGTCACCTATGTCACCTCTTATTCGGGAATGTCGGCAAGGGCTTATAATAATAATAAAATCTTTATTCCAGCCCGGTCACGCAGAGGGTGCAATACGTGACTAGCCATATAAAAAAGAAATACATTGATCGAAAAATACATGTAGGAAAAATAGAAACAGAGAAAGCAAATATAAACAGAGAAGAAAATTACATTGAAAGAAAATAAACGTTGATCGAAAGAAACATATAAGAAATAGCATTCAGATAAGCCTTGTAACTCCTGCCACCTTTCTTTGAAGCTAGGGTGGTATTGTCGTGTGTCGTGTCGTTGGCATCTTGGATCGGTCCGTAGTCCAGTGGCAACACTTCGGACTCGTAAATGGAAGGTTGTGGATTCGGATCCCGGCGGAACACAAAAATATACCATTTATATTTCCAAATGTGCTCTTCGCTGGGTTGAAAAATTCATAAACCTTTACCAAAGACCGGTCACTGAAAGGTCCATCCAACCTTACAACAACTGGGTCTTTCTTGAGAATTGTCGCTTTCTACAGCGACGACCAAGCTCGCAGAGGGCTCTTGAGGTGTGATACACACAAAAACAGCGCTTACCAAATAAATCATCCTAATATTATTATTATTATTATATTATTGGCAAAAATTAGCCAAGTTTTGCAGCATAGGGAGTTAGCCTTAAGGAAAAATGGACAGGGAAGAAAGGCAGGTAAGCCTTAGGCTCCCTGCCCAATGACGCCATACGCCCAACTCCCACTTCGGCTCTCTGTTTGCTGCAATCAGAGAGTTTTCACTGGATTCTATTCTCTCTCTGAAACCAGCCATTCTTCATTATGTTCATTTGAGGTTCGGTTTTTGATTTCTAAATACACATGCAAAACTTATTTCAACTTAGATTATAAATCAGAAATTGACTTTACATTATTTTGAAAAATAACATTTAGGATTTGTTTACTCCATTTTCTAAATCAGGTTCGTAAGTGAATTGGCTTAGACAATATTGTGTCATCTTCCAGCCGGGTTGCTAGGGAAAAGGCATACAAGTCTAAATGTATATATAAATCTAAGCTGCAAAGATATGTATCATTTAAGATTCATATTAAATGCATTCCCACAAGCACACACGCATAATTTCGCGCTTACACATGGCGCATGTGGACCTACAATATAAAAAACCCAATAATTTCCTTGACTGATAGGTTGGTATGCGGCTGACCACCCATACTGTAAAAAATGGTTTCTAATCTAATCTAATCTAATCTAAGCTGCAAAGATATATATCATTTAATTTTTAAATTAAATGCATTCCCACAAGCAGATATGTATAATTTCGCGCTAACACATGCCGCATGTGGACCTACAATATAAAAACCCAATCTCAAATGAACATAAGCCTTGCAACTCTTGCCGTCCTTCCCTGAAACAGGGGTGACATTGGCAAAGTGAACCATTTTTTTTACAGCATGGGTGGTCAGCCGCATAACAACCTATAAGTCAAGGAACACTTTGCCAATGTCACCCCTGTTTCAGGGAAGGACGGCAAGAGTTGCAGGGCTTATGTTCATTTGAGATTGGGTTTTTATAATGTTTGTCCACATGCGGCATGTGTTAGCGCGAAATTATACATGTCTGCTTGTGGGAATGCATTTAATATAAATCTTCAATGATATATATCCTTGCAGCTTAGATTAGATTAAATACCTTAGTACTATTTACATACATAACAATATATTTTTTTTTTTAAGTGGAGTTCTTCAAAAATTCCACTGAAACATTTCATAAAAAGAAAAATATTTGAATTGGCAAAAAATAATAAATAACAATTTGAATTAAAAAAATAATAAATAAAAAAAAATGAATTTAAAAATCGAATGCAAAAAAAAAACACCTATCCGAGTGTCATTATGCACTTTGCCTAATTGATCATAAAGCCGCGCTCTCACTGTTAATTGCTCGGAAATAAAAATGGAAAAAAAGTAAAAAAAAAAAAAAAAAACTCGAGGTGTTTCTAATGAAGTGATGTTTCAGTGACATCGCTAATGGTATCGATTATGAAACGTGGAGTGGCGGTAGAGTGGGGGGGGGGGGCTAGGGGAAGTATGGGGGCAGAGGGGCGGGGCATGTTTAGGCTGTGGGGTGACTAGCAGGCAAACGGCAGTACGCAAATTTCTAAAAAAAAATATTAAAGGAACGTTATCGATCTTGACCGGTTTGTATTGTAACGAGATGAATTTGTTTGTTTAGTGGAATGGAACATTCCTATATTTGAATTTGAATGAAAAAAGGAAAACAAAAGAATGCGAAAAACAGAAGAGGCTTCCCTGGCTAGAGAGCCGCAAGCTGGTGTAAATTATGATTATAAATATTATTGTGTTTTGTTGTTACTGTAATTGTAAAACGAATAAAGTAAACATTTCATGTGGTTGTTGTATTAACATTGTGTCGTTCATCTGTCAGTGGGTACTTTCGCTTGTGAAGTGAACTGAATAAATCCTTCTAGTCTGTGATGAAGAAATCAAATAAGTGCGGTATTGAAATTGAAGCAAATTGTAAACAAACACCTCATTGTCCATTGAAGATCTTATTAAATACTCGTTAGTAAGAAAAACCCTTACAGTAGTCTAGGGGTTAAGGCTACGGATCTCGTTTTCTGAAGGTTGTTGGTTCGATTCCCGGCGAAGCACAAAAAATATTGTATTTATATTTCCAAATTTGCTCTTCGCTGGGTTGAAAAAAACGTATACATTTGAATTTGGGAATTGAACCCTGGCCATGGGCTTTAATGAATTTTGAATGAATACATTTTAATATGTTCTACTAAGCTATCTAAGATATATTTTTGATATACCTGTATGACCGATCCGTAGTCTAGTGGTTAGCGCTTTGGACTTGTAAATGGAAGGTCTTGACCACACAGTCCACACTATAATCACAGTTGAAGAGTTAAATTAACATTAAAGATTCAGATTGAATGTATGCCCACATACAGACGCGTATAAGCTCGTGTTCACTCATGCCGCATGTGAACTTAAAACATCAAGACCCAAATCTCATAAGAACAGAATTCCTGCAATTCATACTGAAATTCACTGAAAAAGTGGTGATATCGGTAAAGTGAACTATTTTATACACTATGGATTGTCTTCCTTCCTCAACCTTTCTCAGTTCACTCATGGACGTAGGAGTCCTCCAATCTTCTCCATGTTTGTCTATCGGCTGCTATTTTCAGCCATCCTCTGCCTGCAGTTCTCTTGATAGTCCAGCCATCTTAGTTGGGGTCTCCCCGCTCCCCGCTTGGACATCCTGGGTTTTCACAAGACGATCGTTTTCACCTTGACACCTGTCATGGTATTGCCTTGTGACGTGACCAGCCCAGCGCCACTTTAAGCAGGCCACTCGCTGTATGACATCAGTGACACCGGTGCGTCTACGGATCTCCTGGTTTGGAACCCTGCCTCTGAGGCTGATTTCCAGCATCCTCCTTTCAATGGCTCTTTGGCACGTCCTAAGTCTGTTGGCGCTGTACTGAGTAAGCCCTTTTGCTTCCAAGCCATAGATGGATATTTGAATCACGCATGACTCAAAGAAACACCAGTGGAAATAAATCACAATATTTTTTAATGTAAAACCTTTCAAAAATCATGTGGGAAATTTCCAATTTGATTTTCAGCGCAGCGTCTGGTTACACTGTTACTTTTGCGGTAGGGCGGGCGCGGCTGCAAGAGGAAGGGGGCGGGGGAGTCGAACAGGGTGCCGGGGGGAGGGGGTGAAGTGAGGGGTGTTCCTGCCTGCCAGAGCCTCCATTCAATGGGCCTCATCACCTAGCACTGGCAGCACGCGTCGCGCAAGCCAAATCTGCCCTAGGAATCGCGATTTCCATACAAAACAGGCCCACGCACAAAACCAAAATAACCAACAAACGCAAAAAAAAATCGCATAATACAAAAAAAAAAGTGTGGAGGGAGCTTTGTAATGTAAATCGAAAAAAAAAGTTTTTTTTTTTTTTTTTGAAAATAAATATTAAAAATTTTGATAGTGTGAATGCGGCTTTATACAACCGAATTTGTTGTTGACAAACAAATTGGAATGTTTTTTTAAAAAAAATAAAAGTCAATTATTGAAATGAAGATAAATTGAAATTGTTTAAATGATAATATTTTGTGAATTTTAAATTAAATTGAAATGGTTTTAGTTAAATTGTTTTTGATTTTCTAAATTATTTTATGTTAAATAAATAAATAAATTAAAATTGAGTGAATACAATACACACACATACACAAATATAATATTTTTTATCTACGTAAGAGAGTGTTTTTGTGTTAGTGTAGTGGGGTATGTATTTATTAATATTATGTTAAATTAAAGTAAATATTCTTTACATTTTAATATATTAAAGAATGTTTCTACAATAAGGTGTTTTTTTAAAAATAATAACCATTCTTTGACTAATAGGTTGGCATGAGTTCCTTGACTGATAGACTAATATGAGTTCCTTGACTTATAGGTTGGTTTAAGTTCCTTGACTAATAGACTAATATGAGTTCCTTGCCTAATAGGTTGGTATGAGTGCCATAACAAATTAATAGGTCGAAATGAGTTCATTGACTGATAGGTTGGTATGAGTGCCTTAACTAATAGGTTGGTTTAAGTTCCTTGACTAATATACTAATAGGTTGGTATGCGGCTGACCACCCATACTGTAAAAAATGGTTCACTTTGCCAATGTCACCCCTGCTTCAGGGAAGGTCGGCAAGAGTTGCAGGGCTTATGTTCATTTGAGATTGGGGTTTTTTATATTGTAGGTCCACATGCAGCATGTGTAAGCGCGAAATTATGCATGTCTGCTTGTGGGAATGCATTTAATATGAATCTCAAATGATACATATCTTTGCAGCTTAGATTTAGATTTAGATTTTAGTTCCTTGACAAATAGGTTGGTATGAGTACCTTGACTAATAGAATAGGTTGGTATGAGTTGCTTGACTGATAGGTTAGTTTAAGTTCCTTGACTAGTATACTAATATGAGTTCCTTGACTAATACGTTGATATGAGGATGCCCTCCCATGCTGTACAAACTTGATTCACTTTCTCCAATGCCACCCCGTTTCAAGAAAAGGCGGCGGGAGTTGCAAAGCTTATGTTTATATTAGGTGTTTTTATGTAATCATGCAGCATGTGTAAGCGCAATTTTACATTTTCCTATTTGGGGACATGTATTAAATATTAATTTTAAATATCAGTACATATTTGCCACTTAGATTATAGAAATGAAAAAAATATTTCAATTTGGAACTGTTTTTATGTAAATCACACCTCAAGAGCCTCTCCAAGCTTGGCCGTCGCTATAGAAAGCGCCAATTCTCAAACAAGACCCAGTTTCTGTAAGATTTTATGGACTTTGGGTTACTGGTCTTTGGTAAAGGTGAATGAATTTTTCAACCCAGCGAAGAGCATGTTTGAAAATATAAATGGTTTATTTTTTGTGCTTCGCCGGGATTCGAACCCACGATCTTTCATTTACGGGTCCGAAGCGCTACCACTAGACTAAGGAACGGTTAAGATCGGTTATAAAGGTTAACTCAGTCTTGCAAAAAAAATAATATAAACCATCTAAAGCTTGCATGGTTTAACGCTCATCAGCGACAATGGAGGTTTTTACTGAATATTGTGAAATTGATGTCCGACAAAAGTACGAATTGATTTACGCAACTAAGCTACGCATATTTTGTAGCTTCTTGTCTCTATTAACCCGGAAAGGGTCGTAGATATGTGGCGATGCGGGATCTATTTTTTTACAAACAAAAAAAAAGATAATCCATGTAACTTAAGTTATAGGTGTGTATGCGGATGACCACCCATGCTGTAGAAAATAGTTCCCTTTGCCAATGTCACCCCTGTTTCAGGGTAGGTCGGCATGAGTTGCAGGGTGTGTGTTCATTTGAGATTCGGGTTTTTATATTGTAAGACCACATGCGGCATGTGTTAGCGCGAAATTATACATGTGAGCTTGTGGGAATGCATTTAATATAAATCTTAAATGATATTGTTACGAAATTAGGGTTCAATTGTCTTCAAATTAAAAATACACAGGTCTTCTTTAAAACTTATTTATTTTACACAGTTACAAAATTTATTTTCACACTACTTTCTCGATTATTCCACTTGGTTTTGGTTCACTGATCAGATGACTTCGATGTGTTTGTAAGTCTCTATGATACTGGCCCGCTCTGCAGGCCATTCGCACCTTTATACTCTTCAGAGCAGTATGATCCAGAACTAAAGTCGCCAGACGGTTCCAGAGTAATTATTACTTCTCGATGTTTCACGTACTACCTAGACACAACCAAAATCCTACCTACCAATGCAATACAGTATTCCTATAATTATAACAAATACCTACTTAGCCTAGAGAATTCTACACTTATACATAATTATCGATCTTACCTACCAATACTTTTGAGGATTCTTATAACTATAACTACCCATACTTATTTCAATATTTATATTTACATAACACTATAACTACCCATACTTATTTCAATATTTATATTTACATAACACTACCCCCCACCTAGACTGTTTCGTCCCGGAACAGTCTTGACTCTGTGTAGGTAGGGGCATGCTGATCCACGTCGACACCCTGTGGTCAGGAAGAAGTGGCAGTCCACGGATTTCTCCCCACTGGCTCTCGGCTGCGCTTGCTCGCAGCACACCATGACGCTGATGCCGACTCCCGAGAACACTGCTTCAATCATACTCCGGATTATCCGCCAGTCTCGATTAGCGCGGCCGCCACCCATCTTCGGTATTGCCAGACGCGCCTGCTGATCCTCCAACATGTAGTCACGCAGCTCAACAAGACCGTCCCACAATGCCTTGTAGTCCTCTTCCAGGTTGCTGGAATCCGGGACAACCAGGCAGTATGCTTGTTGACGCCCCTTCGGTAGTCTCAGAGCTCTTCCTTGCGGGCTGCTCGAGGGTTGCGGTTCTCCGAATTTGTATCGGAAGACCCGTGCAATTCCTCTAGACATATCTAGATCTTCCGGTACACTGCATGCCAGTGTGTGGTCCCCAGTGACCTCAAATAAGTCCTTGTGGACTTCTGTGGTCACTCCATGGCGAAACTTCTGCCCTGCCTTCGCGTTCTCCCAAAACGTCTCAAAGGCTGGTGATCTTTCGGATGCGACGCACTGTCGTACTTTTTGGGCTGGTTGGTCATCATTATCGCCTAGGTATGGTGAGAGGCGATTGTAGTGCACGACCCTTGGTTTTCCGTTTGGTCTCTTTTTTATGCGGTAGACCACATCGTTGATGCGCTCCAAGATCTCGTACGGCCCGTCCCAGGAACGCTGAAGTTTCGGACAGTATCCTTGGCGCCTCTTGGGGTCAAAAAGCCACACCCAGTCACCAGCTTTGTACCCCATGCTGTCAGCTCTGGTGTCATAGCGCTCCTTCATTTGATCGCTGGCTTCCCCGATGTTCATGCGGACCTGATCATGGATGTCATCCAGCCTCCTGCGAAGGTCTGTCACATAGTCTTCTCCGGCTAGGTCTTCACCTGGTTTGCAGCCAAATTTGAGATCACAAGGAAGTCGCATTTCTCGCCCAAACAGTATGCTGCTGGGAGTCTTCTTCGTCGTTTCCTGAACAGCCGACCGGTAAGCCAATAAGAACAAAGGCAGATGTCGGTCCCAGTCCCGCTGATGGCTGGACACTACTTTGGCTAAGTACCTCCCCACGGTACGGTTCATCCTTTCCACCATTCCATCAGACTGTGGATGTAGCGCAGTGGTCCTGGTCTTGTAGATCCCTAGCCGCTCACACATTTGCTGGAAGATAGCAGCTTCAAAGTTCCTTCCCTGATCAGAATGTAATTCCAGGGGTACGCCAAACCTGCTGATAAATTCGGTAACTAGAACTTCAGTCACGGTTACGGCCTCTTGGTTAGGGATTGAGTAAGCTTCCACCCACTTGCTGAAGTAATCCATCACCACCATGATGTACTTGTTACCCTTCTCAGTTGTAGGAAATGGGCCAGCTATGTCGATGGCAATTCTTTCAAAGGGGCTGCCAACATTGTACTGACGCATTGGTGCTCGCCTTTTCCTTTGCGGTCCATTGGCCGTTGCACAGGTTACACATTTTCGACACCAATCTTTGACGTCTTCGCTGCAGTTGATCCAGTAAAATCGCTCTTTCACTTTCTCCAGCGTCTTCTTAACGCCTAGATGTCCTCCAGAAGTTCCTCCATGCAGCAGTCCAAGGATTTCCGGTACTCGGCTCCTCGGAACGAGGGTTTGCTTTCTTCTAAGTGTGCCGTCTTCCTTCTCGATCTTTCGTTTCAGAAACCCTCCTTCTATCACTATGGATCCCCATTGAGCCCAATAAGCCTTGACAGTTGGTGATAAGGGGGCGAGTTTTTCCCAGGTTGGCCTTTCTCCTTCTCGCGCCCATTCCATCACATACTTCAAGTCCGGATCATTCAGTTGGTCTTGCGCCAATTTTTCATCTTGCCAGTCCTCATCTTCGGTGGTCGTCCTTTGGACAATTGCTACCTTGTCCTCCATCTTGCTGCAATGTTTGCAGTCACTGGCGCATGGTCGTCTGGATAATGCATCCGCATTTCGATGAAGCGTGCCAGGTCTATGTTCGGAGTCATAATCATACTCCTGGAGCCTTTCAATCCATCTAGCCACTTGCCCTTCTGGGTTTTTGAATTTCAGAAGCCAAACCAGTGCAGCATGATCAGTCCGTAGTGTGAATTTTCTCCCGTACAAGTATTTGCGGAAGTGTTCCACTGATTTTATCACGGCAAGAAGCTCTCGTCTGGTCACGCAATAATTTCGTTCTGGCTTGGAAAGCACTTTACTGAAGTAACCCAGAACAGTCTCATGCCCATCCTGTATTTGGGAAAGGACGCCTCCTATCCCCACATTACTAGCGTCGGTATCCAGGATGAACTTTCCATCTTTTCGTGGGTAGCTCAAGATGGGGGCACTTGTTAATCTTCCCTTAAGCTCTTCAAATGCTTGTGCGCAGGAATCACTCCAATGGAAGCGAGTGTTTTCTTCCGTAAGCTTGGTGAGCGGTTTTGCAATGTCCGCAAATCTTGGCACAAACCTCCTGTAATAAGTGCACAGCCCCAGGAAACTCCTAGTTTCATGTTTGTCCTTCAGCACGGGCCAGTCTCTTACTGCCTTGATTTTGGCAGGGTCAACTTCAACTCCACGTTGAGAAACTATGTGTCCCAGGTAATTTACTTGTTTCTTGAACAGGTTACACTTTTTCGGGTTGAGCTTCAGTCCAGTGTCTTGTAGTTGCCCGAAAACTTGCTCCAGATTTCTCAACTGATGGTTGAAGTCCTTTCCCAGGATGATTATGTCATCCAAGTATACCAGGCAGGTTTCCCATGATAGTCCTCGCAGCACATTCTCCATCAGCCTTTCAAACGTGGCGGGGGCATTGCATAAGCCAAATGGCATCACGGTGAACTGCCAAAGTCCAGATCCAGTCGAGAATGCAGTTTTCTCCTTATCTTTGGCATCCAATTCAACTTGCCAGTAGCCACTTTTCAGGTCCAATGTGGAAAAAATGGTGCATCCTGCCAATGTGTCCAAGGTGTCGTCAATCCTTGGCAGAGGGTAACTATCCTTTTTCGTAACATCGTTGAGCAGTCTGTAGTCCACACAAAATCTCGTGGTACCATCCTTCTTTTTCACCAGTACCACCGGGGATGTCCAAGGGCTACTTGATGGTTCTATGATGCCATCCTTGCTCATGTCTTTGATGATCTTGTCAGCTTCTTCCCGCTTTGCAAAGGGTAGTCTTCTTGGAGCCTGTTTTATTGGTCTCGCTTCTCCGGTGTCTATGCTATGTCGCACTACCTTGGTTCTTCCCAGACGGCCATTAGAGTCCTCGAAAATGTTCTGGTAGCGGCAGATCAAACTCCTCACTCTCCGTTTGTTTTCCTCGGTTAGACCTTGGGAAGCGTCGTGGACCAGGGCTTCCAATTGTGTTGACAATTTGTTTCCTTCGCATGACATGTTTGTCATCTGTTGCACAATGGAAGTTATCCTCTCACATCTGCCCAAAACAAAACTTTCATTCATTTTAACTGGGTAGCTGTTCACATTCATGATCTTGACAGGAATGGTCTCCTTTGCGCGAATCACTGTTCTTGCCACCATGACTCCTTTGTTAACATTGTCCATGTTCTCCGGTTCTATCATACAGATTTGGTCATTTGTACTACTGGAATCCAGGCGGGCACTCACTATCATCTCGGATCGCCCCTTCACTTCGGTATTCTTGGCTAGGATAACACGTGCAGCCAGTTCTTTCCGTCTTTGCAGGATGACTTCTTCATTTCCAATTTTAATGGACCCTTTCTTTAAATTTAAACTGCACCCAAATCTGTCCAGTATGTCCATTCCCAATATAACGTCTTCTTCAATGTTGGCCACCAACGTCCGATGATCAAAAGTGGTGCTGCCAATTTGGAAGGTGGCAATCGTCTCCCCATACACCTGTGTTGACTCTCCCGTGGCGGTGTGCAGAGACCACTTTGTTGGTGCAATCTGCTTACCTCGTGCCACTATGTCGCGTCTCAGAATTGTCCTGGTTGCTCCCGTGTCCACCAGTAGTTCACGAGTTACTCCATCTATTATGCCATTGATAAAAATGCTGCTGGCTTTTCCTCTCACGGTTGCGACAGTAGCAGCAGATTTCAGGGCCTCTCCAGCGTGGGTCAACGGTTGCCCCTTCCCATTAACCCTTTCTAGTTTTCCGCAGCCTGTTTTCTGGGTTTCTGAGGCTTGGGACACTTGGTGCTAAGGTGGCCCAGCTGTCCGCAGTTCCAGCAGCGTGGGTCTCGTCTTCGAGGTCTCAGACGTTCCAGCACTTTTTCAATTAGCTCCTCGGTTGTAGGTAGCTTGACCTCCTCTGCCTCGACTGCACGAACCCTGGCGTGGCCCCTGATGGACTGTTTGACAGCCTCAAACTCGAGAGCTTGGCTGAGCGCCTCGTTCAAAGCCTTGGGATGGGCCAGTTTTACGGCTTGTTGCGTCTCCCATTCCCGCAATCCATTTAGGAACTTGTCCACTGCCAAGCTCTCACAGATGTCGTCGGAGGCTGTCGGGTAAGCGTCTCGTACCAGGCGGGCGATGTCCATTTCAAACTCCTGGAGGCTCTCGTTGGGCTTCTGCACCCTTGTGTTCAGCTGCGACTTGTACAGCTGCTCCAGGCACTTGTGGCCATAGCGCATATCCAAGCGCTGCTTCAGCTGCCCAAAGTCACCACGGTTGTCCAGGGGTATGGCCTGCAGAACCCTGAGAGCGTCTCCTCGGAGCGACAGGCTGAGAACCGAAGCCTTCTTCTGCTGGCTCCAGGCTCCCATCATGGCAGCCGTCTCAAAGAGGGTCAAGTATTCCTCCCACGACGTCTTCCCGTCGAAGGTTGGGAGGTTGTGCTTGGCTAGGGAAGGGTCATCATCCCCTCTTGTGATCCTGGTTGGAGTTGAGCATCCCTGGTCGGTCTCGTCGTGAAGGCCGCCTTTGGGGGAGATTCTGGTGGACTCCATCTGGCACTTGTCAGCCAGCTCGGCACGCAGACGGTCTTCCAGGTTTGACATCCGAGTCTCCATTTCCCCCTTCAGGGCCGAGAGGTTGGTTGTCATCTTCTCCTCTATTTCTCCTTTCAGGGTTGTGAGACTATCCGCTATCTCCGCCTTCAGGGTCCTGGCGTTGTCAGCCATCTCCGCCTTCAGGTCTTCCCTCAGGGTCTTGGAATTATCAGCCATTTTCTCCTCCAGGGTCCTGGCGTTGTCAGCCATCTTCTCCTCCATGGCAGTGAAGTTTCCCGTGAGCTCCTCCTTCATGGATTTTGTGATGCTGATGTTCAGCTCCTCAAGGGCGCGGTCTCCTCCAGATGCCATGACAAAGTATGCCGGGTCTTCACCTGACCGTTCCAAGGCCTCTATGAGGCGTGCTTGTAAGGCTGCCTTTCCTCCTGAGGTCTCCAGGTCCCTCTCCAGAAGCTCATTTTTAAGCTCAGTGACTTTGAGGTCCTTGACGTTCACTTTCGTTGCCATTTTTTTTCAAAATTTACGTCAAAACAAAAATATTTTCAAATTTATTTAATACAAGTTTTGAGTTTTATATATATAGCTGTTTTGAATACGTACTTTAGCAAAAATAATAATTTATCTGATTACACTGATTGGTAGGTACTGTCTTTTAATATTTATTTTTAATTCACCAATATTTTTTTACATAATAATGTCTGATAGTACATAATTATTTATTTCGTCTCAAGTCTTTCAAACACACAGGTAGGTACTCAATGTACATTCACACACTTGTAAACAAAGGATAGTTATTCAAAAACTTTTTCTCGATGAATCTGGAACGTTCTTTTGTAATATTTTTCAAGATTTTTATTTATTTATTTTATTTTTTTAATCACACACAATAATAAAAAAAACTATGGTCCAATTTGATGACTTTCTTAATGCGGTAAAATAGTCATTATGTTATGTCCAGAATTATGTTCCATATGATGTTCCAGAATTTATAAGCAACTTGCTTTTGCGTCTTTTCTTTTAACAAAAATTTATTTAAACACTTGTTTTCACAAAAGTCAGTTCACACAAAGTTCAATTTGAATAAAGTTCATTTTAACACTATTTAATTTATTTTATTTATTTTTAGACAGAAGATCTTAATTTTTCTTGACAATTCCGCACCTGACGCCAATTGTTACGAAATTAGGGTTCAATTGTCTTCAAATTAAAAATACACAGGTCTTCTTTAAAACTTATTTATTTTACACAGTTACAAAATTTATTTTCACACTACTTTCTCGATTATTCCACTTGGTTTTGGTTCACTGATCAGATGACTTCGATGTGTTTGTAAGTCTCTATGATACTGGCCCGCTCTGCAGGCCATTCGCACCTTTATACTCTTCAGAGCAGTATGATCCAGAACTAAAGTCGCCAGACGGTTCCAGAGTAATTATTACTTCTCGATGTTTCACGTACTACCTAGACACAACCAAAATCCTACCTACCAATGCAATACAGTATTCCTATAATTATAACAAATACCTACTTAGCCTAGAGAATTCTACACTTATACATAATTATCGATCTTACCTACCAATACTTTTGAGGATTCTTATAACTATAACTACCCATACTTATTTCAATATTTATATTTACATAACACTATAACTACCCATACTTATTTCAATATTTATATTTACATAACATATCCAATATCCTTACAGCTTAGATTAGATTAGATTAGATCCATGGATTTCCTTGACTTATAGGTTGGTATGCGGCTGACTACCCATACTGTAAAAAATGGTTCACTTTGCCAATGTCACCCCTGTTTCAGGGTAGGTCGGCATGAGTTGCAGGGTGTGTGTTCATTTGAGATTCGGGTTTTTATATTGTGGGTCCACATGCGGCATGTGTTAGCGCGATATTATACATGTAAGCTTGTGGGAATGCATTTATAAATGATACATAAATCTTAAATGATATATATCCTTGCAGCTTAGATTAGATTAGATTAGATTAGATTAGATTAGATTAGATCAGCTCCAGAAAAAATGGGATATGAATAACCCTGTATGTCTCTTGTTTTTCCTCTTCTATTGCAAAGTAATTGCCTTAGAAATTCTTATAAAAGTCGGTGTTATGGCCGAGTTGGCCAAGTGGGCTGATTTTTCTAGCGTGCTTGGAATAGAGTAACGTTGGTTCGATCCCCGCCTGGGTCATTTAACCATAACTTTGACCCTGGGTTAACAGATGTTATTGGATAATTATTAATTAATAATTCATTAAAATAAACAATAATGAATTATTAATTGATGATATTAATAAATGTTTCTGGCCAGGCAGAATACTGTTACTCTGTCGCCTTTCCGCTAGGGGTGGCCAGAGCCTCTGCAGAGCTGCCTCCATTTTTTCTATCCTTAAATACCTCTTTCAATTTATTCATATCCATCACCTTTTTCATGCATTTTCTTCTTTTACGCTCACTTTGTATATCCCATTCTTTCACAATCTCCTCAATCTGATCACTCCATACTTTTCTCGGTCGTCCCTTCCGTCTTTTTCCTTTCACACTTTCTTTGTATACATACTTTGTCAGTCTATCATCATTCATTCTTTCCACACGCCCAAGCCATCTCATCACATTCTTTTGTACCTTTACTTTCACATCCTCTTTCAAATACATTCTTTTTTTACCCATTCATTCTTAACTCTATCCCTCAGAGTTTTTCCTGTCATGCTTCTCAAATGCTTCATTTCCACCGTACATACTTTACTCATTTCGCTATCGTTCACTGTCCATGCTTCACTTCCATACATCAAAGTCGGCAACAATATGCCATTGTGTACCGCCATTCTAGGTTGGTGAATTGCATTCCTCTTCGCAAATATATTTAAAAAAAAAAAATCAACCGTTTGTATTCAACGTGTGTACACTAGTTTCTTTCACAATCATTAAATCTTAAGCGGGCGGGTCGATAAAAAAAACAATAAAATTATTTTAGTTTTCTATTTTTGGTATTTTTTTATTAACAACGTTAATTAATGTTCCATTAATGAAATATAAATTGATTAAAATCAAAATGTATGTTTCTGAGAAATAATATATATTTTTGTACTTTTTGTTTTTGTAAACTTCATTATACATAAATGCTACTTTCTTACAAAATAAAAAAAGGCCTTAAAAAAAATGTGATACATTAATGTTATGCAATAATATAGAGATGATTTATTCGATGATCCCTTGACTTGTAGGTTGGTATGCGGCTGACCACCCATCAAATTCTAAGCTGCAAAAATATGTCTCATTTGTGGTTCATATTAAATGCATTCCCACAAGCAGACACGCATAATTTCGCGCTCACACATGCCGCACGTGGACCTACAATATAAAAGAACCCAATCTCAAATAAACATAAGCCCTGCAACTCTTGCCGACCTTCCTTGAAGCAGGGGTGACATTGGCAAAGTGAATCATTTTTTACAGTATGGGTGGTCAGTCGCATACCAACCAACAAGCTAAGGACCATAGTTTTCAAATTGAAAAAAAAAACGGAAACGTGGACTAGAAGGTTATTTTAAAAGGAATCCTATGCGGGAGACTCGAAAAATAGGTTATATATAAAAATAAAAAACAATCGCTACTGGAAAACATTTTGAAAACAAACTGGCAGACTTTTGTTAGAAAACCACCATGGCATTTTTTTTGCTTCCAAACACAACCATCTACAGAGCGAGGGGAGAAATGCATTGCAAAAAAATATCGTTTTTGATACTCCAAAAATATATCGGAATATCGAATATCGTAGAAAATATTAATATTAAAAAAATAATAATATCGATACATTTCGCCCATCCCTACAATTAACTAACACATACAAACGAATCACAACTACTCATATTCGTAACAGAATGATATGTGAGTCGGTGTTATTGCCGAGGGAGTCAAGTACGGCCGATTTTACTGGCGTATTTGGAATAGAGTAACGCTGGATCGATTCCCGCCTGGGTCCATTGACCATAACTTTGACCCTGGTTCAAGAGTCTATTGGGTATTTATCAATGAATAATTAACTAAAATATACACTAGTGAATTATGAATTTATGATATTTATACCTGTTACTGGTCAGCAAGAATCTAATTTAATCTAATCTAAGTTGCAAAGATATGTTGCATTGGAGATTCACAGTTAAGTAGGTACATGCATTCTCACAACCAGACACGTACAAGTTCGCGCTTGCACATGCCTCGTGTGAACCTACAACATAAAAACCAAATCTCAAATGGATATACACCTTGCAACTCTTGCCGTCCTTCCCTGTAACAGGGGTGACATTGGCAAAGTGAACCATTTTTACAGCATGAGTGGTCAGCCGCATACCAACCTATAAGTCAAGGAACATACACGACAAATTACATTTTAAAAATCAGTAAATAATAATATCATCAAAAGTAAACAGAAAACAAATTACAATTTAACAAACCCTAGCCGCCAACATTACAGATCAACCGCCATTTCTTTCTGTCCTTACATACTTCTTTCATTTCCTCCAGAGTCATAACCTTTTTCATACAGAAGAATGGGTTGGTGAATTGCATTCCTCTTCACAAATCATTAAAAAAAAAAAAACAAAAAAATGTGAGGATGGAGATGGAACGAGGCGTTCTTGAAACGATGAAGAGACCTCCATTCAAGTACAGATAGAAGAGGAAGACGTTTTTTTATGGTTAATATTTTAATGTGGTTTAGATTGATCAACCCTCAGTTTTTTTAGCCCTCACGCTATGCCCATTAGGTCGCTATTCGTATAAATTTATCGCCCAGCGTCGCGTACGGCCCGCTAGCAAAACAACGAAAACGTTTTAAGGAATTAACACACTTACGGCTCAGCCTGGGCGGATCCCGGACTGAGTATTGAAAGTGACCGAAAGTACGACAAAACTCGAAAATTATTTTGTTCTTGAAAAACTTATGTACCTACATTCCAATTTTACAAATTTGCCGCCTTTGAGCGATTTTGCGATTCTTTATTCCTTGACTTATAGGTTGGTATGCGGCTGACCACCCATACTGTAAAAAATGGTTCACTTTGCCAATGTCACCCCTGTTTCAGGGAAGGATGGCAAGAGTTGCAGGGCTTATGTTCATTTGAGATTGTTTTTTTTTAAATCACGTATACATGTCTGCTTGTGGAAATGCATTTGATATAAATCTTAAATTATATTATATATCTTTGCAGCTTAGATTAGATTTTTACTGTTAAAAAATTCACATTGTAAGTGTCACCCCTATTTCAGGGAAGGTCGGCAAAATTTGTAGGGCTTATGTTCATTTGAGGTTTGGATTATAATTTCCATGACCGGTCCGTAGTCCAGTGGCAACACTTCGGACTCGTAAATGGAAGGGTGTGGGTTCAAATCCCGGCGGAGCACGTAAAATATACAATTTATATTTTCAAATATGCTCTTCACTGGGTTGAAAAATTTATAAAGCCTGTACCAAAGACCGGTCACTAAAAGGTCCATCCAGCCTTACAGAAACTGAGTCTTGCATGAGAATTGGCGCTTTCTACAGCGATAACCAAGCTCGCAGAGGGCTCTTGAGGTGTGATACACACAAAAACAGCGCGCACCAAATAAATCATCCTAATATTATTATTATTATTATTCCATTACCGGTCCGTAGTCCAGTGGCAACACTTCGGACTCGTAAATGGAAAGGTGTGGGTTCAAATCCCGGCGGAGCACATAAAATATACCATTGATATTTTCAAATATGCTCTTCACTGGGTTGAACAATTCATAAACCTTTACCAAAGACCGGTCACTAAAAGGTCCATCCAAACTTACAGAAACTGAGTCTTGCTTGAGAATTAGCGTTTTCTAAAGCGACAACTAAACTCACAGAGGGCTTTTGAAGTGTAATTCACACAGAAACAGCGCTCACCAAATAAATCATCCTAATAACTGTAACTGTAACTCTGTCGCAATTCCGCCAGGGGTGGCTAGAACCTCAGCAGAGCTGCATCCATGTCTTCCTATCCTTATATACCTCTTTCAATTCATTCATATCCATCACCTTTTTCATGCATTTTCTTCTTTTACGCTCACTTTGTATCTTATAATACTTATTAGGGGCTTTTATTTTTATGCCCCTTTGCACCTTTTTGCCTCTATTCACTGCACGCCCCTGCTACGTTTTGTTATTGATCCCTACTCTTTTTCTCACGGGAAGTTTGCTAGTTGAAAAGTAATAATTTTGCAAAAACTTTTAGACCTCCAACTCAGTTTCGTACCTTACATCTAAGTTTTCAGTTCCCCTGAAGTCTCTGTTATAACAAAATCAATAGAATTTCAGCCACCTTTGTCTGCTTTCAGTCCGGTCGATAGCTCAGTTGGTAGAGTGCTTGCATTCCATGCCAAGATTTCGGGCTTGAATCCTAGCGAGGGTGTTCCGTAGTGTAGTGGCAACGCTTTGGACTCGTATATGGAAGGTCCTGGGTTCGAATCTCGGCGGAGCACAAAAAAATATCATTTATATTTTCAAATGTGCTCTCCGCTGGGTAATAAATTCATATAATTTTACCAAAGACCGGTGGCGGCTAGGGTTTATTAAAGTGAAGTTGGTTTTATGTTTTAGTGTTTTTGATGTCCATGAGGTATGAGGCTGACCACCCGTGCTGTAAACATCGGTTCACTTTTGCCAATGCCACCCCGGTTCAGGGAACGGCGGCAGGAGTTGCAAGGTTTATGTTAATGTGAGGTTTTGCTTATTTGTATGCACACATGCAGAATGGGTAGGCGCAAGCCTACATGTGCCTGTCGTTAACATATCTTTGCAGTTTAGATTATAGATAGATAGATAGATGCATATATTATTATTTATTGATTTAACAAATGTAATTTGTCATGTATGTTCCGTGACTTATAGGTTGGTATGAGGCTAACCACCCATACTGTAAAAAATGGTTCACTTTGCCAATGTCACCCCTTTTTCAGGGAAGGACGGCAAGAGTTGCAGGGCTTATGATCATTTGAGATTGGGTTTTTATATTGTAGGTCCACATGCGGCATGTGTTAGCGCGAAATCATACATGTCTGCTTGTGGGAATGCATTTAATATAAATCTTAAATGATATATATCTTTGCAGCATAGATTAGATTAGATTAGACCGGTCACCAAAGTTTCATCCAGACCAGACTAACAGTAGCCGGGTTTTGCTTGAGAATTAGCGCTTTGTTGCGACGACCAATCTCTTTTAAATAGTACGGTTGATATCTCAGTTGGTTTCCATGCCGAGAGCAAGGGTTTGAGCCGCACAGAGAATGGCAAAAATGATTTTCCGTTTTGTTGTTTATTTAAAACCCTAAAATCTAAATAAACACCGGCACGGTTTACTCAGCCTTCACAATAAATGAGAACCAGCCCGTTCGGGAGCTGGAGCACCCCCACTTCAACTATAGAATCCCGAATCACGCACATGCGACCACTTCGTCAATAACGCAGGCAATAAATTGCACTATATGTGTAGCTTAGTTGCATTTTATTTTTTCGTTTTAACGTGATTTTTTTAGTTGGGATCCCTCGACCAATACGCTGGTATGAGGCTGACCACCCATGCTGTAAAAAGTGCTTGTAAGTACACATGCAGCATTTGTAATTGCACGTGTCTGTTTGTGGGCATGCATTCGATATGAAATTTAAATGTTACTATGTCTTTGCAACTTAGATTGGAGATTAGAGATTAGGGTAGGGTCAGCAGTTTTAGGGTACGCGTGCGGCACGCGACTCCAACAGGCTGGGGTCACGCCACCGTATAGATTACATTAACTGTAGACAGCGACCCTAAGAGTGAAGATACCCTAAGCTCTTAGGGTTGATGAGCAATGGTAACAAAATACACTTCAAGATATGATAAGTTTGGGTACCTTGTTGGATAAGATGGTACAATCTTTTGAGATCAATTCGAAAAAAATCTTACAGGAGAACTACTTGCCGCGTTTCTCCCGACAAGATGTCCATTGACAGAATGTCCACCGAAAAATTATCCAAAAATGTCCACCGAAAAGATGTCTATATTACATGATTTTGAATACCTTTCTTCGGTGGGCTTTATGTCGGTTGATATTTTGTCAGGTGGAAATTTTGCCGGTGGACGTTTTGTCGGTGGATATTTTGTCGCGAGGACATATCGCACCCTTAATAAAGAGAAATAGCTCGAAAATTGGGAAAATCGAGATTTTGTAATAAAACGCAAGAACATTGCGAGAAGAATAGGTAGAGTGCGACAGCCGTTAATTTGGACGAATATGACCGAGATAAAACATCGGCCGCCTTTTTCATCCCATACAAGATGTACTGGTTGTCTGAACTTCAAACCTGATTTCCCAAAATTCTTGTTTTTTGAGTTATTGCTCTTTATTATTAAACGTGCGATATTGTCGGTGGACAATTTGTCAAGTGAAAATTTTGTCGGTGGACATTTTGTCGGTGTTTTTTTTTGCCATGAGGACATATTGTCGGTGGATATTATGTCGGTGATCATTATGTCGGTAGACAATTTGTCTCATGGACATTTTATCGCGTGGATATTTTGTCAGTGCACGTTGAGTCGGTGGACATTCTGTCAATGGACATTTTGTCGTGACACAAGGAGTCACATGTGATGAGTGACACCTATGTGTTTCTACAAGTAAGGAGGCCTTACGTCTTGAAAAAATTGTCTAAACGCTTAAGAGTGTCGCGGACATTCAAACAATCCAACTGTTAAGTATAACATTATTTTGAATGTTCCTATCTAGGTTGATGAAATCTCATACGGGGTTTTTCTCAAACAGCAAAGTCATGGCTCATCGAATTTTCTTCTCAAACAACGATGATCCGTAGACCAGCTATGGATTTGTTATTTTAAATGTATTCTCTGTACGGTCGGAAATAACATCTACGAGGTACGACAAAGGTACTTCTAAATTATTTTTATTTTGTGTTTTTTTTAGACAATTATAGAACCTCCTTAAATCTGCGTGTGCCCATAAGAACTCGGCCACTCTTTTAAACGCGTAAAAATGCCTTAATTCCATGATGTAACACGAAAGCTGTAAAATATATACAGACATACGTACACTGACTTATGATATCTGTGGACTAGAAATTATGTTAAAGAAAATGGACATTATATCCAAATATAAATTATATTACAGAAAAAAAACTCTGAGGGATAGAGTTAGGAATGAATGGGTAAAAAAATAATGTAATTTGAAAGAGGATGTGAAAGTTGAAGTACAAAAGAAGGTAATGAGATGGTTTGGGCATGTGGAAAGAATAAATGATGATAGACTGACAAATAATGTATAATACAAAGAAAGTGTGAAAGGAAAAAGAGGGAAGAGACGACCGAGAAAAGTATGGAGTGATCAGTTTGAGGAGATTGTGAAAGAATGGGATGTACAAAGTGAGCGTAAAAGAAGAAAATGCATGAACATAAACAGAAAAAAAATCAATTTAAAAAACCCTATTCGCCAACATTACAGATCAACCGCCATTTCTTTCTGTCCTTACATACTTCTTTCATTTCCTCCAGAGTCATAACCTTCTTCATACAGACTCTCCTTTTATTATGTCTCTGGATATTCCATTCATTCGCAGTTTCGGAAATTTGGTACATCCATACCTTTCACGGTCTTCGTCTACCACGACATCCATCTATAACAGCTGTACTGTAACTGGAACTCTGTCACCATTCCGCTAGGGGTGGTCAGAGCCTCTGCAGAGTTGCCTCCATTTTTTCCTATCCTGACATACCTCTTTCAATTCCTTGCTACATCAACATCTATTCTTGCAGCATATACTTTCTTCGTCAGTCTTTCATCATTATGGCATGTGTTATTATTGAGAGTCGAAAAACATAACGGTAAAAGCAAGAAAATACAGGATTTTGCATGTAGGAACATGATTTATAAATTGTTGTTTTGACAGGACTGGGGACAACTGTGGTCCAAAGTACGCATCAACGCCGTAAGCTAGTCTCTACTCCTCTATATTATAACTCAATGCATACACACATATCGCTCGCGTAGCTTGTAGCGAGTGGAATCGAAATGCGAGAAACGTGTTAGTGCGTGTTGAAATATTTACGACCGTGTAGAATAAGTTACTGGGATTCTTATATGGCTGTAATAGGTGATAGAAAGTTATTCGCAACTACGCACATAAGCTACAAATATAGTGCAACTTCTTCCCAGTGTTTTCCGAAGGCGTTGCATGTGTCAATTCAAGACTTATTTATTTTTACGGGTGAGGGGTCCGCCTCACGCCAACCACTTAAGTTGAAGTGGGGGTTTCCCAGCAGCCTAGGGGGCTGGTTCTCATTTTTTAAGGCTGAGTAAATCTTGCCGGTATTTATTTTAGGTAAGAAATAAATGCTATATATGATAAACTATAATCTAAGTTGCAAAGATATATTAACATCTAAAGCTCATATCAAATGCATGCCCACAATCAAACACGTGTAGTTCGCGCTTACAAATGCTGAATGTGTACTTACAATATAAAAACCCAATTTGAAATGAACATAAGCCCTGCAACTCTTGCCGACCTTCCCTGAATACTGAATGTGTACTTAGGTACAAGTAAAATTCAAACCTAAAATAAACATTAACCCTACAACTTTTGCCGACCTTCCCTGACACATGGTGACATTGGCAAAGTGTACCAATTTTTTTACAATACGGGTGGTCAGCCTCATACCAACCAGGAATCATTTCAAGGAACCGCAAAGAAATCCTGTGCGGGAGACTCCCTAGATTCTAGAGACTCTAGGGGTCTATGACACTTGTTGTAGTGCCGCAGAGGTGTACGAGCTTGGTCATCGCTACAAAGCACCAATACTCAAGCAAAACCCAGTTGCTGTTAGGCTGGATGGACCTTTGGTGACCGGTCATTGGTAAAGGTTTATGAATTTTTCAACCCAGCGAAGAGCAAATTTGAAAATATAAATGGTATAATATTTTTTGTGCTCCGCCGGGATTCGAACCTACAACCTTCCCATTAATTCAGTCCGCGGTGTTACCACTGAGCTACGGACCGGTCCTTTTTATTTGTAACCTACATAATTTAGCCTGTGTCAGGGAAGGTCAGCAAAAGTTGTGGGGCTTATGTTCATTTGAGGTTTGGATTTTATTTGTAAGCACGCATTCAGCATTTGTGAGCGCGAACTACACGTGTTTGTTTTTGGGCATACAATTGAGAGCTTCAAATGAATATATCGTTGCAACCTAGATTATAGAATATTGTTATATTATAGATAATTTAGCGTGATTTGTTTTCACTCCTGTCACTCTTTTGCTAAGACCGTTAAATGTAAGAAAAATGTTTGTTTATAAAACGACAGGCTTAGGGTACATACCACTCTTAAATATAATGTTACTTTTTCATGCCATTTTGGAATTTTTATAAAAAAGAGTGACATTTATAATGAAGTGTTTGCCAACATAAAGTAAAAAAATATTATTTCTCAGTAACATACATTTTGATTTTTATCAATTAATATTTCATTACTGAAATATTACCGCCAAACACGATGGCCATAAAAAAAAAAACACCAAAAATAGAAAACAAAAATAATTTTATATTTATTGTTGACCAGCCTGCTTGAGATTTTGCGATTATGAAATAAACTAGTGTACATACGTTGTATACAAACGGAGAATTTTTAATGCAATTATATATTTTTGCAATCGTGCTGATAGGTTGGTATGCGGCTGACCCCCCATACTGTAAAAAATGGTTCACTTTTCCAATGTCACCCTGTTTCAGGGAATGTCGGCAAGAGTTGCAGGGCTTATGTTCATTTGAGGTTTGGATTTTATTTGTAAGTACACAATCAGCATTTGTAAGCGCCAACTACACGTGTTTGTTTGTGGGCATACATCTGAGAGCTTTGAATGAATATATCCTTGCAACTTAGATTATAGATTATAGTGCAATGCCTTCGGGGAGAAAGCGGCAAGGAGTTACACTATATGTGTAGCTTAGTAACTTCACGTTCAATAAAAACTGTGTTTAATTTAAAAAAAGACTTGTGAAGATGAATGCAATTCACCTACCTATTTTGCCTGGCCAGAAACAGGTATTAACATTATCCATTTATAATTAAATTTATGTTGGTTGTGGATTCGAATCCCGGCGAAGCACAAAATATACCATTTATATTTCCAAATGTGCTCTTCGCTGGGTTGAAAAATTCATAAACCTTTACCAAAGACCGGTCACTGAAAGATCCATCCAACCTTACAACAACTACTGGGTCTTGCTTGAGAATTGGCGCTTTCTACAGCGACGCCCAAGTTCGCAGAGGGCTCTTGAGGTGTGATACACACAAAATAGCGCTCACCAAATAAATCGTCCTAATATTATTATTATCTGTTGAGAAAGTGCCAATGTAATTGTCGATAAGACACGACGTTGGCGCGGCTCGAACTTGCGATTGTGTCAATAATGCAAATTCGAGTGCTGACGCCTTACCCCCTCGACCATACTACCGACTGATCAAAATACATACATGGTTATTCACAACACGTTTGATCCGAAGCTTATCGATAGATCATTGTTTGTTTGTAATTAAAGTTCACGTTAGGTAGCGGTTGAGCCATGGATTTGCTTCATGTGAATAACACCGTATTTGATATGAAAACAGGTAGTTGTAGTAGGTAGTGTGAAAGGAAAAAGAGGTAAGGGACGACCGAGAAAAGTATGGAGTGATCAGATTGGTGAAAGAATGGGATATACAAAGCGAGCGTAAAAGAAGAAAATGCATGAAAAACGTGATGGATATGAATGAATTGAAAGAGGTGTGTAAGGATAGGAAGTAATGGTGGCAGCTCTGCAGAGGCTCTGGCCACTCTTAGCGGTAAAGCGACAATGTTACAGTTACAGTTATTAGGATGACTTATTTGGTAAGCGCTGTTTCTGTTTGTATCACACTTCAAGAGCCCTCTGTGAGTTTAGTTGTCGCTTTAGAAAGCGCCAATTCTCAAGCAAGACTCGGAGGCTCTGGCCACCCCTAGCGGAATGGCGACAGAGTTACAGTTACAGTAAGTCAGTATTTTTTTTACCATTTCTTTCGCAATCTGTACCTTAAGTACGAGTTGCAAAACTTAAGAAAAGTAAAGTTTACGGAAAATATTAAAGCGTGATTTCTCCCAAATACTGCCGTTTTTGTTTCTTACACTTTGTGATCTTAGCAAAAGAGTTACAGTGATGAAGAAAATCAAGTTGAAACAAACAAAAACGGCAGATTTTGGGGGAAATCACTCTTTAATAATTGCCGTATACTTTACATTACTCAAGTTTTGCAACTCGTAAGGGTGCTGTATACGAAAACAATTCATTTTCACCTCGGAACCTATTTATTTTTACAGACTTGATCGTGCTTTAAGTGAATGCCTGTTATTTGAGTATTTTGTGAACAAAACGTTCATGCACAACTGTTTTTTTTTTATCTTGATATATCGCGGTTAAAATAGGGCTTTATTTCTTGACCAGATTGCAATCGGTAAAAGTGGAATTATAGCTTTCCACAACAGAGCCGACATTTTCGTGAATCGCTTTTCTTCTTCTTTCGCTAAACTACACATACAGTGTAACTTTTCCGCATTTTTCACCAAGCGGCTCTTGACTTGTAGGTTGGTATGAGGATGTTGGTTTATTAATTTGCTACATTTTTGTATAGGAAATTACTTATTGATTTTTTTTTGTATAGATTTCTTTTTAAGGTTTTGTTCTTTTTTTTATATTTAAATGCTATTTATTATTTGTATTCCTTGACTTATAGGTTGGTATGAGGCTGTCCCCCCCTTACTGTAAACAATGGTTCACTTTGCCAATGTCACCCCTGTGTCAGGGAAGGTCGGCAAAATTTCTAGGGTGTATGTTCATTTGTGGTTTGGATTTTATTTGTAAATACACATTCAGCATTTGTAGGCGCAAACTATACTTGTTTGTTTGTGGGCATGCATTTGATGTGAGCTTTAAATGTTAGTATATCTTTGCAACTTTGATTATAGATTATAGGTTCTTGACTTACAGGTCGGTATGATGCTGACCAACCTTACTGTAAAAGTGTCTGTGGGCATGCATTTCATATAAATTTAAAATGTTAATATATTTTTCTCTTTGCTATTTAGATTATAGATAGGAGATACTAGGCGAGTAGAAACTATTTATTTTTACAGGTAAGTGGGCCGACTTACGCCAACCACTTTAGTTGAAACGGGTGTTTTCCAGCTCTCGTGCGGGGTTGGTACTCGTTTCTCGTGAAGGGTGAGTAAACCTTGCCGATATTTTTATTTTGAATTTGAAATAAACACCGAAACGGAAAATCACTTCAGCTCCTCGGTGGGATTCGAATCCGAGCTCTCGGCATGGAATGCAAGCACTCTACCAGCTGAGCTATTGACCAGAACTAGTTTAAAGATTTTAAATTATGATTACGGTCGTTAGACACTTTAACAAATGAAAAAAATGGATTTTACTGACCGTGCGAAAGAGAAGAACGATTTTCTCTACGTTTCATCGGAGTCATATCCGACGTCTTCAGGAGACGTGCGTCCTCTACAAAGAGGAACGACAATAATTCAACAGTTCGTGGTTCCTCTTTATAGAGGACACACGTCTCCTGAAGACGTCGGATATGACTCCGATGAAACGTAGAGAAAATCGTTCTTCTCTTTTGCACGGTCAGTAAAATCCGTTTTTTTTTTTCAGAACTAGTTTTTTTCCTAATGGGTATTTGTTGAATACCAATTAACGGACGCAAGACGCTAAATGAAACAATTATTTACTTTACTCTGATAATTTTAGAATTCAGTAGAGATCACCAGTTTTTATGAAAAAGCTGAAAATCATTAGGGGACACACGCACAAGACAAAAGGTACAAATTTCGACGGCGATACCCGAATACCAATTAACGGACGCAAGACGCTAAACGAAACAACTTCCAAAAAAAAACGTTAAGAAGAAATTAGCGAAGTCAAACAATTAGAATGATTGGCAATAAATAATGGAGGGCCCAGCGCCAAAAAGTCTTCGTCAAAATTACACCATAGGGAGAGTAATCCAATCACAAACTGGCGCAAGTCCAAACAACTATTGTAATGTTGCTGAGTTAACCCTGTGCGAGCTGAACTTAGGATCGGGTCCGCAAACGTAAATAAGCCACACATATAGTGTAACTTCTTGCCTGCGTTATCCCCGAAGGGGTCGCATGTGGTGATTCGGGACCTATTTATTTTTACGTGTAAGTGGGCCGGCCTCACACCAACCACTTTCAGTTGAAGTGGGGGTTTCCCAGCTCCCGGGGGGGCTGGTTCTCATTTCTTGTGTAGGCTGAGTAAACCTTGAGATCGAACCCTTGCTCTCGGCATGGATATGTTAACATTTAAGGCACACATAAAATGCATGCCCACAGACAGGCACATGCAGGTTCGCGCCTACGCACTCTGCGTGTGTGTAGAATGCACACATACAAACAAAATAATAAAATTTCACATGAACACAAGCCCTGCAACTCTGGCCACGCTTCCCTGAAACCGAGGGGGCATTGGCATTAGTGAACCAACTTGTACAGCACGGGGTGTCAGTCTTATACCCATCAGTCGAGGAGCACAAAAAATGTGAATGATGTACTAAAAATAACTTTTGGATTTTATTAAATGATGGCCTTAGAATCAAAAAGGCAAGTATCCCATAAATAGCCTATAGGACACAAGTCCATAGGAAACTAGTATACAAAACACAGTGTCCCATGGATAGTCTATAGGACACTAGTCCATAGGACACTAGTCTATAGGACACAGTGTCCCATAGATAGTGTATAGAACACTAGTCCATAGGACACTAGTCTATAAGACACAGTGTCCCATAGATAGTCTATAGGACACTAGTCCAAAGGACACTAGTCTATAAGACAAAGTGTCCCATAGATAGTCTATAGGACACTAGTCCATAGGACACTAGTCCATAGGACACTACGCTGCCTTAGTTCTTGTTTACCGTATACGCCATTGAGAAAATTAAAATTTTCCATGAGCAATGTTTGCATGTGTACTGGACCAATGTGTCTAATGAAAACAAGAAATGTATTTTAAAAATATTTAAAAAAACTCTCACATTATCGAGTTTTACGGTTTTTCTTAGCTCAGATTGTGTAGAATTTGATTCATAAGACAACTGCATGAAAAAGTCATATTTGACAAGATTGGCGTAGGTACATACGGTACACAAGAACTAGGGGAGCGACTAGTCTTGACACAGTGTCCCATAGATAGTCTATAGGACACTTTCCTTTTTGATTCTATAATGCCCTCAAATATAATGGGAGTAAGATTCCTAATGGTATCAAAAAATATATAAGTACACTGTAGGGTTAAATCTGCCTTTCTTCTTACACTGCGGACTGGAGCTCTCTCTAGTACTGTAGTGTAATCAAAATAGAAAAAGTTTTATTGTTTTTTTGGATGTAGCGAGCTCGTGCACTGGGCATTCAAATTTACCGAAACGCTCTTAGCCGACGAGGTCAGTGTTTAAGTGGTTAGTTGTATTTTTAAACAAACTAGCATAGTAGATGACTCTGATCTAATCTAAGTTGCAAAGATATGTAACATTGGGGATTCACATTACATGCATTCTCACAAGCAGATACGTAAAAGTTCGCGCTTGCGCATGCCGTATGTGAACCTACAACATAAAAACCAAATCTCAAATGGGCATACACCGTGCAACTCCTGCGGACCTTCCCTGAAACAGGGGTGACATTAGCAAAGTGAACACTTTTCTACAGCATGTTTGGTCAGCCGCATACCAACCTATAAGTCAAGGAACATGCAAAAGAAGTTACATTTTAGAAACAAACAACAAAAATATTGATTAATATTAAAATCAAATACAAAACTCTAATTTAAAATACATATACAAAAAATTTGAAAAACTTGAGAAATCCTAGTCCTAGCCGCCAGCATTACAGATCAACCGCCATTTCTTTCTGTCCTTCCACACTTCTTTAATTTCCTCAAGAGTCATAATCTTCTTCATAAAAGCTCTCCTTTTATTGTGACTCTGGATATCCCATTCATTCGCAATTTCGGAAATTTCGTCCATCCATACCCTTCTCGGTCTTCCTCTACCACGACATCCATCATATGGGTAGCAGTGGCAAAGGGTGCCATACAAGCCGGTTCCAATCGGCTTCCCTTTTAAAATGATGTAACAAAGTAGTTAAAAAAATATAGGTAAAAATTAAAAAAATACATTTAAAACCAAAGAAACTATACGTATTTTTTCCCCATTGAAACCATGCAGTCTACTTCATCATAATTTTTACCTCATTTTAAACGGGAAACCGATGGGAATCGGCTTGTATGGCACCCTTCGCCACTGATAGGTAGACAAAATATATATTTCAAAAGACAAAAAGAACAAAGCATTGTATTTTTATTAAATTATTAATTTTTCAATTTCGCAAAGTGAAAACCACAAAATAAAACGTGTTCGCAGAAAGAGATAATGCATGTTGAGTTTTCATGGAAGTGAAAATTCAGGAAAGGGCTTTTGTAGGCAAAACAATATATTGTTTTAATTAAAATTCTTTCTGCTTCGTGAAATATAAACGTTTAAAATGTTTTCACAAAAATTTCCAACTCTTATCTTGCTTCTGTTAAAATTTTCAGTACCCCTACACAAAGCCTTCAGCTGAAATCCAGGTACGTTTTATTCGAGTATAAAATTTATTTAATACACTTGCCCAAGCACGACATAATCTATAATCTAAGTTGCAAAGGATATATTAACATTGAAAGCTCATATCAAATGCATGCCCACAAACAAACACGTGTAGTTAACGCAACGCAAAAAAAACGCGACTAAGCTACACATATAGTGTAACTTCTTGCCGCGTTATCCCCGAAGGGATCGCATGAGGCGAGTTGAACCTATTTATTTTTACAGGTAAGGGGGCCGGCCTTACGCCAACCACTTCAGTTGAAGTGGGGGTTTCCCAGCTCCCGAGGGGGCTGGTACTCATTTCTTGTGAAGGCTGAGTAAACCTTGCCGGTATTTTTATTATGGGGTTTGAAATAAACACCGAAATATGAAATCATTTCTGACACCCTCCTCGGTGGGATTCGAACCCGAGCTCACGGGGTAGAATGCGAGCACTCTACCAACTGAGCTATCGACCGGTTACAAATGCTGAATGTGTACTTAAAATGTATAATGTGTACGTAAACCTCAAATGAACATTAACTCTATAACTTTTGCCGACCTTCCCTGATACAGGGGTGACATTGCCTAATTTGTTGTGTATGTTCCTTGACTTATAGGTTGTTATGCGGCTGACCACCCATGCTGTAGAAAATGGTTCACTTTGCCAATGTCACCCCTGTAAGGGAAGGTCAGCAGGAGTTGCAGGGTGTATGTCTCTCTCTGAGATTTGTTTTTTATGTTGTAGGTTCACATGCGGCATGCGAAAGCCCGAAATTGTACGTGTCTGCTTGTGAGAATGCATGTAATGTGAATACCCAATGTTACACATCTTTGAAATTTAGATTAGATTAGATTGCACATGTCGCATGTGGACTTAAGTACAAAATAAAGACTTAATCTCACATATACATAAAATTTGCATCTTCTGCCGCCATTCTCTGTAACCGGGGTGGCCTTGGCAGGTTTTTACAGCATGGGAGGTCAGCCTCACACCAACCTATCAGTCATGGAACAACTTTGATTAACGATTACCAAATACGAGTGTATAACTCAAAAAGTGGATGCGAAAATAATCTTATTTTCCAAGGTAATACATATCGACGGTTAAAAGGAAGTAGGGCATAAGCGACAATAACTAAATTGTTCAGGAGGACAGTTTAAAGTTGGAGATTGTAGAAAAATGGCATAATTTTTTAATTTTTTATCTTATTTTTTATCGTTAAAATCGGAACAGCTCTAAAATAAATAAAATAAACAAAGGCATTTATTGGCATTCCTATTTTTAGTGGTTTTACGATGTTTTAAGATTTTTTATGTCACAAGCGCCTTTAGGACAAAATCTTGTCTTGTCTTGTATCCTGCCGCCATTCCTCTAGGGATGGCCAGTACCTCCACACAAGTGCCTCCACTTGACTCTGTCCTTGCATACTTCTTTCATCTCATCTATGTTCATCACTCTTTTTATGCATGCTCTTCTCTTGTTTCCACTCTGTAGATTTCATTCATTCGCAATATCACTTATCTGATCAATCCATTCTTTCCTAGGTCTTCCCCTTCCATGCTTTACAGTTACACCAAAACCATACTTCGAAAACGCAGTTGTTTGCTTGGGCATAAACCACAACAAAAATCATCGTAGAGCTATGGGAGTTAGCGCATTAGAAAGAGCGGAAAAATTTAAGTAGGATAGCATTCATAACTCATTTTTGACCAAAATGTCGCTTATGCCCACTTCCTTTTAACCGTTGATATTCTCTATTATGTTTTGCGGAAATAGGTTAAACGCATTATAATAATATTTTGAGTGATCTCACCTCTCAGAGTGATTTATTTCCTGCAGATTTATTATCTGCGGTATTTATAGCTCGACACACATTCCAGATTTGGCAAAAACTCACGATTCCGAGGTAAAAATATACATATAAGCTATTTTTGGAAAAGTTTCTGATACGAGGTTACCTCCATCATATCTATAATCTATAATCCAAGTTGTAAACACGTATTACATTTAAGATTCATATTACATGCATTCCCTTTTTAAATTAAAATTTGTTTTCTGTTTTTGTTTTTGATGTCCATACTTGTTTTTTTTTTTTTTTTTTTTTTTAATTAAAAAGAATAGATTTGAGAAGCGGAATGAAATTCACCAACGTATTCTGCCTGGCCAGAAACAGGTATTAATATCATCAATTCAAAATTCATTATTGTTTATTAAACTCATTTTTGATCAAAACGTCGCTTAGGTACGAGTACTTCCTTTAAACCGTCGATGTGTATAAATAAATAGGTGCCAATTGTAAATGAGGATTCGTGCGCATTTGACCCACATAGCTGACCCGGGTACATCAGATAGAATCAAATGAAAAATGGCGTCACAACACGTGAAGCTAATCTGATTGTAAATAATATAGAGTTACGATTCACTTGGGTTCAATTTAATACAACTTCGATTAAATTTATTATACAAAAATTACTTTAGAAATTTGGTTCACTGTTTTAATTTTTGTACTTCCCGCTTGACGGCTCGGGTACTGATGCCCTCCAAAGCACTGCAATCCGTATTTATAGGTGGCCAAAGACTAACAAAAAAATACTTTAGAAATTTGCTCACATTCTGTTCACAGTTTAATCTCTTACTTCCCGCTTAACGGCTCGGGTACTGATGCCATCCAAGGCACTGCAATCCGTATTTATAGTTGATTAAAGATTATTCTAGCATACACCAGACAATGCCAGAATGGTCTCGAGCTCAAGCTTCGAGTAAACACGAGTAGGTACAACTATCCAAATACTTAAGCCTAGACACACATATATGTGCAAGTAATTAAAAACACACAATCATAATTAAACATACACAGACATAAACTCATACAATCGTAATAATACAAAAAAAATCAATGTAGATATGCAGACATGTAAAAGCATTGCACTGTTCTCAAGCCCACTTCATATATGTATGAATGTGTCAGAAGGGTCCTAGGTTATAGGTTCCCCTCGCCAATTTCAAAACCCTTCGGGGATAACGCGGCAAGAAGTTACACTATATGCGTAGCTTAGTTATCGAATCGAAGAAGAATAACGAACTAACTCTGTTCGTGATTTTTCTTCGTAGAAGACACACGCCTCCTGAAGACGTCGGATATGACTCTGACGAAACACAGAGAAAATCGTTTTTCTCTTTCCACGGTCAGTAGCATCCGTTTTTTTCATTCCAAAAAATGTCTAACGACCGTAATCATAATTTAAAGCGAATCATTTTTACAGTATGGGTGGTCAGCCTCTTAGCAACCTATAAGTCAAGGATTACTTCGACGATTTTATTTTGGGTTGAAATTAAACACTGAGACTCGAGATCATTTCAGCTGACACCCTCGGTGGGATTCGAACCTGAGCTCTCTGCATGGAATGCAAGCACTCTACGATATGAGCTATCGACCAGACTAGTGTAAAATAAAGAAGAAAAGGAAGCATTTGGAATACGGGAAGCTTTGCGCACAGTTGTATTCTAGCTCGCCTTCACTATCGATCCGGAGCAGGTTCTGAACGGATATTCTGTAAAGTCGTTCCCCCAGTGCTTGTTTGGCTTATCTGCCATTTGAATCGAAGATGACGCGAATTTAAACGCAACTAAGCTACACATGTAGTGGAGCTTTTTGCCGCGCTATACGGTCGATAGATCAGTTGGTAGAGTGCTTGCATTCCATGCCGTGAGCGTCAGGAATGATTTCCCGTTTCGGTGTTTATTTCCAGCCCCAAAATAAAATACCGGTAAGGTTTACTCAGCCTTCAAAATAAATGAGTACCAGCCCTCTCGGGAGCTGGGAAACTCCCACTTTAACTGAAGTGGTTGGCGTAAGGCCGGCCCCCTTACCTAAAAAAATAAATAGGTTCAACTCGCCGCATGCGACCTCTTCAGGGATAACGCAGCAAAAAGCTACACTATACGTGTAGCTTAGTTGCGTTTTTTTTATCCCCGAAGGGATCACACGTAGCGAGTTGAACCTATTTATTTTTACGGGTAAGGGGGCCGGCCTTACCCCAACCATTTCAGTTGAAGTGGAAGTAACCCAGCTCCCGAGAGGGCTGGTATTCATTTATTGTGGAGGCTGAGTAATCATTGCCGGTATTTTATTTTGGGTTTCGAAATAAACACCGAAACGGGAAATCATTTCCGACACCCTCGGTGGGATTCGAACCTCAGCTCACGGAGGGAAATGCAAGTCTTAAGAATCACATTCTACACAATCTAGGGTTCGAATCCCACCGAGGGCGTCAGAAATGATTTCCTGTTTCGGTGTTTATTTCAAGCCCAAGATAATAAAAAAAAAACTCAAAGTTAAGGTACAAAAGAATGTGATGAGATGGTTTGGGCATGTGGAAAGAATGAATTATGATAGACTGACAAAGTATATACACAGAGGAAGTGTGAAAGGAAAAAGAGGTAAGGGACGACCGAGAAAAGTGTGGAGTCTACAGATTGAAGAGATTGTGAAAGAATGGGATATACAAAGTGAGCGTAAAAAGAATAAAATGCATGAAAAAGTTGATGGATATGAATGAATTGAAAGAGGTATGCTTCATAGGAAGAAATGGAGGTGGCTCTGCAGAAGCCCTGATCACGCCTAGCGGAATGGAGACAGAGTTACAGTTACAGCAAAAGTTTTATCATCAATCGCAAGAAATTAGTACCAGCTCCCTCGGGAACTAAGAAATCCCAACTTCAACTGAAGTGCATGAGGTTTACCTGTAAAAATCTAATCTAATCTAAGATTAGAATAAGACCTGTAAAAATAAATACTAAAATAAAAATAAGAAGGCTTATCACCCATACTGTAAGAAAAAGGTTCACTTGTGTCACGCCTGTTTCAGGGAAGGTCGGCAAGAGTTGCAGGGTTTATGTTCATTTGAGATTGGGTTTTCATGTTGTAAGTCCACATGCAGCATGTCGCCCTCCCTCCCATTGCCTGTTTGGCTTACCAACCATTCCACAATCTAAGCCAAGAAAAAAAACGTAAAACACGATAATGTGAGAGTTGTTTTCAATATTTTTAAAATCAATTTCCAGCATTCATAAGACACATTTGTCCAGTACACATACAAACATTGCTCATGTGAAATTACCTCTGATGGAGATAAGACAAACAAGCACTGAGAGGACGGAATGTCCTGCCTAGACCAGCTGGCAGCGTACTATACCTGAGTCTGTGAAAGTTCAGAGCTTTAAGCCGCTTAAGGACTGATTTATAAGGGGTTATGTAAAGTTAAAAAGTTTCTTAGAATATATATTGGGGTTAAAACTGTTTCATATTAGAACGGCATAGTGACAAAACCTTTCATGACATTACATCACAATGACAATACACAATAATGACAAAAAATCACATGACGTTTGCGATGTTTGTGATATTTTGTCAGGTAATGTTTTTTCTTTGTGTTGTTTTGTCATAGTGGAGTCTTTTCTGTGTTGTTTTGTCATGTGTTGTTCTGTCATGACGTGTCGTTATGTCATGTGTTGTTATGTTACTGTGCCGTTCTATTCTGTTAAAACATTTTATTTACCCATATTCATTTAAGATTTGGGTTCTTAATTTATGAGGACGCATGCTTGTATATTCCTTGACTTATAGGTTGGTACGAGGCCGACCACCCATACTGTAAAAAATGGTTCACTTTGCCAATGTCACCCCTGTGTCAGGGAATGTCGGCAAAAGTTGCAGGGTTTATGTTCATTTGAGGTTTAGATTTATTTGTAAGATTACATTCAGCATTTGTAAGCGCGAACTACACGTGTTTGTTTGTGGGCATGCATTTAATATGAGCTTTAAATGTTAGTATATCCTTGCAACTTAAATTATAGATTATAGATGCAGTGTGTTTAAGCGCAAATTCACAGGTTTGTGAGCATGCCTTTGATATTAATCTCGAATGTCAGTATACAAGACCCAGTTGCTGTAATGCTGTATGGATCTTTTGGTGACCGGTCATTGGTAAAGGTTTATGAATTTTTCAATCCTGCGAAGAGCAAATTTGAAAATGTTTATGGTATATTTTTTGTGCTCCGCCGGGATTCGAACCTATAAACTTCCACTTACGAGTTAGAATGTCAACCACTAGACAAAAGACCGGTCGAATGATGAGTTGATGATGTCTTTATATTGCCGTTTCGTGATGTAGCCACTCCAAGAGCGCAATGAATTGGAATTTGGTTTGGAGGAATTGTCGTGTGACTGATTTGTCCAAGGACGAGCTGTCTATGGACGAGTTATCTTTTACCAATTTGTCGTGACGCGTTGCTTAATATAGATAATAGATTAACTATTATTGAATCAACCCTTTCCGTGCCGGTCGTTTCTATCTATTTGGGTTAATAGGTAACTGACCAATACAGACTTGATCCGCTCAATCTATATCCCATATAGAATATCATTAATAATTACCTGTACACATGGGGTTGAGAAAGTCATATAGAAGGGACTTGCACGAGAGTAAATCTGTCTATAATTTAAGTTGCATAGATATATTGACATTCAAAGCTCATATCAAATGCATGCCCACAAATAAACACGTGTAATTTCGCGCTTACAAATGCTGAATGTATACTTACAAATTAAAATCCAAACCTCAAATGAACATAAGTCCTGCAACTTTTGCCGACCTTCCTATTGGTAAAGTAAACCATTTTTAACAGTATGGGTGGTTAACACCTTCTCTCAGGGTCAGTCTCCCCACCACTGACCCACGCCCTGTATATCCATCCCATCCGGGGATGTGTCACAGGACTCGCATGCAAAAGTTATGTGAGATGCGAGTGGCAGAAGGCCCTCCCGTGAAGCTACACTTTCCCAAGTGTTTGCACAAAGAAAAGGAGGCTCAGAAATCACTGAAAGGTTATAGCCATGAGGGTGGTCAGCCTCATACCAACCTATAAGTTAAGGAAGGAAAAGTTAAGGGGCCGGGTTTTGGTAAAGGTATACGAATATTTCAACTAGGAAAGAGCGTATTTGAAAATGTAAATGGTATTTTTATGTGGACCGCTGGGACTCGACCCCACCGCGTTTCATTTATGAATCCGAAGCGCTAACCACTAGATTGTTAGCTCAGTTGGTGGAATGCTTACATTCCATGCAGAGAATCCGGGTTCTAATCCCACCGAGGGTGCCAAAAATGATTTCCCGTTTCGGTGTTTATTTCAAACCAAAAACAAAATACCGGCAAGGTTTACACAGCCTTCAGCTCCCTCGGCAGCTGGGAAATCCCCCCTCAACTGAAGCTGTTTGCGTTTCATTACCTGAAAAAATAAATAGGTCACACTCACTGCGTGTGATTCCTCCGAGGATAACGTAGGCAAAAAGTGACACCATATGTGTAGCTTAGTCAAGTTATAAACATTATCTAATGCCACTCTCAACGTCTATTTCTCTACATGCAAAAATAGGTTGGCGAATTGCATTGCTCTTCAAAAAATTATAGTAAAAATGTTAAATATTATTATTTTGCGTTTTTTTACTTTTTCTGAAGTCTGCAGAGAAAAACTCTTTCGTATTTTATATCGCGAGCAACGTATGCAAAAAACAAGGCTAATTCACTTTGATAAAATTCTTTGAGGGGTTATATATCGCACGTTTAATAATAAAGAGCAATAACTCAAAAAACATTAATGTTGGGAAATCACGTTTAAAGTTCAGACAACCAGTACAACTTGTATGGGATGAAAAAGACGGTCGATGCTTTATCTCGGTCATATTCGTCCAAATTGAACGGCTGTCGCATTCTACCTATTCTTTTCGCATTGTTCTTGCGTTTTATTACAAAATCTCGATTTTCCAAATTTTCGAGTTATTTCTCTTTATTATTAAACGTGCGATATTTATATTTTTCCTTTTTTAATTCATTACTTTGTTAGTTCTTTAAAAATATTATATTCAATGATATAATATGTGATATAATGTGATAGTCCGGTCGATAGCTCATTTAGTAGAGTACTTGCATTCCATGCCGAGAGCTCGTGGTTGAATCCCACCGAGAATGTCAAAAATGATTTCCCGTTTCGGTGAAAATAAAATTCCGGCAAGGTTTACTCAGCCTTCACAAGAAAGTAGTATCAGCCCTGGAAGTAGCTGGGAAGCTCTCATTTTAACTAAAGTGTTTGGCTCAAGGTCGGTCTCCTTACCTGTAAAAATAAAAAGAAGGTTCTACAGCCCGCATGGGAATAATTTAGTGAGCGTTGTTTTTGTGCGAATCACCCCTCAAGAGCCCTTCGCAAGCTTGATCATCGCTATAGAAAGCGCCAACTCTCAAGCAATACCTAGTTGCTGTAAGGCTGGATGGACTTTTGTGATCGGTCTTTGGTAAAAAGGCATATGAATTTTTCAACCCAGCGAAGCGCATACTTTGAAAATATAAAAAAGTATATTTTTGTGCTCCGCTGGGATTCGAACCCACAACCTGAATTGTTACCACTAGACTACAGACTGGTCCACATGTCGTGTAACTTCTTACCGCGTTACATGTGGAAAATGGAATCTATTCATTTTTAGAGCTAAAGATGATGATGATGATGAGTTGATGATTTCTTTATAGCGCCGTTTCGTGATGCAGTCACTCCAAGGGCGCTTGTGCAAACGATGCCAGAAATTTGCTAGTCTTCAGTGCATTCCGGAACTTTCCATGGTCTTCTAGCTCTCTCACATGATGTGGCAGGTGGTTCCAGGCCAGAGGACCAGCAACTGCAAATGCACGCTCTCCAAACATTGTGTTAACTCTTCTTATTGGTTCTTTAATCTTTGATTTGGCTCCAGTTTCAGCCGAGCGCAGTGCTAGGCTTTTTTAAAGGGACAGTATTTGTAAAAATAAATAGGATCCACTGTCCACGTGTGAAGTTACATTATATGTGCAGCTTAGCAGCGTTCAATTTATTACTCTGTCAGTTATTTAACAGTATTATGTTGAAAGATTTTCTATGGGATGGTGGAAGTCCTCCATAGCAAGGCCGTTCTCATTGGAAAAGTACTAGGAAGCATGCAAGTAATAGGTGTGACAGAAAACAGATAGTGATTTTCAATTCTGATATCTTTTTTTTGTAAAAATCTAATCATTCATACATGACCGGTCCGTAGTCTAATGTTAAACACTTTGGACTCGTAAATGGAAGGTTTTGGGTTCGAATCCTGGCGGAGCATTAAAAATATACATTTTCAAATTGGCTCTTCGCTGGGTTGAAAAATTAATAAACCCTTACCAAAGACCGGTCATCAAAAGGTCCATACAGCATTACATCGACTGGGTCTCGCTTGAGGATTGGCGCTTTGTAGCGACAACCAAGCTTGTAAAAAGTCCGATCAGTTACTTAGTTGGTAGAGTGCTTGCATTCCATGCTGAGAGCAAGGGTTCGATCCCCACCGAGGGTGTCAGAAATGATTTCCCGTTTTGGTGTCTATTTCAAACCCAAAATTAAATACCGGCAAGATCACAGACATGAGAATCAGCCCCCTCGGGAGCTATGAAACCCCCACTTTAACTGAAAGTGGTTGGTGTGTGGCCGCCCCCCTTACCTGTAAAAATAAATAGGTTCCACTCGCCCCATGCTACCTCTTCGGGGAGAACACGGCAATAGGTTACACAATATGTGTAGCTAAATCACTGTGTATTTGTGCACACCCATCACAAAACAACATATTACGACATATAAAGTATATCATTTTCCTCTCGTCCCTTTAGTGCTGGTTTGTCTTATGCCCATCAGAGGTATGTTCACATGAGCAATGTTTGTATGTGTACTGGACCAATGTGTCTTATGAAAACTGGAAATTGATTTTGAAAATATTCAAAACAACTCTCACATTATCGTGTTTTATGTTTTTTTCTTAGCTCAGATTGTGTAGAATGTGATTCTTAAGACAATTTCATTTAAAGGTCATCTTGTTGGTGTAGTGGCCGAGGGAGTCAAGTGGCTGATCCTTCTAGCGTAATCGCAATAGAATAACACTGGTTTGATCCTCACCTGGGTCATTTGACAATAACTTTGACCCTGGTTCAACAGATATTGTTGGGCAGTTATTAATCAACAATTCATCCCTTACCTTAAAGGTTGGTATGAGGCGGACCACCCATACTGCAAAAAATAGTTGATTTTGCCAATGTCACTGAAAGTTGCAAGGCTTATGTTCATTTGTGGCTTGGATTATAATTTGTAAGCACTCATTTAGCATTTGTAAGCGCGAACTAACACTTGTCTGTTTATGGGCATGCATTTGATATGAGTTTAAAATGTTAATATGTCTTTGCAACTTAGATTATAGATTAAAATATACAATAATGAATTATTAATTGATGTTCCTTGACTTATAGGTTGGTATGCAGCTGACCACCCATGCTGTAGAAAGTGGTTCACTTTGCCAATGTCACCCCTGTTTCAGGGAAGGTTGGCAGGAGTTGCAGGGTGTATATTCATTTGAGATTCCGGTTTTTTATATTGTAGGACCACATGCGGCATGTTTAAGCGCGAACTTAAACATGTCTGTTTTGTGAGAATGCGTATAATGTGAATCTCTAATGTCAATTATATTTTGCAAATTAGATTAGATAAAAATTGTTGATATTATTACCTGTTTCTGGCCAGGAGCAATAGATTGGTGAATTGAAACCCTCTTTTACAAATCTATTGATAAAAGGCATATAAGCCAAACAAGCACTGGGGGACGTTCTGTTTCCATCCCTTGTAGAGGTCTGTGCAACTCGGGGCCACACTTGGAGGTCTGCCAAATACACTGCTGACTCGTGGAATGCTGGCTTTGTAGATTCCCAGAGTATGTACTACCAAATATGGGATGTATTCAAGATTAAATATTACATAGGAAATACAATACTGTAACTGTAACTGTAACTCTGTCGCCATTCCACTAGGGGTGGCCAGAGCCTCTGCAGAGCTGCCTCCATTTTTTCCTATCCTTACATACCTCTTTCAATTCATTCATCATTCAATATTACCCTCTTTTAGATTTTTGTGTGATATTAAATCAAAAACGATAATACATAAAGTTACCGAGGCCTGTCCGTAGTCTAGTGGTAATGATTCAGACTCGTTAATGGAAGGTTGTGGGTTGGAATGCCAGCGGAGCACAAAAAAAACATTTTTGTTTTTAAAAATCGACGGTCAAAAGGCAGTGGGGCATAAGCGACATAAACTTAATTGTTCAGGAGAGCAGTTTTAAGTTTGAGATTGCAGAAAAATGGCATAACTTTTTTTATTTTTTATCATATCGTTAAAATCAAAACAGCTCTAAAATTAAAAAAAAATACAGGCCTTTATTGGTAGTCCTATTAATGTGGTTTTAGGATGTTTTAGAATTTTTTTTATGTCGCAAGCGCCTTTAGGACAAAAAAGGCCAAAATCTTATCGGTTAAACCAAAACCATACTTCGAAAACGCAATTGTTTGCTTGGGCATAAACAACACTAAAATCATCGTAGAGTTATGGAAATTAGCGCACTAGAAAAAGCAGAAAATTTCAAGAAGGATAGAATTCATAACTCATTTTTGATCAAAAGCCTTTTAACCGTTGATATGCTCTTCGCTGGGTTGAAAAATTCATTGGCTTTACCAACACCGGTCACTAATGGTCCATCCAGTCTTACAGCAACGGGGTGCTGCTTGATAATTGGCATTTTTTACAACGACAACCAAGCTCGCAGAGGGTTCTTGAGGTGTGATGCACACAAAAAAAAATCGCTCACCAAATAAATCCTCCTTATATTTTTATTATTTCAGTTTATGAACTATTTTGCAATATAAAACTAAGACATGATTCAGAATTCAGATAGGGGAGGCTCTGATTTTTCCGCATGTCCTTGGAGAACTCTGTTTTATTCAAGGTTAAAACGCGGCTTGGTGGTGTCTTTGGTTGTTTTGGAAAAGCGAAGAAGACAGGAAGTGAGTTGGCAGCGTTGGAAAGAGGTGTACCGGGTTTCGCAAGTTGGAAAATGCAAACTACAGCAAGAAAATGTGCATAGAGTTGCAGAAACTGCAACGAAAAAGTATGAGAAAGAGTAATTTGGAAGAGAGAAGACACTGGTCGTTAATTATGACAGAAATGAATTAATAAATACAGCGCTGAGTAACAAAATATTCAAGTTAAACAAAGTAAATAAAAATATTTGTAAGAGTTCAGTGGTTTACACAGTGAAAGTCCATTGTATATTAATCAAATTAACAAAGTTCCAATTAACTTTTTACAATTTTATTTCTGTCTAGCACTTTCGCCTGAAAGGCATCATCAGGACAATGACAATTCTATGACAAAGTAAATAAATGTCGTGGTAGAGGAAGACCGAGAAGGGTATGGATGGATCGAACGCAAACGCAACTAAGCCACACATACAGTGTAACTTCTTGCCGCGTTATCCCCGAAGGGGTGGCATGTGGCGAGTTGAACCTATTTATTTTTACAGGTAAGGGGGCCGGCCTTACGCCAACCACTTCAGTTGAAGTGGGGGTTTTCCAGCTCCCGAGAGGGCTGGCACTCATTTCTTGTGAGGGCTTAGTAAACCTTGCCGGTATTTTATTTTGAGGTTTGAAATAAGCACCGAAACGGGAAATCATTTCTGACACCCTCGGCGGGATTTGAACCCGAGCTCTCGGCATGGAATGCAAGCACTCTACCAACTGAGCTATCGACCGGACTTGCTTTTGGATTGCACAAGTTTCTACAAAATTCAAAGTTTTTTTTTGTTTGTTTGAAGAAATCCTGTGCGGGAGACTCCCTAGATTCTAGAGACTCTAGGGGTCTATGACACTTGTTGTAGTGCTGCAGAGGTGTACGAGCTTGGTCGTCGCTACAAAGCGCCAATCCTCAAGCAAGACCCAGTTGCTGTTAGGCTGGATGGACCTTACGTGACCGGTCATTGGTAAAGGTTTATGAATTTTTCAACCCAGCGAAGAGCAAATTTGAAAATAGAAATAGTATTTTTTTGTGCTCCGCCGGGATTCGAACCCACAACCTTCCCATTCAGAGTCCGAAGTGCTACCACTGAACTACGGACCGGTCTCAATTTGCGTTGGAAATAAACACCGAAACGGGAAACCATTTCTGACACCCTCGGTTGGAATCGAACCCGTGTTCTCGGCATGGAATGCAAGCACTCTACCGACTGAACTATGGCCGGACTAGCTTACTTGCTTTTGGATTACACAAGTTTCCAAGTATTTACTAGTTTAGACGCAATGCGCCGCTTGAGCCCTCAGCCCACGCACTCTGTCACGTGCCGCACGCTCCGTCACGTGAGCTCCGCGTGACAAACTGCCGTCCGACACGCTACTTGACACCAGCCATTAGACCCGCCGGCTGAATTAAATGATCCAACACAATTTCAGGTGGAGTTTCCCAAACTTTGTCACACAGACAATTTGCATAATCCAGATGCCGCAAGGGACGAAACTAACTTACAAGATGTATTAAAACTTTGAGACGTTTTTACTTTCGCAATTAAGCTGCACATTTATTGTAACTTTTTACCGCGATGGATTCGAATGTGGCGGTTTTATATGTAAAGGGTCCGGTCCAACCGCTTTGGTTGAAGTTGGGCTTTAACAGCTCCTAAGGGGCTGTCCATATATTACGTCATTCGCATTAAGGGGGGGGGGGGGGGGGTTTGGTCTGCGAATGCTGGCAAATGATGTACGAGTACCAAAAGTGACGCCGTTCTTGTAAATACCAATTTCTACAAAATAGACAAAATATTATGTAAGTAATATAACATTATTAATTATTAAGCTCATCCATTATTACAGCAAGTGGGGGGGGGGGGGTCATAAGATAATGACTATAGGATGATTGTAAGGGGGGGGGTCGAAAATCGGCCAAAATCGATGACGTAATTTATGGACGGCCCCTAAGGAACTGGTATTTATTTCTTGTGAAGGCTGACTGAATCTCGCCGGTATTTTATTTTGGTTTTGAAATAAATAACGAAACGGGAAATCATTTCTGACACCCGCAGTAGGATTCTAACCCGAGCTCTCGGCATGGAATGCAATCTAATCTAATCTAAGTCGCAAAGATATGTTATATTTCGGATTCACATTATATGTATTATCACATGCAGACACGTACAAATTCGCGCTTGCACATGCCGCGTGTGAACCTACAACATAAAAACCCAAATCTCAAATGGACATACACCCTGCAACTCTTGCCGTCCTTCCCTGAAACAGGGGTAACATTGGCAAATTGAACCTTTTGTTTACAGCATGGGTGGTCAGCCGCACACCAACTATAAATCAAGGAACAAACACTTTTATAACTGAGCTAGAAACCCTGTAACTTTTATCGACCTTTCCTGAAGTAGACATTAGCAAAGTGAACCTAAGTAACAAGAAATGACTTGTCCGTAGCTCAGTGGTAACACTGCGGACTCTGAATGGAAAGATTGTGGGTTCGAATCCCGGCGGAGCACAAAAAATATACCTACCATTTATATTTTCAAATTTGCTCTTCGCTGGGTTGAAAAATTCATAAACCTTTACCAATGACCGGTCACCGAAGGTACATCCAGCCTCACAAGTATTGGTGCCTTGTAGCGACGACCAAGCTCCTACACACCTCTGCGGCACTACAACAAGTGTCATGGACCCCTAGAATCTCTAGAATCTAGGGAGTCTCCCGCACAGGAAAAATGTAAAAAAAAAAATTAAGCAACTTTTAGAGACGCTGCTCGAAAAATGCCACATATTTGTATGTTTTTACTTAGAATTTTTTTCGGTCAATTTTAAAAATGACTTCAACGACAAATACGATCCAAACTTGTATCCATTAATCTAAGCAACCAACAACATACTGCGGGATATTATTAAGCCTCTTTCCATCATCATCAATGGCGCGACAACTAGGTGGGTCTTGGCCTCTCTGATCAACCGCAGCCACCGCTGCCTTCCTACTCCAGTCCTACACTCCTACCGCAAGACAGACTGTCACAACTTCGTCCAGGGCTGGAATTCTCATCACCACGGTAACTCTTACCTACCGAATATCTGTAATATTTGTAGGAAGACCTGCCAATCCAAGATGGCCGCATGTAAACAGCTGATTACAGCTGAGTCTTTAATGGAAAACCCACCAGAGATAACAAGACAAGAAGTTGCGTTGCTTAGCTATACTAAACATGTCTCCAACACAAAACACAACGCAACTAAGCTACACATATAGTGTAACTTCTTGCCTGCGTTATCCCCGAAGGGGTCGCATGTGGCGATTCGGGACCTATTTATTTTTACGGGTTTCCCAGCTCCCGAGGGGGGGAACTAGTTCTCATTTCTTATGAAGGCTGAGTAAACCTTGAGATCGAACCCTTGCCCTCGACATGGAATGCAATCATTCTATCAATTGAGCTATCGACCTTTTTACGAGCTTGGTCGTCGTCGCTACAAAGCGCCAATTCTCAAGCAAGATCCAGTTGCTGTAGGGCTGGATGGACCTTTGGTGGCCGGTTATTGGTACAAGTTTATGAATTTTTGAACCCAGCGAAGAGTAAATTTGAAAATATGAATGGTATGTTTTTTGTGCTCGGCCGGGATGCGTGTTCCCATTCCGCGACCTAAAAGGAATGTTCACTCAGACAAGCACACGGAAGTATCATACCCTAAATATGCCGTTATTGTTTCTTACACTTTATGGTCTTAGCAAAAAAGTGACAGTAATGAAAAAAATCAAGCATGTTTATTAATTTTTTATCTTAATTATAAAGTTTAAACAAAATATATAACTTAAAAATTGCGACCACAAAAAAATATTTAAAAAAAATAGGTTTTTTCACTTCTGTAGCTACTTTCTCGTGTGTGCTATGTTTTGGAAATATTTTTTTTCATTCTATTTATAGAACTATACATTGTCTAGTGTAGTATCGAAACCGTTTTTTTATAATGTCAATAGTTTTTGAGTAAATATGGAAAAACTGAAACTACTTGATGAATTAAATTTTTTCCGTGTGCTTGTCTGAGTAAACATTCCTTTTAGGTCGTGGAATGGGAACACGCGGCCGGGATTCGAACCCACAACCTTCCATTCAGAGTCCAAAGTGTTACCACTGAACTACGGACCGGTGATTATAGTTAAACCGTCATAACTATGCTGGCTTTAAACTACTATATGAGCCGTTTTCCCGCTCATTTCTCTGGAATTTCCCTCGCTAACGACGTCGGCCATCTTGGCGGCCATTTCCTGCCGCTCGCTTATCACAAAATGGCGCCGTTTCCGCTTTAGTTTCCCGCCCAGAGGCAGCGCCATCTCTGTGATGACGCGAGCCATTCATAAAACTCCCTCCATTTCAGATCCATTCACTCCATTCACTCTTTCATTTCACAATCTTTTGTTTCTCGCATCACTTTTTCTTCCACAACCGCGCTGTGACGTCATCCGGCCGGATTACTAGGGTCTAATCTAATCTAATCTAATCTAAGCTGCAAGGATATATATCATTTAAGATTTATATTAAATGCATTCCCACAAGCAGACATGTATAATTTCGCTCTAACACATGCCGCATGTGGACCTACATTATAAAAACCCAATCTCAAATGAACATAAGCCCTGCAACAAAAAAAACATTACATAAGCGTTGTTTGCGGAAAGAATCGCGTGTGGCGTATGGAACCTATTTATTTTCTCGGGTAAGGGAGCCAACCTTACGCCGGCCCCTTCTAATCTAATCTAATCTTAACTAAGTTGCAAACATATGTAACATAAAAGATACGCATTATATGCATTTTCACAAGCAGACGCGTATAAGTTCGCGCTTAAACATGCCGCATGTGGAATAAAAACCCGAATCTCAAATGAACGTACACCCTGCAACTCATGCCGACCTTCCCTGAAACAGGGGTGACATTGGCAAAGTGAACCATTTTCTGTAGAATGGGTGGTCAGCCGCATACCAACCTATAAGTCAAGGAACAACACTAGGGCAATGCAAAAAAACTTCACATAAGCGTTGTTGCGAAAAATATGGCATGTGGCGGGTGGAACCTTTTTATTTTCTCAGATAAGGGAGCCAACCTTACGCCAACCTCTTCATTTAAAGTTTTGTTTTCCAAGGGCTGGTTTTCAGTTCTTGGGAAGGCTGAGTAATCTTATCTAATCTAAGTTGCAAACACATATTGACATTTAAAGTTCAGATTAAATGCATGCCCACAAAAAAGATAAGTATAAGTTCGCGCTTACACATGCCGAATGCGGACTTACAGCATAAAAACTGAATCTCGAATAAACATAAACCCTGCAACTCTTGCTGACCTTTCCTGAAACGGGTGTGATACCTATTGGCAAAGTGACCCATTTTTTACAGTATGGGTGGTCAGTCGCATACCAACCTATAAGTCAAGCTGTAGAAAAACCCTTATTTTCGAGAATATACTCTTTTCTCACTATATGTGACGTTACATAGCTGTAAAAATAGTTCACTTTGCAAATGCTACCCCTGTCTCAGGGAAGGACGGCAAGAGTTGCAGGTTGTATATCCATTTGAGATTTGGTTTTTATGTTGTAGGTTCACATGCGGCATGTGCAAACGCGAACTTGTACGTGTCTGGTTGTGAAAATGCATCCAATTTGAATCTCCAATGTAACACATCTTTGCAAATTAGATTAGATTAGATTAGATTAGACATAGCCGAGGGATGTTTTGAATGTTCAGAACTTATTTAAATTTAGTATTAAAATAAAAAAATATATTTCAGGTGAGGAAATGGAACTAAAAGATTTTGAAAATTATATTAACCTAAAAGATAGAGGGTGTCCACAAAAAAGTCAACAATTTGAAACAAAATCTTCAATAACTTCACCAAATAAACAATCGATAAGAATATCAATGTAAGAGCAATTTAATTCTGTCAAATTAAAAAAAAAAAAATTAAAAAAAAAAAACACAAAGCAATAAGAAAGTGATAAAAAAAACAATTTTAATTTTAATATTAATTTAGTGACTTAAAAAAATATATCAATTATTTTGTGATAATTAAAAAATATAAAGTTGTGTGACATTTTGTGATAAAAAAGAAAAAAAAAATTCAAGATGGCGTTTGCGGCGGCCAGGATGATTTTAAAGGACAAAAGACGCAAGACGTCCAAGGAGGAGTTCAGAGACCCCAGAAACAGAAGCAAGGTAAAAGAAAATGTTAATTTGATCAGATAAGTCTTTTTAGTTCTTGAAATAGATTTGAGAAGAGGAATGCAATTCAAAACCTTTTTTTTTAGAGGAATGAGAGAGAACAAGAGGAATGCAATTCCCCGACAACATTTTGTTTGATGATCCTTTTTGTTATTTTTTTTCAGCTCTGATACACATTTTTAAAATAAGACTTTTAGGCTTACACGGCCGGCTGATGATGCTGGAGTGATGTTTTCCGGGATCTGTTTCCGTGGTCTATGGGAGCTGGTTTCGTTTCGCCCATGTCTACGATGGACTTCTTCAGCGTGAATCTTTCATCTTCTTCATCTTCATTTTTTATAGTAATAATAATCTATAATCATAATCTATAATCTAAGTTGCAAGGATATATTAATTTAAAGCTCTCAGATGTAAGCCCACAAACCAACAAGTGTAGTTCGCGCTTACAAATGCTGAATGTGTACTTACAAATAAAATCCAAACCTCAAATGAACATAAGCCCCACAACTTTTGCCGACCTTCCCTGAAACAGGGGTGACATTGGCAAAGTGAACCATTTTTTACAGTATGGGTGGTCAGCCTCATACCAACCTATAAGTCAAGGAATATGAATAAAAAATTACATTTAAATATATAAAAGAACAAAACCTTACAAAGAAATCTATACAAAAAAAGTCAGAAATTTCCTATGCAAAAAATGTAGCAAATGAATACACCAACATTAAAAATCACCATTGCAGATTAGCCGCCACTTCATAATAATTAATAATAATAATAATAATAATTGGACAATTTGTATACAGCGCCGTTTAGTGGCACTAACCACCCCAAGGGCGCTTTTATGTGTTGAAGCTTCTGTTAAACAAATGTGTTTTAAGCAACTTCCTGAAACTGCCAACACTGGTCTCTGTTCTCAACTCCAGAGGTAGACTGTTCCAGCAGGATGGACCAGCCGAACTAAAAGCCCTGTCTCCGAAACTGGTTCTGTTCCGTCGAAGTGGCAGTTGAAGCCTGTTTACGGCGTCACTCTCTGCAGAACGATCTTATCTTCATCATCACCACACACTTCACGCTGAAGAATCCCATCGTAAACATAGGCGAAACGTCCGAATGCTCAAGCTCCCACAGACCACGGCAACAGCTGAACCCTCCTACAAGATTTTTTAAAGTAAGGTTGGTTGGTCTCAAATCAACCGATGTTTAAAATCATATGGGCTGGCATGAGGTTCTAATCTAATCTAATCTAAGTTGCAAAGATATGTTACATTAGAGATTCACATTACATGCATTCTCACAATCAGACACGTACAAGTTCGCGCTTGCACATGCCGCATGTGAACCTACAACAAAAAAAAACAAAATCTCAAATGGATATACACCCTGCAACTCTTTCCGTCCTTCCCTGAAACAGGGGTGACATTGGCAAAGTGAACCATTGTACAGCATGGGTGGTCAGCCGCATACCTTGTTGGTTGACAGCGAATATTGCAATATGAAAAATGTTAATTCGAATCCACAGGAAAAAAACACACTGCTTTTGTATGCGAAAAAGATGTCGTACGATATTTGTCTTCAATTCCCCCCACTGGCAGGGAGAGATAAAAAAATCCCTTTTTTTTGGCGGCAAATCAAATCGTTCTTTGTCAGCATTCTGCGGTTTTCGCGGGCTTTTTTCAATAAGCCGCCATTTCCAAGGATTCCCTCCATTTTTTACACCAATACTCTTCGTCGCGGAAAATATCCCGAAATGACAAGTTTCATATCACGCGAAAAGAAAAACCTTTAAGGCTCTTTCATACCCTAAATCTGCCTGTTTTGTTTCTTACACTTTATGGTCTTAGCAAAAGAGTTGCAAGATTTTCCATATTTTCAAAAACAATTGACATTATAAAAAAATTGTTCCGATATTTCACTTAACAATTAATGTAGATTTAGGGTATCTATAATCTATAATCTAAGTTGCAAGGATATATTCATTTAAAGCTCTCAGATGTATGCCCACAAACCAACAAGTGTAGTTCGCGCTTACAAATGCTGAATGTGTACTTACAAATTAAATCCAAACCTCAAATGAACATAAGCTCCACAACTTTTGCCGACCTTCCCTGAAACAGGGGTGACATTGGCAAAGTGAACCATTTTTTACAGTATGGGTGGTCAGCCTCATACCAACCTATAAGTCAAGGAATATGAATAATAAATTACATTTAAATATAAAAAAGAACAAAACCTTACAAAGAAATCTATACAAAAAAAGTAAAAAATTTCCCATGCAAAAAAAATGTAGCAAATTAATACACCAACATTAGAAATCAACATTGCAGATTAGCCGCCACTTCTTCCTGTCCTTGCATACTTCTTTCATTTCATCCAGAGTCATAACCTTTTTCATACAAGTCCTCCTTTTATTATGACTCTGGATATCCCATTCATTCGCTATTTCATAGATTTGATCCTTCCATACTTTTCTCGGTCTTCCTCTACCACGACATCCATCTATTCTAGCAACATATACTTTCTTCGTCAATCTTTCAGCACTCATTCTCTCCAAATGCCCGAACCATCTTAACATACTTCTTTTAATCTTCACTTTCACACTTTCCCTTACGTATAAAGGAGCCTTAACATGCTATTGCGATTGTGTAATTGTGTGTCTGTGTTTGTTGGGGTTACACTTCCCATACAGGCGCATGCGCCTAATAGGTAGGCAAAATATGTTAAAAAAACGCATTTAAGCTTGATACCCAGATTTAAAATCCCAAATTTAAAATCGATTAAAGCCATCGTTAACACTTCAGTAAATTTCATATGTTTTTTTTAAGGAATGAGAAAAAATATTTATTCTGAAATATATTTGCCTATACCCTATGCATGCGCCTGATAACAGTATAGAACGGCACAGTGACAAGACGACGCATGACATAACGACACATAACAGAACAAGATATGACAAACATCAAAATGACAGTACAACAAATGACTAAACATCACTTTGACAAAACAACACAGAAAATACATCACTATGACAAACATCACATGACAAAGTTTTGATGGTGATGATGTTTTGTTATGCGATGTTTTTTTTGTGCGGTTTATGGTATGACAAACATCACATGACAAAGTTTTGATGGTGATGATGTTTTGTTATGTGATGTTTTTTCATGTGCCGTTTATGGTATGTTTTGTTTAGGTAAATTATGTTTGTCATGTGTGTTTATCTTGTGATATTTTGTCATTGTGATGCTTTGCCGTGTGTTGTTCTGTCATGTGCCATTATTTCAAGTGTTGTTCTATCATGTGACGATTTGTCACTGTGCCATTCTTTCATTTGTTGTTCTGTCATGTGACGTTTTGTCACTGCGTCGTTCTATCATGCAACCGTGGTGGCTGTGCGTTGTGTCTGTGTGAGTTTGTAAGTCTCTATATGCACTTAAATAATTGTATTTGTATTTGTTCGATATTGCGTATAATAAGTGTTTACTCAAATATTCTAAACAGAATGTTCTGCCGAGGTCTCGCATGTACCATTCCCAAATGTTTCGAGAATAAGCCATATTCTCACCTATAAATAGAGACCGAGGTGTGGAGTGTGCAATTCATGACCAGCCATAAAAAAAATACAGCAATAGAAAAGTACATGGAAGAAAAAACAAAAAAATGCAGAACATACAAAAATACACAAAAGCAGAAATATATTTACAAAAAAAACAATATATCTAATTAAACAGATAGAATCGAAAGGAAAGAGAATACACAAATATCAATTTATTTTAATAAATAATTACGAACGTTTACGATCTTGTCGATCATGTATTTCATTAGAATTTTGTTTCTAAAAAATATAAAAATCAATCAATTTGAATTTCACAGCGTTAATACACAAACCATAAAAAATTTTTTTTTGTTTTTTCGTAAATCCCTGATATTTTTTTTTTAGCGTGCCTCAAAAGTAACGTTTTTTTTCTTGCCAGAAACGTCCCTTGTTAAAGGTAAGACCCTCTTGGGTTGGACTGAATGGGACCCCAATTAAATCTAGCTACAAGAGGGCCCTTGAGGTGGGCGCAGAGGAGCACGGCGCCTGGAGATGACCGCAATAAAACCTGGAGCTACGCCAACAAGTATACCTACTAGCAAGTAAAATATATCAACTTGTAGGGAGGGCCAGCGACAGAGTATCAGATATATTTTAGAATTCAAACTTATTTTATTAGTAATATTTTGGATGCATCTTATCTTGAGCTGTTATTAAAACACTGATTTATTTTCACTCTTTATTATTTAATTATTTGGACACAAACGTTTTCGACTACACAGTTATCATCATCAGGTAATAAAAGAATTATAATACTTGTCAGTGGGTACACTAGAATTTAGAAAATAAAATAGGTACTTCAACTAAAAGTGGTTGGTGTGAGACCGGCCCCCTTACCTGTAAAAATAAATAGGTCCCAAAGCGCCACATGCGACCCCTTCGGGGATAACCGTCATCAATAAATTTAAATATTATTTTATTAGTTTTGTAGATTTTTTAGTGTTTGTTTGTTTGTATAACTGGATGTACCTAATTAATGCTTGTATTCCTTGACTTATTGGTTGGTATGAGACTGACCACCCATACTGTAAAAAATGGTTCACTTTGCCAATGCCACCCCTGTTTCAGAAAGGTCAAAAGAGTTGCAGGGCTTATGTTCATTTGAGATTGGATTTTTATATTGTAGGTCAACATTTTTTTTCATGTGTGAGCGCGAAATTATGCGTGTCTGCTCGTGGGAATACATTTAATATGAACCTCAAATGATACCTACATATCTTTGCAAACTTAGATTTAGATTTTTTTTAGAAACAACGCAACTAAGCTACAAATTTAGTGTAACTTGTTGCCTGTGTTATCCTCGAAGAGGTTGCATGTGACAATTCGGAACCTATTTATTTTTTTCGGGTAAGAGTGCAGGCCTCACACTTAACACTTCAGTTGAAGTGGGGGTGGATGTTAAACAAATATTTAGAAGCATAAATAATTTGAGAGTGCCTTTTTTGTGTGTCACACCTAATGCATGGATAATGAATCGAATGAATGGGATATCCAGAGTCAAAATAAATAAAAGGAGGACTTGTATGAAAAAGGTTATGACTCTGGATGAAATGAAAGAAGTATGCAAGGACAGGAAAAAATGGCGGCTAATCTGCAATGTTGATTTGTAATGTTGGTTTATAAATTTGCTACATTTTTTGCATAGGATTTTTTTTACTTTTTTTATATATAGATTTCTTTTTAAGGTTTTGTTCTTTTTGATAGTTAAATGTTATTTATTATTCATATTCCTTGACTATTAGGTAAGTATGACGCTGACCACCCATACTGTAAAAAATGGTTCACTTTGCCAATGTCACCCCTGTGTCAGGGAAGGTCGGCAAAAGTTGTAGGGCTTATGTTCATTTGAGGTTTGGATTTTATTTGTAAGTACACATTCAGCATTTGTAAGCGCGAACTACACGTGTTTGTTTGTGGGCATACATCTGAGAGCTTTAAGTGAATATATCCTTGCAATTTAGATTATAGAATATTATTATAGATTACACCTCAAGGACCCTATCAAATATCTGACAAGATCTTTAATCTAAAGTTTCAAAGATTTATAACATTTAAGATTCATATAACATGCATTTCCATAAGCAGATACGAATAAGTTCGTACTTACATATGTCGCATATAATCTATAATCTATGTTGCAAAGATATATTAACATTTAAAGCTCATATCAAATGCATGCCAACAAACAGACCTGTGTATTGTGTAGTTTGCGCTTACAGATGCTGGATGTGTACTTACAAATTAAAATCCAAACCGCAAATGAACATAAGCCCTGCAACTTTTGCTGATCTTCCCTGAAACAGAGGTTAATTAGAAAAGTGTACCATTTTTTACAGTATTGGTGGTCTGCGTCTTGCCAACCTTTTATTCAAGATCTTTCTGCCTCATATTGACTCTTGTATCAGTTACACGAATGCTCAGGTATATCAGTTATTTTTTGTATAGCTCCTTCCCTAGTACAGGGTTGTCCCAAAACGCCAAAGGGCAGTAAAAGAAAAAGCAAACCCTAAACTTTGAATTCTAGAAAATTCCATCTAATGATTTTATGGAAAATATTTATTTTTTTATTCCCCAATGCAAAAACAATCTTTGTGAACGCCATCCTAGTCAGCTTTTTTAGGAGATTCTCTTGTTGACTGGACAAGAAAGAACTGATTAAAAATATTTCTCTTTAGTTTGTACAAATAAAAATAATACAAAAGTACCTACTTGAAAGAAGTATTGAAATTTATTGAAAGCATAAAATTATTTACATTGGTTCATTTACTAAAATGTAGGTATGTAGCTCAAAAAACGCAACTTAGCTACACATATAGTGTAACTACTTGCCTGCGTTACCCCCGAAGGGGTCGCATGTGGCGATTCGGGACCTATTTATTTTTACGGGTAAGGGGGCCGGCATCACACCAACCACTTTCAGCTAAAGTGGGGGTTTCCCAGCTCCCCGGGATCGCTAACCTTGAGATCGAACCCTTGCTCTCGGCATGGAATGCAAGCACTCCACCAACTGAACTATCAACCGGACCAAAAAGTCTTTAATAGGGTTTTTGTAGCATATACAATTTTTCTAGCCCCGAATAGGTCTCGAATTTACTGGCAAGAAGTTGCACTATATGTGTAGCTTAGCTGTGAAACACGTTTCGTATCTTATATGTATTTATACGTAAATAAATTTAAGATATTGTTATCTTTTTCGCACAGTTTTATGCATAAATCCGGCAATCCCATGCGAGCCAAAAGGACTGGCATAAAGTTACAATATATGCGTAGCTTAGCTGCAAAACACGTTTCGTATCTTATATGTATTTATATGTAAATAAATTTAAGATAATGTTATCTTTTTCGCACAGTTTTATGCTAAATCCGGCACTCCCATGCGAGCCAAAAGGAATACAAAGAAAAAATAAATACTTGGGAAATGGGCGCGAAATCACCAATCTTTTTCATTCTTTTCCCCACATCAGAGATGGCAATCGGGGAAAAGATTTACCGCAAAAGAAAGAAAAAAGAAACGGAAAAGTTTCAATGGGCTCTCGAACTCAGAGGATGTTGTGTTGAAAAAAGATATCGGGTCGAATGAAAAGATTGCAAGTAAAAGAAAAGAGAGCACTCGAATGAGATTAGGTAGAAAAATAAGTCGGTAGTCTAGTGGTTGAAATCTTCAAGTGCTGGTGAAGTGAAATGAATGATGGCTGCGAAGAAGAAAGAATAAGTTTCGCATATATTGTCAATGATTGCTATTAGCTGTCAAGATGATTTTATATTAGCTATCAAGATGATTTGGTACCAGCTGTCAAGATTATTAGATATTAGCTATCAAGATGATTTCGTATTAGCTGTCAAGATGATTTGATAATAGCTATCAAAATAATTAAGTATCAACTATCAAAATGATTAGGTATTAGCTATCAAAACGATTAGGAATTAGCTGTCAAGATGATTTGATATAAGCTATCAAGATGATTTGGTAATAATTATCCAAATGATTAGGAATTAGCTGCCAAGATGATTTTATTTTAGCTAATAGCTATCAAGATGATTTGATATTAGCTATCAAGATGATTTGGTAGTAGCTATAAAGATGATTTGATATTATCATGATTATTTGGTTTTAGCTATCAATTGGATTTGGTATTAGCTATCAAGGTGATTTGATATTAGCTATAAAGTTGATTTTGATACCTATTAGTTTTCAGTTCGATTGGTATTAGCTATTAGGTTGTATGTACTGTAAATCTTCACTTAAATTATCAACTATTTTAATCAAATTACTTCGACATTAGATTATATTGTCTGATAGCAGTGGATGAAAACCTTTTAAAATAAAAACAACTTATCATTTATTGTAGAGGCGTTCACTTTGTGATCTTTTATCAAACAATATAAAAAAAATATTTAGATATATTTCCAAAATTTGACCGGTCCGTAGCTCAGTGGTAACACTGCGGACTCGACGGAAGGTTGTGGGTTCGAATCCCGGCAGAGCACAAAAAAATTACCATTTATATTTTCAAATTTGCTCTTCGCAGGGTTGAAAAATTCATAAAACCTATACCAATGACCGGTTACTAAAAGGTCCATACGGCCTTACAGCAACTGGGTCTTGCTTGAGAATTGGCGCTTTGTAGTGACGACGAACAAGCTCGTAAAAAGATCGATAGCTCAATTGGTAGAATGCTTGCATTCCATGCTGACAGCAAGGGTTCGATCTCAAGGTTTACTCAGCCTTCACAAGAAATGAGAACCAGCCCCCCCCCCTCCGGGAGCTCGAAAACCTCCACTTTAACTGAAAGTGGTTGGTGTGAGGCCGGCCCCCTTACTTGTAAAAATAAACAAGTCCCGAATCACGACATGCGACCTGGTTGGGGGAATGCGGATGCTGGATAAGTGGACTATATTTAGTTATTTCTCCTTAGGGAGTGCAATCAAAGCGCCAATACTCAATCAAGACCCAGTTGCTGTAAGACTGGATGGACCTTTTTAGTAACCGATCTTTGGTAAAGGTTTAATGAATTTTTCAATACGAACCATCATGCGAGAGCTTCTATTATTCTCAACGTTTCGTTATTGTCGAAGCATCGTATTCATGAGTTCATCCTCAATCGTTGTGTAGAGAGATTACCTGCTGGAGACGTTGGCTACTTCGCCAAAGAATAATGTGACCTTTCCTTTTTAAGTTCATTTAATTTCCAAAAAGAGTAATGAGTATTAAAGAAAATATGTTTAACTGAGTCTTGCTTGAGAATTGGCGCTTTGTAGCGACCACTAAGCTCGTAAAAAGCTTGCATTTCATACCGAGAGCAAGGGTTCGATCTCCACCGAGGGTGTCAGAAATGATTTCCCGTTTTGGTGCTTATTTCAAAATCAAAATAAATGTTGGCAAAAAGTACTCAGCCTTCACAAAAAATGAGAACCAGCCCCCTCAGGAGCTGGGAAACCCCCACTTCAACTGAAAAGTGGTTGGTGTGAGGCCGGACCCCTTATCCTTAATTATAAATAGATCCCGAATCGCCATATGCGACCCCTTCGGGCGTAACACAGGCAAGACGTTACAATATATGTGTAGCTTAGTTGCGTTGCGTTTGTTTATTTCTTAGCTTTGTCTTCGCTGGTTTTCCATCACTGCGCTTCAATACACAAAGGAATATCAGAGCGTTGGTTAATAATTACTCTCTAACTAAGAGATTGTGTTCAACATACATATATATTATACGAGGCTTTTGGGAATCACATGATTTAAACAAGACAAAGCGTCCCCTCAGTGCTTGTTTTGCTTATCTACCATTTGATTAAAAGATGACCTTTCAATTATATTGTCTTAAGAATCACATTCTACACAATCTGAGCTAAGAAAAATACGTAAAACACGATAATGTGAGAGTTGTTTTGGATATTTTTAAAATCAATTTCCAGTTTTCATAAGACTCATTGGTCCAGTACACATACAAACATTGCTTATGTGAAATTACTTCTGATGGATCGGTCCGTAGTTCAGCGGTAATACTTCGGACTCTGATTGGAAGGTTGTGGGTTCGAATCCCGGTGTAGCACAAAAATATATACCATTTATATTTTCAAATTTGCTCTTCGCTGGGTTGAAAAATTCATACACCTTTACCAATGAACGGTCACCAAAGGTCTATCCATCCTTACAGCAACTGGTTCTTGCCTGAGAATTGGCGCGTTGTAGCGACGACGACTAAGCTCGTAAAAAGGTCGATATCTCAATTGGTGGAATGCTTGCATTCCATGCCGAGAGCAAGAGTTCGATCTCAAGGCTTACTCAGCCTTCACAAGAAATGTGAACCAGCCCCTCCCGGGAGCTGAGAAAACCCCACTTCAACTGAAAGTGGTTGGTGTGAGGCCGGCTCCCTTACCCGTTAAAATAAATAGGTCCCGAATAACCACATGCTACCCCTTCGGAGATAACGCAGGCAAGAAGTTACACAATATGTGTAGCTTAGTTGCGTTTTTATGGACATAAGACAAGCATGCACTAAGGGGGCAAAAGGAGACCAAGCTCCCTCAGCAGTCTGAAGGGGCACTAAAGGCGCACCACTCCACTATTTGGAACCACTACAAATCGGTTGCAGATAGCTGGGCTATGGATAAATCGGTCTCACGACAATTTATACACACGACATTTTGATCACAGGCAACTCGGCGTCAGATATTTCGTCCACAGACACATTGGACACGGACAAATCGCTTACACGAGAGTTGATCCTCACGCCATTTCGTTCAACGATATTTCGATCACAGACATTCAGATAATTCGTCCACAGATACATTACTTAATTACTTACTTAATCAGCCACTTCTTGTCCACTGCTGGACATAGACCTCCCCCATATCTCTCCAGGCGTCTCTGTTCTGGGCTTTCTGCATCCAGTCACCAGCAACTCTTGTAATATCATCTGACCATCGTGTAAGAGACCTTCCTCTAGTTCTTTTGCCACAGACACATTGGTCACGATCCATTCTGTCACACAGCAGTTCATCCACACGACTTTTTAGTCAACGACTTTTCGGTCTCATGCAATACGGCCCAACAACAGCTTCATCACTGAAATCTTTCTCTTCAAAATAACCTTCAAGGGTTACTCACAATACATTTGATCCATAGCTGATAATAATATTAGGATGATTAATTTGGTGAGCGCTGTTTTTGTGTGTATCACACCTCAAGAGCCCTCTGCAAGCTTGGTCTTCGCTGTAGAAAGCGCCAATTCTCAAGCAAGACCCAGTTAATGTAAGGTTGTATGGACCTTTCAGTGACCGGTCTTTGGTAAAGGTTTATGAATTTTTCAACCCAGCGAAGAGCACATTCGAAATATAAAATGGTATATTTTTTGCGCTCCGCCGGGATCCGAATCCACAACCTTCCATTTACGAGTCCGAAGTGTTGCCACTACGGACTACGGACCGGTCCAAGATGCCAACGAACCGCGGTGCATCCATGCATCATCGTTTTTCTTGTATCGAAAAGTCATGTTAAGTGGCGGTTGAACCGTGGCTTTGCTGTGTGTGTATAACATATTGTATGATTAGTGTTCTTTTCTGTGATGATGCTATCTTTTGATCATAGTAATATTGTATGTACGTGACCGAAATGTTTTTGACCAAAAAGTCATGTGGACAAAATGTCATTTGACGGAATTGTGCGTGACCGATGTTTGTGTTGACGATTTACCTTCGGCAAAGTTGTCAGTCTTATCTAAGTTGCAAATATATGTTACATTGGATATTCACATTTCATGCATTTTCACAGCTAGACACGTCGTAAAAGTTCGCGCTTGCACATGCCGCATGTGAACCTACAACATAAAAACCAAATCTCTAATGGGCATACACCCTGCATCTCTTGCCGTCCTTCCCTGAGACAGGGGTGACATTGGAAAAGTGAACCATTTTTACAGCATGGGTGGTCAGCCGCATACCACTATATAAGTCAAGGAACATATCACATCAGTGACTGAAATATTGGTGAGCGAAAAGTCGTGAGGAAAAACTGTCATGTGATCGATTTGTCCATGGACGAACTGTCTGTGAACGAGATATCTCTGAGCAATTTTTCGTGATACGTAATTATTTACTCCCAAAACAATCCAGCTATCAAAGTGATCGATCCCTCAAATGGAAGTTTGAATTATTGAATTAAATACAGACTTTACGAAGCGTGATGTGCAGAAGTCCGGAGTACTCAACGTTTCGTCGGAGTCATCATCAGGAGATGTGTCTTTACGACGCCAAACTTAATTCGAAAAAACTTGCATTTCGGTTGACGGTGACGTTTATTGACACCAAGGACGACTCCGACAAACCGTTGAGAAATAAGACCTTCCTTATATTAAGATTAGGAATATCCGTATTTTATTAAACGCAAAAAATATTATTTTAAAAAAAAAACAGTATACTTTGCGTCGACAAATCCAATTAAAATTTTCAAGTTCCTTGACTTATAGGTTGGTATGCGGCTGACCACCCATGCTGTAAAAATGGTTCACTTTGCCAATGTTACCCTGTTTCAGGGAAGGACGGCAAGATTTGCAGGGTGTATGTCCCTTTGAGATTTGGTTTTTATGTTGTAGGTTCACATGCGGCATGTTTAAGCGCGAACTTAAACGTGTCTGCTTGTGGGAATACGTTTCATATAAATCTTAAATGTTATATATCTTTGCAACTTAGATTAAAGATAGGTTGGTATGAGGCCGACCACGCATTCTGTAAAATATAGTTCACTTTTCCAATACAATCCCTATTTCATGGATGGTCGGCAAAATTTGCAAGACTTAATTTTCTAAGTCCACATGCAGCATTTGTAAGGTCGGCAAAAGTTGCATGGCTTATGGTCATGAGAGGCTGAAATATTTATTTGTAATTTAACATGCAGCATTTGTAAGCGCAAACTCACTCATGTCTGCTTGAGGGCATGCATTGAATATGAATTACAAAGTGTATCTATGCAATTTAGATTTATATTCTAAGCCTGCATAACAAATATGTTAGAATGCATTTAAAATGATTTCTTAATGTTTTCATATCTTTTCCACTTAGATTGTAGATTCAATAATTTTTCTCAAAGCAACTTTTACCCTGCTCCTTCTGATTCCTTTGCAAGGCCTCTCCCCTTTTTATATCCCTTTATCTTTTCTGAAGGAGAAAGAAAGGGTTTCCGCGTATATCGGTTTTCGTGTATCCCATGGAAATTTGTGATTTCAGATTCTTTTGATGCTTTCTTTATATTATGGAAGTACTCGTACGTATTATGTATGTATAAGAGATGTTATGGATATGAAGTTTCGGATATGGATACGGATAAGGATACTGGAAATTTATTATAAGTTGAAAGGAACATACACGAAAAATTACATTTTATAAATCAATAAATAATAATATCTATGGACAACAAAGAGAAAACAAATTCCAATTTAATATACCATAGCCGCCAACGTCGGATACAGATTATAAATTTTTTAGGATATCCGCTAGTTTCAGTTGCGGATATTAGAGTTTAAAAAAATTACAAAGCACAATATCCACAATTAATAAGAACGAAAACTGAATAAGTGCTGATTCACTGATTTTTTGTACGTAAGGATTATCACGTAAGGAAGTTCCTTTACTTATAGGTTGGTATGCGGCTGACCAACCATGCTGTAAAAATGGTTCAATTTGTCAATGTCACCCCTGTCTCAGGGAAGGACGGCAAGAGTTGCAGGGTGTGTGTCCCTTTGAGATTTGGTTTTTATGTTGTAGGTTCACATGAGGCATGTGCAAGCGCGAATTTGTACGTGTCTGGTCGTAAGAATGCATGTAATGTGAATCTCCAATATAACATATCTTTGCAACTTAGATTAGATTAGATTAGATACATAGACCCCTAGAGTCTTTAGAATCTAGGGAGTCTCCCGCACAGGATTTCTTAAAAAAAAAAAAAAAAATTGAAAGTATCCTAAGTTTTTATTTTGGTTTCGGATACGGATATCCACAACAATACTATCTGAGATCAAACCTTTTACAAAACGCGTCCTGTACTCCGAGTACAAATATTTTGAATAACGTCCTTTCTATAGTGTATCGTGATCCATTAAAATGTATGAAAGATGCGACAGCACCCCTAGTGACTGACTTAGTTTATATATAATTTTCTACGTTTATATACACATGAGTTTCCGTAAATATTTTCTACTAGGGGTCCCAAACAGTAAATAATTCATTTTGCTTCCGTGCATATTTTACAACCCTTGTATAAAAAAATACACAAATAAGCTACACATACTGTCAACGACGTTAGCCATGTTGAAAGCACCGGTTCCCATAGATCACCGAAGTTAAGCAACATTGGGCGTGGTCAGTGCTTGGATGGGTAACCGCTCAGGTACACCGCGTGTCGTTGGCATCTTGGACCGGTCCGTAGTCCGTAGTGGCAACACTTCGGACTCGTAAATGGAAGGTTGTGGATTCGGATCCCGGCGGAGCACAAAAATATACCATTTATATTTCGAATGTGCTCTTCGCTGGGTTGAAAAATTCATGAACCTTTACCAATGACCGGTCAATAAAGGTCCATCCAGCCTTACAGCAACTGGGTCTTGCTTGAGTATTGGCGCTTTGTAGCGACGACCAAGCTTGTACACCTCTGCGGCACTACAACAAGTGTCATAGACCCCTAGAGTCTTTAGAATCTAGGGAGTCTCCCGCACAGGATTTCTAAATATATATATATATATATATGGTGTAACCCCCTCTGGAAGCAGGGAAACCCCCACTTCAAACTATTGAAAAACCATAATGTCTAATCTAATCTAATCTAAGCTGCAAGGATATATATCATTTAAGATTTATATTAAGTGCATTCCCACAAGCAGACATGTATAATTTTGCGCTAACACATGCCGCATGTGGGCCTACAATATAAAAACCCAATCTCAAATGAACATAAGCCCTGCAACTCTTGCCGTCCTTCCCTGAAACAGGGGTGACATTGGCAAAGTGAACCATTTATTTTACAGTATGGGTGGTCAGCCGCATACCAACCTATAAGTCAAGGAACATACATGACAAATTAATTTTTTTTAAATCAATAAATAATAATATATACATGGACACTAAAAAAAAACTTAACAGTAAAAATAAATAGGTCCCGAATCGCCACATACGAACTCTTTGGGGATAACGCAGGCAAGAAGTTACACTGTATGTGTAGCTTAGTTACGTTCTTCATCCAGTACGATTTTTTTTCAATATTTTTTTTTTATTTCTTATGGATACCAAAGAAAGGAGATTGATAAGAGAAAGAAAGTGGATTTGACTTGAGAGATATGAACACCGATCTGAAGTGACTTCATAGTATTTTTTTATACCAGCTCTTGCCATAAATCCTCGTCGCAGGATTAGATATCGTGCTGTATTGCAAAAATATTCATATCTCCAGTCGTAAATTTACAAAATAAAACCTCTTTCAGAGTTCAGTGGCGTTTTTAATGCTGTTTTTAGGGTGCATATTTTATTTTAAAGATACATTAAAAAATGAATAGAGTGTGGAACATTTCATGGTTTAGAAAAAAATAAAAATGATACGGTCAATCTATAATAATCTCAATAATCTTAGTTGCAAAGATATTTTTATGATTTACGGGTTAAATTTTATGAAAACTCCTGTTTATTTATTTCACACAATTTATTGTAGATACGGTTTACATTTGGTTCGAACACAGAGTTAACACAATGTTTAGAGAGCGTGCATTTGCAGTTGCTGGCCCTCTGGCCTGGAACTACCTGCCTCATCATGTGAGAGAGCTAGAGGGCCATGGAAAGTTCCGTAATGCACTGAAGACAAGCAAATTTCTGGCATCGTTTGCACAAGCGCCCTTGGAGTGACTACATCACGAAACGGCGCTATAAATAAATCATCAACTCATCATCATCAGTTGCTTTTGAACTGTAGAGCTCGACGCGACGGCAGGATACTAGTCTGACGCAACATACAGCTTTGGCACTTTTAAGAATTGTTCTTGGATCACTGAGAACTGGCACATGTGAGACCTCACTAGAATACTCGAGCAATCTCTATCAATACAAATACTTATGTTATAAATAATTATTTAAGTACCTACGTCTAGAGACTTTGCAGACTCACACAGACACGAAATCCATTATCACACATTTGAAAACAATATATAAACATTAAAGATTTACATTAAGGCTGCGCAGAACGCTTTTTAATAAAATAGTTACGGAACTGTGTTTTAATTTTTTTTTAGAGCATCATTAAAATATAAATAAATATTTAAAAAAAAACAATTACGGTTTATCAACATTTAAGCTATCAATAATATATTTTCTCAAAATGATAATAAATTATTTACTTATATAAATCAAAGCCTAATTGGGAGCTGTTTTTGAAAGTTGTGAAGAGAGCTTTGCTAAAAAGTTTCTCCTGCAAAAACGAAAGAAATACTTAATATTTTCTATGACATAATAAATTTTGAAGAGTTTATTGAGTGCTACATTAGATTACTTTTCTTAAATTCGATTTTGTTTTCCGTATTTTACCTTTTGAATATTGCACAGCAAAACACATGTAAGTTCGCAATTACAAGTGCCGCATGCGTTGGTATTTAACTTACTGAAAATATATTATTAATACTTACTTAGTAATACTATTCTTTCTTTAAACTACACATATTGTAGAAACCGTATATTTGACGTTTGTTTTCCATGTGATACTCAAGCAAGCACAGGTTACTTCGTTCTCATACATGCTGCATGTGTGTTGTGTAGGTACTTAAAAAGAAAGACATAAATTTCAAAACAAGTCGGGTCATTTTATTTCTTCTTCTTCTTCTTCTTTGTGGCTGATTCCCGCATCCAGCAGGGGCGCCAGTGTCAAGTTGCTTAATGAAGGGACTTCTTCAATTGGATGCAATATGTTCCGCCAAGAGGATTTCAACACATGTTTTTTTAGTATTACTGTATTTTAAAAACGTATCTTCGGATAAACGATAAAAATTGTAAATGAATTCACTTTTTGAGTTTATTTTGTACACAACCAGTTTCGTCAGAAGCAATACCTCCCATTTTCATTTTACACCTGAAGATGGGAGAAACTGCTTCTCTTTCAAGGGTTTGTGTATTGAAATTGTGAAGATTTATTTTAAATTAATAATGTAAAAATAAAAACACAAAGTTTTCTCGTCACGAGCTGGTTTATTTTTGTTGTTTTCTTTATAGGGGTGTAATGCCACCGAAAGCGCTCGAGAAAATAAACTTACTCATGAAGAAAAACTATTTTTTTTCATTTTTACATTAATAACTTAATTTTTCCTCGAATCGTTTTCTTCTGTGGTACAAAAGTGAACAATATATTTATTGTGGGCTCTCTCCAAATACTTTTATTTTTTTGTGTCAACAGCGCGAATAATGGCATATTATATGTATTTGTGCTATGTTTTTAGTTATAATAAATGTTTATCTATCTACAAAATGTGCTTAAGTTGAATCTTAAAACTCTATTCTATTCTATTTGATGTCTTAACTGTTCTATTATGTATATGTGCCAATGTTTCTATCGCCTTAATTGTTTATGCTGAACACAATGTATACAGCCTAAAAAACTAAAAAGTTTATTTCATAAACGAAAAAATAATGTACGCCGCTGGATAGCACGCATTCAACTGGACGCCGTTCCTCAAATTTCAAAATTTCGAAGCGTGCGATTGGCTGATGTAATTTTTGATGCACCAGTGGCGTATCAAAATAAAATAATAATGAGTTTTAATTGTTTTTTTTGCTGTTTACATGGTGGTTCCCTTGAAATCTGTTGTGTGTCTAAGTGTACGAATGTAATTTTCTCTTTCAGGCCAGAAGCGCGAGCACAAGTAGCTTTAGGAGCGTCAGTCAGGTAACGACACTGTTCCCAAAAGGGCGTAGGACCTTAGGTTCCCATAGACAATGCACGAAAACTAGATTCCATGCTCACAAACTGACAAAAGTATCTTCCATCCCATCCATCTAATGGTTTTGTAGATATGTAAAGCATGACGTCACACTAGTTTTTCCTAAATGCATTTGGTTTTGGATTTTTTACGAATACCTACGTCATTCCATGAGTTTTGTAGACACGTAGAGCAGTACTCAGAGTGTTTTTTGATCGTTGAGTCCAAGCATTTATTTTATTTGGATCTCTTTTCTCGGCAAACATACCTACTCGTCCCCCCAGTGCTTGTTTGGTTTATCTACAATTTGATTCAAAGATGGCTTTTCAATGAAATGGTCTTAAGAATCACATTCTGCACAATATAAGGTGAGAAAAAAACGTACAACACGATAATGTGAGAGTTGTTTTCCATATTTGAAAAATCAATTTTCAGTTTTCATAAGACACATTGGGTCCAGTGCACGTACAAACATTGCTCATGTGAAATTAACTCTGATGGACATAAGACAAACATGCACTGTGGGGACGATACGTCAGTCTTGTACGGGACGGCAGCCTTTAGCTAACATAGATAACAAAATATTTGTGTCCCTTTTTCCTAGCAACCCGGCTGCGACACAATATTGTCCATGCCAATTCATGTGTGGACCTCAGTATTAAATTAATCATCCAATAAACCGAACGTCATCGCAGATGCATCCTATTTAAAATAAAAAATCATGGAATAAACTCGGCACAAATTCCATACACAAAAAATGTGACGTCACACGGCCTGATTGCAAAAAAACCAGTATTTTGTTTTTGGTTTCTACGGACCGTAGTCACATAGATCTGTGACGTTTGTCCGAAGGGAAATAAATGTGATTTCGAATTTTGAGCAGAGTCCACTCTGAGTATGGCATGGAATCACACGAATTCCATAAACAAGAAAAGTGTGACGTCACACTGCCAGGTTCCTAGGGAAAAGGCAATATTATATTTTTTTATTGATTGCCAAGGAACTCCAGTGACAACGCGACCTGTGACGATTGCCCGCTGGAAAAAAATGTTTTGAATTTGCTGCCGAATCCATTTCATTCTTTAACTTTATGATTTTTTATGCAAAATATTATAATACTTGCGTTTTTTCTCGTCCATAATAAACCATTAAGATTTAACAGTGTTAACGCATTCAATATTTGATTCATTCATAAAACGGCGCTTATAAGCTGCACATACTTAGCGACTTCTTTCCGTGCTGTTCCTGAAATGGCAGCATATGCTTGTGAATACGCGTGTGATGCTTATTTATTTTTAACAGGTAAGGGGGTCAACCTTACGCCGCACACTTTTTATTTAAAGTAGGACTTTCCCAGCTCCCGAAAGAGTATATTTTCATCACATGTGAATATAATCATTAAAGCATCCATGAATTTGAATATCCTTAAATTATTTTTCTTTCATTTCCGGTCCGTAGTCTAGTGGTTAACACTTCTGACTCGTATAGGGAAGGTTGTGGGCTCGAATCCCGGCGGAAAACAAAAAAATATATCATTTTAATATTTTCAAAAATGCTCTTCATCATCAGTACATCCAGCCTTACAACAACTGGAGCTTGCTTGAGAATTGACGCTTTCCACAGCGACGGCAAAGCTCGCAGGGGGCTCTTGAGGTGTGCACACAAAAACAGCGCTCACTAAATAAATCATCCTAATATTATTATTATTCATTTTTTTTTTATCTATATGGTGTTTTCCCCTTTAGTTATTTATAGGACTCCCACATTCTGGGTTCCTTTTCAATCAATATCTCACCGGTCGCCAATGCTTTTTTTACAATTTCATACTAGCAGTACGCTGCGTGTTTCACTACGCCATTCGAGCGTGTGAAATAATTGTTTTCTACGGGTAAGGGAGGCAGCCTTACGCAACAACAGGGTCCATTTTTTGTTTTACTTGTAATTTTTATCGACATCAAAGTTCATACAATCCATTTGGAGGATAATCAACACGTTTCCTGAATATTAGTTTCCTAGAGAAAAATTCATATTATATGCATTCCCACAAACAGGCACGTGTAAGTTCTATCTATCAAATCTAATCTTAGTTGCAAAGACATGTAACATTGGAGATTCACATTACATGCATTGTAACAAGCAGACACGTACAAGTTCGCGCTTGCGCATGCCGCATATGAACCTACAATCTAAAAACCAAATCTCAAATGGAAATACACCCTGCAACTCTTGCCGACCTTCCCTGGAACAGGGGTTCGCACTTACAAATGCTGCTGTGTACTTACAAATTGAAATCAAAACCTCAAATGAACATACACCCTGCTAATTTTGCCGACCTGAAACGGGGGTGACGTTGGCCAAGTGAATCATTCTTTACAGTATGGGTGGTCAGCCTCATAGCAACCTACAAGTCAAGGAATGCATATAATAATCTATAATCTTTAATCTTAGTTGCAAGGATATATTCATTTAAAGCTCTCAGATGTATGCCCATAAACAAACACGTGTAGTTCGCGCTTACAAATGCTGAATGTGTACTTACAAATAAAATCCAAACCTCAAATGAACATAAGCCCTACAACTTTCGCCGACCTTCCCTGACACAGGGGTGACATTGGCAAAGTGAATCATTCTTTACAGTATGGGTGGTCAGCCTCATAGCAACCTATAAGTCAAGGAATGCATACCTTCTAAATAAATTATCCTTGCATATAATATTGCTTCATTATTTCATCGATACAATAATCTATTTTGGAAAAAGAGCAAGGGGAAGGCCAAGGAAATGACGAAGGAAAAAAAGCGAGAAACAAAAGGAAGTTATATATTATACAATCAATTTGCCTTACACAATATGTTACACTATTCTTAATGTGTTTTATTTTTCTGTAATTTGGTAAGCCTGACGTTGATTAATGGTCTTACGAAATTGGTCTAAATGCTTAAGAGTAGAGCACACTTTCAAACAAACAGATTTTTAGATATAATACTCTTATTTCAAGGAAGGTCGGCAAGAGTATTAAACCCCAGGATTCTCTCAAATTCTTAGGTGTGCATCTGGATGGGGCACTTTCCATGGAAAAACAGGTATCGGGGATTGTGAGCTCCAGTTTTTTCCACCTGAGGCAGATAAGGCGTATTCGCAGCTGCTTACCTGTTGATGCAGCAAGAACTCTGGTGAATGCGTTGGTGGTCTCAAGGTTAGACTACTGCAACAGCCTGATGCTTGGGCTTCCTAAGGTGCAACTAACAAGATTGCAGTCCGTTTTTAACACCGCAGCAAAAGTGATTTTGGGAGGCAGTAGAACTGACCATGTCACTCCTCTATTGCAGAATCTTCACTGGCTGCGTGTCCCGGAGAGAGTGGAATACAAAATGTGCCTGCAGTTGGTATTTAAAGCACTCAGAGGAACGGCCCCTTCTTACTTAGCCGAATTATGTAAGCTTGACGAGATTTTTGATAAGCGGTGCACTCTTCGCTCGGCGCAGAGTGATGCTATCAACAAGCTGAAAATGCCATCTCGACGGAGCAGAACGGGCTTTGGGGATAGGGCGTTCAGTTCGGCGGGACCGTTGTGCTGGAACTGGCTGCCTTTGAAGCTGAGGACGGAAACCAGCGAGGAGCGCTTCAGGAAGGAGCTGAAGACCACCATCTTCACAAGAAGAGAGTGAGCGGTGGGCGCCCTTGGAGTGGCTGGAGCCACGAAACGGCGCCCAAAAGAAGAAAGAAAAAATAAGTCATCCAAATATATATATAAGAGTAAGTCGCAGGGCTTATGTTCATTAGAGATTGGGTTGTCATGATGTAAGTCCACATGCGGCATGTGTTAGTGCGAACTTATACGTGTCTGATTATTGCACTGCATGTAATATGAGTCTTTTATGTAATATATCTTTCCAACATAGATTACACTTGACAACAAAAAAACATTTTTTGATCGTTAAATGAATGAAGCGAAATGATTTGTAAGTATTTTGTCTGTTGAATTCAGAAATGTACCCTTAGTACGAGCTGCAAAACTTGAGTAATGTAAAGTTTACGGCAATTATTAAAGAGTGATTTCCTCCAAAATCTGCCATTTTTGTTTGTTTGAACTTTATTTTCTTCATCACTGTAACTCTTTTGCTAAGACCATAAAGTATAAGAAACAAAAACATCAGATATTGGAAGAAATCACTCTTTAATATTTTCTGTAAACTTTACTTTTCTCAAGTTTTGCAACTGGTACTAAGGGTACAGAACTGATCTCAGAATTTCTCCATCACGTAAGATTTTTGAGTAGAAGACGATTGAAAATTTTGAAAATTTTAATGTAAACAAGTACCTAGGTAAAATGCATTTTTTTAGTTTTAATTAAAGAATTATTAAAAACTAATGAATATTTGGATTTTCTTCGACATTTAATGTCTGGAACATCCCTTATTAGTGTCCAACGGTAATCCGCCCAGAATTGTGGACTCCAATGTCACCCCTGTTTCAAGGGAGGTCGGCAAGAGTTAAAGGGTGTATGTTGATTTGAGATTCGGGTTTTTATATTGTAGGTCCACATGTGGCATGTGTAAGCGCGAATTTATACGTGTCTGCTTGTGAAAATGCATATAATGGGAAACTTAAATGTTACACCATATTTTCAACTTAGATTAGATAAGATTAGGTTAGAATATTTGTTGTTCATGTTTGTCACTGACATCGCTGAGATTTTCTGGGAAAAAGTTCAAGTGTGAAACCAGGAAATGGATTTTCAAAGAAATATTATATAATCTCTACGAATGCATTTTTTTTTTCATCTAGATTCAAATCAAAGTTTGTATCTTTCATTAACCTTCTAATTTGGGGGCTAAGAGCCCGTTCCCACTTGTCGGGTGTCGGATCCGTATATTTATCGGAGGTTCCAGTGGCAGAACATTATGTATGTAGCTATTCACACTTGTCGGAAACCGATTTTGTCCGAAATGCCCTGGAACTGGAACCTCCGATGAATATACGGATCCGACACCCGACAAGTGGGAACGGGCTTTTACAAATATTCCCTCTTTTATTTTTGGACGCTGGCGTTTGCATGGTTTGCATTTTAAATTGAAAACAAAATCACAGCTGTCAACATTGCAAATCAACTGCCATTGTTGTCAGCTTGGAAATAATCGGTGTGCCCTTGTTTTATGCCGTATTAAAACATCATTACTTATGTTCCACATCAAATTATAAATGAAAAATGATTTATTTTTAAAAATCTCTTTCTTCCTATGCTTTGTTTTAAGTTTTAAATAATTTTAAACCATTAACGCAAGTAAGCTACGCATATAGTGCAGCTTCTTGCCACGTTGTATCCGAACGCGTCGCATGTAGCAATATGGGATCTATAATCTATGATCTAAGTTGCAAAGATATATTACATTTAAGATTTATATTAGACGTATTCGCATGAGTAGACATGTTTCAGTTCGCGCTTAAACATGCCGCATGTGAACCTACAATTTAAAACCCAATCTCAAATGAATATAAGCCATATAAGCAACTCTAGCTGACCTTCCCTGAAACAGGGGTGACATTCGCAAAGTGAACCAATTTTTACAGTATGGGTGGTCAGCCTCATACCAACCTATAAGTCAAGGAATACCTTAAATAATAATAATAATAATTTGAGTTAAGGAATCCTGTGCGGGAAGCTCCCCAATTCTTGAAAGTCTTGGGGGTCTATGTCACCTACTGGAAGGGTGCCGCAGAGGTGTTGCTTGAATTGTTGGTTTTGTCGTGGGGCGCTGCAAGGAAGTGGCGATTGATGTTGGTTTTGAATAAAACCGGATTAAATTGGGAAGGGAACACAGATACTGGTAGACCATTCCATAAACGGGCAGTTTGGCAAAGAAATGAGTCATGAAAACGCCAAGTTCTCATAGTTTTGAGATCGACTGCAAATGGTGCATTGCTTCTTCATCATGACTTGACAAATCTAATCTAATCTAATCTAAGTTAGATTAGATAAGATTGGCAAGATAGACTTATCTTGCAATTCATTTTTATTGTTTCTCGAAGTTTATTTATGCTTTTGCAAGAAAGACTTTGTATGTAGTTACCCTTAACTGGTCTGTAGTCTAGTGGTTAGCGCTTCGGAATCGTAAATGGAAGGTTGTGGGTTCTAATTCCGACAAAGCACCAAAAATATCCTATTTTTGTTTTCAATTAAGACTTACTTATAGGTAGGTATGAGGCTGACCACCCATACTGTAAAAAATGGTTCACTTTTCCAATGTCACCCCTGTTTCAGGGAAGATCGGCAAGAGTTGCAGGGCTTATGTTCATTTGAGATTGTTTTTTTTTATATTGTAGGTCCACATGCGGCATGTGTGAGCGCAAAATTATGCGTGTCTGCTTGTGGGAATGCATTTTTAATATGAATCTCAAATGATACATATCGTTGCAACTTAGATTTAGCTTAGATTATGCTCTGCGCTGGGTTGAAAAATTAATATACCTTTACCAAAGACCAGTCACCAAAGGTTCATCCAGCATGACAGAAACTGGGTCTTGCTTGAGAATCGGCGTTTTCTATAGCGACGACCTTAAGCTCGCAGAGGGTTCTTGAGGTGTGATTATCACATTAACGGCACTCACCAAATAAATGATCTTATAATAATTATCCTTGATATTAAATTTTTAGTTTATTGGAGAAAACAAAAATTGTACAATATTTCGAAAAAACTGTAAATTGTAAAATTAAATGAAAATAATGGTAAATAATTTAAAAATTACAAATTTTAATTTTTAAGTCTAGTCGCCTGTCATCATTTCCATGAATTCTGAAAAACAAAAACAACAAAACAAATTAGAAGAAGTAATGTTATATAGCACTGCTTCCTTGTTGACTTATAGGTTGGTATGAGGCTGACCACCCATACTGTAAAAAATGGTTCACTTTGCCAATGTCACTCATGTGTCAGGGAAGGTCGGCAAAAGTTGTAGGGCTTATGTTCATTTGAGGCTTGGATTTTATTTGTAGGCACACATTCAGCATTTTTAAGCGCAAACTACACGTGTTTGTTTGTGGGCATGCATTTGATATGAGCTTTAAATGTAGACACCATGATAAAATAAACACCGAAACGGTAAACAAATGCTGCGTGTGTTCTTACAAATTAAAACCAAAATCTCAAATGAACATACACCCTGCAACTCTTGCAGTCCTTTCTTGAAACTGAAGTGAAATTGGCAAAGTGAAGCATTTGTTTACAGTATGTTCTTTGTTAAAGGTTGGTATGCGGCTGACCACCCATGCTGTAAAAATGGTTCACTTTGTACACCGCGTGTCGTTGGCATCTTGGACCGGTCCGTAGTCCAGTGGCAACACTTTGGACTCGTAAATGGAAGGTTGTGGATTCGGATCCCGGCGGAGCACAAAAAATATACCATTTATATTTCGAATGTGCTCTTCGCTGAGTTGAAAAATTCATAAAACCTTTACCAAAGACCGGTCACTGAAATGTCCATCCAACCTTACAACAACTGGGTCTTGCTTGAGAATTGGCGCTTTCTACAGCGACGACCAAGCTCGTGGAGGGCTGTTGAGGTGTGATACACACAAAAACAGCGCTCACCAAATACGCAACGCAACTAAGCTACATATATAGTGTAACTTCTTGCCGCGTTATCCCCGAAGGGGTCGCATGTGGCGAGTTGAACCTATTTATTTTTACAGGTAAGGGGGCCGGCCTTACGCCAACCACTTCAGTGAAGTGGGGGGTTTCCCAGCTCCCGAGGGGGCTGGTACTCATTTCTTGTGAAGGCTGAGTAAACCTTGCCGGTAATTATTATTATTACCTTTTACTTCTGTTAAACGGATGTCTATGGCATGGTTTAACCTTTAGCCACTGGATAGTGTGTGTAGCATTTGTACGTAGGAATATCGATTGTTCTAATCAAATATTAACGATTCGTACATCCGATACCGAAAACTCTTCATCGCTCCAACTTGGTCCGTGGACTAACCGGGTCAATACTAATGATCAACTTGTCGTGCTTAATGTATTAGAATCAGGCCCGGATCAAGGGCGGTTCTAGCGGCGCACCCGCAGCAAGACCCCCCGAGCCCCCCCTGCCGCTTTTTTACAAAACATTTCGCTGCCTTAGTTCTTGTTTGCCGTATATACGCCATTCAGAATTTTACATGAGCAATGTTTGCATGTGTACTGGACCAATGTGTCGTAAGAAAACAAGAAATTTATTTAAAAAATATTTAAAAGAAGTCTCATATTATCGAGTTTTACGGTTTTTCTTAGCTCAGATTGTGTAGAATTTGATTCATAAGACAACTGTATGAAAAAGTCATATTTGACAAGATTGGCGTTTACGGCAAACAAGAACTGGGGGAGCGATTTGTGAATAGGGAGGTTGTGGTTTTCGGCCACAGGAGGTCTGGCCACAAAAAGTTTCTGTACTTTAAATAAATGAGTAAACCTAAGAAAACCTTCTTTATAATCTAATCTAATTATACTTGAATGATTCATGTGAAAAGGAAAACTTAAATGAATTTTAGTCCGGTCGATAGCGCAGTTGGTAGAGTGCTTGCATTCCATGCCGAGAGCTCGGGTTTCGAATCCCACCGAGGGTGTCAGAAATGATTTCCCGTTTATGGTGTTTATTTCAAAACCCAAAATAAAATACTGGTAAGGTTGACTCAGCCTTCACAAGAAATGAGTACCGGCCCCGCCGGGAGCTGGAAAACCCCACTTCAACTGTAAGTGGTTGGTGTGAGGCCGGCCCCCTTACCTGTAAAAATAAATAAGTTCCACTCGCTACATGCTAAACCCTTCAGGAATAACGCGGCAAGAAGAAGCTTGGTTACGCTTGGTTACGTTTTGCGTTGCGGTTGCGTGCTTAATTAACCTTGCTGGTCCTTCGATCTGGATTTATATGTATTTAGAAGTCAAAAACGACTTCGACTAAAAAGTGTGAGAACCGTTTTTCTCATCAGCATGGTTCGTATTATTATATTATTTATTCTACACAAAATGTCTAATTTAAAATCAACAGTGGAGCATATTATGTCTTTACCATCAAAGTCTACTGTCCCTGAATCATCCGTGTCGATCTCAGCAATCATTTCATTGAGCTGGTCAGGAGTCAGCTGATCGTCCAAGGCCATCAGGATCTCTCGGAGACTGCTGGTGGGGATGTAGCCATTACCTGAAATAAGAAGCAACAGTGTTCATCATCAGGAGAACAAAATCAAAGCAACAGCATCTGTTTCGATTCCCGACAAAGATCAAAACAAGCAATAACAAAGTGTTTTTGCTTTCTTTGAGCTAGACCAGGTTCTATTTGTAGCGTTTTTTTTTATCTGCCGACGTTTCGCTTTCACGTGCAGATAGCATCTTCAAGGCGAGCTAGAAAGCTCCACGGTGGTCTGCGTTGTCTTTCCCGTCTATTGTTGATGTTAACTAACTGAACGACCGCAAAGACAACGTAGACCACCCGTTGCGCTTCGCTAACTTGCTTTGAGGATGCTTTCTGCCCGAGAAAGCGAAACGTCGACAGATAAAAAAACTTCAAATAGACCACGGTCTAACCCAAAAGAAAACAAAAATAACTTGTCATTTAACACCGACCAGGAAAGTGAAAGTGAATGTTTACAACTTTATTTAAACAAGCATCGTTGAGAATTGTGGTCTTTTGGGGCTTAATTATTGCAGATTGCAGGCTTATGTTTATTTGAGATTGGGTTTTTATATTGTAGGTCCACATGCAGCATGTGTTAGCGCGAAATTATACATGTCTGCTTGTGGGAATGCATTTAATATAAATCTTAAATGATAAATATCTTTGCAGCTTAGATGATATTAGATTAGATTAGATTAGATAAAATGACTGACTTCAGGTATAATTCTGTCGAAATTCTACCAAGCTGATCAATTGACAAGTCACTTACCTTCTTTGTCATAAAGTCTGAACGCGACCTTAAGCTCTTTCTGGAGAGCCTCATCGTCACCATCCAGGAAGTGAGTGGCCACCCTGCAGAATGACTCAAAGTTCAGCTTGCCAGATCCTGTGAAAAGATGGACAGAATTTAAAACGAACTGTAGTGTAGCCGCTGGAGAGTTACTTTCCTAGATCTTTTGCCGTAGTCTGTCGTAACTGGAGCTTCCACGTTTCGCCCATGTCAACGATAGGCTTTTTCACCTTCATGCTGAAGAATCTCATCGTAGATATGGGCAAAATGTCCAAAAGCTCCTGTTTCCACAGCCACGGCAACTATGTCTCACAGTCTACAAGGCCTTAAAGGGTACGGCACCTCCATGTCTCGCTGAACTATGTCCTGCTGACGTCGCTACAAGGCGACCACTGCGCTCTGCCTCTACTGCTGTCAACAGGATCAAAGAACCAATAAGAGAAAATACCTCTAATTTTGCGGACAGGAGCTTTGGGGTAGCCGGACCAGTTGCCTGAAATAAGCTGTATGTCGACCTTCGCTCTGACCAGCCCACCATCACCTTAAGAAGAGGACTTAAGAAAATGCTGTTTTCGAAGAGCCACAGTGCCCTTGAGATGGTCTGTGATCATTAAACGGTGCCACCGGAAATAAATCATCCATCATCATCATCATCATCAACAGATCTTGAAAAGTAACTCTCCAGCATCATCAGCCGGTCGTGTAAGCCTAAAACTCCCAATCAACAGTGTAGCTATTAACAGTTTGTGGGAGTCGTATCTGACGTAACCAAGATGTGTGTCTCTTCTACACCAATGAGGGACGAACTGAACTATCCAAAGAAGTTGTTGTTGCTCGTGATCGAAGATTGTAAGGTGCTTGAGGTGAGATTTAGTGGTTTTTTAAATTGTAACTGCAGTTTCTGTTGAAGTTCGGATGTCTGTATGTATATTATAAGGTGGATAAAATACAAGGTGTGTAACCGTTGTTTGTATTCAATTTTTGAATGGCATTGTAATCATCTCTAAGATTTGGGATTTTTCGGCTTAAGTTAACTCGAAATGGAGTATTTTGAATAATATTTTAAGCAATAATTAACTAAAGTATAACTACACTTAAAAATACCGGTGCTAAGAAAGGAAAAAGATATGAAAGGTGTCTCCTTACCATCAGTGTCCTCAGCATTCAAAAACGTTGTCAGTTGCTTGTCGTCGTAGTTGTGGACCATGGTGTTCAAGATAGTGAAGGAGCGGCCCCGTCTTATTTGACTGAACTGTGTGAGGTTGAGGAGATTGTTGGTGAGCGGTGCACCCTTTGCTCAGCGAGAGATGATGCTATCAATAGGCTGAAAATGCCACCTTGACGGAGCAAAACGGACTTTGGGGATAGGGCGTTTGGCTCAGCGGGACCGTTGTGCTGGAACCAGCTACCTCTGAAGCAGAAGACGGAGGCCGGTGAAGAACGTTTCAAGAAGGAGTTAATGTTTTCCAAAAAGCATGTGCAGGATGGGCGCCCTTCGGGTGGCTGGAGTCACTAAACGAAGAAAAAAAGATCCAACTATATAAGAGATGTGAAAGGTGTATCCTTACCATCAGTGTCCTCAGCATTGAGGAGCGTCTCCAGTTGCTTGTCGTCATAGCTGTGGACCATGGTGTTCAAGATGGTCCTCACCTTCTCCTTTTCAATCATGCCCTGCTTGGCGGAGTCGAACATGGTGAATGCTCGACGAAGCACTGACAAAAGAAGTAAAAAATATTGTTAGATCATGGACCACAAATTCCTAGTGATTAGCACGAAATAGCAAGGAGCGCATCCCGATACAGTTGCATCGAGTCAGTAACTTCGGATTTGCTTTTTTTTCTCTAGTGGACGAACAGGTAGATCTAGAATCACTGCTGGGTCGGGTCACGACCATCGAGAAGGCCTTCCACCGCTGAAAAAATTATAGCATTGCATGAGCGTTCTGTGATGGAAGTATATAAATGGAACGGGTATGAGGATGGGTTTTCGCAACTGACCGGTTCGTAATTTGGGGGTTAGCGCTTCGGATTCTTAAATAGAAGGTCGTGGATTCGAATCCCGGCAGAGCACAAAAAAATGCCATTTATATTTCGAAATACGCTCTTTGCTGGGTGAAAAAATCATATACCTTTACCAAAGATCGGTCACCAAAGGTCTCTCCAGTCTACCAGTAACTGGTTTTTGCGTGAGTAACTGTCGCTTTCTATGGCAACGACCAAGCTCGCAAAGGGCTATCAAGGTGTAATTTACACAAAAAAAGTGTTCACCAAATAAATCATGCAATTTTAGTATTATTATAATTTTGGGTGTCTTTGTTTTCCTTTAGTTTTGTTTAGAATTAGTCTCTGGTCAAAGAACCTAATAAATACCAACAAAAAAATTATTTGTGTATAATTACATTATGAAAAATTATTGTTATGAGAAAGTATAAAAAATTAAAAAACACAGAGTTTTTTTTTCACAAATAAAGTATTAATTTCACCTCAAGTTACATACGAATAGCTTGTGTTCTCTTGAAAATGACGTAATCAAATCGAAAGCTCTCGAGGTAAAATGAATGCTCAACTTGTGAATAGAAAACTCTGTATTTTGTAATCATGTTTATACTTTCTTATAATTATAAATATTTTTTAGGGTTTGGTGGTTTACACAGTAAAAGTCCATTGTATATTAATTAAACAACACACTGTTTCAATTCACTTTTTATTTATTTCAAATATGCCAAACGTTTTCGCCTAAAAAGGCATCCTCAGGACAATGACAATCCAATCATTGTCATTGTCCTGAGGATGCCTTTTCAGGCGAAAACGTTTGGCATATTTAAAATCAATAATAAGTGAATTGAAACAGTGTGTTTTTTAATTAATATTTCTTATAATTACTTACTTTCCATTTGCTCTTCATCCATTTCAACGGCCATCTGCAAAAAAAACCAGAATAAATCATTACTTCTAGGTTTAACTTTATAAAGTTGTATTAATGATCGTCGAAGGCCCTTGAGGTGGGACGCACAAAAAAACGGCGCTCCCTTATCATTTGCAATTTCAAATTAATAAGCCTGTTATAGATCGACACCTCTCAGGTAAAACTGAATAAGTGCTGATTCACTGATTGGAGAAATCGTGGATAATACATTTAATGGGAGCAACTTTTCATAGTAAGTGAACTAATTATAAGGAAGTGCTCATGAAGAACTTCTAAACTACAGATTTTTCACATTTACCAAGTGAGCTATTGCACCTAGCTGACATATTATGTACTTGGTATTTATCCTCTTAAATTTTGCATTTTTTTTTTAAAACAAAGTATTGTTATGGTTTTACTGGGGTTCTTTTAAATTAAACTGCAATTTATTTATTTAACAAGATTTATTTTGCACAATAAAGCTTGTCGACTTTGCGACTCAATGTTTCAAGCGACTCTCACTCTCCACACAATTGCGGCTCATATTTATACCGTTCATACGGACGTTTCTCGTGTATTCCAGATTCTTCTATAGTGGATTGTTCCACACACACACCCAGCGTGCTTAGGCTCACGTACTAACACTTCCATAATGGATAATACCAGGATTGGAAGTCTCATCACCACGGTAATTCTTACCTACCGAATATCGGTAATATTTGTATGAAGATTTGTATGAATTCCTTGACTATTAGGTTGGTATAAGGCTGAACACCCATACTGTAAAAGATGGTTCACTTTGCCAATGTCAATCCCTGTTTCAGGGAAGGTCGGCAAGAGTTCCAGGGCTTATGTTCATTTGAGATTGGGTTTTTATATTGTAGGTCCACATGCGGCATGTGTTAGCGCGAACTTTATACATACCTGCTTGTGGGAATGCGTTTAATATGAATCTTAAATAATACATATCTTTGCAGCTTAGATGTAGATATAAATTTAGAAGACCTGTCAATCCAAGATGGCCGCAAATGAAAATCTGATTAGTCTTCATACAAATATTATCGATATTTGGTACGTAAGAATTACCAGGTTCCAGCCCAGAGCAGTCTACCACCATCCATTTAATCATAACATTAGTTGTTTGAAACTACTCCAGTTCCGCACACCAGCAAACTACGTGCCTAGGTACGTGTAGGTACACACAAACTCATAGTTCGCAACGGTATGTCCATTTTCTCTAACAAAAGCCTAAATATTTCGCAGCCTTGTGGGACCTGAAATTTTCTGTAACTCTAGTAATTTCGGTGAGTGAATTTGGACAACTAGTTTTTGTCCTTTTGATGGAAAGTCCTTTGGGTCGTCGTCCTCTGAAGTCGTTAAAGCCATGAGCAAAAGTTTTAGGGGAGAATCCCGCGGAGACCTGAGTGGCACGGTAACAGCTAGAACGACACATGACAGAATGACACATGACAGAACGACACATGACAGAACGACACATGACAGAACGACACGTGACAGAACGACACATGACAGAACGACACATGATGAAACGACACATGACAGAACGACACGTGACAGAACGACACATGACAGAACGACACATGATCAAACGACACATGCCAGAACGACACATGATGGAACGACACATGACAGAACGACACATGATGGAACGACACATGACAGAACGACACATGATGAAACGACACATGACAGAACGACACATGATGGAACGACACATAAACAGAAGGACACATGATGGAACGACACATGACAGAACGACACATGACAGAACCACACATGACAGAACGACACATGACATAAATACACAGTGACAAAACGACACAGTGACATAACTTCACATGGAAGATCGACACATGACAAAACGATAGATGACAGGTTGGTTGGTATGCGGCTGACCACCCACACTGTGAAAAAATGGTTCACTTTACCAATGTCACCCCTGTCTCAGGGAAGGACGGCAAGAGTTGCAGGGCTTATGTTCATTTGAGATGGGTTCTTATAATGTAGGTCCACATGCGGCATGTGTAAGCGCGAAATTATACATGTCTGCTTGTGGGAATGCATTTTATATAAATCTTAAATGGTAAATATCCTTGCAGCTTAGATAAGATTAGATAAGATTAGACAGAACAACACGGTGACAAAACATCACTTTGAAAAAACAGCACAAGAACAAAACATCACATGACTAAACATAACATACCATAAACGGCACATGAAAAAAACATCACATGACATAACGACTTTCTTGTGATGTTTTTTCATGTGATGAACTGTCATTATGATGTTCTGTCATATGTTGTCCTGTCATGTGTCGTTCTGCCATGTGTTGTTCTGCCAATGTTTTGTTCTGTCATGTATCGTTCTGTCATGTGTCGTTTTGGCACTGTCATTCTGTCATGTGTCGTTTTGTCACTGTGTCGTTTTGTCACTGTGTCGTGCTGACATGTGTCGAAATGTCATGTGTCGTTCTGTCATGTGTTTTTCTGTCATCTCTCGTTTTGCCATGTGTCGCTTTGTCACTGTGTCGTTCTGTCGTGTGTCGTTTTGTCACTGTGTCGTTTTGTCACTGTGTCGTGCTGACATGTGTCGAAATGTCATGTGTCGTTTTGTCACTGTGTCATTCTGTCATGTGTCGTTTTGTCACTGTGTCGTTTTGTCACTGTGTCGTGCTGACATGTGTCGAAATGTCATGTGTCGTTCTGCCATGTGTCGTTCTTTCATCTGTCGTTCTGTCATGTGTCGTTATGTTATGTATCGATTTGTCACTATGTCGTTCTGTCATATGTCGTTTTGTCACTGTGTCGTTCTGACATGTGTCGTTCTGTCATGTATCGTTTTGTCACTGTGTCGCTCTACCATGGAACCCAGTGGCACACGAATGTCACATCTAACTGCCGCGCTAGCCTCCAAAATCTACTAACATGATAGAAAAGTTCGCAGCAGGAGCTTTCAAAGTATTTTGCGTCGTGGAGACCCTACCGGTGTTTTTTTTGTTCCTTCATACGCAACACAACTAAGCTGCACATGTGGTGCAACCTCTTACACATCGCAAGAAGAGCAGTTTTCTGAAGCTGTATAAAATATACACATCGTATGATTATATTTTTATAGCCGACATATTACGCTGTTTTCCTTAATAGGGATTTGTGCTTCTGTAACCAGATAAATGAGATCCACTCTCGTAGAGTACCATCTTCATCATAACTATACAGTACTATAGTCCAGTCTCGCTCAGTTGGTAGAGTGCTTGCATTCCATGCCAAGAGCTCAAGTTCGAACCCTAGGGTGTCAGAAATGATTTCGAATTTCAGTGTTTATTTCTAACCCAAAATAAAAATACCGGCAAGGTACACTCAGCCTTCACAAGAAATGAGTACCAGCGCCTTTGGGAGCTGGGAAATCCCCACTTCAACTGAAGCGGTTGGCGTAAGTCAGGCCACCTTACCTGTCAAAATAAATAGCTTACGCTCACCACATGCGACCTCTATGGAGAGCTTGGTAGCGTTTATCTCACGGACCCCAATCTCTAGATCCATTTCCATAGACCCTCAGCATTTCCAAATTGACCCCTGGAGGTTCATACATATATTCAGAACTCTTTGAGAATCTCTGGTTTAAAGAGAGAGAGCAAAGTTTTTGTTACCTACGTAAAATGGATTCGTCTGGTTTTTGAAATCCTGAAACTACATTTGTAACGCAACTAAGCTACACATATAGTGTAACTTCTTGCCGCGTTATCCCCGAGGGGGTCGCATGTGGCGAGTTGAACCTGTTTATTTTTACAGGTAAGGGGGCTGGCCTTACGCCAACCACTTCAGTTGAAGTGGGGGTTTCCCAGCTCCCGAGGGGGCTGGTACTCATTTCTTGTAAAGGCTGAGTAAACCTTGCCGGTATTTTTATTATGGGGTTTGAAATAAACACCGAAATAGGAAATCATTTCTGACACCCTCCTCGGTGCGATTCGAAACCGAGCTCACGGGGTATAATGCAAGCACTCTACCAACTGAGCTATCGACCGGACTATATATACAAATTGTTGGTCCGTGTTATTATTATCTGCCCTTTGACGAAAATGTAACGTCATGCCGCCGTACACAAAGCTTGCCAATGTACTCAGGATTCAAAATCATCATCATTCAACAATACGTCCCCCCAGTGCTTGTTTGGCGTATCTACCGTTTTATTCAAAGATGACCTTTCAATAGGTTTGTCTCAAAAATCTTGCCAACCTATAATCTATAATCTATGTTGCAAATACATATCGTAAACGCAACTAAGCTACACATATAGTGTAACTAACTATCCTAAATAAAAAAAATAAAATAATAAAAATAAAAATAAAAACTTCTTGCCTGCGTTATCCCCGCAGGGGTCGCATGTGGTGATTCGGGACAAATTTATTTCTACGGGTAAGGAGGCCGGTTTCACACCAACCTCTTTCAGTTAAAATGGGGGTTTTCCTGCTGATTCCATTTTTTGTGAAGGCTGAGTAAACCTTGAGATCGAATCCTTGCTCTCGGCATGGAATGCAAGCATTCTACCAACTGAGCAATCGACCGGACTTTTTACGAGCTTTGGGCGTCGCTACAAAGCGCCAATTCTCAAGCAAGACCCGGTTGATGTTATGCTGTAAGGACCTTTTGATAACCGGTCTTTGGTACAGGTTTATGAATTTTTACAACCCAGCGAAGAGAAAATTTTAAAAACATAAATGGTATATGTTTTGTGCTCCGCCGGGATTCGAACCCAAAACCTTCCATTCAGAGTCCGAAGTGTTACCACTGGACTACGGACCTGTCTATCAACATTTAAAATTCAAATGAAATGCATATGCTCACAAACTGACGCGTGTAAGTTCGCGCTTACAAATCTTCCCTACAGTGCTTGTTTGGCTTATCTGCAATTTGATTCAAAGATGACCTTTTAAAGGAATTTTCTTAAGAATCACATTCTACACAATCTGAGATAAGAAAAAACGTTGAACACAATAATGTGAGAGTTGTTTTAGATATTTTCAAAATCAATTCCTAGTTTTCATAAGACACATTGGTCCAGTACACATACAAACATTGCTCATGAAAAATTACTTCTGATGGACATAAGACAAACAATCATTAAGGTGACGGCATGCTTGCATCGTGCGTACGCGCAAACCCATACGTTAATTTATTTCTTATTTCTACTTTTAACTTTCACACATTAGACCGGTCCGTAGCTCAGTGGTAACACTGCGGACTCTGAATGGGAAGGTTGTGGGTTTGATTCCCGGCGGAGCACAAAAAATATACCATTTATATTTTCAAATTTACTCTTCGCCGGGTTGAAAAATTCATAAAACCTTTACCAATGACCGGTCACCAAAGGGCTATCCAGCCTTACAGCAACTGGGTCTTGCTTGAGAATTGGCGCTTTGTAGCGACGACGATCGATCTCGTAAAAAGGTCGATAGCTCAATTGGTAGAATGCTTGCATTCCATGCCGAGAGCAAGGGTTCGATCTCAAAGGTTTACTCAGCCTTCACAAGAAATGAGAACCAGCCCCCCCCGGGAGCTGGGACCCCCACTTCAACTGAAAGTGGTTGGTGTGAGGCCGGCCCTCTTACCTGTAAAAATAAATAGGTCCCGAAGCGCCACATGCGACCCCTTTGGGGATAACGCAGGCAAGAAGTTACACTATATGTGTAGCTTAGTTGCGTTTACCCATTCTTTTCACACACGCTTCGTCCACAGTTTGTTTATTGAATAGTGCTTTATTGTTGATTAGACTCGGTGTTGATGTTGATAATCTCTTTTGGCGGGATGCCACGGCGCACGCGCGCGGACCATGGACTAAAAAAGCACGCTGCCATAAACAAAAACAAACATGGCGGACGATAACGTTGAAAAATTGCGCGGGAAGACTTATTTTAATACTAAACTGACCACCCATAATATAAAATATGTGCACTCTTTAACTGTAACTGTTACTCTGTCGCCATTCCGCTAGAGGTGGTCAAAGCCTCTACAGATGCCTCCATTTTTTTTTACTTTCATTACATAATCTATCATTCTTGGACCGGTCCGTATTTCAGTGGCAACACTTCGGACTCGTAAATGGAAAGTTGTAGATTTGAATCCCAGCGGAGCACAAAAAATACGATTTATATTGCTAAATGTGCTCTTGGCTGAGTTGAAAATTCATAAACCTTTACCAAAGACCGGCCACTGAAAGTTCCATCCAACCTTACAGCAACTGAGTCTTGCTTGAGAATTAGCGCTTTCTACAGCGACGACCAAGCTCGCAGAGGGCTCTTGAGGTGTGATACACACAAATACAGCGCTCACCAAATAAATGATCCTAATATTATTAAATTATTATAACTCTTTCAATTCATTCATATCCATCACCTTTTTCGTGCATTTCCTTCTCGGACATTCGCTTTGTATATCCCATTCTTGTACTCGAATGCTTCATTTCAAGATGGCAGCCTGTAAATTTATAATCTAAGCTGCAAAGTTGTATTACATTTAAGATTCGTAAAACATGCATTCCCGCAAGCAAACATGTGTAAGTGGGCGCTTACACATGCCGCATGTGGGCCTACAACATGAAGACTTAAGTGAATAAAAGCGAAACAAGTTTTTACAGCATGGGGGTCAGCCTCATACCAGCCTATTAGGGGCCGTCCATAAATTACGTCCTCAATTTTAGCTGATTTTCGACCCCCCTCCCTTACAATCATCCTATAGTCATTATCTAATGACCCTTCCTCCCCTCTTGCTGTAATAATGGATGAGCTTAATAATTAATAATGTTATATTACTTACATAATATTTTGTATACTTTGTAGAAATTGGTATTTACAAGAACGACGTCTCTTTTAGTATTCGTACATCATTTGCCATCATCCGCAGACCAGACTCCCCCCCCCCCCCCCCTAATGCGAATGACGTAATATATGGACAGCCCCTTAGCTGCTAAGGAACACAAAATAGTGAAATGATTTAAAAAAAAAAAATCAAATCGCCACCTTAAAGGCAAAACCGAATAAGTGCTGATTCACTGATTTGAGAAATCGTGGATAAAACATTTTTCTGTGAGTAACTTCTCATAGTTAGTGAACTAATTATAAGGCAGTGCTTATGAAAAACTTCTAAACTACAGGATATTTACACTTCTTTAGTGTTTTCTCTCGTAGATAATAGGGAAAAAGTGTTATTTATCTGAGAAACCCATGTTACCTTAATATGTTACCTATTTAGTTTTACCTTTATGGTGTCAAAATCGAAGTTTAATTGATACTTTAAAATAATTAATTTTCACTCCATTTCCTATAATTTACAAACTTAAAAAAAAAAACTTTGAAACTGTTCGACGCAGCTTTTCTTAGAGTCGATTAAAAATATGAATCTGAATTAATTTAATTTTCAGAAAAACAAAAAAACGGTAACACAATTTATGTGGAGCTGAAGAAATCAACGGACGTTAAAAAATACAACGTGGGCTGGAACGAGTTTTGTGATATATATAATATTATTTTCTAAATTTTAAGATTGCGAAAATCCCGTATCAACTTACTTAAAATGATGTCCGGTCGATAGCTCGGTTGATAGAGTGTTTGCATTCCAAACCGAAAGCTCGGGTTGGAATCCCACCATGAGTGTCAGAAATTATTTCCCGTTTCGGTCTTTATTTCAAGCCCGCCGGCATGGTTTACGCGTTCACAATGAATGAGTATCCGCCTCCTCTGGAGCTGGACATCCCTCACTTCTAATCTAATCTAATCTAAGCTGCAAATATATATATAACTTAAGATTTATATTAAATGCATTCCCACAAGCAGACATGTATAATTTCGCGCTAACACATGCCGCATGTGGACCTACAATATAAAAACCCAATCTCAAATGAACATAAGCCCTGCAACTCTTGCCGTCCTTCCCTGAAATAGGGGTGACATTGGCAAAGTGAACCATTTTTTTACAGTATAGGTGGTCAGCCGCATACCAACCTATAAGTCAAGGAACAGTCAAGGAACTTCTAATCTAATCTAATCTTAGTTGCAAAGCTATGTAACATTAAGGATTCACACTGTAGGCATTCTCACAAGCAGACACAAGTAGGTTCGCGCTTGCGCTTGCCGCATTGTGAACCTACAACATAAAAACCCAAATCTCAAATGAACATACACCCTGCAACTCTTGCCGACCTTGCATGAAACATTGGTGATATTGTCAAAGTGAACCATTTTCTACGGCATGGGTGGTCAGCCGCATATCAATCTATAAGTTGGGGAACATACACAATAAATAACAGTTTTACAATCAACAGATAATTCATATTTCCTCAACTGAATTGTTTGGCGTTAGTCCGACCCACTTAAACGCGGTAAGAAATTACACTACATGTGTACCTTAGTAGCTTATTTATGATCAGTTTTTGAGTTTAATATGGTCGTTAAGATGATGGACGTAAAATATCGACGAGTCGACATTATAATCTAAGTTGTAAAGATATTTTAGTAAATTGAGTCCACAACTCATTGCAAGTACATATTATGAATGGTTTGTTATTTTTTTTTTTTGTCAAAAATTTGTCAGCTTGTATGAAGAAGGTTATGACTCTGGAGGAAATGAAAGAAGTATGTAAGGATAGAAGAAAATGGCGGTTAATCTGTGATGTTGGCGGCTGGGGTTTGTTGAAGTAAAAAAAAATGGTTTTATGATTTAGTTTTTTATGTCCATGTATATATTGTTATTTATTGATTTAAAAAAAAATGTAATTTGTCATGTATGTTCCTTGACTTATAGGTTGTTATGCGGCTGACCACCCATACTGTAAAAAAAAATTGGTTCACTTTGCCAATGTCACCCCTGTTTCAGGGAAGGACGGCAAGAGTTGCGAGGCTTATGTTCATTTGAGATTGGGTTTTTATATTGTAGGTCCACATGCGGCATGTGTTAGCGCGAAATTATACATATCTGCTTGTGGGAATGCATTTAATATAAATCCTAAATGATATATATCTTTGCAGCTTAGATTAGATTAGATTAGATTAGTTTCATAAAACTGGTACTGTGTGCACATAGCTATCAAGTGTCAACAACGCAACGCAACTAAGCTACACATATAGTGTAACTTCATGCCTGCGTTATCCACAAAAAGTCGCATGTGGCGATTCCAGACGTACGCTTTTAAGTCCTATTCAAGGTCTATATGTAATCTAAAAAATGCTTCCACAATCAACAAAATTGTATGTGCAATCTTCAATCACAAGTAACAACAATTAGTTCGTGTTGTATGTCGAAAAAGAGTCGGTGTAATGGCCGAGGGAGCCAAGTGGGCTGATCGTTTTAGCGTTTTTGGAATAGAATAACGTTGGTTCGATCCCCGCCTGGGTCATTTGACCATAACTTTGACGCTGGTTCAACAGATGTTATTGGGGTATTATTAATTAATAATTCGTTAAAATAAACAATAATGAATTATTAATTGATGATATTAATACCTGTTTCTGACCAGGCAGAATAGGTTGGTGAATCGCATTCCTCTTCACAAATCTATTTTATGAAAAAAAAACAATTTAAAAAGTACGCACAACACAACACCATAAAATATATGAAATTGATGAATGAGGTTGTATTTACTTTTGGTATCCGAATCGAGGAGTTCTCCTGATGATGCACTGGTTCTGGCCAAACCCTGACTGAGTCCAGACTTCAGGAATATGGAAAACGGCGGAGCCAAGTGGGATAGAAACAGAATATAGCGTTTTTTCAAGAAAATACCAAAGGCTCGCAATGACATACCAGCTAACATATCTACTAATCTAATCTAATCTAATCTAAGCTGCAAAGATATATATAATTTAAGATTTATATTAAATGCATTACCACAAGCAGACATGTATAATTTTGCGCTAACACATGCTGCATGTGGACCTACAACATAAAAACCCAATCTCAAATGAACATAAGCCCTGCAACTCTTGGCAAAGTGAACCATTTTTTGCAGTATGGGTGGTCAGCCGCATACCAACCTATAAGTCAAGGAACATACATGACAAATTACATTTTTTAAATCAATAAATAATAATATATACGTGGACATAAAAATAAAAACTAAAACATAAAACCAATTTCACCTTAATAAACCCTAGCCGCCAACATTACAGATCAACCGCCATTTCTTTCTATCCTTACATACTTCTTTCATTTCCTCCAGAGTCATAACCTACTTCATACAAGCTCTTATTTTATTATGACTCTGGATATTCCATTCATTCGCAGTTTCGGATAAAAAAAACAAAAAATCATGATAATTTGATGTGTAGTCTAGTGGTTAACGCAACGGATTTGTAAACCTAAGGACCCTAGTTCGACTCCCAGCGATGCACAAAATTCTGTTACGATATGAAAGATATTAGTAGTTGTATTTGATTTGTCTGTGTTAGCTTAATAATAAATAAAAAAACGAAACTAAGCTACAAATATAGTGTAACTTCTTGCTTCGCCGGGATTCGAACCCACAACCTTCCATTCAGTGTTACCACTGAACTACGGACTGGTCAAATAAGTCTAATGAAATTAAAGAAAGTAAGTAAGTAAAGAAGATGACCACCCATACTGTAAAAAATGGTTCACTTTGCCAATGTCACCCCTGCTTCAGGGAAGGTCGGCAAGAGTTGCAGGGCTTATGTTCATTTGAGATTGGGTTTTTTATATTGTAGGTCCACATGCGGCATGTGTAAGCGCGAAATTATGCGTGTCTGCTTGTGGGAATGCATTTAATATGAATCGCAAATGATACATATCTTTGCAGCTTAGATTTAGATTTAGAAGTAATAAGTCTATGAAATCTCTAGAAAAAATTAGATGCTTAGGTAGGTACCTAATATTTGTATTTGTATTTGATTAATTCAGTGTTGAATCGAATATTCTAGTGAAATCCAGCAAGGTAGTATGTAACGATTCTCTATGTTTCGAAAATTAACCTAAAAATCTGTTTAAATTAAGGACCATAATACCCTGCAGAGCAGACATAAATCAACAGTCGTGCTGTTAAAATGTTTAACTCTGTCAAAACCAAAAGTGAGGAAATAACGCACGCAAAAACGCAACTAAGCTACACATATAGTGTAACTTCTTGCCGCGTTATCCCCGAAGGGGTCGCATGTGGCGAGTTGAACCTATTTACTTTTACAGGTAAGGGGGCTGGTCTTACGCCAACCACTTCAGTTGAAGAAATAAATTGTGTAAAATAAATGGAGCCCGCTGAAAAACATAACAGTATTAAAAAAAAATGTTTCCAATATTACAAAAATTGCTTCAGTAACTTCTTGTTTTTGATTTTCTTGCTTTTTGTAACAAGAAAAAAAATGGCGAAACAATATGCATTAGGGTAAATTGGCAAAAGTTAAATGCCAATTTACAAAACGAAATCACTTTAAAAAACTTTGTAAGCTTGTAAGAGAAAATTCGCCCTCATTAGCCCAGAACAGTTTTTGTTTCAAGCCTACATTTTTTTTTTTTTTTTTTTGCTTTGAAGTCATTTTTCTTTGTGCAAAACTCTTTTTGAGCTCAAAAAAAAAAAGTTAGCAGAAAAAAATTACTCGAGCGCTTTTTTTCACTTTTATTTTAATTTGTTTTGAATAATTTTATTTTAGAGTCAAACTACAGAGAGGCACAGAGGGGCTTTAAAAAATGCTTGTTCTAAACTGATTTGGATTTTATAGCACAAATCAACTATTTTAGACGTGTAAAACCAAAGGACGGAGGTATAATTTTTTAACCAATATGAATATGCCTTACTCTCACAAATGTGACGTAGCGCGGTAACGGTAACGGTAACGTTCGTCAATACAAAACACGCACGACATAATCCTAAAATTGATTTATTTGAAAATTAATAATACCAGCGACTAAAAAAACACAATCTTAAGAAGCACTAATGTCTCTAAGTAGACAATACACAACTGACAACAGATTCCGATATTTACCCTAATAATTCTTAGCTAAATCCCACTCAAAACAATCACGACAAGTTTACGGCTGAGACGTAGACCCTCTCAGAAGAAAATGAAGGTATCGAATCAGTTTTTTTTTTGTTGTCCATACTGCATCGAAGAGTTACCATACGCGAAAAAATACTTAGGGATTCAAGATTTTTGTCAGTTCCAATGAAATCAGGTAACACCCAGAAGAAAAATTTCGGAACCAAAAATGGAGACAACCATTAGCAACTAATATTTCGTGTATAAATAAATAAACATTCTTGTGGCTAGTACAGAAAACAAAATATACGTTACTAAGGTATATATTATGAAAAAATACTCAACTTTATAAACATTTGACTATTTTGATGGTATCTTGCCATCAAAGGGTCAAAAACAGATTAGCGTCATGTATAATTTGTATGAGAATGGAAAAAAGGCGATTTTGTTATATTTTTTAATTACATTGCCACTTCATGCTTTTTGCAGTTTTTTTTTTGTATTTCGATACGCTTTTCAAATACTTTACTCTAATAAATCTAGAATTCAGTAGAGATCACCAGTTTTTATGAAAAAACTGAATATCATTAGGCGACACACGCACAAGACAAAAGGTACAAATTTCGACGGCGATACCCATTTCTCAATGGTAAATTATTTGTAATAATAATAATAATATTAGGATGATTTATTTGGTGAGCGCTGTTTTTGTGTGTATCACACCTCAAGAGCCCTCTGCGAGCTTGGTCGTCGCTGTAGAAAGCGCCAATTCTCAAGCAAGACCCAGTTGTTGTAAGGTTGGGTGGATCTTTCAGTGACCGGTCTTTGGTAAAGGTTTATGAATTTCAGCACATTCGAAATATAAATGGTATATTTTGTGCTCCGCCGGGATCCGAATCCACAACCTTCCATTTACGACTCCGAAGTGTTGCCACTACGGACCGGTACAAGTTTCTATTCTATTTTTCTTTATCGTGTTATGGAGCCCATGCCATTCAAAATGCCTTCTCTCATTGCAGGGCATGTTTTTTAACGTCCCTAGTGGTCCCAGTCCTCCTGTTTTGGCGGGAAAATGTTATTTTAATGACCTCTCCACTCGCGGAGGACCCTCACTTTGTTTTTTACCTCGTTTAGCAACACTTTGCCATCACATATTTTTTTATAATTTAGTTTTTGTTTCTGTTTGCTCAACTGCACTGAAAGACACCTTGATTGGTATGAGTGTTCCTTGACTTATAGGTTGGTGTGCGGCTGACCACCCATACTGAAAAAAATGGTTCCCTTTGCCAATGTCACCCCTGTTTCAGGGAAGGACGGCAAGAGTTGCAGGGCTTATGTTCAATTAAATTTGGGTTTTTATATTGTAGGTCCACATGCGGCATGTGTTAGCGCGAAATTATACATGTCTGCTTGTGGGAATGCATTTAATATATCATCTTAAATGATATATATCTTTGCAGCTTAGATTAGATTTGATTAGATTAGAGTATGAGGCTGATCACCCATTCAGTAAAAGATGTTTCACTTTACCAATGTTAGTTAGGTACCCTGTTTCATGGAAGGTCGACAAAAGTAATTTCATTTGAGGTTTGGATTTCAATTTCCAAGTGCACATGCAGCATTTCGCACGTTTAATAATAAAGAGAAATAACTCAAACATTGAGAAAGTCGAGATTTTGTAATAAAACGCAAGAACAATGCGAGAAGAATAGGTAGAATGCGACAGCCGTTCAATTTGGATGAATATGACCGAGATAAAACATCGGCCGCCTTTTTCATCCCATACAAGTTGTACTGGTTGTCTGAACTTCAAACGTGATTTCCCATCATTCTTATTTTTTTAGTTATTGCTCTTTATTATTAAGCGTGCGATTTGTAAGCGCGAAATAACACGTGTCTGTTTGTGGATATGCATTCAATATGAATTTGAAATGTTGATATATCTTTGCAACTTAGATTATAGATTATAGACTCGACCTATTTGACGTTGCAGCGAGCCCCCGATCCTATATAAATTGATTGTTAGTTTACGGCCGTGGCTTACAGTGGCTTGCGGGCCTGGATTGGGAACCACTGACTGCGCCACTTTAAGCTTTTTACGAGTGGGGCAGTCATGCCCACGACCAGGTCCTCGTACCCATCTTTCATACATCGATACTGGCATAATTTACCGAATTCAATTCAATAAAAGTGCGGGGATTTATTTTGGATAATTTATATTCAGGAAAGGTCGGAAAAAGTCGCAGGGCTTATGCTCATTTGAGGTTTGGATTTTAATTTGTAATTACACATTCAGCATTTATAAGCGCAAACTAACACGTGTCTGTTTGAGGGCATTTTAAATAAAATAGATTTGTGAAGAGAAATGCAATTCACCAATCTATTCTTCCTGGCCAGAAACAGGTATTAATGATGATGATGATGATGGATGATTTCTTTCCTGTGGCGCCATTTGATGGTCCAGGACCATCTCAAGGGCGCCATGGCTTCTGGAGAAAAGCAGTGTCTTCAGTCCCTTTCTGAAGGGGGTGGTAGGCTGGTTCGCGCGAACCCCGCGGGCAAATTGTTCCAGGAAACCAGCCCGGCCACCGCAAAGCTCATCGATTAATAATTAATTCATTACTGTTTATTGTAATGAATTATCAATTAATAATTACCCAATGACATATGTTGACCAGGGTCAAAGTTATCGTCAGTTGAATGTTTGGTATGAGGCTGACCACCAATACTGTAAAACATGGTTCACTTTGCCAATGACACCCCTGTCTCAGGGAAGGTCTATAGAAGTTGTAGGGTGTATGTTCATTTGAGGTTTGGATTTTAATTTGTAATTACACATTCAGCATTTGCGAGCGCGAACTAGTGCCCACTCTGATGTATGGAAGTGAAGCCTGGACGGTGAGTGAAAGTGAGATTAGTAAAATGATTGGGAAAAGACGGAGTGATAGGGTGAGGAATGATTTTGTTAGAGAGGAATGTGGTGTGAGAGAAAGTGTGAAAGTAAAGATTAAAAGAAGTATACTTAGATGGTTTGGACATTTGGAGAGAATGAATGAGGAAAGACTGACGAAGAAAGTATATGCTGTAAGAATTGATGGATGTCGTGGAAGAGGAAGATCGAGAAAGGTACCTATGGATGGACCAAATTTTCGAAATAGCGAGTGAATGGGATATCCAGAGTCATAATAAAAGGAGAGCTTGTATGAAAAAGGTTATGACTCTGGATGAAATGAAAGAAGTATGCAAGGATAGGAAGAAGTGGCGGCTAATCTGCAATGCTGATTTGTAATGTTGGTGTATTAGTTTGCTACATTTTTTGCATAACAAATTTTTGACTTTTTTTGTATAATTTCTTTTTAAGGTTTTGTTGTTTTTTTTATACTTAAATGTTATTTATTGCTCGTATTCCTTGACTTATAGGTTGGTATGAGGCTGACCACCAATACTGTATAAAATGGTTCACTTTGCCAATGTCACCCCTGTGTCAGGCAAGGTCGGCAAAAGTTGTAGGGCTTATGTTCATTTGAGATTTGGATTTTATTTGTAAGTACACATTCAGCATTTGTAAGCGCGAACTACACGCGTTTGTTTGTGGGTATGCATTTGAGAACTTAAAATGTATATTATATCCTTGCAACTTAGATTATAGATAGATAATAGATTGTAGATATACCCAGGCGGGGATCGAACCAGCGTTATTTTATTCCAAATACGCTAGAAAGATCAGCCACTTGAACCTCTCGTCCAAACCATTAATTGACCATTTTACAAATTTAATTGAATTAATTAATTTGTACTTGGAATGGTTGTGTATCACTGCGGTCCATATAAAACGTTACAGCTCATTCTCAAGCGTCAACGCATCATTATTTCTGTCAATATGCAGCTGAAGGCGCGCACCAGTAGTGATCATCGGCAAATATCCAGCTGTGGGCGGACGCGCAGTGATGGACAACCATTTCCATAACCTATAATCTAAGTTACAAATTATTACATCAGAATATCCATAGTCATATTAAAAGGAGAGCTTGTATAAAGAAGGTTATGACTCTGGATAAAATGAAAGAAGTATGTAAGGGCAGAAAGAAATGGCGGTTGATCTGTAATGTACGCGGCTAGGGCTAGGGTTTTTCGAATTTTAAATTAGAATTTCGTATTTTGTTTTTGTTTTTAATGTTTAGGTATACATATTATTATTTGTTTATTTAAAAAATGTAATTTGTCGTGTATGTTCCTTGACTTATAGGTTGGTATGCGGCTGACCACCCATGCTGTAAAAATGGTTCACTTTGCCAGTGTCACCCCTGTCTCAGGGTAGGACAGCAAGAGTTGCAGGGTGTATGCCCATTTGAGATTTGGTTTTTGTGTTGTAGGTTCACATGCGGCATGTGCAAGCGCGAACTTGTACGTGTTTGTTTGTGGGCATGCATTTGAGAACTTTAAATGAATTTATCCTTGAAACTTAGATTATAGATTAAAAATTCGATCTCAAATGAGCATAAGTCCTGAAACTCTTGCCGAACGCAACTCAACGCAACTAAGCTACACATGTAGTGTAACTTATTGCCGCGTTATCCCAGAAGGGGTCGCATGTGGCGATGTTGAACCCTTTTTATTTTTACAGGTAAGGGGGCCGGCCTTACGCCAACCACTTCTGTTGAAGTGAGCTTCCCTGAAACAGCGGTGACACTAATAAAGTGAACCTTTTTTTACAGTATGGAATAAAATCACGAGTATTTCAAAATATGGGACTATCAAATAACAGTCAATTCGAAATGTGGAGGCTTTCATTTTGTGGAAACGTCCAAAGTTAATTCGTTTTTCGAATATTAACAAATAAAACCAGATTTATCTCGTTAATCCGGTTGTATATCCACTTTTAATCCAGTTTATTGACCATTTAAAATGCGGTTTTATTTGTGTGGATTAGCTCCCGAAATATAATTTTATTTATCAATTAATCTGAATCAAATTCGGCTTTGTGGATCCTCAATTTGTGCTAGCTGAGAGAGGAAGTGAAAGTAAAGCTACTAAAGAATGTGATGAGATGGGTTGAACATGTAGAAATAATGAATAATGAAAGATGAACTGGGTATATGTTTATACAGAGGAAAATAATGAGAATGGGGAAAAAGATAGAACAGTAGGTACCTAAAGATAGATGGGGTTGTTTGAAATTTTTTTGAAAAATTAAGTTTGTGGAAATTGTTCAAAAAATGGGGGATTATTAAAGACCAACCAAGAGAGTTTGAATATATGTACATATATCTATACCTTAAAAGAAAAACTGAATCTACATAATCTATAATCTAAGTTGCAGAGATATATTAACATTTAAGGCTCTCAAATGCATGCCCACAAACAAACACGTGTAGTTCTCGCTTACAAATTTTGATTGTGTACTTAAAAATAAAATCCGAACCTCACATGAGCATAAGCCCTACAACAAAAAACCATAAAAATGAATCATTTTTCAAATGGCATTTTTCTACTTCCTTTTTTTCAATACAGCTGCGTACTTCCATATCAGAGTCTCGGTTCCATGTTAGAACAGCACAGTGACCAAAACAACACATGACAGTACGTTACATTACAAAACATAACATCATATGACAAAACAACACAATGACGAATCATAACAGGAAAGTGAATCAAAATACAAAAAATGGCACAAAAAAAAAACATCACATACTTAACACGCAACTAAGCTACACATATACTGTAACTTCTTGACTGCGTTATCCCCGAAGAGGTCGCATGTGGCGATTCGGGACCTATTTATACCACTTTAAGTTGAAGTGGGGGTTTCCCAGCTCCCGGGAGGGCTGGTTCTCATTTCTTGTGAAGGCTGAGTAAGTCTTGAGATCGAACCCTTGCTCTCAGCATGGAATGCAAGCATTCTACCAATTCAGCTATCGACCTTTTACGAGCTTGGTCGTCGCCAAAAAAAACAAAGCGTCAATTCTCAAGCAAGACCCAGTTGCTGTAAGGCTGGATAATATTTTGGGTAAATTGTACAACTTATGACGTGAAGTTTTATCATGTTATCTACTGTCATTGTGTTTCATCATGTGTCTCTATGCCATGTGTTGTTCTGTCATGTGTCGCTATGCCATGTGTTGTTCTGTCATGTGTCGCTATGCCATGTGTTGTTCTGTCATGTGTCGCTATGCCATGCGTTGTTCTGTCATGTGTCGCTATGCCATGTGTTGTTCTGTCATGTGTCGCTATGCCATGTGTTGTTCTGTCATGTGTCGCTATGCCATGTGTTGTTCTGTCATGTGTCGCTATGCCATGTGTTGTTCTGTCATGTGTCGCTCTGCCATGTGTTGTTCTGTCATGTGTCGCTATGCCATGTGTTGTTCTGTCATGTGTCGCTATGCCATGTGTTTTTCTGTCATGTGTCGCTATGCCATGTGTTGTTCTGTCATGTGTCGCTATGCCATGTGTTGTTCTGTCATGTGTCGCTATGCCATGTGTTGTTCTGTCATGTGTCGCTATGCCATGTGTTGTTCTGTCATGTGTCGCTATGCCATGTGTTGTTCTGTCATGTGTCGCTATGCCATGTGTTGTTCTGTCATGTGTCGCTATGCCATGTGTTGTTCTGTCATGTGTCGCTATGCCATGTGTTGTTCTGTCATGTGTCGCTATGCCATGTGTTGTTCTGTCATGTGTCGCTATGCCATGTGTTGTTCTGTCATGTGTCGCTATGCCATGCGTTGTTCTGTCATGTGTCGCTATGCCATGTGTTGTTCTGTCATGTGTCGCTATGCCATGTGTTGTTCTGTCATGTGTCGTTTTGTCACTGTGCCGTTCTACCCTGCCACCTTTTCAGCGTTCTCCCCGTTTAGGGGGGCCATTTGTTATGTGGTAGATATGGGACGAACTGCTCCTAGTTCCGCTTCCCTGTATATCTCGGAACTGACTGTCACCCGATAAAAAATATACATAAATAATGTGTGATATTTCCATCCCATGTAATTCTACACGGTCTTGGTAATTTTGCCTATGCATCATGTTTTTTTTTTTTTAAGAGATTTGTGAAGAGGAATGCAATTCACTAACATATTCTGCCTGGCCAGAAACAGGTATTAATATCATCAATTAATAATTCATTATTGTTTATTTTTAATGAATTATTAATTGATAATTACCCAATAACATCTGTTGAACCAGGGTCAAAGCTATGCTCAAATGACCCAGGTGGGGATTGAACCAACGTTATTCTATTCCGAATACGCTAGAACGGTCAGCCCGCTTGGCCCCCTTGGCCATAACACCGACTAAAAGTTTTACCCATTTATAGCGAGTTTGCCCATTCATAGTTGTTTTACCCGTGAATATAATATTAATATTAGGATGATTTATTCGGTGAGCGCTGTTTTTGTGTGAATCAACCCTTAATAGAATTGTGCGAGCTTGGTCGTCGCTGTAGAAAGCGCTTATTCTCAAACAAGACCCAGTTGCTGTAAGGCTGGATGAACTCGTCGGTCTAATTAGACCGACATTCTTTCTTCTTTTCTTTATTCTTTCCCACCTCTATGGTGGTTGGCCACTTAGTCAGGAGAGCACCTCCCGAACAGTCTCAGTAGTAACATCTCGAATTTAGGCCTTAAGTCATATGTTAAGACGCTCAGAATCACTTTGCATTTTTGTTTGTAAATTTAAAATCCTCGAGCCCTAAACTCTCACAGCTATAATCTTTCAGTGATTTCTGAGCCTCCTTTGCTTTGTGTAAACACTTGGGAAAGTGTAGCTTCACGGGAGGGCCTTCTGCCACTCGCATCTCACATAACGTTTTGCATGCGAGTCCTGTGACACATCCCCGGATGGGATGGATATACAGGGCGTGGGTCAGTGGAGGGGAGACTGACCCCTGAGAGAAGGTGTTGTAAGGCTGGATGGACCTTTGGTGACCGGTCATTGGTAAAGGTTTATGAATTTTTCACCCCAGCGAAAAGCATAATATGATATTTTTTTGTGCTCCGCCGGGATTTGAACACAGAACCTTTCATTTTTGTTACCACTAGACTACGGGCCGGTCTGGTTATTTACCCATTGCAAGAAACTATAATAATAATAATATTAGGATGATTTATTTGGTGAGCGCTGTTTTTGTGTGTATCACACCTCAAGAGCCCTCTGCGAGCTTGGTCGTCGCTGTAGAAAGCGCCGATTCTCAAGCAAGACCCAGTTGTTGTAAGGTTGGATGGACCTTTCAGTGACCGGTCTTTGGTAAAGGTTTATGAATTTTTCAACTCAGCGAAGAGCACATTCGAAATATAAATGGTAGGTATATTTTGTGCTCCGCCGGGGTCCGAATCCACAACCTTCCTTTTACGAGTCCGAAGTGCTGCCACTGGACTACGGACCGGTCCAAGATGCCAACGACACGCGGTGTACCTGAGCGGTAACCCATCCAAGTACTATCCGCGCCCAATGTTGCTTAACTTCGGTGATCTATGGGAACCGGTGCTTTCAACATGGTAACGTCGTTGACTATGTCTATTACCTAAAAGTAATTTTACCCACTGTTGGTGAATGTTTTTTTTTAATTAAAGTTTAAAACTTTCACTTTAATGGCCGGTGTTAATAATAGATAAATCACTTATGTGTTCTTTCGGGTTTGACCATGTTCCACTTGCAGCTCCCACATCTGGCGACGAAAACTCGCCTTGAAGATGCTTTCTGCTCGTGAAAGCGAAACGTCGGCAGATTTGGGAACTGCAAGTGGCACTATTGTTTTTTTGTTTGTTTAGGTACTTTGCCCATATGTTATTTCCGAACATGCAGCATGTGTAAAGGCGAACTAATATGTGCCTGTTTCTGGGCATGCATTAAATATGAGTCTTAAATGTCAAAGTATCGCCATATTAACCGTAAAACTGAATAAGTGCTGATTAACTGATTTGAAAAATCGTGGATAAAACATTTTATTGTGTGTAACTTCTCATAGTAAGTGAACTCATTATAAAATATAGAATTAATATATTTTTTAGTGTTTGCTCTTGTAGAAAATTGGAAAAAAAAAACATGAATTTACCTGAGAAACCCATATTAGCTTAATATGCCACTGATGTATGGAAGCGAGTCATGGACGGTGAATGAATGAGAGGAGTAAATAAGGTATAAACCGTAGAAATGGCTCATTTGAGATGTATGACAGGAAAAACACTGAAAGATAGAGTGAGAAACGAATGGGTTCTGAATGAATGCGGAGTAAAATAAATCGTGAAAGTGAAAGTTCAAGGAAGTGTGATGCGATGGTTTGGACATATTGAAAGGATGAATGAAGACCGACTGACAAAAAGAGGGAATAAAGGGAATGTAATAGGTAAACGTGGAAGGGAAAGACGTAGGATAGAATGGATTGATCAGATAAGTGAGATTGCGAATGAATGGAATTTACAGAGTGGAAACAAGAGAAGAGCGTGCATGAAAAGAGTGATGAAATTAGATGAGATGAAAGAAGTATGCAAGGACAGAGTCAAGTTGTGTGGAGGTACCGGCCACCCCTAGAGGAATAGCGGCAGGATACAAGACAAGACAAGTACCGATATATTTGCAACTTAGATTAAAGGTTACAGCATACTCTCCCTATAGTATGGTCAACAAAATACTCGGAACAAAAGCTTCCATGAATCGCATTTTGGATGTTCACCACAAAATTCTGAATCAAATGATAGAATGTAATAGTGGCTTTACAGCGATGCACCCTGTTCCATAGATTGAGGTCAGAACGATAATGATGACGTATTCCGACCTGACTAGGGATGGGCAAATGGAAACAAAAATATCGATATTTTCAAACATCATCCGTAGTACTTGGTCCGCAGTCCAGTGGCAACACTTCGAACTCGTAAAATATGGAAGGTTGTGGGTTCGAATCCCGGCGGAGCACAAAAAATATAGAATTTAAATTTTCAAATTTGCTTTTCGCTGGGTTGAAAAATTCATACATCTTTACCAAAGACCGGCCACTAAAAGGTCCATCCAGCCTTACAACAACTGGGTCTTGCTTGAGTATTAGTTCTTTGTAGCGACGACCAAGCTCGTAAACACCTCTGCGGCACTTCAACAAGTGTCATAGCTAGGGAGTCTCCCGCACAGGATTTCTTAAAAAAAAACATCGAAACCTCATTCCAACCTATAAGCCATATCCCTTGAATAATGGTTGGTATGAAGCTGACCACACTTACTGTATAAAATGGTTCACTTTACCAATTTCACTCCAGTTTTAAGAAGGTCGGCAAAAGTTGCAGGGCTTGTGTTCATTTGAGGCTTGGATTTTAATTTTTAAGTGCACATGCGGCATTGGTAAGTGCAAACTTACACGTTTTTGTGTTTTATTGAGCATGCATTTAATACGTTAAAATATCTTTGCAACTTAGATTATGTATGGATGGCATGTGTAAATATGGGATGTCAAAATGCTATATGGAGAAAACAAGAAAACATAGAATTTCACTTGTTAGACATGTTTTCTATGACCACACCATAGACTAAGAGCCAGCCGTACGAAACCTTACCTCATCGACTACCAGGCAGAGACATGGTCAGGCTGGTAGTTTGCATCGAGTACATCATTTTTTCACTGGTCTGCCTTTTCCTATCCCGGACCGTTTTGGATGCGGCCTCTTCAAAGAGGCCCAAAAAATGGTAAAAAAAACCTCATCGACTACCAGGCAGAAACATGTTTGTGGAGGTGTCCGGCATCGAATACATGCCTTTTTTGCAGGTTTTGCTGATCCTACCCAGGAGCGTTCTGGATGCCGCCTCCTCAAAGAGGCCCAAATTTCATGAAACAATCTTATTTAATGCTGTAAAGTCATGTGCCGTCCACTGTATCAGGGTAGGATCAACAAAACCTGCAGAAAAGGCATGTACTCGATGCCGGACACCTCCCCAAACATGTTTCTGCCTGGTAGTCGATGAGGTTTTTTTTACCATTTTTTGGGCCTCTTTGAAGAGGCCGCATCCAAAACTCTCCAGGATAGGAAAAGGCAGATCTGTGAAAAATTCATGTACTCGATGCAAACTACCAGCCTGACCATGTCTCTGCCTGGTAGTCGATGAGGTAAGGTTTCACACGTCTAGCTCTTAGTCTACCACTGCTGTGTTTGACAGGTCTGGGGACAACTATGCCCCATAGTATGCATCAATGCAGTAAGGTAGTCTCTACTCCTCTATATTATAGCTCGATGGTGCTTACATAATATGCAAGTATTCATTGTCGATGTATTAGATACCCATGTGAGGGTTGGAGCAGTAATCCGTGGCATATAATACCTAGAGATGCACGAAAAGTATCTGATACAAGAGCTAATAGCAAATATAAGAAGTTTATTGACTAATATGTTGCGTATGAGGCCGACACCCATGCTGTAAAAACTTGGTTCACTTTTGCGAATGCCAACCCGGTTTCAGGGAAGGGCTGGAGGAGTTGCAAGGTTTATATTCGCCAACCATTTAAGTTCAAGTGGGGGTTTTCCCATCTCCCGAGGGGGCTGGCACTCATTTCTTGTGAAAGTTATATATATATTATTTTATTTAGCTATTGCTAATTACAACTTAAGCTATGTTAATAAAAAACAACAAAAGATAAACAAACAAAAATAAAAAACCAAACAAAAATGAACAAATCAAAACTTATTAATAATTATGCTAAGGCCGGTTTGCACGTATATATTTTTTTAATTTTACTTTAAATTCATTAATATCCCTACTTTCTTTTATTTCTACAGGTAAATCATTATACAAATCCAATCCTCTGTGCAAAACGCCCTTATCATACTTTACACATTTGAATTTTGGCTTCCTTAAATTATCCTTTTTCCTGGTATTATATTCATGAATGTCTCTGTTCTTAATTAAAAATTTGCTCAAATACTGAGGTAACATGTTTTTTTCTACTTTGTGTATAAAAATAATAGCACTCATTCTTAAATTTTCTTCAATATATAACCAATCTAACGTATCTATCATATAATTTATTTTACAGTCTAGTTTTTTATTCAATATAGTTCTCATACCCCTGTTTTGTAATTTTTGTAATGTATTTATATACTGTTTATTTGCCATAAATAATATTGTTGGGCAGTATGTGTAGTGAGGCTTAATTATGCTATTGTATACAATTATTTTATATTCCTTAATTGCTTATTTTTTTGATAATATAATCAAAATGTTCTTTGAAATTAAGCTTACTATCAATTATCACTCCTAAGTACTTAATCTTATCAACTACTTCCAATTCTTTATTATTTACCTTAATAATTAATTTACCCTTTTTGACATTATTCAGTACTATTACTTTTGATTTCTCAGTGTTTAACTTTAACTTATTTTTATTTAACCACTTTTCTGTCCTACCCATAACACTATTTAATTCTCTTTCTACCTTCTGTATGTCCTCCCCAACACAATATATCAATGTATCATCCGCAAATAAATGTAACCGACATCCACTGTTACTAATTACGCTTAAAATGTCATTAATATACAATATAAATAAGATTGGTCCTAGCTTGGATCCTTGCGGGACTCCCGTGTTAATTTCCTTTTGGTTAGAACATTGGCTTGAGATTTTCACTTTTTGCTTACGCATCACTAAGTAATTTTTTATCCATTGTATCCTTCAATTCCCATATTTTTCATTTTTTTTACTAATAAATTTCTATCAACTGTTTCAAATGCTCTTTTGAAGTCCAAGAATGCTGCAGCTACAATTTTATTATTATTTATGTCTTCGATCCAATTATTTATTACTAGTTGGATTGCTGTTTCCGTTGAGTGTTTTTCTCTAAATCCTGATTGTTCTTCAATTAATATCCCCTGATTAGCAATAAATCTTTTCAGTTGATTACTTATTATCTCTTCTATTATTTTTTCCAGAAATGGTAACATATTAATAGGTCTATAGTCACTGGCTTCGATTGGATTTTTAATTTTGGCAATTGGGATAATTGTGGCTATTTTTAGTATATTGGGCATTACTCCTTTAATTAATATTACATTAATGAGCTCTACAAGAGTATCTCCAATTTGTTGCCAAATATTGAGAATGTATTTCTTATCTATATTATCAGTACTAGATCCTTTTTTTGTTTTACTAATTATTTCAAATAATTTTTGTTTATCAATTTTTTCAAAATTTTCAAACTTATGATTGCAATTTTCCGTACTTATATTTAGCTCATTTAGGTTTAAGTCAGTTTCCTCATCAATTGATTTGATTATTTCCAATATACTAGAAATATAAAAATTATTTAATTCTTCTGCAATTTCTTCTATATTTTCAATTTTTTTATCATTAACTCTTATTTCATTGATGGTGCTTGCTTTAATTTTTGGATTAACAATTTCTTTAATAATTTTCCACATATTTTTTTGATCTTCTCCTGCTTCACTTATTCTGTTTTGGTACCATTTTATTTTATTTTTTCTTATCACATCGGTAACCATATTTCTATATTTTTTATATTCCATCCAAAATGAAGAAACATCTTCTTCGGTATGATAACTTGTAAGTACCTTGGTCATTTTAAATTTATTATAAGCTATATTTCTCTGTAAAGCTAAATTTTTAATGTTCTGATTATACCATGGTTCTGTCTGCCATTTACTAATTATTGTCTTTCTGTTGGTATTTTCCCGTTTAACTCTTATTAGTTTTAATATTATGTCCTCCCAAATGTTGTTAATTTCACCCTCAGTTATATTATTTATATCATAATCTATGTCAAAGTTATTGTCATTAAGCATACTTATTATTCCTTCCATGTCAATTTTAGTTATGTATTGATGCTGATGTTGTATATTCTTATTCCAAACTTCATTGTTGAATTTGATTATAATATTTTGATGGTCTGCGACATAATTTTTATTATCTACTTTGCAAAATATATTAGTCATGTTTGTGAATACCAAGTCAATCATTGTACTTGATGTATTTGTAATTCTTGTTTTTTCCATTACACATTGCTTCAATCCAAATTCTGCTGCCCATCTCTTAAGATTAATTGAATTTGTATTTGTGTGATTATCCCAATCAACATTTATGTCGCCACATATAATAGTATGCCATCCCTTTTCAATCATTCTCTCACTTATTTGCCTCAAGTATTCTATAAAATTTTGGTATTTACCATTTGGTGATCTATAAATAGCGCATATTATAAGCCATTTATTTGATAACTTTATTTTTATTATTATACTCCAAAAGTCTCTGCCACATTGTTGAATTTCTATAATGTTAAATATTATTCCCATTTGAATAAATAATAATACCCCACCCGTGTGTCTTGAGCACGAATCGCATCTAATTAAATTAAAATTTTTAATATTCAATTCATTATCCTCTATTTCTTCTGTTATATGTGTTTCCGTAATGGCCAAAAAAATATATGATTTTGCAATATTTTCAATTTCGTCTTTTTTATTCAAAAATCCCTGTGCATTTATTATTATTCCACTTGCTTCATTTGTAGTGTTGTCTTGTATTTTTAATTTTTTACTTTTTAGTTGCTATATATAGTCTATTTTTGATTTGCTCGCCTTTACATACTTCTTTATTACTGCGCATTTTTCGAAGTCGTAGGGATCATGATCTATGTTTATTTCTAATTTTAATTTTTCTTTTATTATATTGCAGTTTATACAGCTGTAATCCTTTTTGCAATCACTTTTGTCTTCATGTTCAGCCTTTCCGCATTTTCTGCAAGTTGAGTAAACTATAATCTAAGTTACAATGATATTTCATTTAAAATTCATATTTAATGCATTCCAATAAGCAGACACGTATAAGTTCACCCAATCACAAATGAAAATAAGCCCCACAACTCTTGCCGACCTTCCCTGAAACAGGGGTGACATATCCAAAGTGAACCTTATTTTACAGTATGGGTGGTCAGCCTCATACCCATCTATAAGTCACGGAACCTTGTCGGTATTTTATTTTGGTTATGAATTAAAATAACAAATAAGATTAGTCGGTGTTATGGCCGCGGGGATCGAGTCAGGTTATTTGGAACCGGATAACGTTGGTTCGAATCCCGCGACGATAACTTCGACCCTGGTTCAACAGATGCCGTTGCATGCACACAAGCTTCTGCTTTCGCATAAAGACAACAGGCCAGGCAAAATAGGTTGGTGGATTGCATTCCTTTCCACAAATCTATTAAAAAAAAAAAAAAAAAGATACAGAAGTATCTGATACATTTCTCTTTCTGCCCATTTCTAACCAATACCGGAAGCAATGAGCTTCCATGGGAGTATTGGAAAATAATATCTATTCGTGTGTGTGTGTGTGTGTATGTTAGTAACCGTGTATATTTACACATAATATTATTGTAGGAAAATGCGCTTTTATATCATAATGTGTGTGTGTGTGTGTGTAGGGCAAAAGCAATCAATTTTGTAATGCCAGCCATTCTGACGTGCAATGATAAATATGATATTTTGAAATAAATATCCTACCATTACTGCAGATACTCATTCATTATAAAAGTAACTGGTATTTTGTGTCATCGTCATGGCGTTACCTACAGTCTCTCACTGCATTATAGTTATTTATTTATTTGATAGATGAACTTTTGATTTTGTCATCGACGATACCATGTTGAAAGCACCGGTTCTCATCAGTACCCTTAGTACAAGTTGCAAAACTTGAGAAAAGTACAGTTTACGGAAAATATTAAAGCGTGATTTCTCCCAAAATCTGCCGTTTTTGTTTCCTACACTATGTGGTCTTAATATAATAATTGCCGTAAACTTTACATTACTCAAGTTTTGGAAAATTGAAGATCATCGTAATAAAAGAAGAGCCAGTATGAAGAAGGTTATGACTCTGGAGGAAATGAAAGAAGTATGTGAGGACAGAAAGAAATGGCGGTTGATCTGTAATGTTGGCGGCTAGGGTTTGTTATATTGAAATTTGTTTTTTGTTTGTTGTCCATATATATTATTATTTGTTGATTTAAAAATGTAATTTGTCATGTACCTATGTTCCTTGACTTATAGGTTGGTATGCGGCTGACCACCCATTCTGTAAAAATGACGGACGGACGGAAGGACGGCAAGAGTTGCACGGTGTATGTCCATTGGAGATTTGGTTTTTATGTTGTAGGTTCACATGAGGCATATGCAAGCGCGAACTTGTACGTGTCTTGTTGTGAGAATGCATGTAATGTGAATCTCTAATGTAACATATCTTTGCAACTTAGATTAGATTAGATAAGATCGTCACCAAAATACATCGCCGACGGGGGGGGGGGGGGGGAGGGGGTCAATAATGGTCATTTTAGTAATTGCAATACAATTTAAAAACAATTTTGCTTTATTTAGGTTAATTTCTCTTATCTCTTCCAGGGTACGCCCATGGTTCATACAGAGCTCCATTGCAGAAAACTATGTAGAATCAATGAAAACAATAGTATACCTTATTACAAAGGTTTTTTTGAGAGCAAATTTTCTTTGATGGAGCTGTCTGTCATCGTACGTGACCGAAATCTCGTTGACCTATAAGTCGTGTGGACGAAGAGTCGCAAAAAAACGCAACTAAGCTACACATGTAGTGTAACTTCATGCCTGCGTTGTCCCCGAAGGAGTCACATCCGCATATATGTAGGTATATATATATACAAGGATAATTTAATTATAAGGTACACATAATTGAAGAGCGCCGTTTTTGTGTGTGTCACACCTCAAGGCCCCTCTCAAATCACGGATAAGATTTTTTGTATAGATGCGTCTTTAGTGCTCCTTTAAAGACACCAACAGTTTCTGCCTTCCTCACATTAGGTGGTAGTCTGTTCCACTCCATTGGGCCCGCAAACCGGAAAGCACGGTCCCCAAAATTAGTGCGTGTCTGACGTGACGGCTGGACTAAGTCAAACACCCCACACCCTGCAGATCTGAGAGTTTGGCGTCTCAAATCTATCTCAATAGGTGAGAACATGTCAGACAAGTACGAGTATGAAGGAGCCGTACCATTTACAGCTTTAAATACCATCAGACAAATACGGTAGACCACCCTCTCCGGAAAACGAAGCCGTGCCGATTCAGGACCTACTAATTTTTACGGGTAAGGGGGCCGGCCTCACACTAACCACTTGCAGTTGAAGTGGGGGTTTCTCAGCGTCCGGGGGGGGGCTGGTTCTCATTTCTTGTGAAGGCGTAGTAAACCTTGAGATCGAACCCTTGCTCTCGGCATGGAATGCAAGCATTCTACCAATTGAGCTATCGACCTTTTTACGAGCTTGGTCGTCGTCGCTACAAAGCGCCAATTCTTTAGCAACACCCAGTTGCTGAAAGGCTGGATGGACCTTTGGTGACCGATCATTGGTAAAGGTTTATGAATTTTTTAACCCAGCGAAGAGCAAATTTGAAAATATAAATGGTTTTTTTTTGCTCCGCCGGGATTCGAACCCACAACCTTTCATTCAGAGTCCGAAGTGTTACCACTGAACTACGGACCGGTGACATATAGCGTACCTTTTTGCTTCGTTATCCCCGAAGGGTTTCGCATGTGGCGGGTGGAAGCTATTTATTTTTACAGTTACCGGGGCCGGCCTTACGCCAACCACTTCAGCTGAAGTGGGTGTTTCCCAGCTCCCGAAGGGGCTTATACCCATTTCTTGTGAAGGCTGAGTAAACATTTTCCGTATTTTATTTTTGGGATTTGAAATAAACACCGAAACGGGAAATAATTTCTGACACCCTCGGTGGGATTTAAATTCGAGCTCCCGGCATGGAATGCAAGCAGTAACCCTCTACCAAATGAGCTATTACATTACCGGATACCTACATATTTTGTAAAAACTATTATTTTATATCCACAACCGATTTCGCAAGCATACCTTTTGCATCATCAGGTGGTGTAATAAAAAGGTACTAATCTAATCTAAGTTGCAAAGATATGTTAAATTGGAGATCCATTTTTACAAGCAGACACGTACAAGTTCGCGCTTGCACATGCCGCATGTGAACCTCCAACATAAAAACCAAATCTCAAATGGACACACACCCTGTAACTGTGGCCGTCCTTCCCTGAAACAGGGGTGACATTTGCAAAGTGATGTACTAAAAGATAAAAATAAGAAATTCTATAATAATAATATTAGGATGATTTATTTGGTGAGCGCTGTTTGTGTGTGTATCACACCTCAAGAGCCCTCTGCGAGCTTGGTCGTCGCTGTAGAAAGCGCCAATTCTCAAGCAAGACCCAATTGTTGTAAGGTTGGATGGACCTTTCAGTGACCGGTCTTTGGTAAAGGTTTATGAATTTTTCTACTCAGCGAAGAGCACATTCGAAATATAAATGGGATATTTTTTGTGCTCCGCTGGGATCCGAATCCACAATCTTCCATTTACGAGTCCGAAGTGTTGCCACTGGACTACGGACCGGTCCAAGGTGTGCTCTACAATTTCCTCTCTCTCTTTAATTTCTCCACCTTTAACATGCTGCTGCTGCTCCTAATACAGACAATATCCTCATGTTTTGTTTGTTTTGTCTGCAGGCGCGGAACAAGCCAGCTGATGGCAGCGGCCACGTCTCCCAGAAGGGCGGGAACGCGGCGGGCGGCAAGGGCGGGCAGGGCGGGAAGGGCTGTCCGCCCTGCAAGACGCCGGCCAAGCAGCCGCCCTCCGCGCAAAAAGGGCAGGTGAAGACTGCCGCCCCCAAGGCAGCGGCGGCGGCACAAGCTGCAAAGGCGGCGCCCCCGCCCCCCGGCAAGAAAAAGAAGGGGCACAAGCACCAGCAGTACGAGCTGGTGGTCACCATAGACCTGGTGAGGTATCAAGTGACTGTAGTGATGTATGGAAGCACTGAGAAAAATATCCTATTGTGAGAATTGGAAAAGTGGGACAATTGGATAACGAGCTATTCCTACAATAGACGAAATCCAATTGAGATCCAATTGAGATAGTCTATTGTGACAATAGGATTTTTTGGTCTATTGTAAGAATAGGAAAAGTGTGACAATTGGATAAATCTATTCTGACAATTGGATAAATCTATTCTGAGAATAGAGTGAAACCTATTCTCCTAATAGGCTCGTCCTATTCCCCTAATAGCCTTCCTTCTCTTCTTCTAATATATATTTCTTTTTCGGCCTACGGCCGTTCGGGTGCCCTCCAGCTAGTTGCCCCAATAGACCTGTATACCCTACCCCTTCCAGGGGTATTTAGGGCCTGGACAACCACTTCCCCAAATCCTACACGTACCTTAAGTAGCACATAGCAGCACGCACTATGCATGCCACTGAAGATACGTGGAGGATATGGGGTCATGGTTGTCCTGGCCCATACATGAGTATAATAGCGGTCCACTGGAAGCATCTAGCTGGAGATCACCCGAGCGCGGCCTGCGGAAAAAAAGACAACAAAAATACAGAGTTATGTAGTTATCGCACGACGTGCATTTTATTGATCAGAAAAGCCATATAATTAGACAAACAATACATAATGATCAGCATTAAAAATAGGAACAGCACACAGGAGTCCAGGGGCAGCGGCGGCGGTAGTGGGTCGTCCAGGGTAGTGGTAGTGGGTTGTCAGAAGTTTCCATGTTCTCTGAGGACAAAAAAGAAAAGAACGTGTAAGTATTGCGTCCATATGCGGCTATAATTCCACCACAATTCCAAACAGATGCGTTAATATGCCAAATAACAGTAAAATAGCGATTTAAATATATGATTATTATATTACATTCTTATTATATTAACTCTCTTGTACCTGAGACGTGAAAGTAGAGAAAGCGTTACAAGCATTCAAGGCAATGCATGCAGGCAGATAACAAAATACTTAATTTGATAACGGAACTTACCCCTTCAAGCAGACTCAAGATGAGCATCAGGAGTTAAAAACTCTTGTAGATCTCCTTCACTACATTGTGTATGTTGAAAATGCGCGGACGGAGATGGCGAAACTCACTACTTTATAAATTATTAGCCGTGTTCACAGAGTATAGGTAATTTCGTTCACCGCGTTAGTGACAGCACAGGGCGAAAGGCAGAAGGAAACACACTGACGGCGCAGCTGCAACGCCCGCGCACTAGGGATTAGAGATGAGCAAATAAAAAAAAACGATATTTATTGAATCGATATTTTCAAACACTATCGAAATATATCGAGGAAAAAATATCGATTTTCGATAAATCGATATTATAAATATATCGGTCGCTGGCGGATAGCGTCTCAAAATTTCGAAATTTTTGTCTAAAAAAATCTATCTGCTGACAGAGGGGGGGGGGGGGTTGAAACAGGAACATTTTCAAAATCTTAAATCTGACAAACCCCTCTGCGGGGGGGGGGGGGGTTGTGTTTTGAAGCTAAAATTTTTACATAACAAATCGTAAGTCTTCTCCTAATTATTGTTCTTTAGGAATTAAATGTTCGTGTCTCAAACCCCCCTCCCCCCTTTCTTGTTGACAGATGCTATGCACCAAAACATTTTGAGACGTAACCCGCCAGCGAACGATATTTTTTTGGAAAATTTCGGTATTTTTTTAAACGCATTTCAACATTGTAAATTATTTTATAAATTATAAAATTATTAATAATTATACTCATAATTAGTATTTGTTATTAATACAAATAATACAAATACAATTACAATACAAGTTACAATTAATATTTGAATAATGATTAATTTAATTAAAACTATTTAGTTATAAGTATAATTATTAATAATTTTACCCCTGTTTCAGGGAAGGTCGGCAAAAGTTGTGGGGCTTATGTTCATTTGAGGTTTGGATTTTATTTGTAAGTACACATTCAGCATTTGTAAGCGCGAACTACACTTGTTGGTTTGTGGGCTTACATCTGAGAGCTTTAAATGAATATATCCTTGCAACTTAGATTATAGATTATTATAGATTATAGATCCCCCCCCTCCCCCTCCTCGTGGACAGATCATTTTTGTATCGATATTTCAAAATATCATTATTTTTTCCTTGATATATTTCGATAGTGTTTAAAAATATCGATTCCATAAATATCGATATTTTTTTCATGTGCCCATCCATAGACGGAGGGCGCAAGGCGCTGCGTACGCGGCGGACCCCCCCCCCCCCCCCCTCCCCAAACCGTCAAGGCAATTCCACCAATTAGGTGGCGACGCTGCAGCTTTTGCAATGTGAACTGTACACCTAGTATGAATTTTTTCATAATACTCTAGTATTGAGTATTCGAGAAAAATATATGTGAACTTGAAAAGCACCTCTAGTTAAAATTGTTTGAACAATTTTAATAGACTTCAAGCAATTCTCACAATTGGACTATATTATATCGGCTCGGGTGAAATAGCCGATAATGGCCGAGAACTGCCGAAAGCCCACCGATAACCAATTGACACAATAGACTGCCTATTGTCACAATCGGAAATCCCTCTAATAGGATTTTGACGGTTCCTACAATCGACCACATTCCATTCTTAGAATAGACCGACAATTCCTACAATAGGATATTTTTCAATAGACTTATCCAATTGAAAAATTTCTCTCAGTGAGTGAGGCGTGGACAGTTAAGAGCGGCTTATACGCTAACGGGGCTATTCTTAGACATTTTAGTCTTCGGTTGAGCCCACGCTTTGACAAACTAATGTCGCCTGGGCTGGAAGTCTCATCCCACGGTCATTCTTACCTACCGAATTTTGGTAATATTTGTATGAAAACTAATCAGCTGTTCACTTGCGGCCATCTTGGATTGACAGGTCTTCATACAAATGCATCATTAGTTTGTCAAAGTGTGTCGTTTTTTTCCTCAGTTTGGCATTTATATGGATTTTTTTCCAATTAGGTAACACATTTGTTGACAGTTGGAAGGTTACCGATAGACTGAATTTGGATTGATTTCTTAGCCCATCCAGTTCTAAAAATCGATGTTCTCCACATCTTATTTTTGAAATTTATCGATGATATTTTTATTTTCACTACTAAAAAAATATGGCTATTATCCTTGAAATGTACCCACTCTAGTACACAACCATAGTATTTTCAACCGTTTTCCCCACCACTGCAATTACCCTATTCAGCAGAAAGGCTCATATTCGGGATGTCCAAATGCTCCACAAAAAAACAACATTTGTGTATCTTTTTGTAATTTTAATTTTATCTCAAAAATAAAAATTAGTGCACATAATTATATTGTTTGCCATCTATGAAACAAATACCAAGACTTATTTTTTCATAATCTTGTTTGCTATTTGATAAAAAGCTTTTGGCGTCTTCCGCTAGATGTCAGAGCTACTTAAAATCTGATGAAGATGAAAAAAAAACACAATGATAATTAAAATTTTAAATCTAAAATACTGAAGGCAAAAATTGTCTCTGAAAGCGGATTAACTATTGAATCCGATAGGAATACGCCTGGATAAATGTTTTTACAAAATATTATATAATAAATAGTAAATATTGACATTAATTGGCAAAAGTACCTAAATAAAAGTTGGTAGGTATAGTTTTTCTCGGGTTAGACCATGTTCTACTTGCAGTTATTATGTCTGCCGACGTTTCATTCCCTCGAGCGGGTAACATTATCAAGGCTCGTAGCAACGGGGGACCTTTATCCTCCGTTTACTTTTGGGTCAGTCCAAATGAACTGGTTCAACAATAAATAAAATTGTTGCTCGATAATTTTTTAAAATTCTATTTTTTTTCTTGCTATTACCCCAACATGTTGGTAGTTCAAAACCATATTTTTTTTTTTTGTTTTGCTTTTAGTTTTTGTGTTGCGGCCATATTTGTTTCACAAGGCGGAGACGTTTTCGCCTTCTTAACGGAAGCTTTAATGTCTCAGGCCCTATTTATTTTATCAATATGAAACTAAAAGCAATTTGTTTATATAAATATAAGCTGTAAGGTTTCCATAAAATATTTTAACCGAAATATAATTTTAAGGGATGAAATTTCAGCCGACATTCTTAGCTCATTTTTGTAAAAATTCCCATTTTCATGGAAAGATTTTGGACGAATGGAAAGAGGCCACACATCAAAACTTTTTTTACAAACAACTAGATACTAATTGTGTTTATGAACATTTTTTTAAGTCTCGGCAAAAATAAATTTCAAAATTTGGAAATTCTCAAAATTTTCCATTTTCTGAGCTCAATATCTCTGGTGGGGGACCAGATAACCATCTGAAATTTCATCCCATCTACTATTTTACAAATTTGTATCGGTCCTCCACCAGATTTGTAAAAAAGTAAAAGTTAAATCTCAAGCTCCATGTTTTTGGTGCATAATACCATGGTACATTACTATTAGGGGATGACATTTCAGATTTTTATCTGGTCCGTATCTAATTACAAAATTTAAGAAGTCTCGTCAAACGGTCCTTGACTTCCATCAAGGTAGTAATTTTATGTTGTGGCTATGAATGCAATTTAGTTCCGAAATGAAGCACCAGTCTTCGTATGTATTATGAAAACATATGATTTATGTAATGTTTTTGTCATTTTCTATTTAACCAACGTCTCTCTACTCCGTCTTCAATCAATGTTCATATCACCATAGAAACCTATAAAATGACCATAGCAACGATATTTGTTATGAGTACCCCCATAGTGTTGTCGAAAGTATGTAAATATATTCCCAATTCAATAATATTCCGACCTCATTGTGTGCGGGATGATTTTCCCTCAGTTGACGTCTATTAAAATAATTTAAAATTCAGTTTATTCTTAAATTTATAGATTTTTATTTTCTGTTCATTTTCCTTGATGTGATTTTTTTTTATTAAAACAGATATTGTGTCACTCATTGAGCTCTTAGAACGAATTGCAAATCTTTGAATCTAGTTTGAAAGCTTGGCGAAAACTCCCCTCAATCACGTAAATAGAAAAATATATGGAAGATGCAGCAGAACTCCTAGTGAGTGATTCAGTTTTCATGCATTTTTTCCGAGAAGTTATAGTATTCGAAACCCAGAGTTGCACAACTTTTTGTGTAGTTTCGGTTTTTCACACAATTGTTGATATACTTATAGGTAGGTATGAGGCTGACCACCCATACTGTAAAAAATGCTTCACTTTGCCAATGTCACCCCTGTTTCAGGGAAGCTCGGCAAAAGTTGTGGGGCTTATGTTCATTTGAGGCTTGGATTTCATTTGTATGTAAGTACACATTCAGCATTTGTAAGCGCGAACTACACTTGTTGGTTTGTGTGCATACATCTGAGAGTTTTAAATGCATATATCATTGCAACTTAGATTATAGATAGATTATAGTTGATACCCACCAGTCATATCCATTCAGTCGTACTCTCAAATTTATTGTCTTATTTTTTTCTTGATCTTTCCTCCGGAATATACATATAAACCTATTTTTAATTTAAGATACAATGCGGTGAGAATTTGCACTGAACGTGCAGCTTCGTAGCTATTTTTGTGTTTCAATCCGGTCTTCTTATGTAACAAAATGCGATTCAAACTTTTTGTTTGTCTGATCTCCAACAGAGGTAATTTCACATGAGCAATGTTTGTATGTGTATTCGACCAATGTGCTTTGTAAACCAGACATTAATTTTGAATATATTAAAAACAACTCTCACATTACCTATCGTGTTTTACGTTTCTTTTTTAGCTCAGATTGTGTAGAATGTGATTCTCAAGACAATTTAATTTATGTAATGTTCATCTTTTTATCACATTGTAGATAAGCTAAACAAGTATTGAGGGGACTCTATCTATAATTTAAGTTGCAAAGAGATATATCAACATTTAAAATTCATATCAAATGCATGCCCACAAACAGGCACACGTATGTTCGCGTTTACAAAAGTTGCTGCAAATTAAAATCTAAACCTCAAATGAACATAAACCATGTAACTTTTGCCAAACTTCCCTGAAACAGGGGTGACATTGTAAAAGTGAAACATTAATTGTTGCACGGCATTGGTGGTCAACCTCATACCGACCTATAAGTCAAATCAAGGAATAGTGTAATGTCTCTATAAGAGTGTAATCTCTGCGGCACTACAACAAGTGTCATAGACCCCTAGAGTCTCTAGAATCTAGGGAGTCTCCCGCACAGGATTTCTTAAAAAAAAAAAAAATGTGTTAAAAGTGACAAATTTAATATTTTCGTCGTTCACATTCAGTTCCTCATAATCCATTGATCCAGCTCTGTAAACAAGATAATAAATAGTGTCCCAGTGGTCTATTCTGGTCGCGAGCGTCGTCACAGCTGTTGTCGTTGTGTACACGTACTATTTAGAGCTCATTTCTCCCGGGATCTGCCAACAAAAAATACATAATCATTATAGAAACTAAAACAGTCACAGCAGGCGCCATCTCAGTTTTCATATATTTTTTATACACGCTATTATTGAGTTTAAAAATCATTGTTATACTCGAGAAAGCATCTATCTAAAAGATTATCTAAACTATGAAATCAGTCGCACGTCACTAGACCTAGCGCAATCAGTTAAAAAATTAACCGCTTGGTTTAACGGTTCGGTTTTAATCATTCGTGTAAAACAGTGAGCTAGCTCTGGATATATAATAAACATTAAAATAATAATTTAAGGGTTTGTGTATTGACATCGTGAAGATTCATTAATGTGCAAATAATAGAACACAAGGTTTTCCTCCACGAGTTGATTTATTACCTCGAGCGCTTTCTATTTTATTATTTTATTTTTTATTTTATTTTAATAGGACAACAAACAGCGTTACTTTCGATGTTATCACGGCATTATCAAGAGTTGGTTGTCCTTTTGATAATGATGTGATGACATCTAAGTAAATAACAATAATTAATATAATAATAATTAAGTAAATTACAATACTTTACTTAAATAAAAAAAATCAAGGAGAATTAATATTTATTTTTTTACTAGCAGTACCCGGCGTGTTTCACTACGCCATTTGGGCATGTGGTATCATTTTTTTTCTACAGATAAAAGAGGAAACAACAGGATCAAAAAAAAAAGTGTGCTAATCGGAATCAAGCTTCACACAATTTATCTCTAGGTTAATCTTCACGTTTTCTAAAAAAAAAGGTCTAGGTACAACTGTTAAGCAGCAGAGCCAAGCATAGGGAAAATCGATTGCGGTGCTCCATTTATATTTAAGATAAAAAAAATCGGCTATGTAACGTCACTCATCTAATCTATTCTAAGTTGCATGGATATAATTGTTACATTTGGAATTCACATTAAGTGCATGCCCACAAGCAGACACGTATAAGTTCACACTTGCACAGTCTGCGTGTGAACCTACAACATAAAAACCCAAATCCCAAATGAACATACACCCTGCAACTCTTTGCTGACCTTCCCTGAATCAGGGGTGACATTGGCAGAGTGAACCATTTTCTATTTATAGTTGGTCAGATGCATATTGACCTATACAAGAAAAGAATATAAACAATAAATTAAATTTTATAATCATACAATTAAAGAACTAATCTATAAAATTCACTATACTCTTTGAGCAAAGTGAAGAAATAAATGTATTCCAAACAATCAGGAATATTTTTCAATGTAACCGCACTGTGAAACGTATGCAGTTGGGGAAAATGCTTCATACAATATGATGCACTTAAGTGTTTTTTCAACTATCTCCATAAAAGTGTTTAATTTATGTTGAATTTTTGACTCCCTGTCCTGTCTTTATCCCGGCCAAGTGAATTCACATTTTTTCCCCACATTTAAAATGTGCTCTATCCATTATTTCAATATGTGAAAGTTTTAGGTAGTGCACACGGAACATTTTCTATTGACAACAAAATTGTAAGTCGCACGGCCGGGTTAGGTAAAAGGCAAACATTTTGTTTATCTTGGTTGCTTTGGACCATTGTCACATAGAAGAAAGACTTTTAACCGCCGAGAAAAAAACGATCTTTAAATTTGTGGTGAGTATATAATTTTACAGAAATGCGTTTTTTGAAAAAACAACTATATTATGTATATTTTAATTAAAAGTATGTTTCAATAAAAGGTTTTAATAATAATAATATATTTCAATATGGTCTTCTAGTTGTGACCTACGAACTTTCGTTTATCGTATTTTTTATAAGTGCGGGATATAAAAGCTTTCTTACATTTCTAAAATTCAACTTGGAATACTTGAATAACATTTTTTAATTTGGAACTTTTGTCTAGGCCAGGGGTCGGCAACCTTTTGAGTAGGAAGAGCCAAAAATTACAATTTACAAATTTCAAAGTTTTTCCTTGACTTATAGGTTGGTATGAGGCTGACCACCCATACTGTAAAAAATGGTTCACTTTGCCAATGTCGCCCCTGTTTCAGGGAAGGTCGGCAAGAGTTGCAGGGCTTATGTTCATTTAAGATTGGGTTTTTATATTGTAGTTCCACATGCGGTATGTGTGAGCGCGAAATTATGCGTGTCTGCTTATGGGAATGCATTTGATGTGAATCTCAAATGATACATATCTTATTTTGGATTTGGATTTGTAAAGAGCCACAAATGTTTTTTTGCCAACAATAAATAGCGTCGATGGGGCGAGGGGAGGGTGAAAAGCGAGTACAAGTAGCGGAGAGATCGTTAATCGATTCAGAACGATTTAGTTTTTTTCGATCAGAAGTATAATTCTGTGTTTTTTTATATTTGCGTATGAAGCTAAAGAGCCGTAACTTCACACCCAAAGAGCCGCATGTGGCTGGTGAGCCGCAGGTTGCTTACCCCTAACCAAACCGATATCGATCCACCATATTTGTAAAAAGTCCGGTCTATAGCTTAGTTGGTAGAGTAACTGCATTCCATGCCGAGATCTCGAGTTAGAATCCCACTGAAGTTGTCAGAATTTATTTCTCGTTTCAGTGTTTATTTCTAACCCAAAATAAAATACCGGCAAGGCTTACTCAGCCTTCATAAGAAATGAGTGTCAAGCCACTCAGGAGCTGAATAACATCCATTTCAAGTTGGCGTAAAGTAAAAGTTACTGGGTTGTTCATTTTAGATTTGGATTTTAAATTATGAGTAGGTACACATGCAGCATTTGTAAGCGTGAACTTACATGTGTCTACTTGTGAGCATGCATTTTATATGAATCTTTAATGTAAATGTATATTTGCAACTAAGATTATGAATTGTAGTTGAATATAATGGTCTTCTTCTATTGGGTGGTTTCAAAATTTACCGACCTCGTTGCTGAAATATTGAGAATTGAGAACCATTGTTTATTTGATCACCATCAAACTTCACAGGATTCATTTTAAAAATATGTTACATGTTTCCTGAAAATTTCGTCAAAATCGGATGAGCGGTTTATGAGTATAGGGAACATACATACATACATATATACATACATACATACATACATACATACACACATCCTTCTTTATAGATATAGATAGATAGATTGCATTCCATGCCGAGATCTCGAGTTAGAATCCCACCGAATATGTCAGAAATTATTTCCCGTTTCAGTGTTTATTTTAAACCCAAAATAAAATACCGGCAAGGCTTACTCAGCCTTCATAAGAAATGAGTGTCAAGCCACTCAGGAGCTGAATAACATCCATTTCAAGTTGGCGTAAAGTAAAAGTTACTGGGTTGTTCATTTTAGATTTGGATTTTAAATTATGAGTGGGTGCACATGCAGCATTTGTATGCGTGAACTTACATGTGTCTACTTGTGAGCATGCATTTTATATGAATCTTTAATGTAAATGTATATTTGCAACTAAGATTATGTATTGTAGTTGAATATAATGGTCTTCTTCTATTGGGTGGTTTCAAAATTTACCGACCTCGTTGCTGAAATATCGAGAATTGAGAACCACTGTTTATTTGATCACCATCAAACTTCACAGGATTCGTTCTAAGAATATGTTACATGTTTCCTGAAAATTTCGTCAAAATCGGATGAGCGGTTTATGAGTCTATAGGGGACATACATACATACATACATACATACATACATACATACATACATACATACATACATACATCCTTCTTTATAGATATAGATAGATAGATTGCATTCCATGCCGAGATCTCGAGTTAGAATCCCACCGAATATGTCAGAAATTATTTCCCGTTTCAGTGTTTATTTTAAACCCAAAATAAAATACCGGCAAGGCTTACTCAGCCTTCATAAGAAATGAGTGTCAAGCCACTCAGGAGCTGAATAACATCCATTTCAAGTTGGCGTAAAGTAAAAGTTACTGGGTTGTTCATTTTAGATTTGGATTTTAAATTATGAGTGGGTGCACATGCAGCATTTGTAAGCGTGAACTTACATGTGTCTACTTGTGAGCATGCATTTTATATGAATCTTTAATGTAAATGTATATTTGCAACTAAGATTATGTATTGTAGTTGAATATAATGGTCTTCTTCTATTGGGTGGTTTCAAAATTTACCGACCTCGTTGCTGAAATATCGAGAATTGAGAACCACTGTTTATTTGATCACCATCAAACTTCACAGGATTCGTTCTAAGAATATGTTACATGTTTCCTGAAAATTTCGTCAAAATCGGATGAGCGGTTTATGAGTCTATAGGGGACATACATACATACATACATACATACATACATACATACATACATACATACATACATACATACATACATACATCCTTCTTTATAGATATAGATTAATTACATTTAAGTAAATTAGAGGCAGTTTGTTTATTTTGAAAAAAAAATACTTTTTGTAAACAAAATTGAATAGATAGATATTTAAGTAAGTACTTATATTTTGACGAATCTATTTTTCTTTGTTTATTTATTATAAAAAAAAAAAACATTAATCTGAGTTGCAAGGTTTTATAGTCTATACCTATGTAAATTTCAAAGATATATTACAATTAAGATTCATATTAAACGCATTCCCATAGACAGACACGTATAAGTTGGCTCCTACACATGCTGCATGTGGACTTACAACATAAAACCCAATCTCAAATGAACATAAGCCGTGCAACTGTTGCTGACCTTCCCTGGAACAGGGTGACATTGGCAAAGTGAGCCATTTTTTACAGTATGGATGGTCAGCCTCATACCTACATGTGTAAATGCGTGTAATATAAATCTTGAATGTGTTATATCTTTGCAACCTATATTTACCATATTTAAATCAAAATCATTATTCATTACTTGACTTATAGGTTGGTATGAGGCCGATCACCCGTGCTGTAAAAAAGGGTTCTCTTTTCCCTGTTTCCGGGAAGGTTGGTAAAAGTTGCGGGGATTGTGTTCATTTGACCTTGAGTTTTTATGTTGTAGGTGCACATGCGGCATGTGTAAGCACTAACTTATACATGTCTACTTAATCTGAAATTAATTCTATCTTTGCAACTTAGATTATAGATTACATCAAACTTGTTATAAAAATGATATATATATTTTAAGTGAATTACAACGAAAGTGATAAAATGAAGAAATAAGAGTTCAGTGATGATAGAGAAGTAGATGGACAAAGTGGATGAAAAGAGAGTAGTTAGTGAAGAAGAGGAACGGAAAGAGATGGCGACAACTTCGGAGCAGATTGAAGAGAAGTATGGGAGGGAGTACAGAAGACTGAGGAGGATGACCAGCAACTTGGAGACAAGATCAGTTTGTGTATGTTGACTGTTTGTATCCTGCTGCCGTTCCAATAGGAGTGGCTAGTATCTCCGTAGATGCGTCTCCATTTTTTCTGTCCTTGCGTATTTCTTTCATCTCTTCAACATTCATCACTTTCTTCATACACACTCTTCTCTTACTCTCACTCTGCAGGTTCCATTCTTTCTCAATCTCACCCATTTGGTCTATCCATTCCTTCCTCGGTCTTACCCTTCCATGCTTTCCTCTGTACGCTTTCTTTGTTATTCGTTCATCATACATTCTTTCAAAATGTCCGAACCATCTCATTGTGCTTTTTTGCTAAAATATCACAAAACCGACCGATCCTTAGGTAGTAACTTAGGTGGTAATGCTTCAGACTCGTAAATCGTAGGTCATGGGTTTGAATCGCGGCAGAGCACACAAAAAATACTATTTACATTTCCAAATATTCTCTTTGCTGAGTTGAAAAATTTATGTACCTTTACCAAAGACCGGTCACCAAAGGTCCATTCTAGCCTTACAGCTAATGGGTCTTGCTGGAGAATTGGCTTAAGAATTCAACAAAATGTTATTTTTTGTTTCAGATTGAGTATGGACTGACAGAAGACCAAGTTGCTGGTAAGAACTGTTCATCTTCTCCTATTAGTAAGGTCCCCTCAACCTTGGCTATCACTCTTTTGACGCCTTCTATTTCATATTCAAACAAATACACAGACTGCATTTTTAGAGCTGGATCGAGATGCTTTCCGGGATCTGTTGGCATGGTCTGCGGGAGCTGGAGCTTCCAGACGTTTTGCTCATGTCTTCGATAAGCTTCTTCAGCGTGAAAGTGCAATGATAAAGATGATCTTGATGAAACTATGTGAAATGATTTAACTATGAAAATGATGTCACTCTACATGTGTGTTGTGTTGTGAAGCAGCGACATCTGTTAACTATGAATGTTAAACTGTGGGGTTGTTTGAGAAAATATGAAAGATTCGGTGATGATATAGGAATTCTTTACTTTAAATAATAATGTATAATGGTAGGTATAAAAAGATTATAGTCTCAGTTCAGTGAAGCATAATTCATCTTAGCTCAGTGAAGAGATGACGTGTCAGAATCTGATTGGTCAATTATTCCCATTAGCTGACATCTGTTATGGTTATCATTTCATATTGATACTGATTACTGATGTCGTGGCGCAACACCCTGTGACTCGGAGTATAAAGCTCTTAAATAAGTCTAAAATATACATTTTTGAGTGTAATTTATTAACACTTAAAAATCTTGCAAAAGAGTTCCTCCCAGCATGTTGATAGCTGTGAGGGTGCACTGTAATAAGGGTGACCTGTTGTGCACAATTAAAAAAAATATATATAGGTATGTATATATATATGTGGGTTGTATTATTATGCTTTAAAAGCAAATGTTCGCAGAACAAATTGTTCCTTTTCTTGTTATATTCTGAGTACTGGTTCATTTACTCGGACTGTGTCTTTAACCATGTAAGTAATATTCTGCCTAGTTACTCTGTGATAAATTCTCCAATCCACTGTTGTAAAATGTATACCTGAAATACAAAACCAACATATCAACCAAGATTCAAGATTTTTGTTGAAGACCATCCCCAAGAAACCAGCGACCTAGGACTCCTGTCCAAAATCCTGTACAGGGGTATAACACTGACCTTTGTTGCGTCTTCATGTGTGCGTTTGTCAGTTGAAAAGCTCCAGCTCCCACAGACAACGGCAACAGATCCCGGAAAGCAACTCTTCTGCATCATCGGCTGGCTGTGTAAGCCTAAAACTCCTAACAATATTGTTACAATTTTTGGTTCGGATACTTTTCAAATAAAACTACTCTTCTTTTTACTCATTTATTTTACACGTTTATATTTAATTTTACAAAGACACTCTCATTTATTTCATTACACTGGTTTTAGTTCACTGGTCGAATTTGTTCAATGTATTTGTGAAGCTTGCAGAAGACTGACTCCTAGTGCAAGCAACTTGCACCCTTTTTATACTAAGAAGATGGAACTGTTGAGAACACATTGTTGCTAGACTGTTCTCGAAGCACATACATAATTAAAGTAATCTAGTGACTTCTCTATTTACACACAATTATCAATTCTACCCACCAATACAATAAAGAGTTCCTATAACTAATACTTATACATATTTTAATATTTACATTTTGCCTATTTACATAACAATATTTTTAGTGTCGTTTTGTGATAAATAACTAGAAGATTCTCCTGCATCACAATCTTCCAGGACTCTCTGTCTAGTACCGCTTCCCTTAATAATAATAATAACAATAATTGGGCCATTTTTATATAGCGCTGTTTAGTGGCACTAGCCACCCCAAGGGCACTTAAAAAAACCTTCATGATCCCATTACTCCTAAGACTTCCTTGTTGGCCTTGACATTGTGTACTATATACCATATCCTGGGAAGTTTGAGTGATCTGTCACCGGAATGTTCATCATCCGAGGTATTTTAACTATCCTGGGCTGGAAGTCTCATCACCACGGTAATTTTTACCTGCCGAATATCGATAATATTTGTGTGAAGACTAATCAGTTATTCGCACTTGCGGACGTCTTGGATTGACAGGTCTTCTAATCTAATCTAATCTAAGTTGCAAAGATATGTTACATTGGAGATTCACATTACATGCATTCTCACAACCAGACACGTACAAGTTCGGGCTTGCACATGCCTCATGTGAACCTACAACATAAAAACCAAATCTCAAATGGACATACACCCTGCAACTCTTGCCGTCCTTCCCTGAGACAGGGGTGACATTGGCAAAGTGAACCATTTTTACAGCATGGGTGGTCAGCCGCATACCAACCTATAAGTCAAGGAACACACACACACACGACAAATTACATTTTATACATCACTAAATAATAATATCCAAATACAAAATATCCATTTACAAATAAAAACAAACTCCAATTTAATAAACCCTAGCCGCCAACATTACAGATCAACTGCCATTTCTTTCTGTCCTTACATACTTCTTTCATTTCCTCCAGAGTCATAACCTTCTTCATACAGGCTCTTCTTTTATTATGACTCTGGATATTCCATTCATTCACAATTTCGGATATTTGGTCCATCCATACCTTTCTCGGTCTTCCTCTACCACGACATCCATCTATTCTACCAACATATACTTTCTTCGTCAGTCTTTCCTCATTCATTCTCTCCATATGCCCAAACCATCTTAACAAACTTCTTTTAATCTTCACTTTCACACTTTCTCTTGCACCACATTCTTCTCTTACAAAATCATTCCTCACTCTGTCACTCCGTTTTTTCCCAATCATACCTACTTCTTAGAAAGTCCATTTCAACAGTATGGACTTTACTAATTTCACTTTCATTCACCGTCCAGGCTTCGCTACCATACATCAAGGTGGGTAAAAGTATGCCACTGTGTACCGCCAATCGAGCATTTTTAGATATGTTAATATGTCTTCATACAAATATTACCGATATTCGGTAGGTAATAATTACTGTGGTGATGAGACTTCCAGCCCTGGAGTCGTTTGCATATGGGTACTGTAGTTCCAGCTTACTGAATATGTCTTCTTCATTTGATTTCTATCTTGAAAAGCATGCAAGGAAATGCTCTAATCTTGTATATCTTGTCTTTTTCAGAATTCAAGGAGGCGTTCATGCTGTTCGATAAAGATGAAGACGGGCAGATCACAATGGCTGAACTAGGAGTCGTCATGAGATCCCTAGGACAAAGACCCACAGGTAAAAAAAATTCCATCCAACTGCATCCCATACAGTTTCCTCCCTTCAATCCCTTGTTAACGACGTTAGCCATGTTGAAAGCACCGGTTCCCATAGATCACCGAAGTTAAGCAACATTGGGCGCGGTCAGTGCTTGGATGGGTAACCGCTCAGGTACACCGCGTGTCGTTGGCATCTTGTACCGGTCTGTAGTCCGTAGTGGCAACACTTTGGACTCGTAAATGGAAGGTTGTGGATTCGGATCCCGGCGGAGCACAAAAATATACCATATATATTTCGAATGTGCTCTTCGCTGGGTTGAAAAATTCATAAACCTTTACCAATGACCGGTCACCAAAGGTCCACCCAGCCTTACAGCAACTGGGTCTTGCTTGAGTATTGGCGCTTTGTAGCGACGACCAAGCTCGTACACCTCTGCGGCACTACAACAAGTGTCATAGACCCCTAGGGTCTTTAGAATCTAGGGAGTCTCCCGCACAGGATTTCTTAAAAAAAATACAGGCACAGGCATGTCTAATAAGTAGGCTAATCTAAATCTAAATCTAAGGCAATGCCCGAATTAAGCCATTCTGTTGTTTAGGTACAAAGTTTTAGACAAATATTCCAAATAATGTCTCCAACACTGGTTTACTATTGATCCTAATATTTATTTAACACATTGTCACCATTAGCACAGGATTGTATTCCATTAAATTGGATGAACTCAAGTGGGCATGTTGCTAGCACACAGGTTCTAGAGCTAGAGACGGAACAGGAAGCAGCTGTCAAAACATGGGCGTACCTAGGAAGAGCCAGGGGGGGGGGCAGCTGGGCAGCTTCTCTTCCAGGGGGGGGCCCCCCTGGAAGAGAAAAATTGACCTAAATAATCCAAAATTGTATTGCAATTACTAAAATTACCATTATTCGATAATGTCTTACACCCCCCCCCCCCCTAGAGGAAATTAAGTGCCTACCTCCCCCCGCCGTCGGCGATATATTTTGGTGACGATGATCTTCAATTTTCCAAAACCTGCCCCCCCCTAGATTTGATCCTGGGTACGCGGCGTACGCCCATGTGTCAAAATACACTGACATAAAGTTAGCAGCAAAAACTACCATAGACAAGAATGTGAATGTATCTTGGTAGGTATGTTAACAGTATTTACTTAATGGTAAATTCTTAATAGGCAATCTATGGTAAAAAATACATGTAAGCTTCATATTAAGATTTAAAATTCAAAATTTGCCATTGTTAGCACTTCAGTCTATTTTAAATGAGTTATTTTAATGGTAGGTAAGTATAGAAGAAAATATTTATTCTGTTTATTTTTATTTTTATTAGATTTGTGGAAAGGAATACAATCCACCAACCTATTTTGCCTGGCCAGTTGTCTTCATGCGAAAGCAGAAGCTTGTTTGCATGCAACGGCATCTGTTGAACCAGGGTCGTAGTTATCGTTGCGGGATTCCAACCAACGTTATCCGGTTCCAAATAACCCGACTTGATTCCCGCGGCCATAAAACCGACGTATTTGCTTATACCCTATGAACGCACCTGCAAACTGGGGATGCCACATGTTGACCAGTTGACAACAAGACTGTTTGATGGCAATTTTAGGTTAGCGCCATGTTTTGAATGTTTGTTCTGTGATTCCAGAGACAGAGCTCCGCGACATGGTTAACGAGGTGGACCAAGATGGCAACGGCACCATTGAGTTTAACGAGTTCCTGCAGATGATGTCCAAGAAGATGAAGGGAGCCGACGGGGAGGATGAACTGAGAGAGGCCTTCAGGTGGGCAATAACATATCTTTAATGACATAATAATATTAAGATAAAGATTTGGTGAGCGCTGTTTTTATTTGATCCACCCGTCTAGAGCCAATCCATTGATGGCTTTATATACCTATCATCAAACAAACACAGTAGACCACCCTCTCTGGCAAGCGAAGCCAATGTAGTTTTTTTGACAGCGGAGTGATGTGAGAGAATTTGGATATCCCGAATATGAGTCTTGCTGCCGCATTCAACACAGATTGAAAGTGATTGAACTGCTTCTTTGGCTGACCACCATAAAGGGGGATCATGAAATCGGCATCCACTATATTATTTTTCTACTTTTTTTGTCTTGTCAGGTTCCCCCAATGTTGACTATCACTTGAGCGTAGGTCTTTCGGAGCTCCTTCACATTTCTCAGCCCCGTACAGTCACAGAAGTTCCTTAGCTAGAAAATTCTTCTACCCAACATTGCTTTTGCATGGGTTTCGTTAAAGTGTCATCTTCCGTCACATTCCAGAGTGTTTGACAAGAACAACGACGGTCTGATATCCTCCGTGGAGCTGCGGCACGTCATGACCAACCTGGGGGAGAGGCTCAGCGAGGAGGAGGTGGACGACATGATCCGCGAGGCAGACATCGACGGGGACGGCATGGTCAACTATGATGGTAACAGCCCTCGTCTTCTCTTTCCACTTTTTCTTAGTGTTAGATTAGGTTAAGTTAGTTAGCTCAGCGACGAGGAAGTGGATGACATGATCTGTGACAAGATTTGTCAATAAAGTTTTAAACTTTCACATTCTCTTTCATGATAAGCTGTATATTATCGTTCCCGCAGTGTCTTTTTGGCTTATCTATCATTGGATTTAAAGATGACCTCTAAATGACATTGTCTAAATCACATTCTTCAAAATCTGAGCTAAGAAAATAACGCAAAACATGATAATGTGAGAGTTGTTTTAAATATTTTTAAAATCAATTTTCAGTTTTTATAAGACACATTGGTTCAGTACACATGCAAACATTGCTCATTGAAATAACCTCTAACGGATTAAAGACAAACAAGCACTAAGGGGGGGATATGACAAATTGTGCGAACAGCAAACGACTGCGAATACAACGTACACCCCAAAGTCTCTTTGATAACTCGCCTTGAGAATGCTTTCCGCTCGTGAAAGCAAAACGTCGGCAGATAAAAAAACTGCCAATAGAGTATGGTCTAACCTGAAAAAACACATAATTAATTAATAGTGTCAAAATAAAACACAAAGTTTTTCTTTACGAGGTGAAGCTTTCTTCCTTGAAGGCTATTGATGTTATGACATAATTATCAAGAGGACAACTTGAAAGCACTTGAGGAAATAAATCAACCCGTGAAGAAAATTTTTGTGCTTTTTTTTTACATTATTAATTTAAAACAAATCTTCACAATGCCCGTAAGGGTTTGTGTACCCAAACCCTTAATATAATGTAATGTTTTTGGGTTCGGAAAGTCTCTAAATTAAAACGTACAGGTATTCTTTCAGGATCTTTATTTTCACTTAATTTATTTTTACAATTAATTATATTTATTTTTAACACTTTTTGCAACTCAAATTTATTTTCACAGTTCAGCACCGCTCACACTCTTCAATCAAAGGCGACTATCTAACTGACTTGCTGTATCCAATTTTGCTCCTTATATACTGTAGTGACAGAACGCTCCCTCAGTTATTGTTTATCGTATACGCCAATCTTGTCAAATATGACTTTTTCATGCAGTTGTCTTATGAATCAAATTCTACACAATCTGAGCTAAGAAAAACCGTAAAACTCGATAGTGTGAGAGTTCTTTTAAATATTTGGTAAATAAATTTCTTGTTTTCATAAGACACATTGGTCCAGTACACATGCAAACATTGCTCATGTAAAATTTTCTCAATGGCGTTTACGATAAACAAGAACTGAGGCAGTGAGAAGTCTCTAGGAGCTAATTTGCGAGCAAAACTTTCGAACGTTCTACCAACTTCAAGAGTACAAAAGGATCATTTAGTTTCTAGATTTCTTAAGCCTATAATTATTGCTACCTACAGTGTACAGCTATATTAATCTACTTTTGACATAATACTATAATAACTATCACTACCCAGGATGTACACCTATATTAATCTACTATTTACATAACAATAATATAAGTTGCAAAGGTATATAACGTTTAAAATTCATATTAAATGCATGCCTACAAACAGACATGTGTGAGTGAGCGCTTACAAATGCTGGATGTGTCCTTACAAATTCAAATCCTAACCTCAAATAAGCATAAGCCCTGCAACTTTTGCTGACCTTCCCTGAAACAGGAATGACATTGGCAAAGTGAACCATTTGTTATAGTATGGGTGGTTTGTCATTTTTCATATTTAAATCCCAAGTATACCCACACTTTCATCACATTTTACATCAAGATCATCTTCATCATTGCACTTTCACGTTGAAGAAGCCCATCGTAGATATAAGCAAAACATCCGGAAGCTCCAGCTCCCACAGACCACGGCAACAGATCCCGGAAAACTTCTCTCCAGCATCATCGGCCGGCCGTGTAAGCTTAAACGCTGATTCAATTTATTTTTTGTTTGTTTCAGAATTCGTCACCATCCTCACTTCGAAGAACTAAAGGAATCCACAGGATCTACCAATCCAACCCGGGTCTTTCAGCAAACACATCAAGAAAGAGTCCAAGCAAAGGAAAGACCAAAGAGAAACATCATAAACGGCTGAAATACCAATCAAACGAGCGATGACATCTTTAACTATATGAAACCATCGAAAAATCATCGGCCTATGAAGAAAATTTTCACAAAAAATGACCAAAATGATTCAAAAATATTTTTTGAAACCAGCAAGGCCAATATATATATATCTAAAAATACATTTTTTTTATTTCAATGATCTCAGTACTTTCTAATATGAAAAACAAAACTTATTTTCTTTCACCTTTTTTAATGTATTTTTGTGAAATACGAGTAGCTACGCAATCCAAAGTTTCGTCGAGTCAGATCATTACTTTTTAAAAATTCAAGACCCAAATCACAGAGTCAGGATGAGATGGGAGTCACAGGACTTATGATCTGTCATATTTATACATACAAATTCTGAAGGATTTATTTTTGTAGATCTTTCTAGTATGTAGGTACCTATCAGTGGGTAGGGTGCCATACAACTCGATTCCCATCGGTTTCCCGTTTAAAATGAGGCAGAAATGATAATAAAGTAGACTGCATGGTTTCAATGGGGGAGAAATATGTATTGTTTCTTTGGTTTAAATGTATTTTTTTACTTTGTGCCTATATTTTTTAACTACTTTGTTGCCTCATTTTAAAACGGAAGCCGATGGGAATCGAGTTGTATGGCACCCTTCGCCACTGGTCAGTACCTATCCAATAAAAATAAACTAATTTCTATATATCGCCACCTTAAAGGTAAAACTGAATAAGTGCTGAATCACTGATTTGAGAAATCGTGGATAAAACATTTATTGGGTGTAACTTCTCACAGTAAGGCCTCGTGTATTCAAGTTGAGTAATATTTTAGTTAACTATTACTTGAACTATTATTCAAAATACTCAAGTTCGAGTTAACTAAAACCGAGAATTACCGAAGTGACATGCCCCGCCCCCAAATCTTGTAAATAATTACAACGCCATTTAAAAGCTTTGAAACAAACAACTGTTTATAAAAATCAAATGCCTAACCTTCATAAAGCTAGTAAGCAATACATAAAATGTTCAGTTTGCAACAATTTTGATGTATCCTTACATTAAAAAAGAACAGCTGCTGTCAGTGACGACGACGCCATCTTGAAAATCGTAAATTAATCTAATCTAATCTAATCTAATCTAAGTTGCAAAGATATGTTACATTGGAGATTCACATTACATGCATTCTCACAACCAGACATGTACAAGTTTGCGCTTGCACATGCCTCATGTGAGCCTACAACATAAAAACCAAATCTCAAATGGACATACACCCTGCAACTCTTGCCGTCCTTCCCTGTAACAGGGGTGACATTGGCAAAGTGAACCAATTTTTACAGCATGTGTGGTCAGCCGCAAAGTTACTAAATATCTACTGGCGAAATTCGGTGAGTGAAATATTATGATGATTTAACTAAAATACGATACTTCGAAATACCGGGCCTAAGTGAACTAATTATAATGAACTAACTTACTCATGAAAAGGTTCTTAACTGCAGGATTTTCACACTTTTGTAGTGTTTTCTCTCGTAGAAAATAGAGGAAAAAGGTGTATTTATCTGAGAAACCCATGTTAGCTTAATATGTCACTTATTCAGTTTTACCTTTAAGGTATCGATACATTGAAAATTATTTGAAAAAATGTTTATTGACTATTTTATTCTTAACACAGATTTTCTTAAAATGCAAAAAGTGTGATTTTTTTAATTCTTTAACTCTTGGCACAACACAATTTTGAAAAACACTGTAAAAATCTAAATATTTATCATTTTATAAATAAATATATTTAATATTGTATTTCACAAAATAATATATAAGTCAATATATAAGTCTTCCTTTAAATTTTTCAAAACAACAAAAATGAAATAATGATATTTTCAATTAAAAAAAATTAAACTTACATGATTTTTTTTTAAATTATTAAAATCTTTCAATAAACATCTTTTAGAGACTTCTTTATTTTTACAATTGAGATGCCTGTCCTCAAATCAACTACTTTATTTTAAGTTGATTTTTTCCTGTTTTGGAAGGAGCAGGTATTATTGTTTTTTATTGTATAATCTAAATAAAATGAGGTAAAATTAATCAAATGGAATCAAACTTTGAACATTTGGTTTGCTAAACAAAATCTCTTTGAAATGATTCTGGTAAAAAGCATAGTTGTCAATCAATTTAACAGAGATAGACGGCGTACCTACATCAGTTTTTCCCATAGCGATGCATGTGCCGCAGAACCCTACAGGTATTAAATGCAGCAGCTTCATACGTCAAAACAAAGAGACATACCATCGCCCCAGTGCTTGTTTGGCTTATCGACCATACGATTCAAAGATGACCTTTCAATGAAATTGTCTTAAGAATCACATTCTACACAATATGAGCTAAGAAAAAAATGTACAACACAATAATATGAGAGTTGTTTTAAATATTTTCAAAATCAAGTTCCAATATTCATAAGACACATTTGTCCGGTACACATGCAAACATTGTTCACGTGAAATATTATCTCTGTTGGAGATAAGACAAACAAGCATTAAGGTGACAGTAAATTGACAACAGTTTTTTATTTGACAGTACTCCTTGAGGGCTCCCTGGTGACTGATTATAACAAAACCTCAGAAATTTGGCCCACCAAACGGCTCTGATGTTCCATCTTGTAGTATATTGATCGATAATAAAAATAATATTATTATGATTATTTATTTGGTGAACGCTGTTTTTGTGTGTATCACACCTCAAGAGCCCTCTGCGAGCTTGGTCGTCGCTGTAGAAAGCGCCAAGTCTCAAGCAAGACCCAGTTGTTGTAAGGTTGGATGGACCTTTCAGTGACCGGTCTTTGGTAAAGATTTACGAATGTTACATTACCTTCCATTTACGAGTCCGAAGTGTTGCCACTGGACTACGGACCGGTCCAAGAAATGTCTTAGAAGATGTCTCGAGTCAAATCCTTCCAAGAGAACCTTACGGATTCAATAAATCGCACGTTTAATAATAAAGAGCAGTTACTCAAAAAACAAGAATGTTGGGAAATCACGTTTGAAGTTCAGACAACCAGTACAACTTGAATGGGATGAAAAAAGCGGCCGACGCTTTATCTCGGTCATAATCGTCCAAATTGAACGGCTGTTGCATTCTACCTATTCTTCTCGCATTGTTCTTGCGTTTTATTACAAAATCTCGATTTTCCCAATTTTGGAGTTATTTCTCTTTATTATTAAGCGTGCAAAATGATGAGAAAAGAATTCTTAAAATAAACTACATACTTAAGTAAATTTTTACTTGACAAAGTTAAACATGAAAACATAACGGCAAATAGACCAGGGTCTATAACCCGAGAAAACGCAAAACAATTTGCTTTAAAACGCCGACCATGAAAGTGAAAGTGAGAGTTTAAAATACTATTGTTTGTTATAAAAACAAAACAATATGTTAAAAAAGTGTAAAACAAATTGAAAACCTGCTGATTCTTTGTTATTCTGAAAAAAATATTATATTTAAGGCTCATAATATGTACTGCATCCCCGCAAGAAGTCAATAGAAGTTTGCGCTTACATATCGCTCCCCCAGTTCTTGTTTGCCGTATAGACCAATTCTGTCAAACGTGACTTTTTAATGCAGTTGTCTTAAGAATCAAATTCTACACAATCTGAGCTAAGAAAAAACGTAAAACTCGAGAATGTGAGAGTCGTTTTAAATATTTTTAGAATCAATTTCCTGTTTTCATAAGACACATTGGTCCAGTACTGTGCAAACATTGCTCATGTTAAATTAGCTGAATGGTCTATACGGCAAACAAGAACTAAGGCAGCGATATGCTGCATGTGTACATACAAAGTAAACCAAACCTTACGTGAACATAAACTTTGCAACTCCTGCTGACGTTCCCAGAAACTGGGGGAACATTGGTGAAAGTAAACCAAGTTTTTACAGCATGAGGGGTCAGCGTCATACCAACATATTATTCAAGGGACTTCATAAGAAAGAAAATAAGAGAAATTCAATTTTATTTATTTTTCAGAATAATAAAATTTTCATTGACTATTAAAACAAATCATTAAAATGTGATTTAGTTGATTTATATAATAATAATTAAAGAAACAAATAATTTAGTAAAATTATAATTTTTTACAAATTTTTCATTAATTTTTCATTTTTACAGTCAATTCATTTGTTAAACATACTCTGCTCATTATTTTATAAAAATAATTAAATGTTAGAGGAAGCCTAAATAGTACCTATATAATATACACATTTATAAAATAATATATATATTGAATATTTAGAGTTATTAATATTTGATGTTGCCCAAGAGGTTGTCGTTAAGAACAAAAACATATTGTTTTAATTAAATGGATAATATTTATTGTATATAAGCAACTTTAAAATAAAACTAATGTATTTTTTTTTGTACTCAAAAATCTTAAAAAAAACGCTAAAAAATTATTTTATTTTTACCATAGAAAAAAATTCACATCAGCTGTTGAGGTCTTTTGTAGGTATAAAATATTATAAAAGTAAATATACTTCTTCATTTTTTTCAATAAAAATTATGTAAAATATACTAAAATTACAAAAATGATTTGTATACAACCAAAAGTAGCATTTTAGTTTTTTTTTCCGAAATACACAGAAAATAACATACTCTGTGTTTCCTTACATTAATCTTATTTAAAAAAAAGCTCGATGACTATTTTTGGTTTTATACGACTCGATACCTACTTACTGCAAATTCAGATGCAACATTTTTCTTTAATTTTTTAAGTCAAAAAAGAGCTTACAATTTGATAGATTTTTTATTTAAATAAAATAGGCATAGTAACAAACATTTTTGGATAAACTATATTCCTAATCATTTGATATCACAACAAAACGTGATCACACAAAATCATTCAAGACAAATACACAGAAAAAAAAACTTTCAAATCTAATCTAATCCAAATATTCTGGTACTTCTTGTAAAATTGCAAAATTAACAGTTATTTGGTTGTGTCTCCGCCCTGCAATTTTGACAGTCGTTCAAGAGTATTTTTTTTTTTTTTTTACTCTGGAGCATAAAAAAGATCTTCAGCCGTTTAATCGGTGTACTCTTGAGTATCTTACAACCAGAGAAATGGCTTTTCGAAAACCCTCAATCTACTCCTTCATGAAATTTCTCATTGCCTGTTACAAATTTGTAAAATTGGAAACGGTAATGGAGGGAATTATTTACAAGAACATCAAATTAATAGACTGTGATTGGTTTACAATAATTATAACTACACAATCATTTTTTTTTATTGGGTATTACACAAAACGTTATAAGAGAACTTACATTATTCTCGATGTTTTGTTAGTGAGGTAGCTATCGTCTTGAAGAGACACCCTCTCTGCACGATGACTGTGATTGGTGGTTAACACTACTGATTTGTGATCGGAAGGTTAATCAAAGTTTCGTTACTGGCGTAGCGTGAAATAATTATCTAGTCTTTGAATACGTTTTTCGCAGGGTCGGAAAATTCATCTGCTGTACCAAATACGGGTCACAGCCTTTGCCATTACAGAAATTGGGTTTTTCTCCCAGAATATGCACGAGGCTGTTAATTGTGATTCCCATAAAAGTAGTGCTCCTCACATAAATCATTTTATAATCATAATTATCATTAAAAACTGCACAGGAGTTGTCGACATTTTAAATACATTCTCCTAAGTTGTCGTCAACATTGAAGCAACCTCACAAAACATTTGAGGTAGAAGAGGAGAAGTTTTGAATGGAAGCCTCTTTTTTGGGCAAACTGTCTTTTGTGGTTTTGTCAGATCCGTATATCCTTAACCTAGTACTAATACTCATACATAATCTATTGACATTTTGGATATAATCACCTTCACCAAAGCAAGATATTATGTGGACTGGGCAGTAACTATTATTGTTAGTTTCACGTAGAAGACTGCATGTCTCACCATAGCGAATAAGTCGGCGTGAATGTTATGTGTGTGTTAATTTCATAAGTGTCTATAATCGAGACGTTGGAAAGGCAACTTTAATTAATTCGTCTTTCATTGATAGTAGAGGCATCAACTTTTTCTTTATTTTTTTCTCCATGTATTTGTATCATTTTTTCTTTTTTTGTATTTTCTCACACAGATTTTTCTTTCCCTGTATTTTTATTTTATTTTCTAATATGTGTGCTATGTTACTGGTATCCTTTGTTTCCTCTGTATTAACTTTTAAATTAATGTGGCTGGTCACGTACTGCACCCTCCGCGCGACTATGTGGAAAAACCCCTATTATTTTTTTTTTAAATAGAAAAATTCACAAATTGATTTCCGCTTGGGATTCTTTTTCACAATTAACGTCCGGTCGATAGCTCAGTTGGTAGAGTGCTTGCATTCCATGCCGTGAGCTCGGGTTCGAATCCCGCCGAGGCGAGGGTGTCAGGAATGATTTCCCGTTTCGGTGTTTATTTCAAACCCCAAAATAAAAATACCGGCAAGGTTTACTCAGCCTTCACACGAAATGAGTACCAGCCCTCTCGGGAGCTGGGAAAATCCCCACTTCAACTGAAGTGGTTGGCGTAAGGCCGGCCCCCTTACCTGTAAAAATAAATAGGTTCAACTCGCCACATGCGACCCCTTCGGGGATAACGCGGCAAGAAGTTACACTATATGTATAGCTTAGTTGCGTTTTTTTTTTTTGAAATCCATACTTCCTGTTTTTACCTTTCAAATAAAATCTTTAACATACTCGTACACCTGTCAAATAACCAACACCGATTTTCTAGGCCATGAAGCCTTCAGTTAATTTTAGACTTCAATTCGTCTTCATACATGTTTATTTGTTAATTTTGCATAAAGTTATGAGTGTATTTGTAACTTATCCTTAATCTAGTCCTTATTTTTATAAGTTTTTGATCAAAGTTGCTTTCCCAACGTCAAAAAGAATGTGTTCATTTAGCTTAATCTACAGGGTTTCGTAACTCAAGATAAAGTTAAAAACTTGGATTAATTAAAAAAAAAAACAAAAACGCTTATACATGTTATTTTGTTACATTTAAGTTTAGCAATGTTTACTAATGTTAGAAAATTAATAATAAAATGGCGGAAAGTGGACAGGCATACGTAATTAAATAAATTCATTTTTGTAATTTCGCTGCATAAAACTTTATTAATTCTAAATATAAGAAAGCATATTGTATAATAATCATTTTTATCTTTTTTCACAACTTTTATTTATACATTTTTTTTACTATTCTAATAATCTATATAACTTGATATTTGCGCAAATACTATAATAAACTATATAACATTGCGTTTATTTTGAATAACAAAATAATTAATGTTCACTTTTTTTGGTTTAAATATATTTTTTTAGTAGAGTACCTTTTTCATATGCGTTACTCTTGATCTATGAAGACAGGATTTAAATTGCTCCAAAATGCAAAATAAAATAAAATAAATGAAAAAAACATTTAATAACCTTGACATGTTTTATTTTGTCATTTAAATACACTTCTTTTTTGTTTTCATCTTCTTAACAATTAAAATATAAGAAATTTTATTTTAGTAAGCAATTGACTAAATTAATTAAAATTTCTGCATATTTTAGCTTTTTTATAACACATCTTTTCTTCACTTAACAAAATTCCTTTAAAATTAATTCAATACATTAATCAAAATAAATATTATATTAATTCTACATTAATAAAAAAAAATTAGGTAGGTACTTTTTATCTATTATTATTATAGATTTTACTCTTCAATCAATGATATTTTTATGTAAAATTGTATTTCTAGTCCATCCAATACGAACCTAGTCCATTTTGATATAATTAATGAAAAAAAAAACTATTTAAATTTTTAAATAAATTTTAGAGACATATTTTGTTAGACTGTTGCTGTATTTTAATATTTTTAAATAAATTAAATAAACGAAAAAGACAAATAATTATTAGAAGAGAGAAACAAAATGATTATATTAAATTTTATTTTTGTATCATAATCATTTAAATTGTAATCTTTTTACAAACATTATAGTTATTTTGTATTGTTTATAATTACATTTTTTGTCTTTTTTATAGATACAAATGGAAAATCAAGGGTTTTTATTAAATTAAAAGATTAATAAAAAAAATGCACAAAATTCGCATATTTATACGTATCCCTTTACAATTCCATAAATAACACTCTTTTTTTTCAAATAATACGTACTCACACAAAAGCATTTTTTTTTAAATTTCATTATTAAAAAAAAAAACATTTTTCTATGGTTGATCCAAAACAAATGTAAAAGGAATAAAAAATGATTTAAAAGAAAGGACGCTTTATGTTTTTTTTTGTACCACAATTTAAAAGAAACAAATAAATCCATATTTTATTTTACAATGACAATCAAAAATCTTTATTTGAATTTTCTAAGAATTTGAACTAGAAAAAAGTCCATTGATGATACAAACAAAATGTCATTAATTGTTTAGTGAATTTTGCACAACTGGTATATCTTTCTATAATATTGTTAATTTTTTTGATAAAAAGAAACAAATTAAAATTTCAATGATTCATTTGGTGAGGGCTGTTTTTGTGTAAATCACACCCCAAGAGACCTTTGCAAGCTTTTTCAAGCAAATTCACCAATTCTCAAGCAAGGCCCATCACGGCTGGATGAATAGTTGAAAATTACATAAATGAATAATTCCTTGGTACTCCGCCGGAAATCGGAACCCCACAACCTTCCGATTACGAGTCTGTAGTGTTAACCACTAGACTACGAACCAGTCACACAATTAAAGAGAGTATTGGTATGCGGCTGACCACCCATGCTGTAGAAAATGGTTCACTTTTCCAATGTCACCCCTGTTTCAAGGAAGGTCGGCAGGAGTTGCAGGGTGTATGTCCATTTGAGATTTTGTTTTTATGTTGTAGGTTCACATGCGGCATACGCAAGCGCAAACTTGTACGTGTCTGCTTGTGAGAATGCATGTAATGTGAATCCCCGATGTTACATATATTTGCAACTTAGATTAGATTAGATACTATGCAGACATTGGGGCCGTCCATAAATTCCGTCATCGATTTTTGCCGATTTTCGACCCCCCCCTCCCCCCCCCCCCTTACAATCATCCTATAGTCATTATCTAATGACCCCTCCCCCGTCTTGCTGTAATAATGGATGAGCTTAATAATTAATAATGTTATATATCTTACATAATATTTTGTATATTTTGTAGAAATTGGTATTTACAAGAACGACGTCACTTTTGGTACTCGTACTTCATTTGCCATCATCCGCATACCAGACTCCCCCCCCCCCCACCCCTTAATTCGAATGACGTAATATATGGACGGCCCCATTTCAACTGTATTTTTAATAATTCCGTTTCACTCTCTCATACTAATAAACAGTGCAATAGAAAGAGATGCTAGACTAGTGTAAATTCTACTGTTATTTGTTTTTTTTTTTACACAAATATACCTCCCAGCATATTTTAATACAGTTTTTAAAAACTTATAAACGTTATTTAGTCGTGTAGGTTACAATTGATATTTTTGCAAGAGTTGGTTTATTTTTAAGAGATTTTTATATTCTTAGATAAAAAAAAAAGTAAAAAATCAGCTGTTCCCTTTCCGCCATTGCAAAATAAAAATCTATCGAAATCAAAAAGTAAATTAAAACTTTTTATTATTATATTTGCCTCTAAATTTTTATTTTAATAATGTGTAGGTATTTTAATAACATTTTAAAGCAATAGCATGTAAAAAATCTTATATTTTTAGACACAGAATAATAATATGTTATCTGTCTAAGCTATTTAAAAAAAAAATGCATTAAATCCTCATCTTTTCTATTTATGATTATTTTTTAATATTGCATTAACCAAAAGTAAACAGATATTAGAGACATAAAAAATAAAATGTATTTAAAAAAATACTGAAGTCGATTACTAACTCAAAACGGGTTGACTGTAATTTTGTTTTTTTTTAAACAGCTTAGATGGAATCATAATATTTCTAAAATAATCAGAAAATATTAAGTAAATTTCCTAAATAGAAAAGAAAAAAAAAACAATAGAATATTATGTTTTTCATTACAAAATAAATATTGATACAACATAAAAAGATAAAAAAATAATTATTTATTGGATACGTACCTACATGTTGTTACTATGTATAGAGAAAAAATGTGTAAAATTTATGTTTGGTGTTAAAAATTATCAAAATGGATTTAACAGAAAAATAAAAAAAGATGAAATAAAAAAAATGTGTTTTATATATAAAAATAGTCAGCCTACCCGTGCTATGCACGGTCGGCTTTTCTAGTAGCTAACATGGCTCGTTTAAGTCATACCTTCCTTATGGCTAAAAAAATGTTCAATACTGTAGTTAGATCTTTAAACTGCTAGTGTAAGCTTAATTTTTTTCACAGTTAAATTCAAAAGTGAAAATTGTTTTTTGAAGTTCTTTAGCTATGATTCTATAAGTCGCTGCCTTAGTTCTTGTTTATCGTATACGCCATTGAGAAAATTTTACATGAGCAATGTTTGCATGTGTACTGGACCAATGTGTCTTATGAAAACAAGAAATTTATTTAAAAAATATTTAAAAGAACTCTCACATTATCGAGTTTTACGGTTTTTCTTAGCTCAGATTGTGTAGAATTTGATTCATAAGACAATTGCATGAAAATGTCATATTTGACAAGGTTGGCGTATACGATAAACAAGAACTGGGGGAGCGAAGTATCTCTAGGATTAACGTTTAACTTCTACATGTGCGCAGCATCTTCAGAATGGTAACTGAAATGTATCATGAAATTCCCTGTATATTAAACCTCAAAGCTCTATAAACAAGACAGAGGCACAAATTTTACTTCTATGGCACCCTCACAATTGGTAAAGACCTCCAAATTTCACAAATCTCAGGAGTCTATAATCTGTAATCTAAGTTGCAAAGATACTTTAACTTTTAAGATCCTTACAAATGCTGTATGTGAAACTACATATTAAAATCTAAATCACGAATGACCATACACTCTGCAACTTTTGAAACAGGCGTTGCATTGGCAAAGTGAACCACTTTTTACAGAATGCATGGTCAGCTTCATACCAGCCCATAAATCAAGGAATACAAAATAAAATATGTCTCCCGCTCATATTCTATTGAAAAATACGTAAATACTCGTACAAACAGATGGTAGTGCTTCTCAAATAAAAATTAATACATCCTTATTTTTGTAATACATACTATCTATAAGCTAAGCTACAAAGATATTAAATGCATGCCCACAGACAGGCACATGCAGGTTCGCGCCTACACAATTCGCATAATATGTGCATACAAATAAACAACAAACAACTAAACTAAGAATTTACTAAAAATCAAAATGGCCGCCATGCAAAGTCCCGTATAAGAAGTCACCTTCGTTGCGCCACTGTTTGCCTTTTTCCATTTGCATGTCAGGACTCCAGGTCCGATGCACAAGGAGTGCGCCATCTTATGAGGTATGTGGAATTGAGGATGGACTCCAGCGAAGAGGTCCTGGGCAGGACCCATGGCGAAGACTGGTACGTCCTCTCCACCTGCAGGAGAACTGTCCAAGGGGACGTTGGCTGGGTAACGGAAGAGGGGATCCCCTTAAAAATAATAAGGGTTATATGATTGTTACCGACTTTTATGTATGGAAGTGAAGAAAAGACAGTGATTTGAGTAAAGTATGTCCCGTGGAAAGGAAGTATTTGAGAAGCATGACAGGAAAAAAATTGAAAGGTGGAGTTAATGATGAATGGGTAAAGAAAGAATGTAAGCTGAAATAGGATATGAAGGAATGCGATTAAATGGTTTGGGCATGTGGAAAGAATGAATGATGATAGACTGATGAAGTATATAAACAGAGGAAGTGTGAACGTAAAAAGTGGTAGGAACGACTTAGAAAAATGTGAAGTAATCAGATTGAGGAGATAGTGAAAGTGAGTGTAAAAGAAGAGAATGTACGAAAAAAATGATGGATATGAATGAATTGAAAAAGGTATGTAAGGATAGGAAGAAATGGAGGCAGCTCTGCAGAGGCTCTGGCCACTATTAGCAGAATAGCGACAGAGTTTACAGTTACAAGAAAAGCGATCGTAAAAAGAAAGAAGATATTCAATACACACCATTGATGAATTTCTGTTCCTTTGTGACATCCATCCTTCCACCAGCTCCGTCTCTTCCCCTGAACCCTGGTCCTCCAGCATAGCTGACCTCCACGTACGACATATTATCATCAGCAGCCTCATGCAACTCTCCCAGAAGGTCACTCCACCTGAGAGGGTAGCCCGCCAGAGTCATGGTGCTGCCATGGTCTGCCGTGACCACCACCAAAGTGCTGGCGGGGTCTGTCATGGTCTTGATGGACTGGACTGCCTTGGAGACTTCCAGGGTTTCGTCCAAAGCGATTCTGGCGAGGTTGCCTTCGTGCGCGTGCTGGATGCGTCCACCTACAATCAAAATTGGTTAAATTATTCTTTTTCGTTTCAAAGTGGCGCTGGTCTTATCAAATCGACAGGTACGACCATTACAGGTGGCCGAAAAGGATTGTCCAGTGACAACCCAAGCGGGGAGTGGGGAGACCCCAACTGAGGTGGCTGGACGACATCAAGGGAACTGCAGGCAGAGGATGTCTGAACACAGCAGCCGATAGACAAACGTGGAGAGGATTGAAGGAGGCCTACGTTCAGGAGTGAACTGAGAAAGGATGAGAAAGAAGAAGATGAAGATTATTGTTCATCTTATTCCTCATTTCTGAAAGTTGTTACCATTCTTCCCCAGTTCTCTCTTGATTGTGCTACCCGCAGCGCTCCAACCACTGAGATGCCTGCTGCTGTCTTCATTTGATCGGTCCACAGTGTGGAGCATCTTCCTCTCTCCTTGAGCTTCCTCTCTCTTCTTCCCTGAGTTAAACTACCTTCTTTTCAATTTTTGTGAACTTTGACTAATAGGTTGGTTTGAGGCTAACCCATTATGTAGGTATATTGTAGAAAAATCCACTATGGAAGTATCTAGCTCGTTCTCGAATAGGCGAGAAGTAGCTCTACCCCACATATAAATATGGGTTTCAAAAATCAGTGTTTCTTGAGTCACTGTCCCGCGAACACAATAACCAGAGACGTCAGAGTGAACCGTACAATCCAAATAATAAATTCTGTAAAATAAATTTCATCAAAAGTAACCTTAGCTAAATTATAACAGTAAGATGTTATTGAAGTTCAAATGACAACGTACCATAAACAAACAAGAAAAATCCATTTGTACTCTTGGACAGGATCTTGATAGCTGCCTCAGTCATCTCCTGAAGACTCGGCTGCTCCTCTTCATTAGCCAGTAACTTATACTGCATCTCGTGTGCAGCAAACAGTCCCAGAAGGTAGTCAGCCGAAGAGTTCTTCAGCAGTCCATCTCTAGTGGAGACGAAGCGGTGGCCTGGTCTGGTCTTCCACTCTGCTACCAGGTTTTTGGAGTCCTGGCGTACTCCTGGGGAAGTGGAATTCGGAAGGAACTCAGCGAGACCACCTCCAAGGATGACCTGGAGAGTTCAAATTTGTCATGTTATCCGAGATTTTAAATAGTCTGGACGATAGCTCAGTTGGTAAAGTGATTGCATTCCATGCTAAGAGCTCAGGTACGAATCCCACCGAGGGTGTCAAAAATGATTCCCCGTTTCGGCGTTGATTTTAAACCCAAAATGAAATACGTCAAGGTCGGGTCGATTGCTTAGTTGGTAGAGGGATTGTATTCCATGTCGACAGCTTGGGTACGAATCCCACTGAGGGTGTCAAAAATGATTTGTATTTAGTTGCTTTTAGTCCATCATTACCTACTCGCCATGCAACAATACCCCCTGTGTGAAGTTCAGCGCTAGTTAAACTTCTAGTGAGAAGAGACGCTTCTTGTCTCTTCAACTGAATCAAAAGTCGATAGAAAGAACCACAAATACTACAAGAAAGAAGATCATGCAGGAGTGAGGTGAGTCTTATCTTATTAGTCCTTGACTCCTATCCTTGTTCTCTGATGGTCTGCAAGTCTAGCAGATTGGCCTGTTGAGGAGTTGGCTCAAACGCAGATTTAATTAAGAAACAGCAGTTTACTCTCTCTATTTGTCTCATATGGTGCAGTCGAACTTGACTTCACCTCATAGTAAAATTATGCAAATGAGCATCTTCCTGTAATTTACTCAATAAACCAAAGCCGTGACTTGATCGTAGTATGCTGTTTGTGGAGGAGAATAATTGCAAGTATATTGTCACCTTGAAGTCTTTTCCGGGAAGCTGGTTTATTAACTGATTGGCAAGATCTTGGCATCCAAAATCATGGCTGCTTGGAGACGCGTAAGATACAGCAAGAGGCAGATCTGTCAGGCTGGATGTGGTGACGATGCCTGGAATAGAAAATTCTAAATTACAATCAAGAAATTGTATACTGAGAGTAGGACTGCTTCCTACCAGATGTGCATTATATAGTTCTGTCAGGATGTGGTGACGATGCCTGGAATAGAAAATTCCAAATTATAATCAAGAAATTGTATACTGAGAGTAGGACTGCTTCTACCAGATGTATAATATAGTTCAAGGTCGTCATGGTTTATGGTATGTTCTGTTTTAGGTTTTTGATTTTTGTCTTTGTGCTTTTTTGTCATTGTGATGTATGTTATTTTCTGTCTTGTTTTTTTATAATTGTGATGTTTTTTTTTATTTTTAAATAGATTTGTAAAGAGGAATGCAATTCACCAACCTATTCTGTCTGGCCATCAGTTAATCATCATATCATCAATTAATAATGAATTATTGTTCATTTTGAAGAATTATTAATTAATAATTACCCAATAACATCATTGAACCAGGGTTAAAATTATGGTCAAATGACCCAGGCGGGGATCGAACCAACGTTATTGTATTCCAAGCACGCTAGAAAGATCAGCCCACTTGGCCCCCTCGGCCATAGCACCGTTTTGTCATGAGATGTGATATTAAGTCATGTGACCTTAAGTCACAGCTGATTGATGTGAATGAATTTGGACATTCCGAATATGAGGGTCCGAGAAAGGGTAGAATTTAAGTTGTGTCTCACTGTACATAGGGCCCTGAACGACACGGCACCCCCATGTCTCGCTGAGCTATGTTCTGTCGATAAGCCTTCAAAACGACCACTACGCTCTGCCCTCACTGCTGTCAGCAAGGTCATAGTGCCGTAAAGAGCGAACACGTCAAATTTTGCAGACAGGAGCTTTGCGGTGGCCGGGCCGGTTGCCTGGAACAGTTTGCCCGTCGGTGTTCACGCGAACCAGCCTACCTCCACCTTCAGAAAGGGACTGAAGACACTGCTTTTTTCCAAAAGCCATGGCGCCCTTGAGATGGTCCTGGACCATCAAATAGCGCCACAGGAAAGAAATCATCCATCATCGTCATCATCATGAGTTTTGCTTGCGAATTCAACACAGATTGAAAGCGGTTGAACTGCTGACTACTGTATTTGGAACAAAGAATAAAGGCATACCGACGTCTTTCCCAGATTCCAATGCCCATTGCAGGATCGATCCATCAAATAGCTTGGGGTCTTCAGTATGTTGCTTTGTGGAGCATTCCTCTGGTGACATTGCTGGAGGACTTCTGTATCCTTGCTCTCCGCGAAGATAAGCACTGGCGGTACAAAATGCGTTGCCCACTTGTGTGTCGATACAGTAAGTCTGGAAAATAATATCCAATTAATTGATTGCTTTGGAAAATATAATGAAAGTAGTAAAATTGCATGATATGTGTCGAAAAACATTGCATTTTTGCAAAATACTGTTACAAATATGCAAGATGTAAGTAGTTTTGTTTGGTTTTTCTGCTTACAGATCTTTGCGTCACTATGGCCCAAGAGACTCTGTCTGTACCATATAATCCTTGCAGATTTTTATAGTGTTATGTAAATATGCAATATAAATATTTAGATAGGTATAGGTATTAGGTATAGCTGATGGGAATTCTTTATAATATTGGTGGGTAGGGTTAGTGATTGTTGAGTACATAATGAAGTCACTAGATTGTCATGTGCTTCGAGAAGCTTCTGGCAAAATTCGCCTCTAGAGGCTTCTATCGCTGGGGTATAAAAAAGCGCAAACAGCTTGCAGAAAGATAGTTCTTTTGCGACCTTATAGCTGTGAAAAATAACAGCATAAGTGAACACAAACCATGTGTGAAATGAATGTAAATTGCTAAGTAAATTTATATGTAAAATAAATATCCTAAAAAGAAGACCATTGTTTAATTTGGAGACAATTAAAACCCTAAAATCATAACAACAAGAGACGATTCTTGCATGCTCGAGAACATGGAAGATACTTCCTAGTAGATGGTACTAGTAACTAGAGCATTGTTCTACACTATACCAGAGACGTCACACACACTAACCAGCAAGCCTAGACTCACGTCCAACGAATCCACAGTTCGTAACAATTCAATTTGATCGGTCCGTAGCTCAGTGGTAACATTGAAGACTCTGAATGGGAAGGTTGTGGGTTCGAATCTCGGCGGAGCACAAAAAATATACCATTTATATTTTCAAATGTGCTCTTCGCTGGGCTGAAAAATTCATAAACCTTTACCAATGACCGGTCACCAAAGGTCCATCCAGCCTTACAGCAACTGGGTCTTGCTTGAGCATTGGCGCTTTGTAGCGACGACCAAGCTCGTACACCTCTGCGGCACTACAAAAAGCGTCATAGACCCCTAGAGTCTCTAGAATCTAGGGTGTCCCGCACAGGATTTCTTAAAAAAAAAAAAAAACATTTGACTTACCTTCGACATTCCAACAACTGGCAACTCTTCAAAAGACAGATATGTTTCTTTTTTGATTGGTTTCGACAAGACTGTTCTTGCTCCTGTCAATGTGGTCATGGACATTCCAGCACCGACCACCAAAACAGCAGACTTTGCCATCTGCTCCTGGTTTTGCTCCACTTTGTCTGAGAGTTCTTTTGCCGCCTTGACCTTGCTCAAAAGGGTGTCTTGACCTTGGCTTAGCCAGAAATCAGCTCTCAGCTCTTGGTCGTCGGCATCTCTGGTGGATGCGATGTCAGATTTTAGCTCCACGGTCGTGTGAGATGGGAATATGTTGTCTAGCTTCATAACGGAATCACTCCCTAAAAAATGACAAAATAAAAAAATAAAAATAAACAACGGTGAAGCTACGAAATATTTACAGAAAGTTGGCAACATTGAAATGCATGCCTGCGTGAACGCTCTGCGCACGTGTTGACCGCTCAAGTGCTTACGGCGTTAGTCACACACAACAAATCCATGGCTCAACTGCCATCTATCGTGATTTTTCATACTGGAAATTTTTTAACCATGGATCAGCCATGGATCAAATGCAGTGTAAATAACACTGTTAGTATATTCATCAACATTATATTAACATAAATTGGATGAATAACATAAAACGAAATAAATCCCACTTTTAGTTTATAATATTATTATTTGTTAAACATATTTAACGCATTTTCAATTTCCCTATATTAATACATTAATAAACTATAATTTATTATATTATTATCTATTACGTTTAAACATTATTATAAATGTAAAACTATAACAGAATCATGATAATACCTAATAAAAAAGCAATAAAAAAATAACATATACTTATATTTTTTAATTGTTTTCTAAATGCAGCATACATTTATTTTTATAATCTTTATTTGTAATCTAAATTGAAAAGATATAAGTATATTTTTTATTGACGTTTCAAACTTATAAAGTTAATTATTTGTATATTTTTTTTAATTATAAATTAGAGTTTTCCGTAAATAGGTACCTATACGAGTAGGTATTATATATATATATATTTTTTTTTTTTTAATCTTTCTTTAATCTGTAATCTAAGTCGCAAAGAAATAGTATCATAATATTAAAGATTAATGTTGAATGTATGCGCACTAACAGATGCGTGTAAGTTCGCGTGTACCTACTTGCAAAATAACAATCTAAATTCAAACGGACGCATGCCCTGTAATTTTTGCCGCCGTTCCCTGAAACAGGGGTGACATTGCCAATGAGAAATAATTTTCACAGTAAGAGTGGTCAGCCTCATACAAAAATAAGTCAAGGAACAAAATAATCATTATACATGCAGAATAATACGGCGTTATAAAGCTGACCACCAATTCAGTAAAAAATGTTTCACATTTCCAATTACGTCACCCCTGTTTCAGGAAAGGTCGGCAAGAGTTGCGGGACTCGTTGAAAATAAAATAAAATAAATTGAAATAAAAAAATACCTTGGACATGTTGAAAGTTGACGATGAAAAAAAATCCGATTGCAATGGAAAACCTCACAGTGGAAGGCACTGCCATCTTGCGGGCGTGCGAAGAAACACTGGACCTGCAGATTTATTATTGGAAATCTTATACGTACAACCTCAGCCTTAGGTAGGGAGATATGCATGCTCGGAATACTGTAGCGCACGGAAAACAGCAGTGAAGAACAACTGATGGCTTGCGATCTGCAATAAAAAATAATATTTGAGATGAAAATAAAAAAATTTTTTAAACATAAAAACATATTCATAATTCATAATTCACAAGGTCTTTATTGTTTTTATCAATATGTACAAAATATTACCATAAAAATAAATTTAGAAAATGTAATTACAATAAATACTCCCCAAAGTAAGCATAGCTTGTGTTTTGGGGAGGATTCCAACTTATCTTAACTTAAAATTAATCACTTAATAGATAAAAATCGTAAAAAAAATAATATATACACCATTTAGTCATTCCTTGACTTATAGGTTGGTATGAGGCTGACCACCCATACTGTAAAAAATGGTTCACTTTGCCAATGTCACCCCTGTTTCAGGGAAGGTCGGCAAAAGTTGTGGGGCTTATGTTCATTTGAGGTTTGGATTTTATTTGTAAGTACACATTCAGCATTTGTAAGCGCGAACTACACTTGTTGGTTTGTGGGCATACATCTGAGAGCTTTAAATGAATATATCCTTGCAACTTAGATTATAGATTATAGATTATATTAGTCATTTACTTAGCAAAAACAGGAATAAAAAAAATAAAACAAATAATAACATAAAGAGGTAACATGTTTAAATAGAAAATACAGAAATAGGAATTATACATATGATATATACATAGATATATGAAAAAAAATAACAAAAATAATAATGATAAGAATAATATACAAAAAACCAAATAAATATAAACACTCAACTATTTACACCTTCTTCAAATATTTGCTGATCATTATACTTAATGGGTAAAGGGTATATATATGGGTAAAGCATGTCGGCACCTTAAAGGTAAAACTGAACAAGTGCTGATTCACTGATTTGAGAAATCGTGGAGAAAACATTTTGTTGTGTGTAACTTCTCATAGTAAGTGATTAAAGTATAACAAAGTCTAATCTTATCTGAGTTGCAAGGACATTATTAACATTTAAAGTTTATATTAAATGCATGCCCCCAAACAGACACGTGTAAGTTCTTGATTACAAATGCTGCATGTGTACTTAGGAACAATTCAAAAACCAAACCTTGAATGAACATAAGCCCAGCAACTTTTGCCGTCTTTCCCTGCAACAGGCTAACATTGGCAAAGTGAACCATTTTTGTACAGGATGAGTGGTTAGCTTCATACCAACCTATAAGTCAAGTATACATTAAACCAGGCCTGTCCAACATACGGCCCACAATGTGGCCCGCTTACGGCATCAATAGATATTGCGCAATAAGTTCAATCATTTAAAAAATCATTCATCATTAGGTAGTTAGTTCAATCATCTATCTTTTTTTTTTTTTTTTTTTTTTTTTTTTAAGGAATCCTGTGCGGGAGGCTCCCCAATTCTTGTGAGTCTTGGGGGTCTATGTCACCCTGGAAGGGTGCCGCAGAGGTGTTGCTTGAGTTCTTGGTTCTGTCGTGAGGCGCTGCAAGGAAGTGGTGATTGATGTTGGTTTTGAATAAAACCGGATTAAATTGGGAAGGGAACACAGATACTGGTAGACCATTCCATAAACGGGCAGTTTGGCAAAGGAATGAGTCATGAAAACGCCAAGTTCTCATAGTTTTGAGATCGACTGCAAAGGGATGAATGAGAGTCGTACTACGAGTTTCCCTTTCTGAAATGCGAGGGGGAGGGATTAATGAATGGAGCTCATTAGAACAAGCTCCGTGGTAATATCGATAAATAAATTGCACAGAATCTGTACTCGACTTTCTTGCAAAAATTTACCCACTGTATGACGTATGTAAAGCTAGAATCATCTACCAGCTTATGCCGTTTCAATAAAAATGTAATATATCAATAATAAATCAATTTTATTCCACCGCGGTGTGTACCTGCATACTCGTACAATATGGATATAGGCATATAAATACTTAAATGAATATAAATATTTTGTTGATTTATTTGAAAAAGTACCAATTACACAAGAAAGATCCTCGACTCATAGGTTGGTATGAAGCTGACCTCAGTACTGTACTGTACTGTATCCTGCCACCGTTTTATTAGGGGTGGCCGGTACCTCCGCAGATGCGCCTCCACTTTTTGCTGTCATCACCTTTTTCATACATACTCTTCTCTTATTCTCACTCTGCAGAATCCATTATTTCGCAATCTCACCTATTTGGTCTAACCATTCTTTCCTCAGCCTTCCCCTTCTGCGCTTTCCTCTGACATTTCCTTTGTACACTTTCTTCGTTAGTTGTTCATCATCCTTTCTTTCAAGATGTCTGAACCATCTCATCGTACTTTTTTGTACTTTCATTCTCATATTCTCTTTTATACCACACTCGTTCATCACTCAAGCATTACGTACTCTATCACTCAGTGTCTTTCCAGCCATTGCTCTCAGGTAAGCCATTTCAACCGTACTTACATACTTTACTCAGCTCACATTCATTAAGCCTCACTTCCACCAACCAATATGCCATTGTGGACCGCCGATCTCATATTCTTCGTAAGTTTCCTATTTCTTGCAATTCTTCCAATCGTTTCCATTACACTTCTTCCTCTACTAGCGCGCTTTTCCAATTATTTCGTCAATTTCGCATTCGACTCAAATTTGCTTCCCAGATAATCAAATTCTTTCACGACCTCCATTCCTTGACTTATAGGTTGGTATGAGGCTGACCACCCATACTGTAAAAAATGGTTCACTTTGCCAATGTCACCCCTGTTTCAGGGAAGGTCGGCAAAAGTTGTGGGGCTTATGTTCATTTGAGGTTTGGATTTTATTTGTAAGTACACTTTCAGCATTTGTAAGCGCGAACTACACTTGTTGGTTTGTGGGCATACATCTGAGAGCTTTAAATGAATATATCCTTGCAACTTAGATTATAGATTATAGATTATTATAGACCTCCACTCTTTTTTCATTCAGTCTTTATCTCAATTTTCTCGCATTTCTCAGTCCTCCCAAAGTGTAAAAAATAATTCACTTTGTCAATGTCACCCCTGTTTCAAGGAAGGTCGGCAAGAGTTGCAAGCTTTATGTTTAATTTGTAAGTACAAATTCAGCATTCGTTAGCGCGAACTTACACATACCTGTTTGTGGGCATGCATTTCATATTAGTTTTGAATGTTTATATTTCATTGCAACTTATATTCTAGATTATTATAGATGGTCATTGAACCCTTTTGTATGCAAACTAGTACTTTGTATGGTGGGTAAACTTTTTAGTTATATTTTGAAAAAGTAACGACTGATTATTATTGGTATTTATAAAATTTTAAGAATCGCAGCCATTTATCTATTTTTAACCCTTTGACTACCAAGAAAATTGCTAATACATTTTGTATGGAAAATTTTCACTCTGTATGGCGGCTATACTTTTGATTCACTTTTTGGAAAAAATAATGATGGCAATATATAGGTTATTATTATTATTTTACATTTGTACTACATTATTTTTTTATTAACCCTCTAACTGCCGAGAATTTTTCCATTATTTTTTTCTTTTATATGGCAACTCCCTAAATCGAGATTATGATGAAGAAATGATTATAATTATTAGATAGCACTATTATATAAATGGATTCACAAAAAATTTCAGAAAAATCGTCGGAGCCGTTTTTGAGAAAATCGCATTTTAAATTTTCAGCTCTTCGGAAGCCATCTTGAATTTTCAAAAAAGTAAAAAAAAAATGATTACGAATTAAAGTGATAAGCTTTTTCTTTCTATCAAATCTAAAACAAATTCAAATATCTTGCATTTTAATAGGTTTTTGTAATATTTTCGATTTAAAATTTCAGGTCGTGTAAACGGTGCTTTATATTTATTTTTTCAAAAAATTTTTTTTGTAAATTTGTAGAAATTTATGTTGTCCGTAATATTGTAGATCATTATATTTTTGTTGACCCCTTAACTGTCGAGAAAATCACAATCGTTTGTTTTTTTCATATGGCAGCCCATAGACACAGATTAGTAAGAGTATTGCCATAACTAATTTATTAAGTTAAAAACTAATAAATGGCAACTCTGAAAATTTAAAAAAAATTCTTGGAGCCGTTTTTGAGAAAAGTGCAATTTTATGTTTTTTTTGTATGGCAGCCATCTTGAATTTTCAAGTTGGTGTAATGCCATGTTATTCATACTTAATACATGTCCAAAAAAGTTGATGTAGCCAAAATTTGGTATCTCTAGGTCTTATACTTTGGAAAGTGACACACACACATACATACATACATACATACATACATACATACATACATACATACATACATACAGACGGACGTTTTTGAAAGATAGTGTTTTTTGGCATGTCCTGCACCAGGACAACTCATTTCCGTGAAAACCTCGAAATTTTTTTTTTACACCAAATCATAACTTTCTTTATAGCCTTCGGCTATAGCAAGAAAGTAAAAAGACTGAGCATTCCAACTTTTCTTCTGTGCTGGAGCGGCTGCAGATCGGATGTCAGAGAAGGATCATTGATCAACCTCACTGCCCTCCTTTGCACAGAATCAAGTTGGTCACTCAACTTCTTGGACATACCACACCAGAGATGGCTGCCATACTCGATAATGGGGCGATCACCTCATAGTCGATATCTATCGACTATGAGAGTGGTCGGCAAAGTGTGGCTCGGATGCATTGAAAAGAAAATTGTAAATAAAACAATGACATCTTATAACTTTGATTTGAAATTGCATATCTGCCCCCCCTCGTCGACAGAGTTTTTGCGGGCGAATTTTACCCACCAACGACCGATTATTTGTTTTGTTGCTCATTTCTTTTTAAGCACACATTTTTTTTTTGTTTATTTTTTTTTAACTTAAATGTTATTTATTGCTCGTATTCCTTGACTTATAGGTTGGTATGAGGCTGACCACCCATACTGTATAAAATGGTTCACTTTGCTAATGTCACCCCTGTTTCAGGGAATGTCGGCAAGAGTTGCAGGGCTTATGTTCATTTGAGGTTTGCATTTTATTTGTAAGTACACAATCAGCATTTGTAAGCGCGAACTACACGTGTTTGTTTATGGGCATACATCTGAGAGCTTTGAATGAATATATCCTTGCAACTTAGATTATAGATTGTAGATTATAGACACAAAATAAAATGAGTTCTCTTACTATCCCCAATAAAATGTTTTATCCACGATTTCTCAAAACAGTGTGAACAAGCAGTTATTCAGTTTTGCCTTTAGGGTGGTCGATAGCTCAGTTGGTAGAGTGCTTGTATTCCATGCCGTGAGCTCGGGTTCGAAACCCACCGAGGGTGTCAGAAACGATTTCCCGTTTCGGTGTTTATTTCAAACCCCAAAATAAAATACCGGCAAGGCTTACTCAGCCTTCACAAGAAATGAGTACCAGCCCCGTCGGGAGCTGGGAAATCCCCCCCTTTACTAAAGTGGTTGGCGTAAGGCCGGCCCCATTACCTGTAAAAATAAATAGGTTCAACTCGCCACATGCTACCCCTTCGGGGATAACGCGGCAAGAAGTTACACTATGTGTGTAGCTTAGTTGCGTTGGCGTTTTTGCGTGGCGATATTCATACTGAAATTTACTTTGTAATCGCTTCAAATCCTTCATTACATTAAAACAATGTAAAATGGATAATAATTCCATTTCGGGAACGAATGCCTTCTGCACGCATAATTTTTTAACATATTGTTACGTTCTTGGGGTTCGAAAGTCTTTCAATTAACAACACTGGTCTTCTTTTACAGTTATTTATTTTACACTTTTATCTTTATTTTTACAAAGGCACTCTCGACTATTCCATTACACTGGTTGTAGTTCACTGGTCAAATTTGTTCGATGTATTGGTGAAGCTCACAGATGACTGACTCGTGCAAGCGACTTGCACCCTTTTTATACTAAGAAGATGGAACTGTTGAGAACACATTGTTGCTAGACTATTCTCGAAGCACATACATAATTAAAGTATCTAGTGACTTCTCTATTTACACACAATTATTATTCCTACCCACCAATACAATAAAGGATTCCTATTACATAGCTATAACTAATACCTATACTTATTTTAATATTACCTATTTACAAAACAATATTTTTTTAGAGAAAAGGTTGTGGATGAATGTTGAAAATAGCATAGCTTACAAAATGATAACGACAAGTAAATAGTATATATATTTTTTTATGCTTGCAATAATTCTCCTATTCATCATGTTTAGTTTATAACACAAACGTTACGTCTACAACTCATCAGCATCATCAACACATGCCCCGATAGGATTTGGCTATTTTTATCAACCTTTGCCAACGCTGTCTATCCAGCGATTTTTTCTTTGAGTCCCATTCCTTGACTTATAGGTTGGTATGAGGCTGACCACCCATACTGTAAAAAATGGTTCACTTTGCCAATGTCACCCCTGTTTCAGGGAATGTCGGCAAGAGTTATGTTCATTTGAGGTTTGGATTTTATTTGTAAGTACACAATCAGCATTTGTAAGCGCGCACTACACGTGTTTGTTTGTGGGCATACATCTGAGAGCTTTGAATGAATATATCCTTGCAACTTAGATTATAGATTATAGATTATAGTCCCATACTTTTACTTTACTTTAATTTCTTCGGCCTTGAAGGCTCAGGGCCTCCCGCACCGGAATCCTCCATGACTCTCTGTATTGTGCTGCTTCCCTCCATGGTCCCCTCACTCCCAGAACTTCGGCGTCGGCTTCGACGTTGTCTGCCCACCGCATCCTGGGACGTCCGAGTGGTCTAACACCTGAGGGGGCACCATCCAAGACAGTTCTGATGATCCTGGAGTCAGTACTTCTACCTCACGAAAATCTGTCATCACTCTATCGTGCCCTCCTCTGGCTTTTTAACGCTTCTAAGCTACACGCATAGTGTAACTTCCTGCCACGTTCTCTCTAAAGGGACCGCATGTAGCGAGTGAAACTTATTTATTTTTATAGCTAAGGGGGCTAACCTAACGCTAACCACTTCAGTTGAAGTGAAGACTGGTACACATTTCTTTTGAAGGCTGAATAATCTGAATCTAAATCTAAATCTAAGCTGCAAAGATATGTATCATTTGAGATTAATATTAAATGCATTCTCACAAGCAGACACGCATAATTTCGCGCTTACACATGCCGCATGTGGACCGAAATATAAAAAACCCAATCTCAAATGAACATAAGCCCTGTAACTCTTGCCGACCTTCCCTGAAGCAGGGGTGACATAATCCTTGCCGTTATTGAAAAAAAGACCGAAACGGGAAATCATTTCTCATAGCCTCGGTGGGATTCGAACCCGAGCAGCTATCGGCATGGAATGCAAGCACTCTACCAACTGAGCTATCGACCGCAACAGGCAATGATGTGAAGAGATTGCAGATACTCTGCAGAGGCTATAGTGACCGATCCGTAATCCAGTGGTAACTCTCCGGACTCGAAATTGGAAGGTTGTGGGTTCGAATCCCGGCGGAGCACACATAATATACCATTTATATTTTCAAATATGCTCTTCGCTAGGTTGGAAAATTCATACAACCTTTACCAAAGACCGGTCACTAAAGTTCCATCCAGCCTTACAGCAACTGGGTCTTGCTTGAGTATTGGCGCTTTCTACAGCGACTACCAAGCTTACAGAGGGTTCTTGAGGTGTGGTTCTCACAAAAACAGCGCTCACCGAATAAATCATCTTAATAATTATTATTATTATTCCTTGACTTATAGGTTGGTATGTGGCTGACCACCCATACTGTAAAAATGGTTCACTTTGCCAATGTCACCCCTGTTTCAGGGAATGCCGGCAAGAGTTGAAGGGTTTATGTTCATTTGAGGTTTGGATTTTATTTGTAAGTACACAATCAGCATTTGTAAGCGCGAAATACACGTGTTTGTTTGTGGGCAGACAAGAGCTTTGAATGAATAGATTATAGATTATATTATAGATTTATAGCACACCTAGCGGAATGATGACAAAGTAACAGTTACACATAAAATCATTTAAAGCTGCAATAAACCACTTCAATAAAATGTAACAGGTATGTTTAAATGAAGAGTCTATTAATGTTATATTTTTTATTTTATTTGAACAGTTTGTAGATTAACTAGTCATTGTGTGGCCGATCATCTTTCCAGCACGAGCACGTGCTTGCATTAAAAATCACGTGACGCCACTGCGCGGCCTCGTGAACTAAAATCCGTCACGGACCGATGGATTAGTATGAGAAAAGCAGTGGCGTAGAAAATACATTTTTGATTAAACATTTATTTAAAAAAACTTTTGAAATGTGCACAATGCATATGTCAACATATTGACCGGTCCGTAGTCTAGTGGTAACGCTTCAAATCCTGGAAGAGCACGAAAAATATACCATATATTGCAGATGGTACTATTTAAGAAAATCTTACAATTCAAAGTGCAAATTAAAATCAATATTTTTGTAAATCATCAAATAGTCGATAATCCCATTCGTAATACCTTTGAACCATTGACTTATGATATCTGTGGACTAGAAATAACTTTAACGAAAATGTAAATTACATTATCTGTTTCAACTTACTAACGAAAGTGGTCCTTAGTCTAATTTAATCTAATCTAAGTTGCAAATATATGTTACAGTTAGGTTTAAGTTAGAATTACGGTGTTTTGACATTTTGACAATTATATTAATTTTTAAAACTGAACAATTTCAAAACTTATTTAAATCGGATATTTAACGAACCGTTTAGAGAGAACTAACATCATTCTCGACATTTCGTCAGCGACGTAGCCGACGTCTTCAGGAGAACATCCTCTCTGTATGGCGACTGAGGATGAACTGAATTTGAAAAACACTTTGTCACAAATCACTGCCTACCTTCGAACGAAGGTAGTAATTATGTTTTGGTCTGTTACACATACCACATTCATCTTGTTTGTATTCCACGTCATAAGATGGTACTATGTTACCTGTACACACCGCACTAATAATATCATTGTCTTTGACTTAGTGTTTTTCAAATTCAGTTCATCCTCGGTCGCCATACAGAGAGGATGTTCTCCTGAAGACGTCGGCTACGTCGCTGACGAAACGTCGAGAATGATGTAAGTTCTCTCTAAACGGTTAGTTAAATATCCGATTTAAATTAAGTTTTGAAATTGTTCAGTTTTAAAAAAAATAATATAATTGTCAAAATATATGTTACGTTGAGGATTCACATTATATGCATTCTCACAAGCAGACACGTATCTACAAGTTCGTGCTTGCACATGCCGCATGTGAACCTACAACATAAAAACCCAAATCTCAAATGGACATACACCCTGCAACTCTTGCCGTCCTTCCCTGAAACAGGGGTGACATTGGCAAAATTAACCATTTTAACAGCATGGGTGGTCAGCCGCACACCAACCTATAAGTCAAGGAAGGAAGTAAGGAAGAGAATAAATAAATTCTCAGTTGCATTTCCACGTGTACAAAAAAACTCGGACGAATGTTATAGTGTTTCTTAAAAGTTGGCAGCAATACGAATTCATGGCTGCCTGAACCAGTGTGAGCACAGCACGCAACGCTATAATTTCACGAATTTTAATGGGAAAAGGCATTCTTTTAACACATTATCACATGTGTTATAATTGGGTGTCGAAACACAAAATGGAGAAAGCAAGAAAACATAGGATTTCACCTAGGTAAGAACATGATTTGACAGACAATGTTTGACAGGACTGTAGACAAATGTGCTCTACTCGTATAGTATTTTTTTTTTAAGAAATCCTATGCGGGAGACTCTCTAGACTCTAGAGACTCTAGGGGTCTATGCCACTTATGGTAGTGCCGCAGTGGTTTACAAGCTTGCTCGTCGCTACAAAGCGCCAATACTCAAAAAAGACCCAGGTGCTATAAGGCTGGATGGACCATTTAGTGACCGGCCTTTGGTAAAGATTTTATGATTTATTTCAACCCAGCGAAGAGCATATTTGGAAATATAAATTGAATATTTTTTTGTGCTCCGCCGGGATCCGAATCCACAACCTTCCATTTACGAGTCGAAGTGCTGCCACTGGACTACGGACCGGTCCAAGAAATGCCAACGACACGTGGTGTAGGTAACTAGCAGTCACCCATCCAAGTAGCATCCACGCCCAATGTTGCTTAACTTCGGTGATCTGATGAGAACCGGGGCTTTCAACATGGTATCGTCGTTGACAATTTGCAGTAAGCTAGTTTCTGCTCCTCTATGTTATTACTCAATGCTTTTAACATATTTTTTTTAAGTTTTTGCATTTATCAATATTTTTCCCTAAATAGGTACTAACGATGCTCACAACCTTGCAATTTTTTTTATTTGTTAATTTAATTTTATTTCTGTTGACAAGGTAATTGCAGTATTTATTTTTTATAAATTTACGAATCTGAATTCAAAGTCAAATATGTTTTTTTAATATTTAAAAAAATGTGACACAAGCCAGAATTATTTTTATATCGGAAATCATTCAAGTGGTAGAGGAAGACCGAGAAAAGTATGGATGGATCAAATCTCTGAAATAGCGAATGAATGGGATACTTGTATGAAAAAGGTTATGACTCTGGATGAAATGAAAGAAGTATGGATGAAATGAAAAGGCTTATCTGCAATGCTGATTTCTAATGTTGGTTTATTAATTTGCTACATTTTTTGCATAGGAAATTTTTGACTTATTTTTTTGCATATATTTCTTTTTAAGGTTTTGTTCTTTTTTATATTTAAATGTAATTTATCATTCGTGTTCCTTGACTTATAGGTTGGTATGAGGCTGACCACCCATACTGTAAAAAATAATTCACTTTACCAATGTCACCCCTGTGTCAGGGAAGGTCGGCAAAAGTTGTGGGGCTTATGTTCATTTTTTGAGGTTTGGATTTTATTTGTAAGTACACATTCAGCATTTGTAAGCGCGAACAACACGTGTTGGTTTGTGGGCATACATCTGAGAGCTTTAAATGAATATATCCTTTGCCACTTAGATTATAGATTATAGATTCGAAAAACGCTGGTATGGTCAATGGGATAAGGTGTCGGCATTCGGTACGAGGCTGACCACCCGTGCTGTAAAAATCGGTTCACTTTTGCCAATGCCACCCCGGTTCAGGGAACGTCGGCAGGAGTTGCAAGGTTTATGTCCATGTGAGGTTTTCTTTATTTGTATGCACACATGCAGAATGTGTAGGCGCGAACCTACATGTGCCTGTCTGTAGGTATGCATTTCATATGAGCCTTAAATGCTTACATATCCTTGCAGCTTAGATTATAGATTATAGATTTGAATTTGCTTTATTGAATGTTGCGACAATCAATATATGACAACAACTTAAAACATGATAATGTGAGAGTTGTTTTAAATATTTTTAAAATCAATTTCCAGTTTTCATAAGACTGAAAAAGTTGAAGTAGTGAATGAGTTTGGCTATTTAGGAAGTAAGTTTGAGGCGAATGATAAGATGACGAAAGAATTAGAGAAGCGTGCCAGCAAAGGAAGATGCGTGATAGGAGCGTTTGGTAGAATAGCGAAGAATAAAAGGATCCCAAAGAAAGTGAAAATGGCGGTACACAATTGTATATTGTTGCCGACCCCGATGTATGTAAGCGAGTCATGGACGGTGAATGAAAGAGAAGTAAATAAGGTATGCACCGTAGAAATGGCTCATTTGAGAAGTGTGACAGGAAAAACACTGAAAGATAGAGTGAGAAACGAATGGGTTCTGAATGAATGCGGAGTAAAAGAAAGCGTGAAAGTGAAAGTTCAAAGAAGTGTGATGCGATGGTTTGGACATATTGAAAGGATGAATGAAGACCGACTGACCAAAAAAAGTTCATATGGGTCGGGTCAAAAAAAGAGTGTATAAAGGGGATGTAATAGGTAAGCGTTGAAGGGGAAGACCTAGGAAAGAATGGATTGATCGAATAAGTGAGATTGTGAATTAATGGAATTTACAGAGTGGAAACAAGAGAAGAGCATGCATGAAAAGAGTGATGAAATTAGATGGGATGAAAGAAGAATGCAAGGACAGAGTCATGTGGAGGCACTTGTGTGGAGGTACCGGCCACCCCTACAGGAATGGCGACAGGATACAAGACAAGACAAGACAAGACAAGACAATAAGACACTTTGGTCTAGTACACATACAAACATTTCTTATATGAAATTACCTTTGATCAAAGTGCTTGAGCGCCAATTCTCAAATAAGACCCAGTTCCTGTAAGTCTTGATGGAACTTTGGTGACCGGTCTTTGGTAAAGGTTTATTTGTTTTCCAACCCTACGAAGAGAATTTTTGAGACTTTTTTTGTGCTGCGCCGGGAATCAAACCCACGACCTTGCATATACGAGCCCGAAGCGCTAACCACTACGCTGCCTTAGTTCTTGTTTGCCGTATAGACCATTAAGCGAATCTTACATGAGCAATGTTTGTATGTATACTGGACCAATGTGTCTGATGAAAACAGAAAATTGATTTAAAAAATATTTAAAACAACTCTCACGTTATCAAGTTTTTCTGTTTTTTCTGAGCTCAGATTGTGTAGAATTTGATTCTTAAGACAACTGCATTAAAAAGTCATATATTTGACAAAATTGGTCTATACGGCAAACAAGAACTGGGGGAGCGAGTAGACTACGGACGTCGTAAGTCTGTAGGTACTTATAAAAGTAAACATGAATCTTAGAAAACTTATATGAAAAGTCGTTTTTCATTGTTTTGAAATTGAATAACGTACCCGAAAACTTTTCCATTGTTTTACAAATTTAGGTACAGGTGACATGAAAAATTATTGCTTTTTTGACACCAAAGAGTCGTTTAAAAATAGTCCGTCTACGACAAAAACAAGTTCAAATAGGTACTGCAAAATAATATTCCTTTCAGGCCCAAAACACTAGATTCGTTTCGGTTTGATATGGTAAATATTTGATAGTGTACATTTTTTTTCGTATTCAATAATTATATACCCACACATTTGTTTCATATTCAACAGGATTTGTTTGAAGAGGCTGTTTTTGGGGCATCCATAATATTACGCTCCAATCTAATCTAATCTAAGTTGCAAAATATAAGTAACATTAGAGATTCACATTACCTACATGCGTTTTCACAAAACATACATGTTTAAGTTTGCGCTTAAACATGCCGCATGTAATCCTACAATATAAAAACCCGAATCTCAAATGGACCTACACTCTGTAACTCCTGCCGACCTTCCCTGAAACAGGGGTGGACAGCAAAGTGAACCATTTTCTACGGCATGGGTGGTCTATCGCATACCAACCTATAAGTCAAGGAACATACACAACAAATAACATTTTTAATATCAACAAATTATAACATGTATCTAATCTAATTTAATCTAAGCTGCAAAGATGTATATCATTTAAGATTTATATTAAATGCATTCCCACAAGCAGATATGTATAATTTCGCGCTAACACATGCCACATGTGGACCTACAATATAAAAACCCAATCTCAAATGAACATAAGCCTTGCAACTCTTGCCGTCCTTCCCTGAAACAGGGGTGACATTGGCAAAGTGAACAATTTTGTACGGCATGGGTGGTCAGCCGCATACCAACCTATAAGTCAAGGAACATACACAACAAATTACATTTTTAATATCAACAAATTATAACATGTATGGACTTCAAAAACTAACAGAAAACAAATTTTAATTTAAAAGCCGCCAACATCACAGATTAAGCGCCATTTCTTTATGTCCTTACACACTTCTTTCATTTCCTCCAGAGTCATAACCTTCTTCATACAGGCTCTCCTTTTATTATGACTCTGGCTAACTGAGGTAAGAACTAAAGGATCAAAATTCAGGTAGGAAAAAGAAAGTGGGTGGGATTTTTGGGGCATTTACTGTTATTAGGGGAGAAGGACTAGGTATTTGCTTATTAATAATATTATCTTTATTGTAAAAAATGGTTCACTTTGCCAATGTCACCCCTGTTTCAGGGAAGGTCGGCAAGAGTTGCAGGCATATGTTCATTTGAGGTTTGGATTTTATTTGTAAGTACACAATCAGCATTTGTAAGCGCGAACTACACGTGTTTGTTTGTGGGCATACATCTGAGAACTCTGAATGAATATATCCTTGCAACTTAGATTATAGATTATAGATAGCGACGACCGCGCTCGTAAAAAAGTCTGGTGGGTCAGTTGGTAGAATACTCGCTTTCCACGCCGAGAGCAAGGGTTCAATCCACACCGAAGGTGTCAGAAATGATTTCCCATTTCGGTTTCTAATTCAAACCCAAAATAAATACCGACAAGGTGTACTCAGCTTTCACAAGAAATGAGAACCGGCCCCTCCGGGAGCTGAGAAACTCTCACTTCAACTGAAAGCGGTTGGTGTGAGGCCGACGCCCTTACTGTAAAAATAAATAGGTTCCCGAATCGCCACATGCGACGCCTTCTGGTATAACGCAAATGTGTAGTTTGGTTGCGTTTTTTTTGGGTCCTGCAGAAGGTGTGCTTCCTAAAGACGTTGGCTACGTCATCAACGAAACGTCGAGACTAACTGGAGTTTTTTTTTTTTTTTTAAGAAATCCTGTGCGGGAGACTCCCTAGATTCTAAAGACTCTAGGGGTCTATGACACTTGCTGTAGTGCCGCAGAGGTGTACGAGCTTGGTCGTCGCTACAAAGCGCCAATACTCAAGCAAGACCCAGTTGCTGTAAGGCTGGATGGACCTTTGGTGACCGGTCATTGGTTAAGGTTTTATGAATTTTTCAACCCAGTGAAGAGCACATTCGCAATATAAATCGTATATTTTTGTGCTCCGCCGGGATCCGAATCCACAACCCTCCATTTACGAGTCCGAAGTGTTGCCACTACGGACTACGGACCGGTCCAAGATGCCAACGACACGCGGTGTACCTGAGCGGTCATCCATCCAAGCACTGACCACGCCCAATGTTGCTTAACTTCGGTGATCTATGGGAACCGGTGCTTTCAACATGGCTAACGTCGTCGACAAATATTATCCGAAAAGTGTAAGTATTGCATCCATTTACATATTATATTACAATAAAGAGTATCTTAAAAGGGTCATGTTTTTATTTCATTCTTGTATAACAGCTGTTGACAAACAATTACATCATATAAATAATAACTGTACCTTAGAGCCTAAACAACGGAAGTCCACTTGTTTGCGTTTTTGAGTTAATGATGCAGAAATTTTTATAACTAGCTGTTCTATAAGTGGTAAAAATATTGGAGTCCTCGGACTCATAGTTACCGAGATATCAAGTGTAATAAATATGGGATGCACATAAAAGTGCGAGCATAAACCACGGAAGTTCCACATACGTTGTTCACATTACTTCACATTAAATAAATATCGATAAAAGAAGATTAACAGTTTTTACAGATCAAAAATATCTCGTCTAGTTTAGAAGTTATGATGGTTTAAAAAAGTGCACATTTTCACTAAAACTCGTCTCCTGCACATTTTACTAAATGTGACTACCGTTGTTTATGCTCTAAGGTACAGATAATTTGGTAGTTTTTAGTTTTCTGGGACAGCCACAATGTTGAAGTTGTGTCTCGGACAGGCCGTGGCACCAGGGCCCACGCAGAGGGCGTACGCCATCATGTGGGGGATGAAATGCTGCTGGTAGCTGCCGGTGAAGAGGTGCTCCCAAGGTCCGCTTGCGAAAACTGCAACGTCCTCCCCGCCGTGGGTCTCGCTGCTCAGGGGAACCATCGTCGGCGCTTGGAATCTGGGGTCTCCTGAAAAAGCAAGAAGAATGTTTTTAGGCTAAGACGGTGGAAATGAAGCATTTGAGAAGTATGACAGGAAAAACTTTGAGGGATAGAGCTAGGAATGAATGGGTAAAAAAATAATGTAATTCGAAAGAGGATGGGAAAGTTAAAGTACAAAAGAATGTGATGAGATGGTTTGGGCATGTGGAAAGAATGAATGATGATAGACTGACAATGTTTGTATACAAAGAAAGTGAAAAAGAGGGAAGGGACGACCGAGAAAAGTATGGAGTGATCAGATTGAGGAGATTGTGAAAGAATGGGATATACAAAGTGAGCGTAAAAGAAAAAAATGCATGAAAAAGGTGATGGATATGAAGGAATTGAAAGAGGTATGTCAGGATAGGAAAAAATGAAAGCAACTCTGCAGAGGCTCTGGCCACCCCTAGCGGAATGGCGACAGAGTTACAGTTACAGTTACAGTATTAGGCCATTGGACCTGTACTATATCCTGCCATCGTTCCACTAGAGGTGAACGATACCTCCGCAGATGCGTCTCCACTTTTTTCTGTCATTGCATATCTATTTCATATCTTCAACATTCATACATACTTATTCTCACTCTGCAGGTTTCATTCTTTCGTAATCTCACCTATTCGGTCTATTGTAATTAACAATTCTGAAATTTCCTCTGTACAATTGTTCCTTACTCGTTCATCATCCATTCTTTCAAGATGTCCAAACCATCACATCGTGCTTTTGTGTACTTTCATTCTCATATTCTCTTTTATACCACACTCGTTCATCATTCAACCATTGGGGACTCTATGCGGATAACACATGGCATAACGACACATGATAGAGTGGCACATGACAAAACATCACAATTATAAAACATCACATGACAAGATATCACAAACCATCATTAAAAAGTTTTGTTAGGGATGTTTGTTCATGTGACGTTTAAGGTAGGTTATGTTTTAGGTATGTGATGTTTTTTCATGTGATTTATTGTCATTGTGATGTTCTGTCATGTATTGTTAAATCATGTGTTGTTCTGTCATGTATCGTTCTATCCTTTCACCGATCTAGCGACAGCCGTCAAGACTTTCATCGCTGATGACCACCGATTTCTGATAAAGGTGACACTGAAAGTAGACGAAGAAAACAATAAAAAGACATACTGTTTATGTATCCAGACTCCTGAGTCACATCGGGTCTCTTCTTGTACGTAACATCAGGCCTATACCCAGGTCCATTAGCATAGCTCAAGGTCAGATACGGGAGGCCATCGCTCCCGTTCTCCAGGTCGTTGACCCCGAGGATGTCATTGCCCCTGGACGGGTACCCGGCCAAGGTCATGACGTGCGCGTGGTCTGACGTCACCACAATCAGGGTCTCGTCTTGGTTTGTCAGGTCGCGGGCCTTCTGGACGGCCTTGGACATCTCGATCGTCTCATCCAAGGCCATCTGGACGTAGGTGTCGTGGTGAGCGTGGTCGATCCTTCCACCTGGAAGAATAATAATAATAATATTAGGATGATTTATTTGGTGAGCGCTGTTTTTGTGTGTATCACACCTCAAGAGCCCTCTGCGAGCATGGTCGTCGCTGTAGAAAGCGTCAATTCTCAAGCAAGACCCAGTTGTTGTAAGGTTGGATGGACCTTTCAGTGACCGGTCTTTGGTTAAGGATTATGAATTTTTCAACTCAGCGAAGAGCAAATTTGAAAATATAAATGGTATATTTGTTGTGCTCCGCCGGGATCCGAATCCACAACCTTCCATTTAGAAGTGTTGCCACTGGACTACGGACCGGTCCAAGATGCCAACGACACGCGGTGTACCTGAGCGGTAACCCATCCAAGTACTATCCGCCCCCAATGTTGCTTAACTTCGGTGATCTATGGGAACCGGTGCTTTCAACATGGCTAACGTCGTTGACGAATGAGAAGAATGAAAGGTGCAAATTGTTATCCATCAGACCTTTTTTAACTGAGAAGCTTTGTCTTATCTTTGCTTTTGAAGCTATCGCTTGGCAGTTGGCTGTACTGCCAACTCTTGCATTCAATCCCATCGAGTCGACCAGTGAATTGAACCTAGTTCTTCCGATTTAGAGTCTGACGCGTTAACCATTTTAGACTACAAATATCAGATTATCTTTGTTTTTTTTTTTTTTATGAAATCCTGTGATGGAGACTTCCTAGATTCTAGAGACTTTAGGGGTCTATGACACTAGTGCCGCAGAGGTGTACGAGCTTGGTAGTCGCTACAAAACGCCAATACTCAAGCAAGACCCACTTGCTGTAAGGCTGGATGGACCTTGGTGACCGGCCACTGGTAAAGGTTTATGAATTTTTCAACCCAGCGAAGAGCAAATTTGAAAATATAAATGGGATATTTTTGTGCTCCGCTGGGATTCGAACCCACAGCCTTCCCATTCAGAGTCCGCAGTATTACCACTGAGCTACGGACCGGTAAAATTTGTAATTAATAAAACAAAAATTAAATTCTTGCGGGACCCCTTACCGAGAATATTAGTAAATAAAATAGGTAGTAGGTACGAATAAAACTTGGATGGGTGACTGCTAAGAGCATGAGTCTGCATAAATTTTATTGCAGAAATGATAAATTTTGAAATTTATGGAAACTTGAAAATTGCGTGCGTAATATGATAGAATGACCTCTTATTTCCTAAGGTCAAGATTGCGTTTGAATTTCTTTTTCTATTTTATTTTTATAAGAACAGATGGTCATGAATTTGTAAAATAAATTTATGATAATTTCATAAAGTGTAAGGTTATAGAATATTGCAACGATTATACAAAGTAAAGCATGGATAGTGAGTGACAGTCTAATCTAATCTAATCTAAGTTGCAAACTATATGTAACATTAAATATTCACATTATATGCATTTTCAGAAACAGACATGCACAAATTCGCGCTTAAACATGCCGCATGTGGTCCTACAATATAAAAACCCGAATCTCACATGGGCATACACCCTGCAACTCTTACCGACCTTCCCTGAAAACAGGGTTCAATTTAATCTAATCTAATCCAAGCTGCAAGGATATATATCATTTAAGATTTATATTAAATGCATTCCCACAAGCAGACATGTATAATTTCGCGCTAACACATTCTGCATGTGGACTTACAATATAAAAACCCGAATCTCTCATGGGCATACCCCCTGCAACTCTTGCCGACCTTCCCTGAAAACAGGGGTGACATTGGCAAAGTGAACCATTTTTTACAGCATCGGTGGTCAGCCGCATACCAACCTATAAGTGAAGGAACATACACAACAAATTACATTTCATTGAAATGAGTAAAGTGCGTACGGTGGAAATGAAGCATTTGAGAATTATGACAGGAAAAACTCTGAAGGATAGAGTTAGGAATGAATGGGTAGGTAAAGAAAAAATGTTGAGATGATAGGTACTTGTGTAATTTGTATTTGATATTCATTGTATTGTTCGAGATTGCCTGAGTGTTAGTTCGGATGTTCTAGTAAAATCTCGCATGTAACGATTCTCAATACTTCGAAAATGATCTTTATTTTTACTGTAAAATAAGGACCAAAGCTCTCTGTAGTTTCAGAAACCAACCGACCGTTGTATCGACTCTGTATCCAAACCGAATTTGAAATAAATCACCGCAGTTTGATTCAATAAAACCCGTGTAAAAACATAATAACACTGGTCAACACATTTTTTGTCCCTTTAACAAAAGTAGCCAAATCTTATAGGAAATTTTACGCTGATTTCAGATATGTAATTAGTTTTGTTCTATCACGTCAGGTTTTTATGGAATTTATGTTTTACTAAAGTATGTATAAATTCATATTTTTTCGTGCGTTATCATTGATTTTTTTAATAATATGGCAACACTAGGCTCGACTATCATTTTGACAGCTATTGCTGTTACTTTCTTAGCCTGTCTTTATATGAGCGCATGTTTTTTTGTTTGTTTATGCAAACTGTGGTAGAAAACAATGTAAAAAATGCCTCAAAGTGCAAAAATAGTGCGGACAATTTGTTATACGTGCGGTGAGTTTACACCAATTTCTCAAAAGAAAACCATGACTGTTTAGGAGAAACGAGCATATGAACTCTACTTTGAGTGCAAAGTTGGTGACCAGGACAAGTCATGGGCTCCACACGTGAGTTATGTACGATGTACAAGAACTCTCAGGGGGTGGCTACAAGGCTCACGTAAGGCTATGATGTTGTTTGCGATTCCGATGATTTGGAGAGAGCCAAAAGATCACATAACGGATTGTTACTTCTGCATAACAAACAATTTAGGATGTACAAAGAAAAAAAAGAAGCACATCACATACCCAAACAACGTCGAATCGGCTATAAGGCCTGTTCCACACGACGAATCATTGCCCATACCGAGACCTCCAGAAAATTTTCAATTAGAAACGAATCCATCAGAGGAGGATACTGAAAAGTCGGATTCTGAATTCTCTGTGGAGGTGTCTACTTCTGCAAAGCCTCACTTGTTGAACCAAAATGACCTAAATGATCTGGTACGTGACCTGAATTTATCAAAACTGCAATCAGAAATGTTTGTAAAAAAGGCTTGTCTAAAGATGGAAATGGCATGACTTATTTAAAGCAAAAGTTTCCTAAGATCAGCGACGCAAAAATTAAAGAAGGAATATTCGTGGGACCAAAAATAAGGGAGATCTTGACTGATCTGAATTTTAAAACAGTGTTGAGACCAGTTGAGCTAGCCGCTTGGTCGGCCTTCAAGAATGTTGTCGAGAACTTTCTTGGAAATCATAAAAGTGAAGACTATATCAGCATTGTATCTGAAATGCTAATGGCCTATAAAAATATGGGATGTAACATGTCACTAAAAATACATTTCTTCACTCTCACTTGAATTTTTTCCCAAAAATATGGGAGATGTCAGTGACGAGCACGCAAACGATTTCACCAGGACATTGCGGCTATGGAGAAGCGATACCAAGGAAAGTGGAGCCCATCTATGCTGGCTGACTATTGCTGGACCCTGCAGAGAGACTCTCAAGATACCCACAAGCGCAAATCAGGAGCAAAAAAAATTAAATTGAATTAAATTTGAAATTTTGTTAAGTAAGTACCCGTCATATTATGACAGAATTGTGTAAAAACACTTTGTTAAATAATAAAAAAACCTGACCTGTAAAAAAATTTTTTTGTTTCATTTTGTGTTTAAGGATAGTAAATACATATAAAAAAATTATCTATGCTTTAGGGACAGAAAAAAAAAAAAAAAATTGTCGACCAGTGTAATTAATTCCAAGCGATCTCAAAGGTTCAACTTTAGTCTTGCAGGCAAATTGTTCTAGGTAGAGAAGAAAAATGACAAAACGGCAAAGACAAATGGCTTACCTTCAACAAACAGGAAGAACCCTTGGCTGTTTTTCTCCAGAATCTTGATAGCCGCCTCTGTCATTTCCTCCAGGCTTGGCTGCAGTTCTTTATTAGACAGCAGGTTGTAGTCCACATGGCTCGGATTGAAGAGGCCAAGAAGATAGTCTGACTGGTTCTTCACATCCAGAAGCTGCTGACGAGTGGTGACGTAAGAGCTCTTGGCTCCGCGTAGATCCTTGTCCAGCTTCCATGAAGTAGTCAGATCCTCTCCATCGAGGCGCTGACCCTCGGAAGAGGCAACTCGGGGGAGGAACTTCTGACGGCCTCCACCAAGAATCACCTGAACAGAAAGTACCACATTGAAGTAAGACGACGAAAAAACAAAGTCTCTTTGGAAAAAGAAGATATTTTCGACTAAGGCCTTTACCAACCGATAACAAAATACTGGTGAGCAACCCCACTTCAACTAAAGTGGTTGGCGTAAGGCCGGCCCCCTTACCTGTAAAAATAAATAGGTTCAAATCGCCACATGCGACCCCTTCGAGGTTAACGCGGCAAGAAGTTACACTATATGTGTAGCTTAGTTGCGTTTGCGTAACTGTTTGGTCTCAAACTTAGTTGCAACAATGCTTGCATTCCAAGCCAAAAAGCTACAGATCAATCCCCAGTGATACTAAGGGCATTCGCACTGTTGCCAACTTTCTAGGAATATTTTTACATTCGCCCGAGTTTTTTTGTACACATGAAAATGCAATTGTGAAGTTCTCTTTCTTACTAATGACCATTTCTGTAAGTTAGTTGAAACATATATAGATATAGCGTATATTTCCGTTTTTAGTCTACAGATATCATAAGTCAATGGTTGAAGCAATGAAAGAAGGTGATCCATATGATTTTTGTACCCACCTGGAAGTCCTTTCCTGGCATGTCGTGAACCAGCTGGTAGGCAATGTCCTTGCAGATACTCGGGTCTTGTCCAGCTCTGGAGACTTCTGCGTCACACTCCCAGTCACGATTGGCAATGTGGGCATAGGCACCAGAAGGAGACGCGTGCGTCACTCGAGTGGTGGTGACAATGCCTGGAAGATGACAACAATCAAACTGTTTCCAATGCTTACTGGTAAGGAATACCGTTGAAAATAGTATGGTTGTGTAGAGTGCATTTCAAGGATCACAACCATATATTTTTTTAAGTTGTAAAAGTAAAGATTTCATTGATCTAATCTAATCTAATCTAAGTTGCAAAGATATGTTACATTGGAGATTCACATAACATGCATTCTCACAACCAGACACATACAAGTTCGCGCTTGCACATGCCTCATGTGAACCTACAACATAAAAACCAAATCTCAAATGGACATACACCCTGCAACTCTTGCCGTCCTTCCCTGAGACAGGGGTGACATTGGAAAAGTGAACCATTTTTACAGCATGGGTGGTCAGCCGCATACCAACCTATAAGTCAAGGAACACTTGACATTGATAATTTTCTAAAATAAAATGCCGAGAATTTGAGTCCCACCAAAACACAGCGCGGCCGGCTAGCCAAAGTGACGTCAATGGATCCGCCAGGCTACGTGAGAGCCGCGGTGGATTTGTATGAAATACATAATAAACGTCACATCCCAAGATCCATATACGTCACATCCGCCTAAAAAAAAAAAAATGCTCTGTTTTACCGGAAATCGAAAATGCACGAATTTTAAAGATCTATAATTTAAAAACTACGCCAGAAAATACTTTTATACAAACGCAGATGCATTTTAAAAATGTAGTCTTTCATTTTATGAAATTAAAAAACAGTGAAATTACCCTAAAAGGGCATTTTTGCTAGCAACAGGCACCTCGGTGGTTGGAATGCTGCGGGCAGCACATTCAAGAGAGAACTGGAGAAGATTGTTTGCTTCCACACGGGTCACAACCCTCAGCAATGAGGAACAAAATTGAGAAGAAGGGTTCAAAGGCTGAATGATTTACCTGCACTTTTGCCAGCGTCCAAAGCGTGGTGAGCGATAGACTTGACGTGATTGGAGACGTTTCTCATGGCAGCGCAGTCTCCCTTGAGGACAGCAGCTGATACTCCAGCAGTTGCATCGTTGGCCTTCACTCCTCCAAGATAGGCAGTGGCCGAGCACGCGGAGTCTGCCACTTGGACGTCCACGCAGTAAGTCTGAAGAATCAACAGATACAGGTTACCCTTCTTCACATTGTCCTCTCTTTCTTTGGGTTTGATGGAAGACAGACCGCCATACATTAATACTGTACTATCTCGTCCCCCCATGGCTAGAAGTCTCATCCTCACGGTAATTCTTACCTACCGAATATTGGCAATATTCGAATGAAGACAAATCAGCTGTTCACTTGCGGCCATCTTAAATTGACAGGTCTTCATACAAATATTACCGATATTCGGTAGCTAAGAAGTACCATGGTGATGAGACTTCCAGCCCTGGGGTGGAAGTATCGAATTTTCCAACCCAGCGACGAGCATTTTGCTGTATTTTTTTTAGTGCTCCGTTGGGATTCGAACCCACGACCTTCCATGAGTCATTGAATTACTCGAGCCCTAAATTCTTGCACTTGGCTATTAGTTTCCGTGGTTTCTGAGCCACCCTTGCTTTGTGTACTACTTGAGACAGCGCAGCATCACGGAAGGGCCTTCTGCCGCTTGCATCTCACTCTATTTAAATACCGCACATATCTAGACAGGGGGCAAGCCATGATTTTTGTTTAATTTATTTACTCCGCCCCCCCAGATCTCTTAATTGCTCCCCTGGAAATTTTTGCCTGAAATAAACACTGTGCGTAGCCTGTGACACATCCCCGGATGGGATGGATATACAGGGCGTGGGTTTGTGGAGGGGGAACAAGTCCGAGGAATTACCACTAGACTACGGAACGTCATTTTTTTTTTTTTTTTAAGAAATCCTGTGCGGGAGACTCCCTAGATTCTAAAGACTCTAGGGGTCTATGACACTTGTTGTAGTGCCGCAGAGGTGTACGAGCTTGGTCGTCGCTACAAAGCGCCAATACTCAAGCAAGATCTAGTAAGGTTGGATGGACCTTTGGGGACCGGTCATTGGTAAAGGTTTATGAATTTTTCAACCCAGCGAAGAGCACATTGAAAATATAAATGGTATATTATTGTGCTCCGCCGGGATCCGAATCCACAACCTTCCATTTACGAGTCCGAAGTGTTGCCACAACGGACTACGGACCGGTCCAAGATGCCAACGACACGCGGTGTACCTGAGCGGTTACCCATCCAAGCACTGACCACGCCCAATGTTGCTTAACTTCGGTGATCTATGGGAACCGGTGCTTTCAACATGGCTAACGTCATTGACAATTATGTTAATATTTAAGTGAAAAGGTTAATTAACTAGTTATTTATAATGTGGGTGATAGCGCGCTGAATGGCAATGTGTATCTGATATCTAATGGAGTATGGGATGGAATAGTAAGCAGTAAATGTAGGTTATTACAATTTCATTGAAAAATACTGTAGGTCAACTTCTTTTGTACCGCAACCCAGGGGTGGAAGTCTCGACGACTGTCGGTAGACCTTACCTATTTGAAGATGAGACGAAATAAAACATGGCGGCGTATCAACAGCTGGTACATATTATACGGAATAACGATCAGCTGATAGGCCTCGCCATGTTTTGCTATAATAAAAATATAAGATTGCGAAAGAATGGAACCTGCAGAGTGAGAATAAGAGAAGAGTACGTATGAAAAAGGTGATGAATATTGAGGAAATGAAAGTGGTTTGTAAGGACAGAAAAAAGTGGAGGCGCATCTGCGGAGGTACCGGCCACCCCTAGTGGAACGGCGGCAGGATACAGTACAGTACAATAAGTGGATTTATTTGGTGAGTGATGTTTTTGTGTGAATCATACCTCAATAGCCCTCTGCAAGCTTGGTCGTCGCTGTAGAAAGCGTCAATTCTCAAGCAATAACCAACGCAACTCGCAACTAAGCTACACATATAGTGTAACTTCTTGACGCATTATCCCCGAAGGGGTCGCATGTGGCGAGTTGAACCTATTTATTTTTACAGGTAAGGGGGCCGGCCTTACGCCAACCACTTCAGTTGAAGTGTGAGTTACCCAGCTCCCGAGAGGGCTGGTAGTCATTTCTTGTGAAGGCTGAGTAAACCTTGCCGGTATTTTATTTTGAGTTTTGAAATAAGCACCGAAACGGGAAGTCATTTCTGACACCCTCGGTGGAATTCGAACTCGAGCTCACGGCATGGAATGCAAGCACTCTACCAACTGAGTTATCGACCGGACCCAGTCGGTGTAAAGTCGGATGGACCTATGGTGACCGGTCTTAAGTAAAGGTAGATTAATTTTTTAACCCATCGAAGAGCAAATTTGAAATACGAAATATTCTTCGTTTTCTTCCGCAATTCGAACCCAATATCTTTCAATTACGAGTCCGAAGTTTTAACGACTAGACCATGGACCGGTCGAGTCGTCGACACTTCCACCCCAGGGCTGGAAGTCTCATCACCACGGTAATTCTTACAAACCGCATATCGGTAATATTTGTACGAAGACTAATCACTTAATCAGTTGTTCACCTGCGGCCATCTTGGATTGGCAGATCTTCTTACAAATATAAGAGATATTTATTTATTTATTTATTTATTCTTAAAGACACCAACAGAACAGAACAGAGATATTCGGTAGGTAAGAATTACCATGGGGAAGAGACTTCCAGCGTAGAACAGATCCTTCCTCACTGACAAGGCTCTTTCCGTTTTTAATTTCCTTGTCTATCAGTTATTCTTGAAGCGAGCGAAAGATGGTAATCGATGGGTATACAAGTATAATCCATAATCTATATTGCATATTTATACTACATTTAATATTCAAAACATTTATTAATATTATTATTAATATAAGACGAAAGTTTTGATTTTTGAAAGAAATGAAGAAAATACGAACTATGAATTTAAAATAAACGGAATGAATGTTGATGTGGTAAATGAGTTTGTATAGTTGGGAAGTAAGTTTGAAAAAGATGGAAGAATGACAGGTGAACTTGAAAGAAGAGTAATGAAGGGCAGGTGTGTACTGGGTGCCACAGCTTGTATCGCCAAAAATCAAAACATATCTAAAAATGCTCGATTGGCGGTACACAGTGGCATACTTTTACCTACCTTGATGTATGGAAGCGAAGCCTGGACGGTGAATGAAAGTGAAATTAGTAAAGTCCATACTGTTGAAATGGACTTTCTAAGAAGTATGATTGGGAAAAAACGGAGTGACAGGGTGGGGAATGATTTTGTAAGAGAAGAATGTGGTGCAAGAGAAAGTGTGAAGGTGAAGATTAAAAAAAGTTTGTTAAGATGGTTTGGGCATATGGAGAGAATGAATTAGGAAAGACTGACGAAGAAAGTATATGTTGGTAGAATAGATGGATGTCGTGGTAGAGGAAGACCGAGAAAGGTATGGATGGACCAAATACCCGAAATTGCGAATGAATGGAATATCCAGAGTCATAATAAAAGAAAAGCTTGTATGAAGAAGGTTATGACTCTGGAGGAAATAGAAGAAGTATGTAAGGATAGAAATAAATGGCGGTTGATCTGTAATGTTGGCGGCTAGGGTTAATTAAAGTGAAATTGGTTTTTATGATTTAGTGTTTTTTAGTGTCCATGTATATATTATTATATATTGATTTAAAAAAAAATGTAATTTGTCATGTATGTTCTTTGACTTATAGGCCGGTATGCGGCTGACCACCCATACTGTAAAAAAAAATGGTTCACTTTGCCAATGTCACCCCTGTTTCAGGGAAGGGCGGCAAGAGTTGCAGGGCTTATGTTCATTTGAGATTGGGTTTTTATATTGTGGGCCCACTATTATTTGTTTTATGTGTTATGTGTTATGTGTTGTATTATGTGTTAGCGCGAAATTATACATGTCTGCTTGTGGGAAAGCATTTAATATAAATCTTAAATGATATATATCTTTGCAGCTTAGATTGGATTGGATTGGATTATCATATCTTTGCAGCTTGGATTTAGATTCGCGCGCTTATAATTGCCGCATGTGTATTTACAACATGAAAACTCAATCTCAAATCAACATAAGCCCTGCCACTCTTTAGAACCTTTCGTGAAACAGGGGTGACATTGGCAAAGTGAAACGTTTCCTACAGCATGGGTGATCAGCCACATTCTAACCTATAAGTTAAGGAGCACACACAACAAATTACACTTTTAGAATCAATAAGTAATAGTTTGTATGGACATCAAACTAAAACATAATACAAAATTATAATTTCAAAAAACCCTATTCCTAGCCGCCATCATTACAAACCAACCTCCATTTATTTATGTTCTTACATACATCTTTCATTTCATCCAGAGTCATAACCTTCTTCATACAAGCTCTCCTTTTATTAAGAGGTGGTTAATACTCTGGATGATGATGATGATGATGATGGATGATTTCTTTCCTGTGGCGCCATTTAATGGTCCAGGACCATCTCAAGGGCGCCATGGCTTCTGGAGAAAAGTAGTGTCTTCAGTTCCTTTCTGAAGGTGGTGGTAGGCTGGTTCGCGCGAACACCGATGGGCAAATTGTTCCAGGCCACCGGCCCGGCCACCGCAAAGCTTCTGTCTGCAAAATTTGATGTGTTTGCTCTATTGGGCACTATAACCTTGTTGACAGCAGTAAGGGCAGAGCGTAGTGGTCTTTTTGAAGTCCCATCGACAGAGCATAGCTCAGCGAGACATGGGGGTGCAGTGCCGTTCAGGGCTCTATGTACAGTGAGACACAACTTAAATTCCACCCTCTCTCGGACCCGATTTGTCCTCGGATGATTTATATATTGGATTTTCTTCTTACATGTGATAATCCGACGACAGGAAACTTCTCAAAAGATAGGTTGTTCTCCTCTCCAGGTTCTCCTCGTCTCTGACCTTCAAAAGTGCGGGAGGCCGCCAATGTGGTGACTGACATTCCATCTCCGATAAAGAAGATGACGTTCTTGGCTTTGGTCCTCTTCTGCTGGATCAGCAGCCTCCTGGCCAAGTCGTCCTGGGCCATGTTCAGCCAGAAGTCCTGGGTCTTTTCTTCTGGAGACGCGGCGCGTGTGGTAGTTCTTGAACGTACATCTCGATGAGAGTGGTACTCGTCTGATGAAGAAAAAAATAAAACTCTATTAAGGCCTAGTCTGGGCACGTTGCAAGGCAGGACCATGAAAGGTGGCCGAAAAAGATCGTCCACTGGAGGCCCAAGATGTAAGCGGGGAGTGGGAGTACCCTACCCTAGCACTAAGGTGGCTGAATGACATCAAGGAAACTGCAGGCAGAGGTAGTCAGCCTCATACCATTCTACAAGTCAATGAATTAATCATAAAAGTCAGTCGCTGGTATGGTACAGCAGATACGGCGTTGACTCTTGAATTTGCGATATTGAAAAAAATGCTAGCTCGAACCCCGCCTGCGCCAGATCCTATCGAGAATAACTTTGATCCTGGTTTCAACAGATATCAATAATAATTCTTTAAAATATTAAACAATTAATTATTAATTGATAATTCCAGCACTTGTTTTTGGACAGGCAAAATGGATTGGTTAATTGCATTCTATAATCTATCTATAATCTAAGCTGCAAGGATATGTAAGCATTTAAGGCTCATATGAAATGCATGCCCACAGACAGGCACATGTAGGTTCGCGCCTACACATTCTGCATGTGTGCATACAAATAAAGAAAACCTCACGTGGACATAAACCTTGCAACTCCTGCCGCCGTTCCCTGAACCGGGGTGGCATTGGCAAAAGTGAACCGATTTTTACAGCACGGGTGGTCAGCCTCGTACCAACCTATCAGTCAAGGAGCACAAAAAAATATAAATGATATACAGAAATTCATAATGAGACACATTACAAATTAAAATTAAAATAAAGTTAAATTAAAATTAAACTTAATATTACACTTAGAATTAATGCCCTAGCCGCCATTGTTGCAAATCAACCGCCATTCCTTTCGGTCCTTACATACTTCTTTCATTTCATTCAGAGTCATAATCTTTTTCATGCATCCTTTTCATTCATCTTTACAAATCTATTTAAGCTCAATACTTTCTTTCTAGCCTTTGCCAATAGCAAGAAAGTAAAAAACACATTGTACCTAATTAGGTACTGTATCTATATAATAATCTAAGATTACTGTATAAAAACAAATAATCTAAAAGCCGCCAGCATTGCAGATTAACCGTCATTTTTTTTTTGTACTTTCACACTTCTTTGACGATTGAGAAAAATAATAAATCGACTGCAAAAATTGACGATTTGTTTTTAACACCAAACCATTGTCGAAGTAATGTAACAAAAACCATAACTCATATTTTAACATTCGTTTTTCTCACCTGCGTAAACTGCTGCAAGAACAAAGGAAATAGCGAACAAAAAAACACTTGTCGATTTCATTTTGAAAATTTATTCAATGATGTTTTTTTTGATGTGCAGTATTCAATTTTATTTGGCCTTATCTGAGGATTAGCCAGAGATTTACAGGAGCCGGTCTTATCTTCAGAATAATGTACTACGTGTTTAGAGGCACTTTGGTCCGTGTGAAAAAAATTGGCACTACGTACCCCTGTTTTTGGCTTATCTAAAATTTGATTCAAAGATGACCTTTCAATGTAATTGTCTAAGGGCCTGTTGCACAAACCTCCAATCAATATTTGATTGACACAACAAATTTGATTGCTCAAGTCTGGTAAGGACTGTAACGAGATGAATTTGTTTGTTTGGTAGAATGGAACATTATATTTGAATTTGAATAAAAAAAAGGAAAACAAAAGAATGCAGAAGGACAGAAGAAGCTTCCCTGGCGGGAGAGCCACAAGCTGGTGTAAATTAGGATAATAAATATGATTGTGTTGTGGTTATAAATAATTGTGAAACGAATAAAAGTAAAAATTTAATGTGGTTGTTATATTAATAATTGTGTCGATCATCTGTCAGAGGAAAAACCCTCACATTTTGGCGCCCAACGTAAAAAAAAAAGCAGTAAAATGAAATTTCTATGAAGAATTTTTTTCCCAAACAAAAACAAATGACAGCGATTTCAACAAATGACATTCAAAACAATATGAAATAATAACAATTGGACAGATTTATTTATAGTTGTGAAAGCATCAACATGTTTAAAATGTTTTGTTTAAAAATGTTTAAAAAATTTATAACAAGAAATTGCAAACGAATAAAAGTAAACATTTAATGTGGTTGTTTTATTAATAATTGTGTCGATCATCTGTCAGAGGAAAAATCCTCACAGGACCTCGGTCAAATATTTCTCGGAAGTGGGTAATAATATCTATAATCTAATCTATAATCTAAGTTGCGAGGATATATTCATTCAAAGCTCTCAGATGTATGCCCACAAACAAACACGTGTAGTTCGCGCTTACAAATGCTGATTGTGTACTTACAAATAAAATCCAAACCTCAAATGAACATAAGCCCTGCAACTCTTGCCGACATTCCCTGAAACAGGGGTGACATTGGCAAAGTGAACCATTTTTTACAGTATGGGTGGTCAACCTCATACCAACCTATAAGTCAAGGAATACGTGTGATAAATAACATTTAAGTATAAGAAAACAACAAAACCTTAAAAATAAATCTATACAAAAAAAGTCAAAAATGTCTTATGCAAAAAATGTAGCAAGCTAATAAACCAACATTACAAATCAGCATTGCAGATTAGCCGCCACTTCTTTCTGTCCTTGCATACTTCTTTCATTTCATCCAGATGAAATTAAAAATATGATGGAATTTTAACAGGAAAGTCCGGTCGATAGCGCTCAGGTGGTAGAGTGCTTGCATTCCATGCCGAAAGCTCGGGTTCGAATCCCACCGATGGTGTCAGAAATGATTTCCCATTTCGGTGTTTAATTCAAACCCCAAAATAAAATACCGGCAAGGTTTACTCAGCCTTCACAAGAAATGAGTAGGTACCAGCACTCTCGGGAGCTGGGAAACCTCCACTTCAACTGAAGTGGTTGGCGTAAGGCCGGCCCCCTTACCTGTAAAAATAAATAGGTTCAACTCGCCACATGCGACCCCTTCGGGGATAACGCGGCAAGAAGTTACACTATATGTGTAGCTTAGTTTTTTTTAAAAGGATGATGTACAACATGATGCAACAAAAAAAAATAGTTTGTCGGGAGAAATCACACTTTATTTTCATTTTTGTCTAAGTGGAGTTTGGTGCAACAGGCTTTAAACAATCTGAGCTGAGGAAACAATGTAAAACATGATAATGTGAGAGTTGTTTTAATTAGTTTTAAAATCATTTTTTCAGTTTTTATAAGACACATTGCTCTGCCTTAGTTCTTGTTTATCGTTACAATTTTAAAAAAATAATAAAAAACTTTGTTTGAATTCACTTGTGAGTTTATTTTTGTTTTGCACTACTAGTTTTGGCAGTGCAATATCTGCCATCGACGGGTGCTACCTTAAAACTAACATAAAAATACAAACATAGAATTTAATCACTTATAATTATATAGATTATAATAATAATATAGAAGGGGAGGGGGTATAAGGTGGGTGGAGCTTAAGAGGGAACAATTTGAAGAAGAGGGGATGTATTAGGAAAGACAATGTTGTTAATTATATTATTTTCAGAATTTAATTTTTTATGTATCTCAAGATTTTCGAAATTATTCATTATTTTTCCTTTGTTGGTAATATGGTGTAGGAGTTTTAATTTGTGGGATTGGAATGAATGGTTTGACTCCATGATGTGATTCGCAAATTCCGAGTGGTTGTTACTTGTGAGGCAGCGGCGATGTTCATCAATTCTCGTTTTGAGATTTCTTGCTGTTTGTCCAATATATTTTATTTCACAATCACCGCAAGAAATCTCATACACTCCGCTTTTCATCATGAAGTCAATTTTGGGTTTTGAATTTAAAAGGATTTTGTTTAGGTTGTTATTAGTGTAAAACGCGGGTTTAACATTTGAAGGGAGTAATGTAATAATTTTAGTAGATATTGGGCCGGTAAAGATAATCCTTTTCCAAATTGTTATTTCTATAGTGTTAGTGTTTGCAGAGTAGAGGTGTTTTTTAATGAGGAAGGACACGCCATCGATTTCGAGGGAACGCGAGTTTTGTCCAAACTCAACGTTGAGGCAGACAGGACATTTAGAGAAGCTCTAGAAATTCTTAAAAGGAAGCATGCCATGAATTCCAGAGATGACTCAGCTCGCTTTAGCAATGCATGGAGGCCTGTAGTAACCCCTATAGCCTCGTCCAAGAAAGAGAAAGCTACTCCTTACAATTCACCAGGTACTCGCCCGCCCCCCGCTACACCCCCTCAGCAACTGCATCGCATGTCAACAAGACAAAAGAAATGCAGCCCCCCCCTCCCCTCCTCAACCCGCCCAGCACTGACCCACAACAAAACACATCACACGGAAAACGGAAAATCATCTCCGACACCTGAAGAAGGTTATGACTCTGGAGGAAATGAAAGAAGTATGTAAGGATAGAAAGAAATGGCGGTTGATCTGTGATGTTGGCGGCTGAGGTTTGTTAAAGTAAAATTGGTTTTATGATTTAGTTTTTATGTCCATGTATATATTGTGATTTATTGTTTTTAAAAAATGTAATTTGTCATGTATGTTCCTTGACTTATAGGTTGTTATGCGGCTGACCACCCATAATGTAAAAATTGGTTCACTTTGCCAATGTCACCTCTGTTTCAGGGAAGGACGGCAAGAGTTGCAAGGCTTATGTTCATTTGAGATTGGGTTTTTATATTGTAGGTCCACATGCGGCATGTGTTAGCGCGAAATTATACATATCTGCTTGTGGGAATGCATTTAATATAAAACTTAAATGATATATATCTTTGCAGCTTAGATTAGATTAGATTAGATTAGACACCCTCGGGTGGGATTCGAACCCGGGCTCTTGGGCATGGAATGCAAGCGCTCTACTAACTGAGATATCGACTGAACTTGATTTGGAGTAAAGACCGGAATTTTAACACAATTTTTTAGTTGTGAATAGGGCTCTTAAAATCGGTACTTTTTTGAACAAGAACGAATTAATATTTTTCAGAATAGATAATTTATTCATTATACTCTAAAGTGATAAATTTTATAAGTGGCTATATGATTCATGTGTGATGATAACAAAGAAACCCATGGTCACGTATTGGTCTAGTGGTTAACGCTTCGGATTCGTAAATGTATTTCGTAACTTCTAGCCGCGGTTTCCCTGAAGGAGACCATGTGGCGAGTGCACCTGTTTATTTTTACAGGTGAGGGGGCCGGTCTTACGCCAACCACTTCAGTTGAAGTGGGAAATAACTAGCTCCCGAGATGTCTGGAACTCAAACCTCACACCTCCCGAACAGTCTCAGTAGTAACATCTCGAATTTAGGCCTTAAGTCATATGTTAAGACGCTCAGAATCACTTTGCATTTTTGTTTGTAAATTTAAAATCCTCGAGCTCTAAACCCCCACGGCCATAATCTTTCAGTGATTTCTGAGCCTCCTTTGCTTTGTGTAAACACTTGGGAAAGTGTAGCTTCACGGGAGGGCCTTCTGCCACTCGCATCTCACATAACTTTTGCATGCGAGTCCTGTGACACATCCCCGGATGGGATGGATATACAGGGCGTGGGTCAGTGGAGGGGAGACTGACCCCTGAGAGAAGGTGTTGTTGTCTAGAACTCATTTCTTGTGAAGGCTGTGTAAAGGCATTTTATTTTGGTTTTGAAATAAATAACGAAACGGGAAATAATTTCTGACACCCTCGGTAGGATTCGAACCTTACCTCTCGGCACGGAAAGCAAACACTCCAACTATGTAGCTATGGACCGGAATTCGTAATGTTATTTGTATTTCAATTATTTTTTTATAAATAGTTACCCGACCGGTTCTTGGACCGGTCCGTAGTCCAGTGGCAACACTTCGGACTCCTAAATGGAAGATTGTGTATTCGAATTCCGGCGGAGCACACAAAATATACCATTTATATTTCCAAATGTGCTCTTCGCTGGGTGGAAAAATTCATAAACCTTTACCTAAGACCGGTCACTGAAAGGTCCATCCAACCTTACAACAACTGGGTCTTGCTTGAGAAATTGCGCTTTCTACAGCGACGATCAAGCTCGCAGAGGGCTCTTGAGGTGTGATTCACACAAAAACAGCGCTCACCAAATAAATAAGTCTAATTTAATGAATCTTTCAACCCAGCAAAGAGCATTTTTGAAAATATAAATGGTATATTTTTTGTGCTCCACCAAGATTCGAACCCACGACCTTCTATTTACGAGTCAAAACTTTTACCACTAGACTGCACACCGGTCGAGGTACTAAAATAATATTGCCGACCATTTTCTTTTGTTCATGAAAATTGTAATACGAAATATTTGATATAAGAAAATAATCCAAAGTTTGATAACATATTTGATAAACACAAATCCCTCAGATTGGATTAGGTTCATAGTTTTTATTTAATCTTATCAAAAAGTTGCTATAAAAATGATTTAATATCCTTAAAGTATGTCAAACAGATGTAAGTGGTCTTGGACCAGTCCGTAGTCCAGTGGCAACACTTCGGACTCGTAAATGGAAGGTTGTGAATTTTGGATCCCGGCGGAGCACAAAAAATATACCATTTATATTTTCAAATTTGCTCTTCACTGGGTTGCAAAATTCATACACCTTTACAAAAGTCCAGTCATCAAAAGGTCCATCCAGCCTTACAGCAACTGGGTCTTGCTTAAGAATTGGCGCTTTCTACAGCGACAACCAAGATCGTTGACAATCCATAACATCCTTGCTTTTTATCATCCTACTGTTGACCCACATCTCAAAGGCAGCGATTTTATTCTCGATGCAATTAATTTTAGTGTAAAAAAAAATTGTAATTCAGTATCAGAATATTAAAAAAAAAAAAAAAACTAATCCTTGACCTCGATTTTGTCGATAAAAATGTAGCAAATCAAAGAATGAAGTTTTTTTGTTTTTTTTTTTGTTTTTTGAGTCGTGACACTGTAGTTATTTATCAGCGTTATGCATTTTCGGCCTCGAAATCAACGCACTGTGACTCGGCAAGAGAGTCACCTCAATTTGTATCATTTTTGCGACGTCTTCTGCCGACCGAATGGCCTCATTTTTTAATAGTATTATCCAATTTAAATTATATGATTCGTTTTGTTATTAAATAAAGAACTAAATTTTTTTTTATGTAACCTTGACTTTGATTTTATTGAATTTATTTGTCTCATGAAAGCGCGAAATTATGCATATCTGCTTGTGGGAATGCATTTAGTATAAATCTTAAATGATATATCTATATCTTTGCAGCTAAGATTAGATTAGATTAGATGAGATCTCAAACCAAAAATAAAATATTTGGATGATTTATTTGGTGAGCGCTGTTTTTGTGTGTATCACACCTCAAGAGCCCTCTGCGAGCTTGGTCGTCGCTATAGAAAGCGCCAATTCTCAAGCAAGACCCAGTTGTTGTAAGGTTGGATGGACCTTTCAGTGACCGGTCTTTGGTAAAGGTTTATGAATTTTTAACTCAGCGAAGAGCACATTCGAAATATAAATGGTATATTTTTGTGCTCCGCCGGGATCCGAATCCACAACCTTCCACATACGAGTCCGAAGTGTTGCCACTGGACTACGGACCGGTCCAAGATGCCAACGACACGCGGTGTTCCTGAGCGGTAACCCATCTAAGTTCCTTAATGTTCTATAAAGGTTCTATATAATCGTTAATCTAAGTTGCAAAGATATATTAACTTTTAGAATTCATATTAAATACATGTCCACAAACAGACGTGTGTATGTAATGCTGAATGTGTACTTAAAAATTAAAATCCAAACCTCGACTGAAAATAAACCCTGCATCTTTTGCCGACCTTCCCTGAAACAGGGGTGACATTGGCAAAGAGAACCATTTTATTTATTTATTATTATCATTATTATTAACTATTAGTTAACCCCTCCCCTTCAACTGAAAGTGGTTGGTTTGAGGCCAGCCCCCTTACCTGTAAAAAGAAATAGGTCCCGAAGCGCCACATGCGACCCCTTCTGGGAAACGCAGGCAAGAAGTTACAGTATATGTGTAGCTTAGTTGCATTAGTTAAGCAACAATACGAGTATGCTGTAATATACGTAATAATTTGCAAATAGCATTTAAGATTCATATTTAATGCATGCTCACACGCAGACACGTGTAATAACTAAAATAGACAAAATAGGCTAGAAAGAACTGTAAAAAAAAATTGGAAAAAACGATATACAAATTCCAAGATATCTATTTCCGTTGTTAGTGTTAGTTTATCTTAATTTATTTACCCCAAATAAATTGAAAATAATCACCATTGAATTAACATCAAAGTAATTTAAATTAACTGTTTCTTTTTAATTAGTTTTTTATCAAATTAATGGCTAGGCAAAATTGGAAGTGATAAAAAATTGGCAACACTAGCAAATTACATTTCTTTGTGATAAATTAATGGAAAAAAATACTAGTTTTTTGTACACGCAAAAAAACGCAACTAAGCTACACATATAGTATAACTTCTTGCCGCGTTATCCCCGAAGGGGTCGCATGTGGCGAGTTCAACGTATTTATTTTTACAGGTAAGGGGGCCGGCCTTAAGCCAACCACTTCAGTTGAAGTGGAGGTTTCCCAGCTCCCGAGAGGGTTGGTAATCATTTCTTGTGAAGGCTGAGTAAACCTTGCCGGTATTTTTATTATGGGGTTCGAAATAAACAACGAAATAGGAAATCATTTCTGACACCCTCCTCGGTGGGATTCGAACGCGAGCTCACGGGGTAGAATGCAAGCACTCTACCAACTGAGCTATCGACCGGACTACACGCGACGATAATATACGGTAAGTTGAATATATCTGTATTCAGCTTTTTTAAAAAAGGCAATAATTATAATAACGTCCTGTCGATAGATAAGTTGGAAGAGCGCTTGCATTCCATGCGGTGAGCTCGGGTTCGAATCCCACAGAGGGTGTCAGAAATAATTTCCCGTTTCGGGTTTAATTCAAATACCTCGCCAGTAATGAGTACCAGGCTCCTCGGCAACACCTTCTCCCAGGGGTCAGTCTCCCCTTCACTGACCCACGCCCTGTATATCCATCCCATCCGGGGATGTGTCACAGGACTCGCATGCAAAAGTTATGTGAGATACGAGTGGCAGAAGGCCCTCCCGTGAAGTTACATTTTCCCAAGTGTTTACACAAAGCAAAGAAGGCTCAGAAATCACTGAAAGATTATAGCTGTGAGGGCTTAGGGCTCGAGGATTTTAAATTTACAAACAAAAATGCAAAGTGATTCTGAGCGTCTTAACAGGCAGCTGAGAAACCCGCATTTCAACTGAAGTGATTGGTGTAAGGCCTGCCCCTTACCTGTAAAAAAAATAGTCTTATAAATGCAAACGCCGTCAACTCCTTACGCGATGATTTTGAGAAAAATAAACTTGTAAACTTGTAAAACGACAACACCAGTTGGAGATGACGGCGTTTTCACGAAATCATACTTTTTAAATTAAAATTAGGAAGGATTAAGTGAGGTTTTCATCACATTGCACACAGCAAATGATTTGTTACACTACGCAGAATCAAATTCAATAATTATTTCAAAAATCATAAAATTTGGAGATGACGGCGTTTGCAGTTATACGACTCAAATAGACCACACTCGCCACATGCGACCCGTTCGGGGTAAACACAGCAAGAAGCTACACTATACGTGTTGCTCAGTTGCAAGAAGCCTTGAAAGATGAGGAAGCAAAATGAAATTCATGCCATGTGATTTTCATGCATTGTGATTTTTTTCATAAGCCGTTTATGGCATGTTCTGTTTTAGGTATGTGATGTTTTGTAATGTGATGTTTTGTCCTGTGTTGTTTGGTCATGGTTATGTATTTTCTGTGTTGTTTTGTTATAGTGATGTCTTGTCATGTGATGTACTGTCATTGTGTCGTTCTGTCATCCTACGTCGTTCTGTTATGTGTCGTTAACATGTGATGTTTTGTCATTGTGATGTACTTTACAGTGATGTTTGTCATGTGATGTTCTGTCATGTTTCGTTTTGTCATACGTAGTTCTGTCGTGTGTCGTTATGTAACGTATCGTTTTGTCACTGCGCCGTTCTATCCTTTTACCATCGGAAACACTCCACATGGTTGCCCACCCATGCTTTTAAATGCTCTGCACGTCCCTGAATACGGCAATCATCATCAAGTAGATGATATACAGCATTAACAGTAAAGGCAGCTTAGCTAATCAGCAATTAGACAAAAGCAGATAATGACTTTTAATAACAATGTAGGTGCTGGTACCCGAGATGATCTGAAGAGGTAATTATAGACAGTGTTGACAATCGCAGAGTGCAATTAAGCCTCGTTTCTGATAAGGCACTAAGTGTCTCGGGTAATACTGGCATCTAGCACGCGAGCGATCCCAAGATCTAGGCTGTAAAACACTAAACATCACGCCAGGAGTTTTACCGATCTAATCTAATCTAATCTTATCTAAGTTGCAAAGATATGTTACATTGGAGATTCACATAACATGCATTCTCACAACCAGACATGGACAAGTTCGCGCTTGCACATGCCTCATGTGAACCTACAACATAAAAAACAAATCTCAAATGGACATACACCCTGCAGCTCTTGCCGTACTTCCCTGAAACAGGTGTGATATTGGCAAAGTGAACCATTTTAACAGCATGGGTGGTAAGCCGCATACCAACCTATAAGTCAAGGAAGGAAGTAAGGAAGACAATAAGGAACTTCACAGTTGCATTTCCATGTGTACAAAAAATTCGGATGAATGTAAAAGTGTTTCTTAAAAATTGGCAACAATACGAATTAATGGCTGCCCGATGTGGCAAAGTGTACCATTTTTACAGCATGGGTGGTCAGCCGCATACCATCCCATAAGTCAAGGAACATGAGGAGTATTTATTTATTTGTTTGTAAGTACACATGCAGCATTTGTAAGCGTGACCTTCCACGCTTACTTAAGGTCAACCCTCCAAAATTCTACTCGCTAGCTCGCAAATTGCGAGTGACTTTTGTTTGGTTGCGAGTGTGCTTTTCTTTATCTGAGAGTATCACGTTGCCAGCGAAGACAATGAAAACCACCTAGTCGCTCTAATTACTCTCCTTGAGAATGCTTCCTGCTCGTGGAAGCGAAACGTCGGCACATGAAATAAGCTGCAAATAGACCAAAATCTAACCCGAAAAATACAAAAATCAAACGTTATCAAGTAAGTGAGTTGCCCATATATTTTACTCGCCTAGAGAATGCTTTCTGTACCCTTAGTACGAGTTGCAAAACTTGATTAATGTAAAGTTTACGGCAAATATTTAAGAGTGATTTCCCCCAAACTCTGCTGTTTTTGTTTGTTTGAACTTGATTTTATTCATCACTGCGTAACTCTTTTGCTAAGGCCGTAAAGTGTAAGGAACAAAAACGGCAGATTTTGGGAGAAATCACTCTTTAATGTTTTCCGTAAACTTTACTTTTCTCAAGTTTTGCAACTCGTACTAAGGGTACTGCTCGTGAAAGAGAAACATCGGCAGATAAAGAAAGCTGCATATATATTATGGTCTAATCAGAAAAAGCACACACACAATTTTAAATTTATTTTTACAGCTAAGGGAGTATGGCAAAGAACATCGTAGCTGAAAATTAAAAAAAAACTATCGATGGCTTTTAAGAACTGCAGGCGATAGACAAAAATGGCTTCGTTTTACATTGATTAATTATCAATAGAAAAGTCATCTAAAACGTCCTCCAATATCCAAACCGATGTCGTTGATATAGTCAAGGGGATAAGTCGAATTTGCGTTATTGAAACAATCGCTAGTTCGAACCCCGCCTACGCCGTGATCTAAATAATTTCGATCCTGTTTCAACAGATGCCATTGGGTAATTGATAATTCATTGAAATATTAAAATAAGGAAGTAGCATTGATATTGTTAATACCTGTTTCTGGCTAGGCTAGACAGGTCGGTGACTTGAATTCCTTTTCACAAATCTATTTACAAAACAAACAAAAAAATCATTGAAAGTCTCAATTATTACTAGCCATGCTACATGGATCATGTAAACAAGGCATAGAGATATAATCCTTAAGCACTGTTTACAATGGCTTAATTAAAGTATTTCCTATTTGAGAGGTTGACATTGTATGTATGGAGCATCCGCTTGTAAACGTGACTTAATAACCTGAAACAAAGCTAGATTTTATGTCAAATTTAATCCGCATCATAAAAGTAATAAAGCAAAAATTATTACATTCAATTTTCATCCGCGGCGCATTCTCGACACAGGCAAAAAGTTGTTGCCGTACTTGCATGAATTTTTCAACGTAAGTATCTGAAATTATTTTCATCTTTATGTCTGGTTTATGTCCGGTCGATAGCTTAGTTGGTAGAATGCTGGCATTCCATGCCGAGTGTTCGGATTCGAATCCCAACGAGGATGTCAGAATTGATTTCCCGTTTCGTTTGTTTGTTTCAAAACCCCAAAATTAAATACCGGTAAGGTATACTCTGCCTTCCCCAGAAATGAGTACCAGGCCCTCGAGAGATGGGAAACCTCCACTTAATCTGAAGTGATTGGCGTAATAATAATAATATTTAGATGATTTATTTGTTGAGCGCTGTTTTTGGGTGTATCACACCTCAAGAGCCCTCTGCGGGCTTGGTCGTCGCTGTAGAAGGCGCCAATTCTCAAACAAGACCCAGTTGCTGTAAGGCTGGATGAACCTTTAGTCTTTGTTAAAGGTATATGAATTTTTCGACCGGCGAAGAGCACAATTGAAAATATAAATGGTATATTTTTTGTGCTCCGCTGGGATTCAAACCCACAACTTTCCATTTACGAGTCAGAAGTGTTAACCACTATAGACTACGCACCGGCTTCCTTACCAGTAAAAAAAAAAGGTTCCACTCGCCACATGCGAAGCCCTTCGGGAAGAACGCGGCAAGAAGTTGCGATATATGTGTAGCTTGGTTGCGTTTGCGTTATTTGGTTTAAAAGTAATCTACACAACGTCAATACGCAAACCCTTGAATTAAAAATATTTTGTTATTAAATAAATAATAATAATAATTGGACAATTTGTATACAGCGCCGTTTAGTGGCACTAGCCACCCCAAGGGCGCTTTTATGTGTTGAAGCTTCTGTTAAACAAATGTGTCTTAAGCAACTTCCTGAAACTGCCAACACTGGTCTCTGTTCTCAACTCCAGAGGTAGACTATTCCAGCAGGATGGACCAGCCGAACTAAAAGCCCTGTCTCCGAAACCAGTTCTGTTCCGTCGAAGAGGCAGTTGAAGCCTGTTTACGGCGTCACTCTGTGCAGAACGAAGAGTGCATCGTTTTCCACCTATCTGGTCGACTCTGCACAATTCACACAAGTACGATGGGGCAACTCCTCTGAGGGCATTAAAAACAGAAACACATATTTTGTACTCAATCCTCTCTGGGACTCGCAGCCAATGAAGGCGCCGCAACAGAGGAGAGACATGGTCAGTTTTTCGTCCTCCTAAAAGTAATTTGGCTGCAGCATTAAAGACGGACTGCAGTCTAGACTGCTGAAACCTTGGAAGACCCCAGAACAGACCATTGCAATAATCCAGTCTCGACACAACAAAGGACGCAATGAGAATCTTAGCAGCTTCGGATGTCAAACAGTTTCTGACCCATCTCAACTGCCTCAGGTGAAAAAAACAGGAGCTCACAGTCGAGCTTATTTGCGTACTCATGGAGAGAGTGTTGTCAAGATGGACCCCAAGAAACTTAATTGAGCTAGATGGATATACATCCAGGCCCATTACTTTAATTGGTGAAGAGCCAAGCAAGTGTTTCCTACCAGGAGACGACATCCAGATGAATTCTGTCTTGTCTGGATTCATTCTAAGGCGACACCTTGCCATCCACTCAGCCACCACTTCAATGCACCGGACCATCTCAAGACTACAGGCATCTGTCATAGATGGCTGACAGAAACGACAAAGTAGAATATCATCAGCATAAGAATAGTAGCTGGTGCCGTTCATCAGTACAGTGCTCTCAAGATCATTTGTGTACAGGGTAAAAAGTAAAGGCCCGAGCACAGATCCCTGAGGCACACCACAGTCCATGGGCATACCTGATGACTCACCATCAACATCCACAGTCTGACATCTGCCTTTCAGATATGAAGATAGCAATTTAGATACTCCTCCTCGGACTCCGTACAACCTATCAAGCTTAGTGATGAGTATACTGTGATCAACAGTGTCGAAGGCAGCGCTCATGTCAAGTACTGCCACCATGGCAAGAGCACCGTCCCCAACCGCAGCTATCACATCATTCACAATGCGAAGTAAGGCAGTCTCAGTGGAATGAGCTTTTCTATATGCTGACTGAAACTTAGACAGATATCCGCCTCGCTCCATGTGCTGAGTGAGTTGCCAAACAACGGCCTTCTCAATAATTTTCGATATAAAAGGAACGGACGACACAGGTCTATAATTTTCCACAGAATCAGCTGGAAGGCTTGATTTTTTGAGAATTGGTGTAACAATTGATTTTTTAAGTTCCGTGGGAAAAATACACTCTGTAGTGAGAGACTTGTTGACCAATGCTGACAGAATAGGTGCCACCTCACTTAAGCATCTTTTGACCAGCCATGTTGGAATTGGATCTAGTTTACATTGCTTGTTTGGACATGTGAGTACAAGCTTAACAACATCATTCAACAAGACAGGCTTAAATGAAAAAAATAACATTGCAACAATTGTTTGACTCTGGGGGATTAAAAATGGTCGCTGCACTGGATTCTCTTATTCTTCGTAACTTCTCTGAAAAGTGACGAGAGAATTCACTTGCAGGAAGCTCCGGATGCTGAGTAGAACTTTTTCCCAGGACAAAGCTCATCGACTTCCACAGCGCCCTGGGGTTCTTGGCTTCGGTCTCCATTTTTCTGGTCCAGTAGGACGACCTTTTCCTCCTTATCAAAGTCCAATAGATGGTCTGGGCATTCATCCAGGTTGCACGTGCAGTTTCTGTGCGACACCGTCGATACCTCCTCTCAAGGCGTCTCATCTCTGCTTTGCCACATCTGCATTCCTCATCAAACCAGCACTCAGATCTTCTCTGTCTCCTGATGGTTGTTTTGAGAGGAGCGTATTTGTTGATCAGCGAGAGCATGGTGCTATTGTAAGATTTGATAAGTTTGTTCGTGTCTGCCGAGGCAATAAAGTTTTTGTTGCAGATGTCGCTTCCAGACAACTCACATTGAAACTGCTCAACATTAAAATTCCGCCAAGGTCTGTTTGTGATACGTTTAAAAATTGGTTTTGGAGGGTTGAATACCGTAACTGCGGTTACTAGGCGATGATCCGTGTGGCCAATGTCAAGGACTTGACACTGTAGCAGAGGATCACCTGCATTACAAATCACAACATCCAGGATACCACCTGCATCATGCGTCACCTGGTTCACCCGCTGATGAAAATTGAAATCATGCAACATACATAAAAACTTGGTGCTGTGGCCATCCTCCGCTCTATCAAGTCGGATGTTCATATCTCCCACAATAAACACTAGCATGGAATAGGTTGTCAGGCGTGTCAAAAGCTTCTTGAATTCATCGAAGAATAACGTACAGGGAGGCTTGGATCCAGGCCTGTAGACATTCACAATCAACACTGATGATCCACGAGACGTAAACACGCCAGCAATGCACTCAAAAGAAGAAAATTCAGGAACACTCTGTATCTGAGAGACCCTAAAACCATTTTTTACCACTATGACCACTCCGCCATGGTTAGTTATGTGTGCAGATTCAGTGGGTGGCATTTTTCGAGCCTTTTCTATGACAGAGTATCCCATGCTGCGTAGGCGCTTAATGCTGAGGTCTTCACTACCCTCGTGCCAGGTCTCAGTAAGAGCCAGGATGTCTATGCAGTGCTCGCTGATCACATCATCAACAATATCAACTCTCCTTGTTAGTGATCGGCAGTTCCATGTTGCAATCTTCAAGTTACGGTGACTCTGCGTTGAGTGACGACCTCTATTTAACTGACAAAGTTTGACCTTTCTTCCGGAGCGCTTGCCCCGAAATCTTGGTTTAAAAGTCGAGAGTTTGACAGATTGATGCAGGCCATTTGCTGTCAAAACATCAACATCAACAGTGGAGTTCCAATCACGCCAACTTAACAATTGTTCAATGCTGTAGCTGATCATTGGTAGGTAATTTGCACTTGACGCTGGCGCTCCTGCTCTTTAGCAAGATTTAACACATAGAAGAAGAAGTTTGCGCTCATAAATAACAGTTTGCAACAATAATAAGTCATTTTAAAAGTAAACAATTAAAGTTCGCAAATCAGTTATAATAACACAAGAAATGCACTGCAAAAGTCACAAAAAGCTCAAGCAACACAAAAACAGCAAACTATGACACAACAAAGACAAATTTGCCAAAGACTCGTAATTTTAATTAATTTTACAAGTGCAGCAAGCAACAAACACACCAGGCAGCTACAAAGCGCCACCTCCTTGGTTGCTAGGAACGGCAATCTCATACAAGACTGAGTTTGCTCGTCGAGAAGAAAGTTCCAAATTCAAAAATGTTCCAACGTCATTACGACAAATTTACAGTACGGGTGATCAGCCTCGTAGCAATCTATTATTATTTGATTTCTATTAAACTTTATAGAACTTTAAAAAAGACTGTTTTATTTTCACAACTGTATTAATTTAATTAAAATAATTAATAATTACAAACGTTTTCGATCACGTCGATCATCTTCGTTCTTTTATTTTTACCTATAGATCATCGAAAACATTTGCAATTATTAATTTTTATTAGAATTTTTAACGTTTTATAGAATTCAATCAAAATGAATTCTCATACACAAACCAATACACAAACCATACAAAAAACATATAATCTATTATTGAGTTATCATAAATGTCATTGATGAAGTATTTCATAGGTATGTTAAGACAATACAATTTTAAAAAGAAAATAAAATATTATGTATTTACATCTATTTAATTTACTCTGGGAAAAACCTTATGGAATTGACTTGTTTTTATTACAAAGATTATTAAATAGTAATGAAATATAAGTTTTGCAATATACTGTAATGATTTAAGCGACTTTGATTGAAGAAAAGCTGCGGTGATTTGTTTTGCACAATTTATTTCAGATTCAGTCAACTTTACACCAGGCGCGGGCAAAGGGTATAGGCAAATACATTTCTGAATAAGTGTTTTCTCCCATTCCTTAAAATATAGCTCCTTTGAAATGGAGTGAAGTGCTTACGATCGAACTTAAATTTGGAATTCAAATCTTAATATCAACCTTAAATGCGTTTTTACCATATCGCACGTTTAATAATAAAGAGCAATAACTCAAAAAACAAGAATGTTGGGAAATCACGTTTGAAGTTCAGACAACCAGTACAACTTGTATGGGATGAAAAAGGCGACCGATCTCGGTCATATTCGTCCAAATTGAACGCCTGTCGCATTCTACCTATTCTTCTCGCATTGTTCTTGCGTTTTATTACAAAATCTCGATTTTCCCAATTTTCGAGTTATTGCTCTTTATTATTAAGCGTGCGATATATTGCCTACCTATAAGGCGCATGTGCCTGTATGGAATGCACGTCCCTGGTAGAATGCTCGCATTCCATGCCGAGAGCAAGGGCTCGACCCCCACCGAGGGTGACAAAAATGATTTCCCGTTTCGGCGTTTATTTCAAACCGAAAATAAAATACTGCCAAGGTATAGGCCTGATCGTGCTACTTCCTATTGTTGTGCAGATGCTGAAGTCTTTATCCTGCTTTTTATTTCTGCTCTTTATTTTTCTGGTGATGTACTCCTTGACTGATAGGTTGGTATGCGGCTGACCACCCATACTGTAAAAAATGGTTCACTTTGCCAATGTCACCCCTGCTTCAGGGAAGGTCAGCAAGAGTTGCAGGGCTTATGTTCATTTGAGATTGGGTTTTTTTATATTGTAGGTCCACATGCGGCATGTGTAAGCGCGAAATTATGCATGTCTGCTTGTGGGAATGCATTTAATATGAATCTCAAATGATACATATCTTTGCAGCTTAGATTTAGATTTAGATTTAGATTATACTCAGCCTTCACAAGGAATAAGGACCAGCCTCCTCGGGAGCTGGAAAACTCCTACTGCAACTGAAGTGGTTGGGGTAAGATAGGATCCCTAATAAGTAAAAGTGAGTAGGACCATTTTTTCAATTTATCCATTTGTTTATGTCTAAAATGTTAGATTTTGTAGGGTTTGTGTATTCACACAGTGAAAAAACCATGTTATTTAAAATAAAATTATTTGTTTCTAAAACGTAGTTTTATTTCACAATAATATTTTCTACCTCAAGCACTTTCGACCTTCAATACTCAGGTCATATATAAATAATGACCTGAGTATTGAAGGTCGAAAGTGCTTGAGGTAGAAAATATTATTGTGAAAATAAAACTACGTTTTTAAAAAAAAAAAAAAAATCTTAAATGTTATTTATTGTTTATATTGGTTGGTATGCGGCTGACCCCCCATGCTGTAGAAAATGGTTCACTTTGCCAATGTCACCCCTGTTTCAGGGAAGGACGGCAAGAGTTGCAGGGCTTATGTTCATTTGAGATTGGTTTTTTTTTATATTGTAGGTCCACATGCGCCATGTGTGAGCGCGAAATTATGCGTGTCTGCTTGTGGGAATGCATTTAATGTGAATCTCAAATGATACATATCTTTGCAGCTTAGATTTAGATTTTAGAATTTTGTATATCACTTTGCCAATGTCACCCCTGTTTCAGGGAAGGTCGGCAAGAGTTGCAGGGTGTATGTCAACTATATAACTCCCATAGCTCAACGAGGATTTTTTTGGTTGTTTATGCCCAAACAAACAACTGCGTTTTCAAAATATGGTTTTGGTGTAAACGACAAGATTTTGGCTTTTTTTATCCTAAAAGCGCTTCTGATATAAAAAAATTCGTAAAACTACATTAATAAGAATGCCAATAAATGCTTTTATTTTGTTTAATTATAGAGCTGTTTTTATTTTCACGATAATCAACAAATTATAATATGTGGTGCCACCGCTGGTATAGCCAAACACCAAAACTTATCGAAAAATGTTCGATTGGCGGTACACGGTGGTATACTAGTGCCCACTTTGATGTACGGAAGTGAAGCTTGGACGATGAATGAGAGTGAAATTAGTAAAGTCCATACGGTCGAAATGGACTTTCTAAGAAGTATGATTGGAAAAAAACGGAAAGATAGGGCGAGGAATGAGTTAGTGAGAGAAGAATGTGGTGCAAGGGAAAGTATAAAAGTAAAAATCAAAAGGGGTTTGTTAAAATGGTTTGGACATATGGAAAGAATGAATGACGATAGACTGACGAAGAGAGTGTACACTGCAACTATGAATGGAAGCCGTGGTAGGGGAAGACCGAGGAAAGTATGGATGGATCAAATTTCCGAAATAGCGAATGAATGGGATATTCAGAGTCATAACAAAAGGAGAGAGTGCATGAAAAAGATTATGACTCTGAATGAAATGAAAGAAGTATGTAATGGGGCGTCCACACGCTTGCCAACCATTCACAAGTCAAGCGCACAGTGTGTCGTCTAGAACATGCTAGCTGGACAAAATTTTGTCTAATGGACTCATTTTGTCCAGCTAGCATGTTCTAGACGACACACTGTGCGCTTGGCTACAAGGCAAGCGCACAGTGTGTCGTCTAGAACATGCTAGCTGGACAAAATTAGTCCATTAGACAAATTTTTGTCCAGCTAGCATGTTCTAGACGACACACTGTGCGCTTGACTTGTGAATGGTTGGCAAGCGTGTGGACGCCCCATAAGGACCGAACGGAATGGCGGTTGATTTGCAACAATGGCGGCTAGGGCATTAATTCTAAGTGTAATATTAGACTGATAGGTTGGTACGAGGCTGACCACCCGTGCTGTAAAAATCGGTTCACTTTTGCCAATGCCACCCCGGTTCAGGGAACGGCGGCAGGAGTTGCAAGGTTTATGTCCATGTGAGGTTTTCTTTATTTGTATGCACACATGCAGAATGTGTAGGCGCGAACCTACATGTGCCTGTCTGTAGGCATGCATTTCATATCCTTGCAGCTTAGATTATAGATTATAGATGGACATCAAAAAATAACAGAAAACTAATTATATGTAATTTAAAAAACCCTAGCCGCCAACATCACAGATCAACCGCCATTTCTTTCTGTCCTTACACACTTCTTTCATTTCCTCCAGAGTCATAACCTTCTTCATACAGGCTTCCCTTTTATTATGACTCTGGATATTCAATAAACATATTTCTATAAATAATATTTCAATTTTTATATATACGTCAATAGTTTGAACACAATCAAATTGTACTCGGTGACAGATAGAGCAGTCATTACAGTAAATAATTACAAATTGTTTAATGATGTCAGTACTTAGCGCTGTTTATCTGGCTCTCATGACGTTGGCTCATCACCAGCCAAGGCGTGATGATCTTTACGATGGACCACATTATCAGCGCTGACTTATTCAAAACATGCGTGAACGAATGGTGATAAGAGATATATCACTAAATGACATAGACAGGATGTTAACATTGCGTTCTGAACATCACCGATCTGTAGCCTAGTCGTCTTTCCAGTGCTTGTGTGGCTTATCATTTGAGAGGCATCATGTGAGAGAGCTAGAGGACCATGGCAAATTCCGGAATGCACTGAAGACAAGCAAATTTCTGGCATCATTTGCACAATGATCCTTCTCTGACATCCGATCTGCAGCCGCTCCGTCACAGAAGAACAGTTGGAATGCTCAGTCTTTTTTATCGATATTACCACGGAGCTTGTTCTAATGAGCTCCATTCATTAATCCCTCCCCCTCGCATTTCAGAAAGGGAAACTCGTAGTACGACTCTCATTCATCCCTTTGCAGTTGATCTCAAAACTATGAGAACTTGGCGTTTTCATAACTCATTCCTTTGCCAAACTGCCCGTTTATGGAATGATCTACCAGTATCTGTGTTCCCTTCCCAATTTAATCCGGTTTTATTCAAAACCAACATCAATCACCACTTCCTTGCAGCGCCTCACGATAGAAGCAAGAACTCAAGCAACACCTCTGCGGCACCCTTCCAGGGTGACATAGACCCCCAAGACTTTCAAGACTTGGGGAACCTCTCGCACAGGATTCCTTAAAAAAAACGCCCTTGGAGTGACTACATCACGAAACAGCGCCATAAAGAAATCATCAACTCATAATCACTACCATCTATCATTTGATGAGAGCAATGAATGGAAAGCCACTGAATGATAGATTTCGCAATGATTGGGTGATGAACGAGTGTGGTATAAAACAGAATTGAAGAATGAAAGTACAAAAAAGCCCAATGAGATGGTTGGGGCATCTTGAAAGAATGGATGATGAACGGCTTACGAAGAAAGTGTACAGAGGAAATGTGGAGGGGAAGACTGAGGAAAGAATGGATAGACTGTATGAAGAAAGGGATGAATTTTAAGAGGTATGTAAGGACAGAAAAAGTGTTGTTAGGTTTTCAATGCGAAGGTACCTTCTGATGTCCCTTTAGGATACTCACTCCGGCTAGCTTCTTCGGCATCACTCTCAGGGCGTGGGGTTTTTCTTTGTGTTGCTTACTTAATACTTTGAGAAGGGTTTCATATACCTTTACCAAAGACCGGCCACCAAAGGTCCATCCAGCCTTACAGCAACTGGGTTTTGGCTTGGTGAGGGCTCTTGAGGTGTGATCCACACAAAAACAGCGCTCACCTAATTAATCATCCTTATATTATTATTATTATAATGATATCGTCCGTATTACAGTTATTAGGTTGACTCCATTTTACGCCAGCCATTAGCTCCGTCTTTGACGTTGATAAAGCCATCTTCCGAAATCGTCATGTGGAGATATGGAGTGTGTTGATGAGAGCCGCGTGCTGGCTTCCACTCCCCCAAGAGTTGGTGGACTTCGGAGCGTGATCAGCATTCCTCAATAGAAATAAAGCAGCCTATATTTAGCATCAATTACTATTGTCATTGAAGCTATACTTCTTATACAACAGAGATGCTACAACTTTTGTAGAAGTTTTTTTTTCGTTTGTTTTTTTTTTTTTTTTTAAGAAATCCTGTGCGGGAGACTCCCTAGATTCTAAAGACTCTAGGGGTCTATGACACTTGTTGTAGTGCCGCAGAGGGGTACGAGCTTGGTCGTCGCTACAAAGTGACAATACTCAAGCAAGACCAGTTGCTGTAAGGCTGGATGGACCTTTGGTGACCGGTCATTGGTAAAGGTTTATGAATTCTTCAACCCAGCGAAGAGCACATTCGAAATATAAATGGTATATTTTTGTGCTCCACCGGGATCCGAATTCACAACCTTCCATTTACGAGTCCGAAGTGTTGCCACTACGGACTACGGACCGGTCCGATTTATTTTTTAAACAACGTTTTTTATCTAAGCTCCACATATTGACCGGTCCGTAGTTCAGTGGTAACACTTCGGACTCTGAATGGGAAGATTGTGGGTTCGAATCCCGGCGGAGCACAAAAAAATATACCATTTATATTTTCAAATTTGCTCTTCGCTGCGTTGAAAATTTCATAAAACTTTACCGGTTAAAACTTTAGGTTGGTCGTAAATCTGGTGAAATTTTGATTTCTTTTCTTTGAATAAGTTTTTTAGACCATCTTTAAATAGAATCTTTAAATACTATTTGTAGACTAGTGGTTACCACCTTTGACTTTCTATCAAAGGGTATGTGGTTCGATCTTCGGTATAATTAAAATTATTTGTACATACTCTGTACTGTATTCGCTGTGTTGAAAAATTCATAAACCTTTACCAATGACCGGTCACCAAAGGTCCATCCAGCCTTACAGCAACTGGGTCTTGCTTGAGAATTGGCGCTTTGTAGCGACGACGATCAAGCTCGTAAAAAAGTAGATAGCTCAATTGGTAGAATGCTTGCATTCCATGCCGAGAGCAAGGGTTCGATCTCAAGGTTTACTCAGCCTTCACAATAAATGAGAACCAGCGCCCCCGGGAGCTGGGAAACCCCCACTTCAACTGAAAGTCGTTGGTGTGAGGCCGAGTCCCTTACCTGTAAAAATAAATAGGTTCTGAATCACCGCGTGTGATCCCTTCGGGGATAACGCAGGCAAGAAGTTACACTACATGTATAGCTTAGTTGCGTTTTGCGTCGCGATGCACTGTTTTTTTTTTTTTTATGTTTATTCATAATTTTGAAAACTTCTGGTTAAATAAAATTACACATGAACTTTGACACAATTAAAAAGACATACGATTTTATAATTAGTTTTTTTTATTACACTAAACTTTATCACCATTTAATAACTAATTAACCACATGGCTATTATCAATGACAAGCTGTTCACTTTCGCCAATGTCACCCCTATTTCATGGAAATGGTGTAAGAGTTGAATGTCAGATTTCATTTTAATTTTGTTTTTTTTTTCATTATACAAAAAAAAAAAAAATGGTTCACTTTGCCAATGTCACCCCTGTTTCAGGGAAGGACGGCAAGATTTGTAGCACTTATGTTCATTTGAGATTGGGTTTTTATAATGTAGGTCCACATGCGGCATGTGTTAGCGCGAAATTATACATGTCTGCTTGTGGGAATGCATTTAATATAAATCTTAAATGATATATATCATTGCAGCTTAGATTAGATTAGATTAGATAAACATGCTGAATATGTAAGCGGGAATTTGCGTTTTTTTGGTTGTTGACGTGCATTGAATATTAATCTGAAATGTATTTATACCAGTCGCGCAATCTCAACAAAGGCAAACAGTTTTTGCCGTACTTTTTACGAAAAAAAAATCAAGATTAGATTTTAACTGTTCTGAAATAATTTCAAGCATCAGAATACCAAGTAGAAAGAGATTTTTACAATAAATCAATATCAGGGCTGCAAGTCTCATCACCACGGTAATTCTTATCTACCGAATATCGGTAATATTTGTATAAAGACTAATCAGCTGTTCACTTGCGGCCATCTTGGATTGACAGGTCTTCATACAAATATTACCGATATTCGGTAGGTAAGAATTACCGTGGTGATGAGACTTCCATCCCTGGTCTTCCAGGAACAAAAAATCATGTGGCTTCCTATCTACACTTGAAATGCTGTCTACGTCTCTGTTATAAACATAATTGCAACTTAAATTATAGATTTTAATATAATGTTTTATACGCGGTTCTATTAAATAAATTTATTTAATTATGCGTGTCTGCTTGTGGGAATGCATTTAATATGAATCTGTTCAAAGTTCTGTTCAAAGCTCAGAGAGAATGAATGGGTGTTTGGAACTTGGAATGTCAGAAGAATGAATGAGTGTAAGGAGAAAGAAATTGTGAATGTGATGAATGAAAAAAGAATACAAGTGATGGGTGTGACAGAGACAAAAATGAAAGGGAATGGTGAAAAAGTATTAATGAATGGTGAACTGTATATCTGGTCAGGTGTGGAAGATGGGAATGAAAGACAGGGTGTGGGTGTGGTTATAAGTGAGAATGTAAAAGGATGCATAACGGGCTACCAAAGAATCTCTCCAAGAATTTTGACTGTTAAACTCAAAACAAACAAGATGAAAATTTTCTTGGTGGCCTGTTATGCACCTGTAGATTCAGAGTGTATGGACGTGAAAATGAGATTCTGGAATGAGTTGAATGCAGTTGTGCGCGAAAGCAAGAAGAATGAATACATTATAATTTTGGGAGATATGAATGGATGGGTAGGTACGCAAAGAGATGAGTGTGTGAAAATTGTTGGTCCTAGTGGACGAGGTGTAGTCAATGATAATGGGCGACACCTGATAGCTTTGTGTGCAGAGCACAGCCTTTTTGCATCAAACACATGGTTTCGACATAAGGATGTGCATCTGTACACAAGGCAGATTGTGGGAAGTCGCACAATCATTGACTACATCTGTGTGGATGAAAGACTGAGAGGAGCCGTAAAGGCTAGTTCGCACGAGGCCACTGATTTAGTCAAGTAGCGAGTAATTTAGTAGTGGGCGGGGCGCTACTCGCCCGTGAAGCGTTCGCATTACGGTCCAGTACAGTACACAAGTGCGAAGTTGGCTGCAGAAAGCCCTTTCTATAATGGCGGAAAATTTGAATTGGCTGCAGTTTGAAAATATTAATTGAGTATTAAAATCATGTTATTATAAAGCCCTTTAAATTGGCTATAGTTTGGTAATATTAACTGATTTATGCCCGGCCACCTAGCTAGGAGCCTGTTTAGCAAACAACTTCGAAACTCGACTTTTGTAAATTCGAAATGTATTTTATGGTTTATAAAATAATATACACATTTTAAATAAAAACAACACATGACTATTTGATGTTTATAATAATATCTACCATTTACGCTGCAAACATTATTTTTTAATTTAATTTTTATCTTTTCAATGATGTGTACAAAGTATATTTTGTATGCACACACTATAATACGGCTCGTAGTCTGCAGCTGCATTCAGATGCATTTCTCTGTTGCGTTTTTCGTTGTTGACAATTAACATCAATATTCGACATGTAAAATCGGCATTTTCAAATACACGGCGGTCACCAATCAATTATCAAGTTAAAGAAGAAACATGGTTCAACTTTTCAGAGGCTGACCGCGAGAAACTTGTTCAATCCTGCTACATACGCCTCTCACGTCTGTCACAGATACCAGCTGATGGCTTACAGTGGCATAAAATTGTAATGCCTCTAATTAGTTATCCCCGTGTGTCACTGAATTGTTTCTGTACAAAACAACAAGTAACAATCCATCTGAAGGATATCATAAGGCCTGTGATATGACAAATTTATGGTAGGTACCTATAAACATCGATCAATGTAAAAGATCGATGTTTTTAAATACGTAATAAATTCATGGACGATAATAGTTATTTCCACAACATCTTTACCAAAACTATATTTGTACAGCTCTATTGTCAGCAAGGAGCTACATGATTGTATTTTTGACAGCTGATATCCGCACCAAAAATCGATGTCATACTATTCTTATCGAAAAAAAATTACCTTTCTCAAAACTTTTTGGACGTAGATAAGTCCTAGCAACTTCTATATTCTCAAGAGTTTCTAAAAAACCAAGGATATCGGTGTGCATATCCACTTATTTACAGTTTAAACATGACATAACCTCACTGACAGGTCGCTAAGTTTAGGGAGCGGAACATCGGGCTCGCAAATATAAGAAGTTCTTAAGTACTTAAATATTTTTAAACAGCACTTTATCTTTAAATATTCTTGCTGAAAACGGGCATTATCTTTTCAAACTGCAGCCAATTTAAATTGCCGCCATTCTTGCATTTCCGTTTCCCCGCCAAGAGTGAGCGGCCAATGGCGCGGCCGCTAATAAACTCGACTCGGACTCGGGCTTTTCCGTGGCTCTTCGGACTCGGACTTTTCCGTGGCTTCTCGGCAACACTCGCCCACGGACGGTGGGCGGGGCCGCTACTTGCCCGAAAAAATAGAATGAAATGGATCGGCTTGACTAAACCATTGACTTAACTACTGGACTAAATTGTTGGGGTTCGCACACGTTTAGCCACTAAATTACTCGTTACTTGACTAAATTACTCGCCTTGTCCGAACCAGCCTTAAGAGATAGCCGTGTCTATCGTGGGCCTGAAATAGGCAGTGACCACTATCTCTTATGCGCTAAAATAATGATTGGAGAAGTAAGAAAGAAGAAACGTAAGAAGAAAGTAAGAAAGCCAAGAATAAAAGTAGAAAGTCTGAGTGATGAAAACGTGAAAGTGAAGTATAAATCAGAAATACAAAAAAAGTTAAGTGTGAATGAACTTGAAAAGAATGTGAATGAAAAAGATATTGAAAGCATGTGGAAGTTTATGAAAGAAGGAATGATTGAATGTGCTCGAAAAGTATGTGGAGAAACGAAAGGTGGAAGATTGAAAGGGGATGCCTGGTGGAATGCTAAAGTAAAAGAGGCTGTGAAAGTGAAGAAGGAATGCTACAAAAAGTGGCTGAACGACAGGAATGATAGAAAGCTAGAAGATGAATATAAGATAGCCAAGCAAATGGCGAAGAATGTAGTTTATGAAAGCAAAGCGAATGAACAGAGAAAGATTGATGAAAAAATGAACAGGAGTTTCACCGACAGCAGGAAGGAATTCTGGAGATGGGTCGGTGCCAATAGGAATAAAGATTCTGCATTGACCACCCCAGGAATCAAAAGTGCTGTTGGTGAGATGGTATGGGAGAATGATGAAGTATGTAAGAGATGGAAAGAATATTTTGAAGGGATTTTTGGTCGGGGCGAAAGAATTTTGTTTAGAAAAATGACAGAAGAGAATGAATTTAGGATTTTGAAAGAAGAAATAAAAGTATGTTTGAAGAATGGAAAGTCTGCTGGGTTTGATGGAATAAATGGTGAAATGTTGAAAGCAGGAGGTGAATGCGTGATAGATTGGATGTACGAATTATGTAAGCTTTGTGTGAATGCAGGAGTAGTACCGATGGATTGGAGGAAGGCAGTCATTGTTCCCATTTACAAAGGTAAAGGGGACAAAAAAGACTGTCAGAACTTCAGACCAATCAGTCTACTCAGTATACCAGGAAAAGTCTTCTGTAAGGTGATTATAAAAAATGTGATTCTGACTACTAGTGAAAGGATTTCCGATATACAGTCCGGCTTTATGGCCGGTAGAGGCTGTGTTGATCAGATTTTTACTCTACGACAACTTGTTGAAAAACAATTGTAGGTGAGGCGGAAGCTGTTCACGGCCTTTGTAGATCTGGAAAAGGCTTTTGACTCAGTAGACAGAGGTATGTTATGGGATGTTTTGAAAGCATACGTAGTGAATGGGGCTCTCCTAGGTGCGGTGCATGCGAACTATGAAAATAGTACAGCATGTGTTCGTATTGATGATGAGTATAGTGAATGGTTTGAAGTTTTTAAGGGTGTAAGGCAAGGATGTGTGATGAGCCCATGGCTATTTAACATAGTCATGGACAAGTGTGTTCGAGATGCTAGACTTGATGATTGTGGATTAATGATAGGAGAGAGCAAAGTGAGTGTTCTACTGTATGCGGATGATGCTGTTCTTGTATTGGACTCAGCAGTAGAATTGCAAACGATGCTCTCTAGATTGAACGAAGCTCTGCTAGGTAATTATTTGAAATTGAATGCAAGTAAGACGAAAGTTTTGATTTTTGAAAGAAATGAAGAAAATACGTACTACGAATTTAGAATAAACGGAATGAATGTTGATGTGGTAAATGAGTTTGTATACTTGGGAAGTAAGTTTGAAAAAGATGGAAGAATGACAGGTGAACTTGAAAGAATAGTAATGAAGGGCAGGTGTGTACTGGGTGCCACAGCTTGTATCGCCAAAAATCAAAACATATCTAAAAATGCTCGATTGGCGGTACGCAGTGGCATACTTTTACCCACCTTGATGTATGGAAGCGAGGCCTGGACGGTGAATGAAAGTGAAATTAGTAAAGTCCATACTGTTGAAATGGACTATCTAAGAAGTATGATTGGGAAAAAACGGAGTGACAGGGTGAGGAATGATTTTGTAAGAAAAGAATGTGGTGCAAAAGAAAGTGTGAAAGTGAAGATTAAAAGAAGTTTGTTAAGATGGTTTGGGCATATGGAGAGAATGAATGAGGAAAGACTGACGAAGAAAGTATATGTTGGTAGAATAGATGGATGTCGTGGTAGAGGAAGACCGAGAAAGGTATGGATGGACCAAATATCCGAAATTGCGAATGAATGGAATATCCAGAGTCATAATAAAAGAAGAGCCTGTATGAAGAAAATTATGACTCTGGAGGAAATGAAAGAAGCATGTAAGGACAGAGAGAAATGGTGGTTGATCTGTAATGTTGGCGGCTAGGGTTTATTAAATTGGAATTTGTTTTTATTTGTAAATGGATATTTTGTATTTGGATATTATTATTTAGTGATGTATAAAATGTAATTTGTCGTGTGTGTGTGTTCCTTGACTTATAGGTTGGTATGCGGCTGACCACCCATGCTGTAAAAATGGTTCACTTTGCCAATGTCACCCCTGTCTCAGGGAAGGACGGCAAGAGTTGCAGGGTGTATGTCCATTTGAGATTTGGTTTTTATGTTATAGGTTCACATGAGGCATGTGCAAGCGCGAACTTGTACGTGTCTGGTTGTGAGAATGCATGTAATGTGAATCTCCAATGTAACATATCTTTACAACTTAGATTAGATTAGATTAGAAATGATACATATCATTTCAGCTTAGATTTAGATTTAGATTTTAGACCTTCGGTTCAGAGTTACATTTGCATAGTATAGTTCGACGGTTGAGATATTTCTGAAGCTACATAGAATTTCTGTCCTTCATTTTTACTAAGAATAAAGATCATTCTCGACACATGGAGAATCGCTACCTACCACTTCGCTAGATTTTACCAGAACATTCGATTTAACCAACTGTAACTGTAACTCTATCGCTAATTCCACTAGGAGTGGGGCAGAGCCTCTGCAGAGCTGCCTTTATTTCTTCCTATCCTTACATACCTCTTTAAATTCATTTATATCCATTAACTTTTTTATGCATTTTCTTCTTTTACGCTCATTATGTATATCCCATTCCTTCACAATCCCCTCAATCCGATCGCTCCATACTTTTCTCGGTCGTCCCTTACCTCTTTTTCCTTTCACACTTCCTCTGTAAGTATATTTCATTGTGTAAAGGGTTTATATTTAATTTTATTCAAACCAATCTTGAACAATGATAAATTTATCATCACCATCATCTTCTAAAGGCAGTGCCTTGTTGTATCAGCCATCTGTCTCTGTCTGCTGCCATCCTCTTGAGATGCGAATAGGAGGAGACATCCATGAGGTATGAAGTTCTTGGGCAACCTCTTGTGCGTTGTCCTCAGATTTTCCCTTCAAAGATGTTGCTAAGAAAGGTGCTGTGTCTGATTGAGTGCCCTATTAGCTTGGCTTTCCTCTTTAAAATATGATTTATCAGTTCTCTTCTTTCTTCTACGTCCCGCAACACCTTTTTGTTATAAAATAAAATATAGATAAATTTATTTCAAATACAAATGTGTCAGATTTATTTTTACACTAACACACACAAACACAACTTTTCATATTCGTTAAAATATATACAGGTTGTCAACCTCGTATATATATTTTTTTTATCTATCCTTGATTCTTCTATGGACGAGAACATGCAGTTAACATTCTTCATTTTTTCTTTATTTTTTCTTTATTTAATTTCATGTGATAATTTATATCTAAACAGCGATTTTGTGCTTGTTTGACTTATTGATATTTGATTCAAACACATGTATGGTCGATGGGTCAATGGTTGAATGCCCACTAACAGACCGGAAAGCCTTGGGTTCAAAACCGACGACTATCAAATGTATTTTATTTATTCTATATTTATTCTCGGCCGGGTCTTTGTACTAGCGAGGTTCACACTGGCAAAAAAAATAATAAATCAAAAACTATTATCTAAGCTGCACAGTACCCTTAGTACGAGTTGCAAAACTTGAGAAAAGTGAAGTTTACGGAAAATATTAAAGACTGATTTCTCCCAAAATCTGCCTTTTTTTTTTCTTACACTTTATGGTCTTAGCAAAAGAGTTACAGTGATGAAGAAAATCAAGTTCAAACAAACGAAAACGGTAGATTTTGGGAGAAATCACGCTTTAATATTTTCCGTAAACTTTACTTTTCTCAAGTTTTTTTTTCTCGTACTAAGGGTACAGATGTATTGACCTTTGAGGCTCAAGTATGCTTAATACACAAACGTGTTAGTTGACGACAACACATGCTGCATGATTATGAACAAAATAAACCAAGCCTCGTATGAAAATAAGCCCTAATTACAACTTTTGCCGACCCACCCTGAAATCAAAGTGACATTGGCAAAGTGAAGCATTTGTAACAGGATGAGCGGTCAGCCTCATGAAAACCTATAAGCCAAGGAATCGTGTTTAATGCATGCCCACAAGCATAAACGTGTAAGTTAGCGCGTGTTCTTAAAAAATAAACCAAACCTCGTATGACAATATACATTGCATTTCTTGCCGCCCTTCCCTGAAACCGGGGTGGCATTGGCAAAAGCGAACCAAGCTTTTACAGCATGTTGGTCAGCCTCATACCAAACTATCAGTCAAGGAATATATGAAAATTTATAATTTAAGTCGCATAAATAATATTAAGATTAATTTGGATCGGTTAATCGTACGCACTCGCAAACGAAATGCCGTGAGTTCAATACCAGGAGAGGCAGGAAAAAATCTAATATGCGCTTCACTGGTTTGAAAAACTCATCTGCTAAATTACTAAAAGACCGGTCACAAAGGTGTATACAGCCTTACAAGAATGCCGTCAACTCAACTAAACTACACTTTTTGCCGCGTGATCTCCGAAGGTTTTCGCATGTGGCGAGTGGAACCTATTATTTTCACAGGTAAAGGGGCTGGCCTTACGCCAACCACTTCAGTTGAAGTGGTGGTTTTCCAGCTCCCGAGGGGGCTGGTACTCATTTCTTGTGCAGGCTGAGTAAACCTTGCCGGTATTTAATTACGAGGTTTGAAATAAACACCGAAACTGGAAATCATTTCTGAAACTATGATCTATGATCTAAGGTGCAAGGATATATTCATTTAAAGTTCTCAAATGCATGCCCACAAGCAAACACGTGTAGTTCGCGCTTACAAATGCTGAATGTGTACTTACAAATGAAATCCAAACCTCAAATGAACATAAGCCCTACAACTTTTGGCGACCTTCCCTGACACAGGGATGACATTGGCAAAGTGAACCATTTTTTATAGTATGGGTGGTCAGCATCATCTATAATAATCTATAATCTAAGTTGCAAAGATATATTCATTTAAAGCTCTCAGATGTATGCCCACAAACCAACAAGTGTAGTTCGCGCTTACAAATGCTGAATGTGTACTTACAAATAAAATCCAAACCTCAAATGAACATAAGCCCCACAACTTTTGCCGACCTTCCCTGAAACAGGGGTGACATTGGCAAAGTGAACCATTTTTTACAGTATGGGTGGTCAGCCTCATACCAACCTATAAGTCAAGGAATATGAATAATAAATTACATTTAAATATAAAAAAGAACAAAACCTTACAAAGAAATCTATACAAAAAAAGTCAAAAATTTCCTATGCAAAAAATGTAGCAAATGAATACACCAACATTAGAAATCAACATTGCAGATTAGCCGCCACTTCTTCCTGTCCTTGCATACTTCTTTCATTTCATCCAGAGTCATAACCTTTTTCATACAAGTCCTCCTTTTATTATGACTCTGGATATCCCATTCATTCGCTATTTCAGAGATTTGATCCTTCCATACTTTTCTCGGTCTTCCTCTACCACGACATCCATCTATTCTAGCAACATATACTTTCTTCGTCAATCTTTCATCACTCATTCTCTCCAAGTGCCCGAACCATCTTAACATACTTCTTTTAATCTTCACTTTCACACTTTCCCTTACACCACATTCTTCTCTTACAAAATCATTCCTCACCCTGTCACTTCGTTTTTTCCCAATCATACTTCTTAGATAGTCCATTTCTACTGTATGCACTTTACTAATTTCCCTTTCACTCACCGTCCAGGCTTCACTTCCATACATCAAGGTTGGCACTAGTATACCACCGTGCACCGCCAATCTAACATTTTTTGAGAGATTTTGGTTCCTGGCGATGCAAGCGGTCGCACCCAGTACACACCTGCCTTTCATTATTCTTCTTTCAAATTCACCGGCCATTCTTCCATCTTTTTCAAACTTACATCCCAAATATACAAACTCATTTACAACATCAACATTCATTCCATTAATTTTAAATTCATAATTCATATTTTCATCATCTCTTTCAAAAATCAAAACTTTCGTCTTTCTTGCATTCAACTTCAAATTATTACCTTTCAAAGCTTCGTTCAATCTAGAGAGCATCATTTGCAATTCCACTGCTGAATCAGATACAAGGACTGCATCATCCGCATACAGTAGAACGCTTACTTTGCTCTCTCCTATCATTAATCCACAATCATCAAGTCTAGCATCTCGAACACACTTGTCCATGACTATGTTAAATAGCCATGGGCTCATCACACATCCTTGCCTTACACCCTTAAAAACTTCAAACCATTCACTATACTCACCATCAATACGAATGCAGGCCATACTATTCTCATAGTTCGCATGCACCGCATTGAGTAGAGCTCCATTCACTCCGTATGCTTTCAAAACATCCCACAACATACCTCTGTCCACTGAGTCAAAAGCCTTTTCCAGATCCACAAAGGCCGTGAATAGTTTCCCCCTCACCGACAATTGTTTTTCAACAAGTTGTCGTAGAGTGAAAATCTGATCAACACAGCCTCTACCGGCCATAAAGCCGGACTGTATATCGGAAACCCTTTTGCTAGTAGTCAGAATCACATTTTTTATAATCACCTTACAGAAGACTTTTCCTGGTATACTGAGTAGACTGATTGGTCTGAAGTTCTGACAGTCTTTTTTGTCCCCTTTACCTTTGTAAATGGGAACAATGACTGCCTTCCTCCAATCCATCGGTACCACTCCTGCATTCACACAAAGCTTACATAATTCAAACATCCAATCTATCACACATTCACCTCCTGCTTTCAACATTTCACCATTTATACCATCAAACCCAGCAGACTTCCCATTCTTCAGACGTGAAATAGACACTTTCATTTCTTCTTTCAAAATCTTCAATTCATTCTCTTCATCTGTCTGTTCATAAATTCTTCTTTCACCCTGGCCAAAAATTTCTTGAAAATAGTTTTTCCATCTCTTGCATACTTCTTCATTCTCCCATACCATCTCACCGGCAGCACTTTTGACTCCCGGAGTGGTCAATGCAGAAGATTTATTTCTATCCGCATTGATCCACCTCCAAAATTCCTTCTTACTGTCGGTGACCAGTGCCATCCATTGTGCCATCATACCAGCCTATAAGTCAAGGTCAACCCTCACCTCGGTGAGATTCGAACCCGAGCTCACGGCATGGAATGCAAGCGCTCTACCAACTGAGCCATCGACCGGACGAAGATCAAGATCATGGTTATGTAAAGTCGACCTACATTTTGATACAAAAAAGCTATGACGTCACAATTGGTTACAGATATTTTTTGTACGATTCGCTACGACATAGATTACATATTTGTATTTATAGAAGTCTTACAATTGTATTTTTTTCTCGGCGTGCAAACGTCACAGCACTATTTCTATAATCTATAATCCATAATCTAAGTTGCAAGGTTCGCGTGTAGTTCGCGCTTGCTAATAAAATCGAAACCTCAAATGAACATAAACCCTGCAACTCTTGCCGACATTCCCTGAAACAGGGGTGACATTGGCAAAGTGAACCATTTTTTACAGCCAAAATTATGACAACGCCAAGTCTGGCTTTATCATAGGGGAGGCGCGGAGAGGGTTTTTCACCGCACTGGTTCTCCATAAATCGCGTTCGGGCGAACTGCCCAGCAAATCTGCCCAGGGAGCTAACCAAAGGAGCAAGGGGATAGGAATCACGGAATTAAAGTCAGGACTCACCTTATCTCCAATGGATGGCTTCTTCGCGGAGCACTGGTCGCGTATTTTCGTGTATGTTTCTCCTACGTTCGCGCGCGATGTGAGTAGGTACCGTAAACAAGTCTGTCCACGGCCACGTTCACACAAGTAAACGTGGCCGTAAAAACTTTCACTATTTCACTGTGAATAATAAACATTACGATGATTTTATCTGGTGAGTACTGTTTTTGTGTGAATCGCACCTCAAGAGCCCTCTGCTAGCTGCTCGTCGCTGTACCAAGCGCCGATTCTCAAGCAAGAACTTCTTGCTGTTAGGTTGGATGGACATATCGCACGCTTAATAATAAAGAGCAATAACAATAATGACCGGTCCGTAGTCCAGGTGGTAACACTTCGGACTCGTAACTGGAAGGTCGTGGGTTCGAATCCCGGCGGAGCACAAAAAATATACCATTTATATTTTCAAATTTGCTCTTCGCTGGGTTGAAAAATTCATAAACCTTTACCAAAGACCGGTCATCAAAAGGTCCATCCAGCCTTACAACAACTGGGTCTTGCTTGAGAATTGGCGCTTTCTACAGCGACGACCAAGCTCGCAGAGGGCTCTTGAGGTATGATACACACAAAAACAGCACTCACCAAATAAATCAGCCTAATTTAATTGTTTTTTTTTTTACTCAAAAATCGGGAAAAATCGAGATTTTGTAATAAAACGCAAGAACAGTGCGTGAAGAATAAAAATAATGCGACAGCCGTTCAATTTGGACGAATATGACCGAGATAAAACATCGGTAGCCTTTTTCATCCCATACAAGTTGTACTGGTTGTCTGAACTTCAAACGTGATTTCCCAACATTGTTGTTTTTTGAGTTATTGCTCTTTATGATTAAGCGTGCGATATTGTGACAGGTCTTTGGAAGAGCATATCGACGGTTAAAAGGCAGCAGGGCATTAGCGACGTTTTGGTCAAAAATGAGTTATGAATGCTATCTAATCTAATCTAATCTAAGATGCAAAGATATATATCATTTAAGATTTATATTAAATGCATTCCCACAAGCAGATATGTACAATTTCGCGCTAACACATGCCGCATGTGGACCTACAATATCAAAACCCAATCTCAAATGAACATAAGCCTTGCAACTCTTGCCGTCCTTCCCTGAAACAGGGGTGACATTGGCAAAGTGAACTATTTTTTACAGTATGGGTGGTCAGCCTCATACCAACCTATAAGTCAAGGAAAACAAGCAATTAATTACATTTGAGTATACAAAAAACAAATAATCACTGAAAAATTAAACAGTAAAAAAATTAAAAAGCTACTAAACATATTCTGTTAAAATGTGATTTTGTTTTAAAGTCTCAGACTTAAACGCCAGCATTACAGATCAGCCGCCATTTCTTTCGGTCCTTGCATACTTCTTTTATTTCATCCAGAGTCATTACCTTTTTCATACAAGCTCTCCTTTTATTATGACTCTGGATATCCCATTCATTATCCTACTATCATACTTGAAATTTTCCGTTCTTTCTAATGCGCTAACTCCCATAGCTAGACGATGATTTTTTTGGTTGTTTATGCCCAAGCAAACAACTTCTGACGTAAAGAAAAGAATAAAAAATATGGACTACTGTCAGAACCCGGAACCAAAAAATCAAGCATCTGAATCCGGCCGTGAAAGCCTAAAAACATTTATCTCTGTAAACTCCGTCGCCATTCCGCTAGGGGTGGCTAGAGCATCTGCAGAACTGCCTCCATTTTTTCCTATCCTTACATACTTCTTTCAATTCATTCATATCCATCACCTTTTTTCATGCATTTTCTTCTTTTACGCTCACTTTGTATATCCCATTCTTTCACAATCTCCTCAATCTGATCACTCCATACTTTCTCGGTCGTCCCTTCCCTCTTTTTCCTTTCACACTTTATTTGTATACATACTCTGTCAGTCTATCATCATTCATTCTTTCCACATGCCCAAACCATCTCATCACATTCTTTTGTAATTTAACTTTCACATCCTCTTTCAAATTACATTCTTTTTTTACCCATTCATTCCTAACTCTATCCCTCAGAGTTTTTCCTGTCATGCTTCTCAAATGCTTTATTTCCACCGTACATACTTTACTCATTTCACTATCATTCACTGTCCATGCTTCACTTCCATACATCAAAGTCGGTAACAATATGCCATTGTGTACCGCCATTCTCAGATCCATCGTCAATTGCTTGTTCTTTGCAATTTAGACATTTAATTATCATACCTTGACTTATAGATTGGTATGAGGCTGACCCCCCATACTGTAAAAAACGGTTCACTTTATCAATGTCACCCCTGTTTCAGGGAAGGTCGGAAAGAGTTGCAGGGCTTATGTTGATTTGAGATTGGGTTTTTATATTGTAGGTCCACATGCGGCATGTGTGAGCGCGAAATCATGAGTGTCTGCTTGTGGGAATGCATTTAATATGAATGTCAAATGATACATATCCTTGCAGCTTAGATTTAGATTTAGATTTAGACCGGTTGTTAGTTTTAAAGCTTTCAAATGACATTCTAAGATTTTTTGTGCGACTTGTCACTTGGCGGGTTTTTGATTTTGATTAACTCGAACTGAAGTATTTTGAGTGTCATTTTTTCTTATATGTTTCACGTCTTTAAAAAATTAAATTTTAAGTAGGTATATTGAAAAATGTTTATCACAGAACAAAGATTCAATTAATATATCTTAATTTTATTGCATTCACTATGTTTTACATAGTAAATTAGGTACTATTAACACATAAATTTAAAACAATAAATGATAAAAAAAAAAACATTCACCTGTCTTGATCTTTGTTAAATGGAATTATTTCTTAATACTTTTTTATTATTTTAACACACATAATAAAACATTTATTACTTTAATTCTTTTATGATTATTTTTTTGTCCCGGTTTTTCTGCACTCGTTGTGAATGGTTAGCGTGGAATTTTTCTGAAAAAAAAAACATTGTCAATCGTGATTTAAATCGATTTAATGTTTTTTACAACAATCCACAAAAAATATTTTTTTAAATAATTTAACAATAAAAAACTCTAACCATTGTTAATTTTATAATGTTTTTTGTTCAGAAATATTTAATTATAAAAAAATATTTATAGTATTCTTAGAAAATACGAATCAATTTATTAAAATGCATGCAGTTAACCTCATACTTATATTACGAAGACATTTAAGATTCCTATTCAATGCATACCCACAAGCAAACAAGTGCATGTTCGCGTTTATGCATTCTGCATGTCAACTTACAAAAATGTACTTCGGTCACGTTATGAGAAATACCGCCTTCTCTATCTTATAATACAGGGTAAGATTGAGGGGAGAAGATCTCAGGGACGCCGAAGGACATCGAGGCTAAAAAACCTGCGACAGTGGTTCAACAAAAGCATCAAGTGCCTGTTTCAAGCCGCAGCATCCCAGGAAAATTATATTGTACTCTACTGTTGCTTTTCCCTAAAACAAGGGTGATATCAGCAAATTTGACCATTTTTTTACAATGTGGGTCGTCGGCCTCATACCATCCTGTAGATTAACTACACAATATTAATTAAGTAAGCTATAAGACCGGTCCGTAGTCTAGTGGCAGCTCTTCGGGCTCGTAAATGGAAGGTTTTGGGTTCGAGCCTTGGCGGAGCACAAAAAAATACACCATTTATGTTTTCAAATATACCCTTCGCTAAGTAGAACACTCATACACCTTTACCAAAGACCGTTCACCAAAGGTCCACCCAGCCTAACAGCAATTGGGTCTCGCTTGAGAATGGGCGTATTAAGCGACGATCAAGCTCGTAAAAAAAGTCCGGTCGATAGCTCAGTTGGTAGAATACTTGCATTTCATGCCGAAAGAAAGGGCTCGATTCCCACCGAGGTTTACAAAAATGATTTTCCGTTTCCCGTTAACTCACCTTCACAAAAATAAGAACAAGCCCCCTTGGGAGCTGGGAAACCCCCACCGAACTGGTTGACGTGAGGCCCTACCTGTAAAATAAATAGGTACCCAATCGACACATGCGACCCCTTCGGAAAGACAGCTGACAAAAAGTTACGCTATATGTGTAGCTTACTTGCGTTACCTTTATGTCTCAAATATATATTTGTACTGAACTTAAAATCCATTTTTTATATTAATTAATTTATCAATTCTACAAAAATAAAATACAATTTTCAAGTAATGTAAAAGAACGTTAATATATAAATAACCATGATTTAAAAAAAATACTACTTTTTATTAGCAGGAATTAATTTTCAACTACCTTGTTTCTATTTTTATTGATGTCTTATCTAATCTAATCTTAGTTGCAAAGATGTGTTTCATTGGAGATTCACATTACATGCATTCTCACAACCAGACACGTACAAGTTCGCGCTTGCACATGCCTCATGTGAACCTACAACATAAAAACCAAATCTCAAATGGACATACACCCTGCAACTCTTGCCGCCCTTCCCTGAAACAGGGGTGACATTGGCAAAGTGAACCATTTTTACAGCATGGCTGGTCAGCCGCATATATCAACCTATAAGTCAAGGAACATACACGACAAATTTCATTTTTTTAAAACAATAAATAATAATATATATGGACATCAAAAACTAAAACATAAAACAAATTTCACTTTAATAAACCCTAGCCGCCATAATTACAGATCAACCGCCATTTCTTTCTGTCCTTACATACTTCTTTCATTTCCTTCAGAGTCATGTAGGTTTATTTATTGAAAGTAGGGGACAAATGTAATAAAAAATATGTGATATTGTTATCAATCGTAGTTAATTATATAAGTCACTATTATTCTGTAATCAAATCTTTTCAAATTGTTTGTAATTATTTTTAGTTTGAGAAGAATAAATAAAAATATTTACAATATTAAAATTAAAAATCAAAACAATTTGTATATGGTTACGGGGCGAGTAAAATTGTATTACATTATAAGTATATTGTACCTGATGATGGAAACATTGTTTCCGAAACCGGTCGTACATTAATAAATGTTACTCGCCCCGTAACCATACACAAATCGTTTTGATTTTTAATTTTAAAATATTAAAAATGAAAGATTACAAAGTGAATGCCTCATCAATTAATGAAAAATATTGACATTTAAAATGAATACATTCTGAAATAAATTAACATCTTTAATCTTGTTATTATAGATTCATATTAAATGCACATCTGCAAGCTGATGAACATATAGGCCCTGCAACCCTTGTCACCTTTCCCTGAAACAGTGGTGAGATTAACAAAAAGAACCAATTATTTAAGAATGGGTGGTGACTGGTGAGTCTCAAACCAACCAATTAATAAAGGAATAAATAAATATTTGAAAACTATAATAAATGTAAAAAAATGTTAACTTTGTCAATGTCACCCCTGTGTCAGGGAAAGTCGGCAATAGTTTATTTATTGATTTATTTATTTATTCACAATCATACACCAACAGGCACAACATAAAAATAGCACATTAGGCAAATTAACAAAAGAAGAAATCATGTTGCACCCCATTACCGGTGTAAGCGTAATACAATGTGATAAAAAAAGCACACAAAAATATCAAAATAATTTCACTTACATACTAAGGATAAAAACATTTTTTTTTTAAAACGGAATACAACATTCAAAAATTCAAACAACAATAATAAAATAATATAAATAGAAGTAGTAGGGAAGAAAGGAAGGGGAAGGGGAAGGGATACTCACTGCTCAAGTATAGCTAAAATTGATCTTTTAAATAAATTAGAACTACCGTGAAACAGATCGACATCTTTAAATTTATTGTTATAATTTTTAGTCATTCTTAGCAGAGGATTTCGCAAACCTGCATTGGTAACGTGACGCTTAATGTGAAAGGGCCAAAATGATCGTCTAACTGTTGGGACCGCGAAGTCTATCAATTTCAGTAATAGGGGTGTGTCTAGTGCAGACATACAAATTCTGCGTAGAATACAGGTATCTGCAAGTTCACGCCTCGACGAGAGGTCTATTAAGTCATTGAAACGGGATGTTCTGAATCTGTGATTTCCAATTCGTATTAGTTTATGTTGGATTTTTTCCAATGCAACGTTATATTTGTCATATAAGGGATTCCATACTGGGGAGCAATACTCGGCCCGAGAGCGTACAAGTGAGACATACAAGGTCATAAGAGATGTGGGATCTCTGAACTCCCTGGTCACCCTTAGGATAAAACCAAGCATTTTGTTACATTGTGTTAGAATCTTATCGATGTGATCGTCAAAATGCAGTTTGGAGTCAAAGATAACACCAAGATCCTTTACCGAGTCGAGTCGTTGCAGCATGGTATCAGCAATCGCATAATTATGAGAAATAATGTTTTTGTTTTTAGTGAAGGATATGGAAAAACATTTTTTCAGATTTAGTTCCAATCTATTGCAAACACAGTAGTCATGGACCCTACCGAGATCCTCTTCCAACAAAACAGCGTCCTCCTCAGTTCTTATGGTACGATAAATTTTGAGATCGTCTGCAAATAGTAAAAAATCTGAGTGAATGAAGCAATTTCCTATGTCATTGATGAAAGCTAGAAATAACAGAGGGCCCAGAACAGAACATAGTTGTAGGCTTAGTTGTAGGTTGTAGGCTTAGTTGTAGGCTCAGAACATAGTTGTAGGGCTTATGTTCATTTGAGGTTTGGATTTTATCTGTAAGTACACATTCAGCATTTGTAAGCGCGAACTATACGTGTTTGTTCGTGGGCATGCATTTGACAGCTCTAACTGAATGTATCTAAACGGCGCTGTATACAAATTGTCCAATTATTATTATTATCCTTGCAACTTAGATTAAAGATATAAAACATGGTTTAAAAAGAAAACTTGAATACAATTACGATTGAAAAGTTACAATAGAAATTCATATTGAAATTTAGATTAGATTTAAAGATTTTCTTAGATGGTTATAATGTTTAGATTTATCTATTTTTTTGAAGCTTAGGAATGTTTATAGTCCCGGCAGTAAGTGTATTCATTCAAAATGGTGTTCTTGTTAGCTCAAAATACCTATTATAATGCATTTCTCGATCGGCGATATTATATAAAAGAGCATATACTTAGTGACCAAGTCAGTATAGCGCCATTGTTCAGTGCGAACGGTCGTTTATATCGGTAGAGTTAAAATAAATAAATAAAAACTCCGCGAAAATGTTTCCGACTGAGCTGTCAAAAAAAGGCGCGAAAAATACGTCAACAAACTTATAACATCGCCACAAAAAAATAGTAAATAAATAATATTTAGAAAAAATCATCATTTAGAAAAAAATATTTTCAAAAAGTAACCAAAGGACGTCATTTAAATAAATATATCAAAATAATAACAGAATTTTGTTTACCTTCATTTGTTATTTATTTTATTGTTTAAATTTATTTAGTAAATTAGTTAAAATAAATTTCATTATTTCTAATTTTGTGTTGAATGTCGCATGTGCAATTAAAAAAACATAATTATTTATATTCATTTTATTTTAAAAATATATAAACAAACATACAATAAAAATCTAGTCGCATCTGGGAAAAGTATTGTTTTAATTACCTCATTTGTAAATGTATTAATAAAACTAGATAATATTAAAAGATAAATAAGTGATCTTGTAAGAATAGAACATTTTGAATAAATTATTTTAAAAATAGAACAATTTTAGTGAATCGACTTTTTAAAATAAAAAAATAAAAAATATGTTTCTTTTAAATTATACTTTGGATGTGAGAGTGCTTTTGCTTTTAAGTTTATCTTATTCTATTTGGAAAACAGCGAGTGGAAAGGCTGTTCTTTCTGATGGTAAGCGAACATTTTATTTATTTAAATCGGAAATAGATTTTTGAAAATAAATAGAACTTTTTGCATAAAATAGAAAATCGTGAATAAAAAAGATATAATAAATCGATAAGAATTGCGTTAGTAGAAAACATTCGTGTTTTTATTGTTGTCATATTTTTTAGTATCGTATAAAATGCTGTTTTTTTTATCGTATATTTTTTATTTTATATCTAGTCAGGCATTTTTTATATGAAATATACACGATTGGTGAAAATTAATAAAGCATCATCATCAGTCCTGCCGCAAAGAAAGGCGGTAAGAGTTGCGGATGTTTCTTTCATTGGAGGTTCCTTGACTTAAAGGTTTGGTATGAGGCTGAGCACCCACACTGTAAAAATGGTATACTTTATCAATGTAACCCTTTGGTGACAGGGAAACCCTTCAGGCAAGGCGACAGGATACAATACGCAACTAAGCTAGATCGAACCCTTGCCCTCGGTATTCAATTCAAGCATTCTACCAATTGAGCTATCGACCTTTTTACGAACTTGGTCGTCGTCGCTACAAAGCGCCAATTCTCAAGCAAGACCCAGTTGCTGTAAGGCTTAATTGACCTTTGGTGACCAGTCATTGGTAAAGGTTTATGAATTTTTCAACACAGCGAATAACAGTAGGTACAGAGTATGTACAAATAATTTTAATTATACCGGAGATCAAACCACGTACCCTTTGATAGAAAGTCAAAGGTGGTAACCACTAGTTTACAAAACAGTATTTAAAGACGGTCTAAATCACTTATTCAAAGAAAAGAAAACAAAATTTCACCGGAGGAATTTTTGGTACGACCAACCTACCGCATAGGGCAATGTAATATACATACCTACATGGCCATTACCTCCTAACTGTTCCGTTGTATAGTCTTATCTAATCTAATCTAAGCTGCAAGGATATATATCATTTAAGATTTATATTAGATGCATTCCCACAAGCAGACATGTTTATTTTCGCGCTAACACATGCCGCGTGTGGACCTACATTATAAAAACCCAATCTCAAATAAACATAAGCCCCTGTCACCCCTGAAACAGGGGTGACATTGGCAAAGTGAACCTTTAAATGTTAAAACTGTATAGTAGTTAAAACAAAGAACTCATAATCTGAAAGTAGTAAGTTCGATTCCCGGCGGAGTACAAAAAAAAAATGATTGAGAATTAACTCCTTCTATTTCAAAAGCCACTCCCCATGCTATAAAAACTTTAAAATTTGGTTCATTTTTCCCAATGCCACCCCGGTTTCAGGAAAAATCAGCAGGAGTTTCTAACTGTATGTTCATGTGAGGTTTGTTTTATTTTTTATGTAGGTACACATGCACCATGTGTAAGCGCAAATTAATTAAAATGTGTCTGCTTGTGGATATGCATCAAATATGAGCCTTATAAGTCAATACATACCTATTTGCAACTTAGATTATAGATTATCAACATTATGAAGGTGCATATTTACAATTGTCGTAATTTATAAATATAATGTGAGTGTTTATTATATTGGTAAATACTGTTATTATTTTTAAATACAGAAATTAAATTTAAAATAAACAATTTAAAGAAATTGATGACTTGTTAATTTTAGACACATGTCTCTAAAATTTAATAGCCATTACGATTTCTTAATAAAATAATGAGTAATTCATTTTGCCGACAGTTACAACTTAGTTAATAATAATAAATAATAATTATGACTTGAGACGAAATGAAAGAAGTATTTTTTTTTTATTTTTTTTTTTATTAAACAAAAAAACAGTTATAGATGTACATTATGTGAATAACAATTGAAAAACCAGCAAAGTTTGCAAACATAATGTAGTATAATTTCGTTTACAGCTTAATTAAGAAGGAGAAACAAGAAAAATTTAGAAAGTAATATGAGAAAAATGAAGAAAAAAAAAGAGAAAACGACTATCAACTTAATCATCACGTAAAGAGAGGAAAAGGAAGGGGGGAAGAATAGGAAAGGGAAGGAAAAGGAAAAGCAAGCAAGTATCTATAATCTATAATCTAAGTTGCAAGGATACATTCATTCAAAGCTCTCAGATGTATGCCCACAAACAAACACGTGTAGTTTGCGCTTACAAATGCAGATTGTGTACTTACAAATAAAATTCAAACCTCAAATGAACATAAGCCCCACAACTTTTGCCGACCTTCCCTGAAACAGGGGTGACACTGGCAAAGTAAAACTGACACTTAGTTAATAATAATGAATAATAATTATGACTTTAGATGAAATGAAAGAAGTATGTAAGGATAGAAAGAAATGGCGGCTAATCTGTAATGTTAGCGGCTTATAATTTAATCTAAATTTTAAGTTACAGCGAAATATTACATTTAAGATCCCCACTTCAACTGAAAGTGGTTGGTGTGAGCCTGGCCCCCTTACCCGTAAAAATGAATAGGTTCCGAATCGCCACATGCGACCCCTTCGGGGATAACGCAGGCCAGAAGTTACACTATATGTGTAGCTAAGTTGCGTAATAAGATTCGTATTAAATGCATTCCCATAAGCATACACGTATAAGCTCGCTCTTACACATGCCGCATGTGAACTTACAACATAAATACACAATTTCAAATGAACATAATAAGCTCTGCAACTTTCGCTGACCTTTCCTGAAACAGGGGTGACATTGGCACAGTGAACCATTATTTTTTATTCTTTACCCACTGGTTTTTTATTATGTCGATTTCTTTTTAAGGTTCTGTTGTTTTTTAATATCTTTAAATGTTTATTGATTGTAGAGGCATTAACTTTGTAATCGTTCATCATTAAGGATAAAAGAAAAACAGCTTTGTTTTCGATTACGTGAGTATATATATTTTTATACCACAAACGGTTTCGCAAACATCCGTTTGTATTAATTTAATCACCTGACGATGCAAACGGATGTTTGCGAAACCGGTTGTGGTATAAAAATATATATACTCACGTAATCGAAAACAAAGCTGTTTTTCTTTTATCCTTCTTTAAATGGTATTTTTTATTTGTAATCCTTGACTTATAGGTTGGTATAAGGCTGACCACACATACTGTAAAAATGGTTCACTTTACCAATGTCACCCCTGTTTCAGGGAAGGTCGGCAGGTTTTGATTTAATTAAGTACGCAAGCAGCATTTGTAAAGAGTGAACTTACACGTGTCTATTTGTGGGCATGCACTTAATATGAATTTTAATTGTTAATCTATCTTAACAACTACCTATTTCACTTCAAAGCGATAAAAAAAACAATTAATATTACATTGAATGACTTCCGGTCGATAGCTCAGTTGTTAGAGTACTTGCATTCGATGCAAAGAGCTCGGGTGCAATCTCACGACCTCTCGATTACGTGTCCGAAGCGTTACCACTAGACCACGAGCTCGTCATAAAAAAAAACGAATTAATGCATCGAATATATCAATGTTTTAAAAAATAAATGAGTAGGTACAAAATAAAACCAGCATAGATGGTAGAATGCTTGCATTCCATGCCGAGAGCAAGGGTTCGATCTCAAAGGTATACACAGCCTTCACAAGAAATGAGTACCAGCCCTCTCGTGAGCTGAGAAACCCCCATTTTAATACTGAAGTGGTTGGCGTAAGGCTGGACCCCTAACCTGTAAAAATAAATATGTTCCACTCGCCACATGCTACCGTGACTTACTACTTGACGTGAATAACGTGGCTAAGCTAATATGTGAGTGCATGTTCTGAGTGGAACCTATTTATTTTTTAAGGTGAGGTGCCCGAACAAATACTTATGTTGAGTGGGAGTTTTCCAGCTCCCTAGAGGGCTGTTAATCATTTCTTGTGAAGGCTGAGTAAAGGTATATTATTTTGGGGTTTGAAATAAACACCGAAACGGGAAATCATTTCTGACACCCTCGGTGGGATTCGAGCCCGAGTTCTCGGCATGGAATGCAAGCACTCTACCAACTGAGCTATCGAGCCGACCCCTTCGGGGAAAACGTAGAAAGAAGTGACACAATATATGTAGCTTAGAAGTGTATCGTAGGTTTATGCATGCATGGATATGAACTGAAAAGGCTTGCATTAAGCCAGTCCTCTAATCTGTGAATGTAAATAGGTTCCACTCGCCACATGCGACCCCTTCACGGACAACGCGGAAGTTTCACTGTAAGAGCAGCTTAGTTGCGTCATTTTTCTTTATAATGTGTGTAGTTAGTTTCATATCAGCTGTTCCTGGATGTAGGCTCTCTGCAGGCTGCACAAAGCTCTCAGGGCATTCCTCTTTCATCATTCGCAATCCCTCCGCCACTGGATCCGTAGACAAGGGCTGCACGGAACTAAGGAAAACGTCAACGTTGTCAACGACGTTAGCCATGTTGAAAGCACCGGTTCCCATAGATCACCGAAGTTAAGCAACATTGGGCGCGGTCAGTGCTTGGATGGGTAACCGCTCAGGTACACCGCGTGTCGTTGGCATCTTGGACCGGTCCGTAGTCCGTAGTGGCAACACTTCGGACTCGTAAATGGAAGGTTGTGGATTCGGATCCCGGCGGAGCACAAAAATATACCATATATATTTCGAATGTGCTCTTCGCTGGGTTGAAAAATTCATAAACCTTTACCAATGACAGGTCATCAAAGGTCCACCCAGCCTTACAGCAACTGGGTCTTGCTTGAGTATTGGCGCTTTGTAGCGACGACCAAGCTCGTACACCTCTGCGGCACTACAACAAGTGTCATAGACCCCTAGGGTCTTTAGAATCTAGGGGGTCTCCCGCACAGGATGTCTTAAAAAAAAAAAAAAAAAAGGAAGCTGTGTCTCGACTTCAGGCGCTGCTGTGATGAAATGCCACTTCCGTAAATTCAGTCGTAAGTCAGGAAAGAACCTCGAGTGGCCCGTATGGAGATCCATGAACAGATTGAGGACCAATGTTGGAAGAGCCCGGGCCAACATGCTGACCTGGGGATTTCTGGGACGGGAGGACTCTACACTATGTGAGTGTGGAGCTCAGCAAACTAGGGAGCACCTGCGGTGTTGTCCCTCCTGTCCGACAAGCTGCTCCATGGATGATCTCTTTGCGGGAAACCAAAGAGCTGTAGACATTGCTCGTTACTGGGCCAATACGGTGTGAAGCTGACACGAAGAAGAAGAATCAGCTGTTAGCAAAATAGACATTATTGAATAATATTTATTTAGTTTTACTATAAATGGAGCATCGATCTGTAATCTTGTCAATTTGTTTATATTTGTTTACACAATAATAGATAAATGCATTCACTTATGATATCTGTGGACTAAAAAACTAATTTAAAGATAAAATCGACGGTTAAAAGGCTAGAGGACATAAGCGACATAAACTAAATTGTTCAAGAGAGCCAAAAAAATGGCATAACTTGTTTTTTTTTTATCTTATCGTTAAAATCAAAACAGCTCTCAAATAAAAAACAAATAAAAGTGTTTATTGGCATTTCTATTCATGTAGTTTTACGTTTTTTTTATGGCACTAGTGCCTTTAGGACAAAAAAAGCCAAAATCTCGTCGGTTACACCAAAACCATACTTCGAAAACGCAGTTGTTTGTTTGGGCATAAACAAGAAAAACAATCATCATAAAGCTGTGGGAGCTAGCGCATTGGAAAGAGCGGAAATTTTTCAGTAGGATAGCATCCATAACTCATTTCTGACCAAAACGTCGCTTATGCCTTACTTACTTTAACCGTCGATATACACTATATCCGTCTCAACTAACTTAACCGCAAATCGTCCTTAGTTAGAAAGAGAACAGAGATCTTCACAGTGTCATTTGTTGTAAAAGACAACTTGGGTGAAACTACGGAATCTTTCCAGAAAGTTGGTAGCTTTGAAACTCAAGCCTGCGCGAACGTTCTGGGCACAGGTTACAAATCTCGGCAAATTTGTCAATTTTTACTGCTTAAATGCATTTTTTTAAAGAAATTATAGCATGTGTAATTATTGTGTGTCAAAATACAAAATGGAGAAAGAAAGAATTCATTGACTAATAGGTTCGTATGAGGCTGACCTAGCATACTGTAAAAAAAATGTTCCACTTTGCAAATGTAACCCCTGTTTCAGGGAAGGTCGGCAAGAGTTGCAGTAAGTTTGTTCATTTGAGATTTGAGTTTGTATATTGTAGGTCCACATGCGACATGTGTAAGCGCGAACCAATTCGTGTCTTTAATATGAATCTTACATGTACCTAATATATCTTTGCAACTTATATTATAGAAGAAGACATAGAATTTCACAGGTAAGAGCATGTTTTGTATGACTACACCACTGCCATGTTTGACAGGACTGGAGACAACTGTGCCTCAAAGTATGTATCAATGCCGGAAGGTAGTTTCTACTCCTCTATATTATAGCTCCAGATGAGATTTAATTGAATGTTATTTCTGTAAGTATTATTCAATATTAAATCAATGCTTCTTCAACTGTATGATAATAATAATACTTTTATACATATATAAAAATAACAAACTTTTTCACTTTTAAAATTCTAACCGTGCTATTTGCACACAACAATTCTATGGCTCATCCTCCAACTAAGCCCAATTGTTCATACAAAATAACGCTGATCCCTGGATTAGCTATGGTTTTTTTTTTTTTAATATCAATGTAAATCTTTGTTGGTACAATATATATTTTTTTAATCAAATTTAATCTTCCATAATATCATACGGGCTATTCTTAGACATTTTAGTTGCCCGTTGAGCCCACGCTTTGACAAACTAATGATGCCTGGGCTGGAAGTTTCATGATCACGGTCATTCTTACCTACCGAATTTTGGTAATATGTGTATGAAGACTAATAAGCTGTTCACTTGCGGCCATCTTGAATTGACAGGTCTTCATACAAATGCATCATTAGTTTGTCAAAGCGTGGGTTCTACCAACGACTAAATTGTCTAAGAATAGCCCCAATAGTTACTTAATAGGCACCGATTGCTTAAAATGTATGAAGATGGAATACAGCATGACCAACTTTAAGTCAATTGGTTGAATTGCTGCCATTTCGTGATAGCACCTTCAGTGTCAAATATTACGTAAATCAAAATGTATGCTATATACGGCGGATTAAGTTTTAATGCATTTTTTAGATTTAACCAATCGAAGTGTGTTAGCAAAAGTTTTTCTACTAGAATAGTGGCTCCCAATCTGGTAGCAAATTGGGCTCTTAGGAGGATGAAAATTACCTAGGAGGCGATGAAGCGATAGGGGGGCGATAGTCGCCTGTTACCCTCTCATCCACGTTGGAAAGGCGATTCTACCTCCCCCCATCAGTCGACGATTTTTTTTTTTTTTTTTTTTAAATGTAATCGATTTTTACATATAAGTAATCGATCTTAAAAGTGGCATATATATGTAATTTAAACAATTATAAAAATAGTCTAAACAATTTTCTTAGATGAATATCGATAAAATATCTGTAAATGCAGCTTAATTTTTTTTTTAAGCGGATCTACAGAAAAAATCAAATGTGTAACATTGTTTTCTAATACAAAAAATATAATAAGTTTTGCAGTACACAATATACATCTTTTATGTGTTTTTTTACTATAACTCCATACATCATTTAGAGGCATAATGGGGCGATGGGCTTATCTACACATAAAGGGGCGATGGGCGAAAGAAAGGAGGTTGGGAAACACTGTACTAGAACATAATAAGATAACGACGCTCAATAATAAAATAATAATACGTCACAATCTACCACACGTTACGAAACTATCGTCATAGCTCAGTTTATTTTAATATCAAATGGAACCTATTTATTTTTATAGGTAAGGGGCCGGCCTTACGCCAAACACTTCAGTTGATGAGGGTATCCTAGCTACCGAGGGGGCTCTAATCTTATCTAAGTTGCAAAGATTTGTTACATTGGAGATTCACATTACATGCATTTTCACAAGCAGACACGTACAAGTTCGCGCTTGCACATGCCGCATGTGAACCTACAACATAAAAAAAACAAATCTCAAATGGACATACACCCTGCAACTCTTGCCGTCCTTCCCTGAGACAGGGGTGACATTGGCGAAGTGAAACCATTTTTACAGCATGGATGGTCAGCCGCATACCAACCGATAAGTCAAGGATTATCCACGACACATTGCATTTTTTTTTAAATCAATAAATAATAATATGTGTGGACATCAAAACTAAAACAGAAAACAAATTCCAGTTTAATAAAACCTAGCCGCCAACATTACAGATCAACCGCCATTTCTTTCTGGCCTTACATACTTCTTTCATTTCCTCCAAAGTCATAACCGTCTTCATACAGGTTCTTATTTATTTTTAAGGCTGAGTGTACCTTGCCGGTATTTTATTTTGGGGGTGAATTAAACATTGAAACGCGATATCATTTCTGACGCGCTCGGTGGTATTCGAACCCGAGCTGTCGGCATGGAATGTGAACACTCTGCTAGCTGAGCTATCGACCGAACTGCATGTAACAAAATTATGATATTGTTGCCACTTTTCCCTGAAACAGAAGTGATATAATATCGCTATAATTCAATTTTAAAAACACTATTATGAAATATAGATTTTTTTTCAACATTTCCGGTAGCAATACGTCTAAATTTTTATTTGTTACTTTATTTCTACTTTTATTACACAATGATCGATTCCGTTAATCGAATATGATCTAAGTTGCAAATATATGTAACATTAAAGATTCACATTATATGCATTTTCACAAAAAGACACGTATAAGTTCGCGCTTACCTAAACATGCCGCATGTGGATCTACAATATAAAACCCCGAATCTCAAATGAACACACACCCTGCAACTCCTGCCGACCTTCCCTGAAACAGGGGTGACATTGGCAAAGTGAAAATTTTTCTACAGCATGGATGGTCAGCCGCATACCAACCTATAAGTCAAGGAACATACACAACAAATTACATTAAAAGAAAATAAAACAGATCAATAAAATATTTTATTTGTATTCCTTGACTTATAGGTTGCTATGAGGCTGGCCACCCATAGTGTTTAAATGGTTTACTTTGCCAATGTCACCTCTGTTTCAGGAAAGGTCGACTACAGTTGTAGGGCTCATGTTCATTTGAGGTTTGTTTTTTGAATTGTAAGTACAGATGCATCATTTGTGAACACAAGCGTACACGTGTCTGTTTGTGGGCATGCATTTAATATTAATTTTAAATTTTAATACATCTTTGCAACTTAGATTATAGAAACGCTACAATATGTGATCGTTTCGAGGACAAAGCGGTAAGAAGTCGCAGTGTACTTGCAGCTTATTTGCGTTTTTTTTTAATTTTTAAAATAGTCATGACAATCACAGATCTTTGATAAAAGTGGCACTGAAATAAGAGGAAGCAAAAGAAGAAAAACATCGCGCCACCTTGAAGGTAAAACTGTATAAGTGCTGATTCACTGATTTGAGAAATCTTGCATTAAACATTTTATTCGCAGTAACTTCTCATAGTAAGTGAACCAATTATAAGGTAGTAAACGTAAAAAAAAAAACTAGGCTACACATACATGTAGCTGCTTGCCGCGTTACCCCGAAGAGGTCGCATATGGCGAGTGAACCAATTTAGTTGTAAAGGTAAGGGGGCCGGCCAAAGATGGGCCGCCCTTACGCCAATTGGGGAGTTTCCCCAGCTCTCGAATCCTCGATACTCATTTCTTGTGAAGGCTGAGTAAACCTTGCATTCTACCAATTGAGCTATCGACCTTTTTACGAGCTTGGTCGTTGTCGCTACAAAGCGCCAATTCTCAAGCAAGACCCAGTTGCTGTAAGGCTGGATGGACTTTGGTGAAGGTTTATGAATTTTTCAACCCAGCGAAGAGCATATTTGAAAATATAAATGGTACATTTTTTGTGCTCCGCCGGGATTCAAACCCACAACCTTCCGTTCAGAGTCCAAAGTGTTACCACTGAATCAATACTACGGATCAATAGTGCTCATGAAAAACTTCTAAACTACAGGATTTTCACACTTTTGAAGTGTTTTCTCTCGCAGAAAATAGGAAAAAACGTGCGCTTATCTGAGAAACCCATGCTAACTTAATATCAGTCACTTATTTAGTTTTACCTTTAAGGTATCGATGTTGCCACGCTCCGCTGCGTCACGCTATCGACAACCACTTCAATGCTACGTGCTTCATTCGCTAGTTTGCAATTTCTGCCGCCTTTGCGTTGCGTAACCGGCTGACGTCTTCGGTTCAATAAACTGGGTTAGAGATGATCGCTCTTAAGAAAAAGGTGAGCGGTTCGACCGCGTCGAATCGGTTATTTGATTAACAGAAATCTGATTAATTATTATTTTCAATTGCAGCCTTACTGTAACTGTTTGTGATAGGCACTGTAGGCGCCCTACTTAATCGAATTTCTGAAATAGCGAATGAATGGCATATCCAGAGTCATAATAAAAGGAGGGCTTGTATGAAAAAGGTTATGACTCTGGATGAAATGAAAGAAGTATGCAAGGACAGGAAGAAGTGGCGGCTAATCTGCAATGTTGATTTGTAATGTTGGCCCATTCATTTATTTTCTAGAGTTAGTGCATTCACAGAGTGAAAATTCATTGTAATTTTAATTAAAAAAACATTTGTAAAACATAGTTTTATTTTCACATTTTTTGAGTTTACAATGCCTAAGCGCTATTGGACTTCATCCGTCCATCTTCAGAGGCTAAACATCATTTATTAACCTAAAATTCATTTAGGTTACATTTTTTGTACAGGAAAGTAGGTATTGACTATTTTTTTGCATAGATTTCTTTTAAAAGTTTTGTCTTAGCAACTTAGATTAGATTAGATAAGATTAGATTAGGGCTAGCTTGGTGAATGCCTCTTCTGTGTTCCTCAATCTTCAGTTTTTAAAACAAGGTCATGTTTATTTTTCCAGAAGTCAGACGACCCAGCCGTGCTTTGTTTGCATCCTTCCCCGACAGGGACCTGCAGGGAGCACCCTGGAGGTCCTCCGCGCAGGAGCACATCAGGAAGATCCTGGAGAGAGAGCCAGACACGAGGCAGGCCAAGAATGTGGTCATGTTCTTGGGTAAGGCAACTTCCATCTGAAAGTGTTTCTTGCAATGGTAATCTAAAAAAGCATCTCACCTGTCTTCACCAATCCTACCAACACTACCTCTGTAACTCCGTCGCCATTCCGCTACGGGTGGCCAGAGCCTCTGCAGAGCTGCCTCCATTTTTACCTATCCTTGCATACCTCTTTCAATTCATTCATATCCATCAACTTTTTCATAAATTTTCTTCTTTTACATTCACTTTGTACATCCCATTCTTTCACAATCTCCTGAATTTTTACTTTATAGCAGTCCGAAGGACTGTTATAAAGAATTGTATTCGTCCGAAAAAAAATTTTCGAGGTTTCAACGGAAATGAGTTGTTCTGCACCAGGACATGCAAAAAACCTAATTTGTCGAACCTGTCCGTCCGTCCGTCCGTCCGTCCGTCCGTATGGATGTATGGATGTATGTATGTCCCAGCCGGAACTACTGATCGCAGAGACACCAATTTTTGGATTTAGAGAATTGACAACCACAGATTTTGATGGGCTGACTGGCGTGGCACCACCCTGAAAATTCAAGATGGCTGCCATACAAAAAAAACATAAAATTGCACTTTTCTCAAAAACGGCTCTAACCATTTTCTTTAAAATTTCAGTGTGGTCGTTTCTTAAATTGTCGCGAAGAAAATTTGTTATGGCAGCACTCTTCCCAACCTGCGTCTATGAGTTGCCATATGAAAGAAAAAAACGATTATGATTATCTCGGAAATGGCTGGGTTGACAAAAAAAAAATGTTCTACAATATTACGCGCAATATTAATTTCTACAAAAATTTAAAGAATAATATAAAACAAAATTTACTTAAAGTACCGTTTACACGATCTCAAAATTTTCATCGAAAATATTAAAAAGACCCATAAAAACGCAATTTTGTAAAACTTTTTTTAGGTTCACAAGAAAGAAAAAATTATAAACTTCTTTGTACTATAATTTGTTTTTCACTATTTTGAGAATTCAAGATGGCTTCCAAAGAGGAGAAAACTTCAAATGCGATTTTCTCAAAAACGGCTCCGACGATTTTTTTTAAATTTTCAGTAAAGTAGTTGCTTGATACTTTTTTATCAAATTTAGTTATGGCAACATTTTTACTAATCTGCGTCTATGAGTTGCCATATGAAAAAAATAAACAATTGTGATTTTCTCAGAAGTGAAAGCGTTGACAAAAAAGATATGTTCTACAATATTATACGTAACATCAAATTCTATATAAAAATTAAACAAAATTTTTGAAAATAAAAACATAAAGGGCCGTTTACATGATATCAAAAATTTAAATTAAAAGGCTACAAAAACCCATCAGAACGCAAAAAACTTTTATGTTTCTAAACTTTATCAGAAAAAAACTTTTTTATCACTATAATTCATAGTGAAACATTTTTCAAATTTTAGAAAATTCAAGATGGCTTCCGAACAGCTGAAAATTTCAAATGAGATTTTCTCAAAAACGGCTCCTACGATTTTCTTTATTTTTTTGCATAATCGTCATTATAATACTGCTATGTAACAACAATAACCATTGCCTCATAATTTTCTTTGTTTTGGGGGTTGCCATACAAGAGAAAAAAAAAATTTAAAATTTCTCGGCAGAGAAAGGGTTAACTACAAAATAATGTTCTACAATTGAAAAGCTCCTATATATACCTACATACATTGATCATTACTTTTTTCAAAAAAATATTATAAAGTATAGCCACCATACAAAGTGACAAATTTTCATACAAAAAATTATTGTAATATTTTTGGTAGCAAAACGTCTAATACCCATAAATAAACCTACATAACAATTCGCTCAATCAATTACTAAAAGAACAACAATAAGCATTGCCTCTTAATACTCTTAGTTTTGGGGGTTGCCATACAAGAGAAAACAATATTTTAAATTTTCCCGGCAGCGAACGGGTTGACTAAAAAATAATGTTCCACAATTGAAAATCTCTTATATATACCTACATACATTAATCATTACTTTTTTCAAATAAATATTTTAAGGTGTAGCCACCATACAAAGTGACAAATTTTAATACAAAAATAATTGTAATATTCTTGGTACTAAAACGCCTAATATAAAATACTAGGCTACGAGTCTTAAAATCTAGTAAGTTGTACCCATATGATAATTAATCATAACTTTCCAAAATATCAATGAAAAGTATAGGTACCCACCAAACAAAGTGTTAGTTTTGATAAAAACGGGATCAATGATAATACTGCAAAAAGACGATTGCTTAAAAAGATTAGCTTCATCACTTACACACAACTAAATGTTTTGTTTTGAAAATTGGCTATGACCTAAACATGACCGTATTTTGTGCTATAAAGTCCTGTGCAGTCCACTGTACAATTTATTTGTACTATTCTCGGCAGTCTATCGTTCATTCCACGAGGGCTTATATTGGCAAATTGTATGGACCTGTATTTTCAAGTATGGGTATCGCCGTCGAAATTTGTACCTTTTGTCTTGTGCGTGTGTCCCCTAATGATTTTCAGCTTTTTCATAAAAACTGGTGATCTCTACTGAATTCTAAAATTATCAGAGTAAAGTAAATGAAAAGCGTATCGAAATACAAAAAAAAACTGCAAAAAGCATTAAGTGGCGATGTAATTAAAAAATAAAACAAAAATGCCTTTTTTCCATTCCCATACAAATTTTACATGTCCGCAACCCATTTTTGACCCTTTGATGGCATGATACGATCAAAATAGTCAAACGTTTTTAAAGTTGAGTATTTTTGCATATACCTTAGTAACGTATCTTTCATTTTCTGTACTAGCCACAATAATATTTACTTATTTAAACACGAAATATTGATTGCTAAGGGTTGTCTCCATTTTTGGCTCCGAAATTTTTCTTTTAGTATGTTACCAATTCCATTGGAACTGACAAAAATCTTGCAATCTTAAGTATTTATTCACGTATGGTAACTCTTTGATGTAGTGTGGACAACACAACAAAACTCATTCGATACCTTCATTTTCTTCTGAGAACGTTTACATCAGACTCGGGAATTTGTCGTCAGTGTTTTGAGTGGAAGTTAGCTTGGCATTATTAACGTATGTATTCGAATATGTTGTCAGTTGTATATTTTTTACTTAGATCCATTAATTCTTCTAATGATTGTATGTTTTTATCATTGCTGACAGTATTATTTTTCAAATGGCACAAGTTTAAGGTAATGTCGGGCGGTTTTTTATTTACAATCTTTACCGTATGTTACCAGTATTAAGGTGTATTCACGTAGGTTTAAAAAAATACACCTACTTACCGTTAATTTATGGTTGACTAACAAATATCATTTACGTACCTAATTGAAACATAAAACTATCTAATCAACCTTACTACATGCTATTAATATTTTAAATGCACCGTTTGATGTTTGTTATTCAAAATAGCAAAAAGGTTTATTCCGTGATCTGTGGGCTAAACGATTAAATGAAATTTGGACCACAGAGGTACCTAATTTTTATATCGGTGCTGGATACTGTGAAAAATGTACGCAAAAAAAACATTGCCTATCTATCTAAATCTATGATAATCTATAATCTAAGTTACAAAAATATATTGCATTTAAGACTTTAAGTTCGTACTTAAACATGCTGCATGTGAACCTACAATATAAAACCCAATCTCAAATGAACATAAACCCTGCAACTCTTGCCGACCTTACCTGACACAATGGTAACATTGGTAAAGTGAACCATTTTTTACAGTATGAGTGGTCAGCTTCATACTAACCTATAAGTCAAGGAAATTTATTAAAATACAATAAACGAACGATTTTAGGTAGTTATTAAATGTGCGTATTCATATTTTTATTAAACATTCATAGACAAACAACATTCATATTTATAGACATTCAAAATGGTGCTCTTATATTTTTACTGAACAGTGTTTACGAACTGCTATAAAATCTTGTATTCGTCGCCGAAAAAAGAAATGAGATATCGAAATGTAAAAAAACCTAATTTTTCGAACCTGTCCGTCATTTTGAATAGACCTTAATTTAACTCACGATGTTTTCGTTTTCTTGAATCTTGCCGGTCGACAGTAATGGTACAAATTTAAACGGCGTTACCCGTATAGTAAAGTTAACTAAGATGCAAAATTCGAAAATGCAGCACATACCTCAAGATAAAAATGTAAAAAAATGTGTTTTTTTTTTAATATTTTATTGTGGTGACACTTTTTAATTTATATATTTAAATACATTTTTTTTAACGTTTATAATTTATATAAATTAATAATAAATATGGATGATTTGATTTTATTGATTGCAGAGGCATTAACTTTGTAATCGTTCAGCATTAAGGATAAAAGAAAAACAGCTTTGTTTTCGATTACTTGAGTATAATATACATTTTATACCACAACCGGTTTCGCAAACATCCGTTTGCATAACGGTTGTGGTATAAAATATAGGTATATATGTTCTCAAGTACCTAATCGAAAACAAAGCTGTTTTTCTTTTATCCTTAATGGATGATTTGTTTCACAGCTGTCACTTTTTTACTAAGACCATAAAGTTAAGGGCCTGTTGCATCAACCTCCAATCAAGATTTAATTGACACATCAAATTTAATTGCTTAATTTTGGTAAGGACCTCGGTTAAATGTTTCTCGGTAATAATATGATGGAATTTGAACAAAAGATGATTTGCATCAGCTGATTTACCAATTTTTTTATTTGTTTAGAGAAATCCCACTTAATTTTGATTTTGGTCTTATTGGAGTTTGGTGCTACCGGCCCGAAGACACAAAAACGACAGGTTTAGGGAATAAAACACTCTTAAATTTCAGCCTTAAAATATGTCAATATATCTTTGCAACTTAGATTAAAGGTGATTCATTCTTCATGGTAATTGATTTAAGGTGATGGTATGTCAGTTGCCACGGTGAGTGCAGCCAGAGTCCTCCACGGCCAGAAACTAGGAATGGCAGGAGAAGAAAGCAAACTCAGTTTTGAAGAGTTCCCCTACACTGGACTGTCCAAGGTAACATTGTGAAACATCAAAACCTTTTCTAAACACCATTTTAAGAAGACTGTATCGCTCCCTCAGTTCTTGTTCGCTGTATAGACCAATTCTGTCAAATATGACTTTTTAATGCAGCTGTCTTAAGAATCAAATTCTACACAATTTGAACTAAGAAAAAACGTAAAACTCGATAATGCGAGAGTTGTTTTAAATATTTTTTAAATCAATTTCCTGTTTTAATAAGACACACTGGTCAAGTACACATGCAAACATTGCTCATGTAAAATTAGCTTAATGGTCTATACGGCAAACAGTGACACCAGTGCGTCTACGGATCTCCTGGTTTGGAACCTTGTTCCTGACACTGATTCCCAGCATCCTCCTTTCCATGGCTCTTTGGCACGTCCTCAGTCTGTTGGCGCTATACTGAGTGAGCCATTTTGTTACCAAGTCATCGGTGGATATTGGAAGCACGCATGACTCAAAGACCCTGCGTTTTAGGTTAACAGGCATTTTCGTGTCGTTGAGGATACCGTATCCTGCTGCCGTTCCACTAAGGCTGGCCGGTACCTCCGCAGATGCGTGTCTACTTTTTTTTGTCCTCTTTCATCTTTTCAACATTTATCACTTTCATCATACATAGGTACTGTTACGTTCTCTGCTGGATTATTTATTTTACACAATTTATTTTTACAATTTACTATTTATTTCACACTTGAGAGTCACTGGTTATATGTGTTATTAAGCAAACTGCTTTTTTGCGACTGCTTCCCTGTCCTACCATTTTGACCTCTTATATAGTGAAATGGAGAGATCTTTCTTCCAATATCTGGACTATTCCATCACCAGAATATTTACGCACACTACCAGGGACTGCTAGATGATTCCATACTACGTGCATTGGTGTGTGTAGTCATTTTGATGTACCTATGATTGTGTGTACGAGCGCATGTACTCGAAGTTCTCTTCTCATCTCACCTATCTGGTACCATGTTTTGAAAATTAGTTTTTGACTGATCCATTAACTTTTCCTTTGTTTGCTTTGCAGACTTACTGTGTGGACAAGCAGGTCGCAGATTCTGCCTGCTCTGCCACCGCATATCTTGGAGGAGTCAAGGCCAACCTGGGCACCATCGGAGTAACTGCCGCTGTGAAGAGGGGAGACTGTCCCGCGTCTGCCGTCAAGGAGAACCACGTCCATTCGATTGCAGTGTGGGCTCAGAGAGCTGGAAAATCTACAGGTACACTACTCAGCTACACACACAGTGCAACTTCTTGCCGTATTTTTCCCGAATGTGTCACGTGTGGCGAGTGGAAGTTTATTTTTTCAGGTAAGGGGGCCGGCCTTTCGCCAACCACTTCTATTCAAGTGGAGGTTTTCCAGCTCCCGACGGGGCTGATACTCATGTTGTGTGAAGGCTGAGTAAACCTTGCCGGTATTCTTATTTTGAATTTGAAATAAACACCGAAACGGGATATCATTTTTGATACCCTCGGTGGGACTCGAACCCGAGCTCTCGGTATGGAATGCAAGCACTCCACCAACTGAGCTATCGACCGGATATACGATAAGGTAAGATGCAACAAACAGGCTTATTGCTTTGGTGGGTCATTATTTTCATATGCTTAATTGAATTTAGATCAGATTTACGGTCGTTTAACTTATTTGTACAATTACTTAAAATAACATAAATAACCGGACATTTATACGAACTGTTAGTTAGAGAATTTAATTGTTCTCGACGTTTCGTTGGCTTCTTATCCAATATGGCCGGTCGATAGCTCAGTTGTCAGAGTGTTTGCATTCCATGCCGAAAGCCCGGGTTAAAAACAACTCAGATAATCGTGTTTAAGGTGTTTTTATTAGGGGCTGTCCATATATTACGTCATTCGCATTAAGGGGGAGGGGGAGTCTGGTCTGCGGATAATGGCAAATGATGTACGAGTACCAAAAATTACGTTGTTCTTATCAATACCAATTTCTACAAAATATTATGTAAGTAATATAACATTATTAATTATTAAGCTCATCCATTATTACAGAAAGAGGGGGGGGGGGGGGTCATTAGATAGTGACTATGGGATGATTGTAAGGGGGGGGTCGAAAATCGGCCAAAATCGATGACGTAATTTATGGACGGCCCCTTAGCTCAGATTGTGTAGAATATGATTCTTAAGACAATTTCATTGAAAAGTCATCTTCGGACGTGAAAGTCTAAAAACATTTCCTGAATATGATTTGAAATTAAAGAATTCAAGGGCAATTGTTTAATTCCAGGAATTGTGACAACTACCCGCATCACGCACGCTTCTCCAGCTGGCACGTACGCGCACATCGCAGACCGGGACTGGGAGGCAGACAGCAACGTCATCAAGAGTGGAGCAGACATCAACGTCTGCAAGGACATCGCCCACCAGCTGATCCGCACTGCTCCTGGCATGAATCACAAGGTAAACAACTTCCAACTTGGTCGTCCAATAATGTCTGAACATTCAAAGTATCCCGTGTCTATGTGACTACCCAAGTAACCTTTTAGGTTTTAAAAAGGTTACAAAAAGGTTACAAAAAGGTTAAAAAAAGGTTCTGGGACCTTTTTGTAACCTTTTTACAACCTACAAGGTTACTTGGGTAGTCTGGTCGATAGCCCAGTTGGTAGGGTGCTTGCATTCCATGCCGTGAGTTCGAGTCTGAATCCCACCGAGGGTGTCAGAATGATTTTCCGTTTCGGTGTTTTCAAACCCAAAATAAATACCTACCGGCAAGGTGTACTCAGTCTTCACAAGAAATGAGAGCCGGTCCCCTCGGAAGCTGGGAAAGCCACACTTTAACTAAAGTGGTTGGTGTGAGGCCGGCCCCCTAAATCTTAATCTATTTTGCAAAGATATGTATCATTTGAGATTCATATTAAATGCATTCCCACAAGCAGACACGCATAATTTTGCGCTCACACATGCCGCATGTGGACCTACAATAAAAAACCCAATCTCAAATGAACACAAGCCCTGCAACTCTTGCCGACCTTCAATGTAAATTATCCGTAAAAATACATAGATCCCGAATCGCTACATGTGACAAGAAGTTACACTATACGTGTAGCTGAGTTGCGTTTTTTATTGTGCAAAATGTCGTATATAGAACTTATGCCATTGATATTATTATTTTATTTATTTTTTATATAGATTTGTGGAAAAGAATGCAATCCACCAACCTATTTTGCCTGGTCAGTTGTCTTCATGCGAAAGCAGAAGCTTGTGTGCATGCAACGGCACCTGTTGAACCAGGGTCGAAGCTATCGTCGCGGGATTCGAACCAACGTTATCCGGTTCCAAATAACCCGACTTGATCCCCGTGGCCATAACACCGACTTTTATGTTCCCAAAAAATATTTTTATTCACATTTGGATTCCAATCCAGGTTATCCTTGGCGGTGGCCGCAAGAACTTCTACCCAAACACAACAAAAGACGCCGAAGGAAACTTGGGGGTGAGATTCGACAACAGGAATCTGGTCAACGAGTGGCTCAAGGACAAGCATGCCCGTGGCACCAGCGCCTCCTACGTGATGGACCGCTCTGGGCTGATGGATGCTGCTGACGACGCCGAATACCTCTTGGGGCTGTTTGATCCAGATCACATGCAGTACCATCTGGACGCTGATCCAGAGACTGAACCAACTTTAGCGGAAATGACGGAAGCAGCGATCAAAGTCCTGTCCAAAGATGACAACGGTTTCTTCCTGTTTGTTGAAGGTGAGTTTGCTTCATATTCCCCATGATAGTTTCATGACTCTTTCTAGCTGTCAGCTTATCAACTTCATGGCTCAATGTTTAAATCAGCCTGTCCTCTGTACCATTGCGGCTCGTTTATATGTATGCGAAAGGGATGATTCTTGCTTGTTCTAGATTATTCTATAGCGGATAGTACCAGACACCTCTGTACTGTTCAATATTATTCCAGTTACACATACCAGGGAGCTAAGTGCCAAGTCCCATGCACGCACAAACTCACATTTGACTATGCTAGAGGAGGAGAAACACACACAAGCAAGCCCCACAAACTCATACGTTCGTAACAATAGTATCGTTCAATCGCTGGATGTGACCGAGCCAATGTTTTAGATGATTTTTATTGACCATACCACATTGTTTCGTTATTATCCTGCAATGTTTAATGCATACTTAGTTTTTATCTGCTTCTATGCTTCGACTTTGGTGATACATAATATTGTTATGTAAATATTAGAATAGGTATTAGTTATAGTTATAGGAATTCTGTATTGTATTGTGTGGGTAGGAATCATTGAATAAAAATACTTGAAGCATCGAGAAATAATGATTACTACGCCTTTCTGGAACTGTCTAGCGAATATAGATCTAGATTGTACTGTTTTGAAGAGTATAAGAAGGGTGCGAGTTGCTTGCAGAGCCAGTATTCTACGAGCTTTACAACTACATTGAACTAAGTTAACCAGTGAACAGAAACCAAGTGTAATGGAATAGTCGAGACTCTCTTTGTGAAAATAAATTATTAAAAGTGTAAAATAAACAACTGTATAAGAAGACCAGTATTTTTAATTGAAAGACTTTTGAACCCTAAATTCGTAACAATATATTCCGTGATCTGTGGGTGAAACTTTACTTTTTTTTACGGCTAGCAAGCGCGGGGAAATTCTTAACCATTATGGCTTGGAAAAAAAAGGGCTCACTCAGTATAGCGCCAATAGACTGAGTACATGCTAAAGAGCCATTGAAAGAAGTAAGCTGGGAATCAGTCTCAGAGACAGGATTCGACGAAGATCTAAACCTTTCATCCTCTTCCCTGGTCTTGATATGGTTTCGTGGAAGTCCTTCATGCTAGGGCGATGTCTTTTGATCCTTTTCTACTTTGTACTGGTCATTCTCATTCTCCATCCCACAATTGCATCATGGAAATAGAGCTAATCTTTGTCTATGGAGCAGGATGTTGTTATGGCCTTGCTCGGTACGAATCCTGTTTAAGGTCATCCACAGTCTTCCAAGAAGATTAAACCCTAGCAGCTCCCGGTGTGAAAAATATCTGTGATTGTCATGCAGTGTTTGTAGTTTCTTTGTAACTTACCAATGGGAAGTGAGACAGCATATTTTGAAACAAAAGCGTTCTAGTAATCTTGCCGTTTCGATTTTGGTCTTGAAATTAGGTGTCCAAACATAAATCTTTATTGACGTCCATGGATTTGTTTTCTCACAAGTATCATTACAAAATATCAGTGTTTTCATCCATTCTCGCAATCATAATTTACTTGCTTCATATGTCTTGCATTGTGATCACAAATTGGTTTTATTGCTGCAACTTTTCCAGGTGGAAGGATCGACCAAGGACATCACGACAATCTTGCACACAAAGCCTTGGACGAGACTCTGCAGTTCTCGGACGCCGTCAAATTGGCTGTCGAGCAACTGTCGGATGACACTCTGATAGTGATAACGGCTGATCACGCGCACACCATGTCATACTCTGGGTGAGCAAATCATTCAACATTGCCAATTCCATCAGATTTTTCTTACCTGTGTGAGCATTTTCTCGGTCTCACATTAAAAGCCATGCATGGTCCGGTCGATAGCTCAGTTGGCAGAGAACTTGCATTCTATGCCAAGTACTCGGGTTTGAATCCCACCGAGGGTCTCAGAAACGTCATTCCGTAACGTCATTTTATTGTATCGACAACGCTGCTAGTATTCCGATATATATATATATATATAAATATATATATGTTGATAGGTTTTCGGGTAATCCGTTAATTTGCTATTTTTTAGCCGACGTTTCGGATCAGTATCACGATCCTTCATCAGGGCGGTCCTTCTGTGTGTAGGGTTGGCCTTCGACTGATTTGTGATGTGTATTGTTGCGGGTCAGTGCTGGGCGGGTTGAGGAGGGGGGGGGGGGGGCTGCATTTCTCTTTATATATAATATATTAGGATGATTTATTTGGTGAGCGCTGTTTTTGTGTGTATCACACCTCAAGAGCCCTCTGCGAGCTTGTTCGTCGCTGTAGAAAGCGCCAATTCTCAAGCAAGACCCAGTTGTTGTAAGGTTGGATGGACCTTTCAGTGACCGGTCTTTGGTAAAGGTTTATGAATTTTTCAACCCAGCGAAGAGCACATTCGAAATATAAATGGTGTATTTTTGTGCTCCGCCGGGATCCGAATCCACAACCTTCCATTTACGAGTCCGAAGTGTTGCCACTACGGACTACGGACCGGTCCAAGATGCCAACGACACGCGGTGTACCTGAACGGTTACCCATCCAAGTACTGTCCGCGCCCAATGTTGCGTAAATATTTTTTATAAAAGCAAATCATTATGAAATTCAAGAAAATTTGTGATAACCAAATAAAGTGAAATTTGAATCGACAATTGTTAAATTTCCCTATTGAAACCCCATAGCTTACTTTGCAATGATCAATTTTATGGATGAACAAACGTTATTGATTAATTTTGGTGTGTGTTACAGATATGCTCAGAGGGGAAACAACATTTTGGGATTCGGTGGTAAGGGAACAGACAATCTTCCCTACCTGACCTTGTCGTATGCAAACGGTCCCAGCTACAAACCAGAAGTAGGAGGACGATACAATCTCACCAATGACAATTACAGTAAGTGAAAATGTTTATTGATGAAACTATTGTAAAGTAGGTACAAAATAATGTGATGAGATGGTTTGGGCATGTGGAAAGAATGAAAGATGATAGACTGACAAAGTATGTATACAAAGAAAGTGTGAAAGGAAAAAGAGGGAAGGGACGACCGAGAAAAGTATAGAGTGATCAGATTGAGGAGATTGTGAAAGAATGGGATATACAAAGTGAGCGTAAAAGAAGAAAATGCATGAAAAAGGTGATGGATATGAAGGAATTGAAAGAGGTATGTCAGGATAGGAAAAAATGGAGGCAACTCTGTAGAGGCTCTGGCCACCCCTAGCGGAATGGCGACAGAGTTACAGTTACAGTTACAGTATTGAAAAAAACACCCTATTTATTATTATAAATACAAAATTTACACAGCGCCTTTTATGACAATGTGTCACTGCAAAGGCGCTTGTCCATATGATTGGACGGAGAGGTGAGTCTCGAGACGTCTCTTAAACCGTCTCTCCAAATTCAGTTCCTTCAGTGAGACGGGAATAGCATTCCAAGTCATTGGAGCGGCCTTAAATGCCCTGTCTCCAAAAACAGTGCGGGGCCTTCTTGCAGGGATGTTCAGGCAACTGCTTCTCGATGCAGCTGACTTCAGTGGTTGTAGTTGCTGGAAACACCAGCTCCATCAGGTGGGGTACCTGATGGAGCTGGTGGAGCACTCCCACGCAGTGCTTTTGCCCTAAGATAAGACTGTTGAATTGATGAAGACTTTTGATCCAAAAAAGAGCTGTGTGTTACAATGTTTTGCATGCGACCAACATTCATCAGTTCTGCTGTACTCATGAGACATCCTTGTTTCCTTGAGAAATAAACCGATTTATATATTTTGTTATGTTTTCATCGTCATAAAAATCGCATAATTATTTTTTGTTGAAATTGTTTATGGTGTTAAATCCAAGTTTTTCCAACACCTTAATATGACGTTTGAACTTTATTAAATTGGTAGAAAAAAATTGTTGCTGTGTTCACAAGTAAACAGGCCAGATTGAAGATAGATTTTTCATAAAAACATTCATGATTTCTGAGTAAAAAAACTCGCAATAGTAAGACTTAATTATGTCATTTGAATATCGGATGCGTGTCATTTGCGTCATTTGAACATCATAATCTGCTTCTCTAATGGCATTCAACTCACAAGATTCAATTCTCTTGAGCACAACATGATCTTCATCAAAAGCCTTAACAATTCTTGTTAAGATGGTTTGGGCATATGGAGAGAATGAATGAGGATAGACTGACGAAGAAAGTATACGTTGCAAGAATAGATGGATGTCGTGGTAGAGCAAGACCGAGAAAGGTCCTATGGATGGACCAAATTTCCGGAATTGCGAATTATATGCGAAGTAAGTTTTATAATGGAATAACCAGAGTCATAATAAAAGAATAAATAGTCTGTATGAAAAATATAATGACTCTGGAGGAAATGAAAGAAGTATGTAAGGATGGAAAGAAATGGCGGTTGATCTGTAATGGTGGCGGCTAGAGTTTATTAAATTGGAATTGGTTTTCTGTTTTACTTGTGATGTCCATGGATATATGATATTATTATTTATTGGATTTTGTAGGGTTTGTGTATTCACACTGGTGAAAACTCATTTTTTTTAAATAAAATTATTTTTTCTTTAACGTAGTATAATTTTCACAATAATATTTTATATCTCGAGACTCTTGATAATGACCTGAATATTGATGGTCGAAAGTGCTCGAGATAAAAAATATTATTGTGAAAATTATACTACGTTAAAGAAAAAATAATTTTATTTTATTATTTATTGATTTAAAAAATGTAGTTTGTCGTATATGTTCCTTGACTTATAGATTGGTATGCGGCTGACCAACCATGCTGTAAAAATGTTCACTTTGCCAATGTCACCCCTGTCTCAGGGAAGGACGGCAAGAGTTGCAGGGTGTTTGTCCATTTGAGATTTGTTTTTGACATTTCATCCTTGACTTTTCAATTCCAGATCATCCAAACTACACGTTCCCTTCACCGGTTCCGCTGGATTCGGAGACGCACGGCGGGGAAGATGTGGAGGTGTTTGCCCAAGGACCATGGTCTCATCTCTTCACTGGTGCCTACGAGCAGAACGTGATACCTCACATCATGGCCTACGCCGCCTGCATCGGTCCAGGACTTACCGCATGCGATGATGGTAGCTACAAGAACCACGACAATCACAATAGCAAATTCAACATCAACTTAAAATAATTCAAGAGAAGCTAAAAATTTAAATCTGTACCTTAGAGCATAACCAACGGAAGTCCACTTTTTTGCGTTTTTGAGTTAATGATGCAGAAATTATTATAATTAGCTGTTCTATAAGTGGTAAAAATATTGGAGTCCTCGGACTCACAGTTGCTGAGATATCAAGTGAAATAAATATGGGATGCACATAAAAGTGCGAGCATAAACCACGGAAGTTCCACATACGTTGTTCACATTACTTCACATTAAATAAATATCGATAAAAGAAGATAAACAGTTTTTACAGATCAAAAGTATCTCGTCTAGTTTAGAAGTTATGATGGTTTAAAAAAGTGCATATTTTCACTAAAACTCGTCTCCTGCACATTTTACTAAATGTGACTACCGTTCTTTATGCTCTAAGGTACAGAAATTCTATACCAAAAAATACCTTCAGTAGATGTAAGTATTTATTTGTTAACCAACAAGTTAGGGCCTGTTGCACCAAACTCCAATCAGTTAAACATCAAAATTGAGTGTGATTTCTCCCATCAAATTAAAAATTCGGTTGCATGTACGTAAATCAGCTAATCTACATCATCTTTCCTGTTCAAATTCCATCATTTAATTATCCACTTTCGAGAAATATGTAGCTGAGTTCCTCACCAGAATTAAGCAATCAAATTTTATATGTCAATCAAATATTGGTTGGAGATTGGTGCAACAGGCCCTTAGCGTAAGAGTTTAAGGCTAACAATGCCGGTTGATGATGCTGGGGAGATGTTTTCCGGGATCTGTTGCTGTGGTCTGCGGGAGCTGGAGCTTCTGGAAGTTTTGGTCATATCTGCAATAGACTTCTTTGGCGTGAAAGTGAAATGATTAAAATGATGAAACTGTGATTTAAGTGTGGGTACGCTCTGGATTTAAATATGAAACAACTGACAAAAAATGCATGTAGAAGCAGAAAAGGTTTGTGAAATACCATACAGTTTCACATATATGGTAAACAGATGTCGCTGCTCCACAACACAACACATATGCAGAGTGTCATCATTTTTCATATTTAAAGCCCGAGTGTACCCACACTGTCATCAAGATGATCATCATCATAACACTTTCACTAACCCATCGTAGACATGGGCGAAACGTCTGGAAGCTCCAGTTTCCACAGACAACGGCAACAGATCCCGAAAAACATCTCTCCAACATTAAAAAGTAATCATTAATCAAGATAGGTGAAAATTTGTACAATCATTATTTTTCTTCTTGTGCCTCAGAGAAGATTACATCTTCGATACTGTAGCATAAAAGTGAAATCGTGTGCTCCTGCCAAACCACTGTCTTACATTCTTCAACCAAGATGTTCTTCTCTGACCTGGAGCACGTCTTCCCTCAATTCTTTCGTGTTTGATGAGATGCAAGAGTGAAATGTTGTGATTTTTCATTAAGTGGCCAAAACAAACCAGCTTTTGCCTTTTGATATGGATGAAAGTCAACGACGATACCATGTTGAAAGCATCGGTTCTCATCAGATCACCGTCGAAGTTAAGCAACATTGGGTACGGATTTTACCTGGATGGGTGACCGCTTGGTACACCGTATGTTGTTGGCATTTCTTGGACCGGTCCGTAGTCCAGTGGCAACACTTTAGGCTCGTTAATGGAAGGTTGTGGATTCAAATCCCGGCGGAGCATAAAAAATATACCATTTATATTTCCAAATGTGCTCTTCGCTGGGTTGAAAAATTCATAAACCTTTACCAGAGACCGCTCACTGAAAGGTCCATCCAACCTTACAAAAACTGGGTCTTGCTTGGGAATTGACGCTCTCTATAGCAATGACCAAGCTTGCAGAGGGCTCTTGAGGTGTGATACACACAAAAACAAATTTATCAAAACGTGATCAGGTCACCATTGAGGAAGTCTTCCGAAATATGCGCACCACAAAGGAACTTCTGCCAACCATTAAGCAGAGAAAGCTGATGCACTTCGGTCACGTTATAAGAAATGAGAAATACCGCCTTCTACATCTTATCATACAGGGTAAGGTTGAGGGAAGAAGATCTCAGGGATGCCGAACGACATCGTGGCTGAAAAACCTGCGACAATGGTACAACAAAAGCAAAAGTCGAAGCATCCAAGGCTAAAATAGTCATGATGATCGCCGATCTTCAACAGACGTGGCACCAAAAGAAAAGATGGAAGTCTTCTTCCAGCTGGACGTTGACCAATTTTCATCTCATCAGCTACGGTGTGAGTGAGTCTATCATGGCTCATTCTGGAGACATGGTATCTCATCTTACTATCTAGTAAATTTTCTTTCTCATAAAGAGTACAATAAATATTTTTTTTCATTGCAAAAAAATTAGTCATATATCATACAAGTTCCTTGAAAAATAAAAGTACTTAAATGAAAACCTACACGGGAAATCATTTCTGATACCCTCGGTGGGATTCGAAGCCGAGCTTTCCGGCATGGAATGCAAGCACTCTACCAACTGAGCTATTGACCTGAAGATAGCTCAGATGGAATAGTAAAAAAATATAGGTAAATTTACTTTTTTTTTAAACTGTCAACCATGAAAAAATACCTTTTTTTAAATAAAGGTCTCCCTGCAATGTATATTAAAAATATTTTTAAATTAAACCGTAACTATAAGATTTCTAATTTATTTATTTTAATTTGAATATCTTTTAAGTACCTACCTTTTAATACAATCTATAATATACAACTATTAAATAATTATTTTATTTTGTCATAGTATTATATTATTGTTACCATATGAAAAAAAAACAATAATATGTGATAATAAATCAAATATAAACTGTTTAAAATATTTTTTAAATATGATTTTTAGTATTGTTAGTATTATGTATGTGGCAAAGATGTATTAGAATTTTAATTTCTGTACCTTAGAGCATAAACAACGGTAGTCACATTTAGTAAAATATGCAGGAGACGAGTTTTAGTGAAAATGTGCACTTTTATAAAACCATCATAATTGATCTGTAAAAACTGTTTATCTTCTTTTATCGATATTTATTTAATGTGAACAACGTATGTGGAATTTCCGTGGTTTATGCTCGCACTTTAATGTGCATCCCATATTTATTACACTTGATATCTCAGTAACTATGAGTCCGAGGACTCCAATATTTTTACCACTTATAGAACAGCTAATTATAATAATTTCTGCATCATTAACTCAAAAACGCAAAAAAGTGGACTTCCGTTGTGTATGCTCTAAGGTACAGATTTATAAATTCATGGCCACAAACAGACACGTGAAAAAAAACGCTCAGCTACGCATATAGTGTAATTTTTTGCTGCGTTATCTCCGAAGGGCTTATTAGGGTTAAATACAAACCTGAAATGAGCATAAGCCGTGTAACTTTTGCCGACCTTCCCTCAAACATGGGTGACATTGTCTAAGTGAACCATTCTATACAGTATGGGTGCTCAGCCTCATACCAACCTTATTTTGAATTGTCCTTGACCTGAAGGTTTGCATCAGGCTAAGCATTGGGACTGTAAAAAATGGTTGACATTTGCCAATGCCCCCCCTGTCTCATGTTAAGATGATAAGCATTACACTGCCTTCACAAGAGGATGGCGAGGACTACCTACGAGGACTACCTACCGCCGCTGATTAGCGGGCGGTAGAAGCTCTGTTTATTTTTTGTAATTTTTTTTCTAATTAAAACTGTGTTCTAGTGATTACAATATTTTAAAAGTTAACCAGCAGTTCAGATGCTTACGCAGTGCAATTAAACACAGTGAATGCGCCTACAAATAAACAATTCAAAATAAAATAAAAAATTCCATAACCTCTAATTTTTGACAAGTGACATCGCGGCAAAGTGCTTGCAGTGGGTAGGTACCTACTTACTCGCCTGCATGACAGAAACAGACGCGCCAGTGCTATGTCCAGTGCAGAGGTACTCCCTGCAAGTACTTAAAGATATAATAACTAACACTGTGCCGCGAGTGCAATGTCGAACAAAAGAGTGGCCAAACATTGTGCTGAGGAGGCGCGTGAGGCGCAGAAAACGAGGAGGGCGACGGCTGAACTACTCAGCCCCGCCAGTGACAACTCCTGCTGTTTGTTCAGTGCATTGTGAGGATCTTGCTTCCACATCCAGATCTTCAGTGGCACCTTCATCGCCGAGCTCCCTGCTGACCAGCGGGAGACATCAGCAAATTCTGGAGAGGAAGATCAATCTTGGATGCTGGAATGCGAGATCTATCGCCAATAAAGTGGATGACATTTGTGAATTATGTAAAAGCCATGACCTTGGCATCCTCGCACTGACAGAGACGTGGCATGAGAGCTACCACTCAAGTGCCATGAAGAGACTGCGTGCACTGGGGTTCGCGACATTTGAGGAAGCACGGGCAAGGCCACATCATGGAAAAGGGACAGAGAATATTTCCTGGACCAACCATGGCGGAGTTGCGTTGCTAGTGCGTCCAGGATGTCGTGTGGAGAAGATTAACTTTTTTTCTTTCACGACATTTGAGTGCCTTGTATGTCGGGTATCTTCCGGTGCAACGCTCACAATAGCTATTGTATATCGCCCCGGCTCTAAGCCTGTTACGGCGGCGTTTTTTCATGAATTTCGGGAGCTCTTTGAAGTTTTAGTAACTCGTAATGAGATGTTTCTGATAGTGGGGGATGTTAACGTCAGGCTTGAGCGCAGAGATGACACCAATTGTGTTACTCTCACTGCCTTGCTTGCGGACTATGGCTGCAGACAGTGGGTAGATGCTCCCACTCATGACGCGGGTGGCCTACTGGATGTGGTCATCACTAGACAGGAGGATGCTCCTTTGAAAACAGAGGTAAGAGATGTGGGTTTGTCGGACCACAGGTTGGTGGTGGTACGTTTAAATCTAGGACGACCTGTTCCTGTATACAGGAAAATTACCTCCAGGTCCTGGAACAAATTTAAGATCGATTTCTTCAAAATGGATTTGTCTCTATCGCCGATCTGTTGTCCGGAAACCTACGTCTCAATGCACCCAGACACATTAGTTGGGCTGTACAATGACACCATGAAAAGTTTAATAAATCTGCATGCTCCCATTACAATCAAACATGTTAGGGAGCGGAATAGTGCTATCTGGTTTGATAGTGAATGCAGTGCGCTGAAACGCAAAATGCGACAAGCAGAGCGTAATTTCAGGAGCGGCAAGCCAGGTAGCACTAGAGAAATGTGGATAATTGCACAGGGTCTGTACAGGTCAGCTATCCTCCAGAAAAAGTCCCAGCATTATTGTACCATTATTGCTAGTGAAAAATGTCCACAGCGTTTATGGAGACTTCTGGAGAACGTGTCTGGTGGTGCCCGGGCCGGTGCGGGTCCGGTGACGACTGCTGGTGATCTCGCTGCTTACTTTCAAAGTAAAATACCGACCAGATATTCTCCCCTAGGGGTTAGTCCTGGTTCTCTGGGACTTTTGTGTAATTCACAGCTTGAAGTGCTTGGGCTGACCTCTATTGAAGAGGTGACGCGAGTTGTAGCGGGATCGCCAAATAAGCAGTGTGATCTGGATCCTGTGCCGACGTGGGTACTAAAAGAGTGCATTCTTCTAGTGGCTCCATTTATTGTTAGGTTTATCAATGGATGCCTAATGGATGCCACTATCCCCTCCTTTTTAAAGGAAGCGCAAATAACGCCAATATTAAAAAAGCCAAATCTCGATCCTAACGATCTCTCCAATTTCAGGCCGGTGTCAAACTTACCGTTTCTGTCTAAGGTACTGGAGCGCATTGTCTCTGATCGGCTGGTATCTTATCTGAGTGCTAACGATCTGATGCCTAAGAGGCAATCAGCCTATCGAAAATATCATTCGACTGAAACTGGCTTACTGACGGTGGTCTCAGATCTGATATCGGCAGTGGATTGCGGAGATCTTGCTCTCTTAGCGCTTCTGGACATGAGTGCGGCGTTTGACACCGTATGTCATGATATTCTGATAAGGAGGTTGGAGGGTTCGTACGGCTTGAGGGATAAGGCGCTGGCGTGGTTCTCCTCCTACTTGGCGGATCGCAAGCAGGTAGTGCGTACTTGTGACTGTGTCTCACCTTCCTATTCGCTGATCTCCGGGGTGCCGCAGGGGTCTGTACTGGGACCGATCCTGTTTATTTTATACACTGCTGACATTGAGAGTATAGTTGAGAAATGGGGCCTCATTACACATGCATATGCAGATGACTGGCAAATTTACTCTCAGTGTCAGCCACATATGGCACAAACTCTCAGTAACAGGGTGGCAGCTTGCATTGCGGAGATTGGTGAATGGATGACAAGCAATGGCCTAATCCTTAACATGGGTAAGACAGAAGTGATGTGGGCGGCTACAACCAGGCGTGATCATCTTTTGACAACTCGAGTACCACTCTCCATTGGGGGAGAGCTGATTCAGCCCTCCGACTCAGTCAGACTTCTAGGAGTCACACTGGATCGGAACCTCACAATGGGAGAGCAATTGAACTTGACTGTATCTTCCTCATTTTTTGAACTTCGCCAGATAAAGGCGATCAGGAGATGTTTACCGTCGGGAGCAGTCAAGACCCTGGTTAATGCCTTTGTGATGTCACGAGTTGACTATTGCTCAACGCTGTACATAGGTCAGCCGAAAAAGCAGTTCAACCGTCTTCAGTCTGTGCTGAATTCAGCGGCAAGACTCATATTCGGGATGTCTAAATTTACTCGCATTACTCCATTGTTAGGGAAACTGCATTGGCTTCGTTTTCCGGAGAGGGTGGTCTACCGTGTTTGTCTGATGGTGTATAAGGCTGTAAATGGTACAGCTCCTTCATATTTGGCTGACATGTTTACACCCGTTGAGAGGGATTTGAGGCGCCAAACGCTCAGATCTGCAGGGGATGGCGTGGTGGACTTGGTTCAGCCACACCGTCAGACACGCACTAATTTTGGGGACCGTGCTTTCCGGTTTGCGGGACCAATGGAGTGGAACAGACTGCCACCTAATGTGAGGAAGGCAAAGACTGTTGGTGTCTTTAAAGGAGCACTAAAGACACATCTTTACAAGAAATCTTATCCGTGATTTGAGAGGGCCCTTGAGGTGTGACACACACAAAAACGGCGCTCTTTAATTATGTGTACATTAAAATAAATTATCCTTATATATATATATATGGCAACCAGATGAACCAAATGGTTAGCACATCAAGGCACTGCCTTTAGAAGAGTATGGCAAACGGATGAGGCAAATGGTTTGCACAAAAAGAGACTGCCTTTACAAGAAGATGATGTTAAGAAAAAGTAGAAAAAAATGAAGGACATCTCTTAAAATAGACAAATAAAAACATAAATTATTTTAACGAGTACAAAAAAATCAACTTGTTTTCCTGATTATTTTTTTTGCAGAACCTACATATCAAAAAACACACTATGAACTTTGAACGATATGTAAGTAAAATACATGATTTCTCCTTGACGATCATTTCTTCATCCAAAAAAGCATGTCGTCACTAGAGTATACGTAAGATCGTAATCCGTCCATAATATTCGACCAATGCTTTTAAAAATGTTTCTTACTTTCAATGCTTTCAAGTCGAAGAAAATCAAATTCTTTCCATAATTTGATTAAAAGAAAACGGACCCTCGAAACAGCATTCGCAGCCTCTGAAACTGCTGTCGCTTTGACTCCTCGCCAAACTTGTAAGGATCAATGTTCACCATTCTAGCGCTGAGCAGGAAGAGCTTCTCCTGGTGGAAGTGGTTCTTGGAGAACTTGGAGGAGCAGCCTTCCCTGCACGAGGTGGAGTACATGCCTCCCTTCTTCTCGATGTCTGGCGACAAGCAGCAATAGGCGACGCAGACAGCACCCTTGTATAGTGACCTGTACATGGTGTTTAAATGCTTCACGATTTCTTCGTCGACATTTTTTGTGGTCATCTCTGTGCCACCAAGCCTGGGTGGACAGAGTAGCTGCAAGAAGCGTCGATGCGTTCTCTCTCAAAGAGACGATCCAGTGATCTAGTGAATATTATCTGAAAACTGTTTTCCCAAATCATTCATAAGGTTTTGAAATATTCAATGACTTTTTGCACAGATGCTGTCAATTTTAGGTGCATGTTAACTTTGTTTCTGAAGCATATTATCCAGCTAGTTCCCATACGAGACGATAATTAAAATTACGAAAAACCCTGGATAGCCTCGAAAATTCTTTGATAGGTGGAGCAGGGCACTCGATTAGACATAGCGCCTTTCTTAACAACATCTTCGAAGGCAAAATCTTGGGAGGAGGAAAAAAAAGGTCACCCACGAACTTCATACTTCAAGGATGTGAAGCGGCTCATGGATGTCTCCTCTATATGCATCTCAAGAGGATGGCAACAGACAAAGACAAATGGCTGACACAACAAGGCGCTGCTTTTAGAAAATGATGATAATGAAGTGGATTAGTAAATCTCCTGCTCTACAGATTAAGCAGACAAAAGAGATTAGTAGTTTCTGCAGTTTATGACAATGATTATCGGATATTTAGAGCAAGTGGAGGGTAAATAGATTGTTTGGTTGTGTAAAATAATCAAAACAAAATTACCTGTGCCAATTTGGATTGGGTGTATCCAATGCCTTCAAAATAACCTCTCGACAGATTAATGTCATCTGATCCAAAGTGAGCGATGGACGACACGCTGACTACTCGTGCGCTGTTTTCCATGTTCTTCCCAGCCCTCTTGATGCAAGGCAGCAGAAGATGCGTCAGGTAGTAGTGACCTAAATAGTTGGTAGCCAACTGCATTTCAAACCCATCTACACTGAGTTTTAGAGGGCCAAACAGAATCCCAGCGTTGTTCACCAAAAGATGAATCTAAGAATACTTGCTCTTGACAACAGCAGTGAATTTCTAAACCGATCTCATCGAGCTTACATCCAGTTCTTGGACGTCGACTTTCCCAGTTGGGATTTATTTCATCAAAGCTTCTGCGATTATCTTGGCTCCTTCGACGTCTCTCACTCCCATTACAACCGTCATTCTGCATCGCGTCAAAATCTTGGTCAATTCGTAGTCGATGCGTCTTTTGGCGCCTGTGACGACGGCGATCTGTTGCGGTTTGTCAACCAGCTTCATCACAACGTTGCTTTTGTATTTGTCTTGTTCGAAAAGGGAATAGACTCCAAAGAAAAGTATAATTTCCCTACACAAGAATCCTCTGCGTTGGAAGACCATCGGTAAATACATTTCAACGTTGCGAATCCACCATTGTAGAGCAAAGACTCCTCTCTTCTTTCCCTTTGCCTTATCCCATCATTTGGGGTCGGCCCTCCTTGTTCGAAGACGCCAAACTTTTCTATCCTGGCTCATCTCCTCTGTCAGGTTTCCCTTTTGCATTTCTTTGCATGCAAAGACTGGGAGAGAAAAAATTGCCCAGACGACCACTTGGGAATCCACACCCACATATCTAATAAATAATTCGCTTACGAGCGTTTTAAACCCCTAAACCTGTCGTTTTGCTTTTAAATTGTATGGTCTTGATATATTCCTTTATTATTTATTAACTCCTGGACAGAAGTTGAAGTTGCAACACATATAGAATGTCTATTTTCGTTAAAATAACGAAATCATGTCAATGCTTGTAACAGTGCCCCCCTCACACCTCTTTTTTTTTTTTTTTTTCATTGAGAGGGGAAAATCTTCAAAAGATTCCTGCGATTGTTTCTGGCGGCAGGATATGTGAGACTTTTACTCACTAAAAACCCCCCTCTGCATCCTGCCACACCCTGGAACTGCCAAACATGACATCGGACTGTGGTGTGTCTGTACATGCACAGCATGTCTTCACATTTCAGTTGCGTCAATTGGCAAATCTACACTATCTACATTGTGTTAAGACTAATATCTATCAACAGGGACTACATTTTGGCGGGTCGTGTTCATCCTTCGCCTTACACGCTCGGCATCCTCCTCCTCTCCGATCACGCGAGAGGCAAAGGGTATCCCAGGCCCGCCAGTTCTGTTCTGATTGGGGCATTGACGGTATTTCCATGTCCAGGTCTAGTCGATCGACCACAATGGCCCCCGTCACACCTAGCCCCGCTCCACCGTCTCCTACCTCGCCGGGTACTGCTTTTGGGCAATATCAATAAAATAAGAAAGTCTGTATAAGGAAATACGAGTGTGTTTTTATTATTAAAACTTTGAATGTCCAAAGTACATAAACTCTATCGAATTTTTTTCAAAATTTAAATGTTATAATTGAACTTCTAACCTATTCTTCTTCCTCTGGTTCCTCGCCAAACTTGTAAGGATCGATGCCCACCAGCTTAGCGCTGACGAGGAAGAGCTTCTCCTGGTGGAAGTGGTCCTTGGAGAACTTGGAGGAGCAGCCTTCCCTGCACGAGGTGGAGTACATGCCTCCCTTCTTCTCGATGTCTGGCGACAAGCAGCAATGGGCGACGCAGACAGCGCCCTCGTATGGTGACCTGTAGATCTTTTTCATGAACTTTAAGAGTTTCTCATCGGCATCCTTTGTGGTCATCTCTGATGCCACCATGCCCGGGTGGACAGAGTAGCTTCGAGCGTTGATGCATTCCCTCTCAAAAAGACGATCCAGTGATCTGGCAAACATAACCTGAAATCAATTAGCCAATATCATTCTGTTCATATCATTCTGTTCAATATCACATTGTTCCTTGACTTATAGGTTGGTATGCGGCTGACCACCCATGCTGTAAAAATGGTTCACTTTGCCAATGTCACCCCTGTTACAGGGAAGGACGGCAAGAGTTGCAGGGTGTATGCCCATTTGAGATTTGGTTTTTATGTTGTAGGCTCACATGAGGCATGTGCGAGCGCAAACTTGTACATGACTGGTTGTGAGAATGCATGTGATGTGAATCTCCAATGAAACATATCTTTGCAACTTAGATTAGTTTAGATTAGATTAGATTCAATAGATCTTGAGATATGTGGTGATTATATGGCACAGTGACACATGAAAGAACATCACAATGAAAATACATAACACGACAAAACATCACTGACACAAGAAAGCACAGAAAATGACTATATGGCTTAACAAAACAACACAAGGGCCAAACATCACAAACCTAAAACAGAACATTCCATAAACGGCAAAAGCTGCCATTTTGGCTCAGCTTACAATTGTTTTTATTTTCCAACCATTCTTCAGTTGCAAGTCCCTGCTTCTTGCGTGGATTAATTTTGGCTAGGTAATGGCCGGTCCATAGCCTAGTGGTGACGCTTCAGTCTCGTAAATGCAAGGTCGTGGATTGGAATCCAGGCGGAGCATAAATATATACCATTTTTATTTTCAAATACTCTTCGATGGGTTGAATAAAACCCAAAGTTACGTTTTTAATGATAATTGAACCTCAATAGCGTAATAATGGGGAAGGATTCAAATTGGACAGCAGGGTTGCACTACAGTTGGAGTTGAAGGCAGAGATTGAAAGAAGCCAAGGCTCAAATTGTGCTAAAGCGTGGTTGAAAAGGGGAAAAAACATTGTTTAAAATTGAATACAAATCCTCATCAATGACCTCAATGACTGATTTATAGGAATTTACTTACTTACTGCTAGCGTTCTTTTCTCCAGTGCTGCATAAAGGCAACTTCAAAACACTTCCACATTCGTTTATCTTTAGCAACATTGTTTTCCCATCAGCTGGACAATAACGTCAACCCCTCTTTTTTGGGGTCTTCCCACACTTCTTATGTCCTCTTACGGCCTTTATTCAAGAATTCTGGAAGTCCACCTGCCACCCTCTACACATGACCAGCTTATTGCCATTTTAGCTTGGAGATTTTTTCAACAATACCGACGACTTTCGTATTTTGTCGGATGGTTTCATTTTTTGTTTTGTCTCTCAAGATGATAGAAACTTAGGTGATTAGAAGAGTCGAAATGAATGATTGTTTACCTGTGCCAACTTGGACTGCGCGTAACCGATGCTCTCAGCATACCCCCACTTCTGGTTGAGGTCATCAAAATCGATCCCGCATCCAAAATGCGCGACGGACGACACGCTGACAACTCGTGCGCTGTTCTCCATGTTCTCCCCAGCCCTCTTGATGCAAGGCAGCAGAAGATGCGTCAGGTAGTAGTGACCCATATAGTTGGTAGCCAACTGCATTTCAAACCCATCTACACTGAGTTTTAGAGGGCCAAACAGAATCCCAGCGTTGTTCACCAAAAGATGAATCTGAGGATACTTGTTTTTGACAACAGCAGCAAATTGCTCAATCGATATCATGGAGCTGACATCCAGTTCTAGGACGTCGACTTTTCCAGTTGGAATTTCTTTCATCAAAGCTTCTGCGATTATTTTAGTTCCTTCGACGTCCCTCACTCCCATTACAACCGTCATTCCGCATCGCATCAAAATCTTGGTCAATTCGTAGCCGATGCCTCTTTTGGCGCCTGTGACGACGGCGATCTGTTGTGGTTTGTCAACCAGCTTCAACACAACGTTGCTTTTGTATTTGTTTTCTTCCCACAGTGAATAAAATGCACTCAGGTAGAGGATTTCCCTACACCAGAACCCTCTGCGTTGGAAGACCATCTTCGATGTCATTTCTATATTGACAATCCACCATGCCAACACTAAGACTAGGAGTGCTAAAAATATATAGAATATTGCACATAGCAAAAACATTTTTAATGTATTAACTTAAAATTACAACGGAGCTAACACTCGAGCAATGTCTAGTCTGTGTGGTGAATGCAGGTGGATTGGAGTTACTTGGCATTATATAAACTTTGGTTAGTTTTTTTTGTAAGCGCTGTTGAAAGAGGAAAAAGTATTTTCACTGGTAAAGTGAAGGATGACAAAATGTTTTGGGTTTGGTTTACGGTTTTATATTATATGTTTCGGAAAAAGTGTACAATTATAATTTTATTAAAGTGATGAATGCAAAAGTTAGAGCAGACACTATGAGAACAAGAAGACTATGCCTTCTTTAGCCTTTGTCAGTCCACTCCTGGACGTGGGCCTCCTCCAATCCTCTCCATCTCTGTCTATAAGCTGCTGTGTTCAGCTATCTTCTGCTTGCAGTTCCCTCGATGCCATCCAGCCGCCTAAGTTGGGCTCTTCGCTCCCAACTTGGACATTCTGGGTCGCCACTAGACGATCCTTTTCGGCCACTTGACATGGTCCTGCCTTGAAGCGACGTGACTTGCTCTGCGCCACTTTCAGTTAGACCGCTCTGTGTATGACATCAGTGCATCTACGGATCTCCTGGTTTGGAACCCTGTCTGAAGGCGGCAGCGCAACGTCGCGTACTTTGTATTTGAACGACTTGAACGTCATTCAGTCGTCGTCACTGGTCACCATGTACAGCGACGGCTGCAGGTAAGGTGCATCGGTGCATTGCACCCCCAGTAATAATGTCACGATCCAATACTTACAAATTATTAGGGTTAGGGGGGTAATCAATGACGGCTAGTATAAAAATGCACTGCTCGATGAAAAATCGACGAGCCGTCACTGACAGCGACTCAGATGAAGATGAGTTGTTGCTGCTTTACACATTATCTAGCACAACCTTATCTATCCAGAAACATTTTTAAAAGCACTGTTTCTTATATAGACAAGCACTGGTGTTTTAAATCACATTCAACAAACATTTGAACTTTTGGTAGAAAAAAACGCGCGGCGTCAAATTCAACTTTGTTACAAAATACAACGACGGAAATGACGTTAGTGCTTGTTTATCTTATCTACTTCAGAGGAGGTGTACATGAGCAAAGTTTCTATGTTAACTGGATCAAGGTGTCTTATGAATGCTGGAAAATGGAAAAATATTCAAAGCAACTCTTACATTATTGTGTTTTTACGTTTTTTTCTTAACTCAGATTGTGTAGAATGTGAGACCATTTCATTTGAAGGTCATTTTTTAATCAAATGATAGATAAGCCAAACAAGCGCTGAGGGTACAAATTGTCTGGTGAGACGAAAGTTGGTTGTCAGTTAATTCCGGGCACTTTTTATTTATTTATATAAAATTAAAAAAACAATAATGGTTTTACTCAGAATTCATTTCGGGAGTTACGAAACCCCTACTTTAAGTGAAGTTGTTTGCGTGAGGCCGACTCCCTTACCTGTAAAAAAAAATAGGTTCCAATCCCCACATGCGACATCTTCGATGTAAATGCGACATGAAGTTAGACTAAAAATGTGTCGTTTAGTTGCGTAGCGTATTGACATTGTGAAGATAATGGTGTGTTAACACACTGAAAGCGCTCCAGGAAATAAATCAACTCATGAAAATAACTTTTTCGTTTGTTAATTTTACATTTAAATGGTGAACAAAACTTATCATTAAAAAACCGGCTTGGAGAGAACTTCAATAAAAGTGAATATCTATTATTCAATTTTGGTTCGACACACATAACCTATAAACTTTTTTTTGCATACAAGGAAAGTGTACGACAAAATATTTTTATAGGAACTTTGTACGATGACGTTTTGTAGGTCTATGAAAACAAAAAATGGCTTGCGATGATGATGATGATGATGAGTTGATGATTTCTTTATAGCACCGTTTCGTGATGTAGTCACTCAAAGGGCGCTGGTGCAAACGATGCAAGAAATTAGCTTGTCTTCAGTGCATTCTGGAACTTTCCATGGTCCTCTAGCTCTCTCACATGATGTGGGAGGTGGTTCCAGGCCAGAGGACCAGCAACTGCAAATGCACGCTCTCCAAACATTGTGTTAACTCTTCTTATAGGTTCTTCAATCCTTGATTTGGCTCCAGTCTCAGCCGAGCGCAGTGTTAGGCCTTTTTTGCCGAGGGTGACTGGTTTGATCAAATCAGCGAGATATTTGGGTGTCTTTTCAAATAAAGCTTTGTGGACCATCGTGCACACTTTGAACTCGATGCGCTCCGGTATACGGAGCCAGTGAAGCTTCTGGAGAAGAGGAGTAATGTGTGCCATTGAGTTGAGGGGAGGCGAGTGGTTAATTTTCAGACTCGAAATCGGAAGGTTTAGGTTTTAATTCCCAGCGGAGTAACATTTTTTTTTTTTTTTAAGAAATCCTGTGCGGGAGACTCCCTAGATTCTAAAGACTCTAGGGGTCTATGACACTTGTTGTAGTGCCGCAGAGGTGTACGAGCTTGGTCGTCGCTACAAAGCGCCAATACTCAAGCAAGACCCAGTTGCTGTAAGGCTGGATGGACCTTTGGTGACCGGTCATTGGTACAGGTTTATGAATTTTTCAACCCAGTAAAGAGCACATTCGAAATACAATGGTATATTTTTGTGCTCCGCCGGGATCCGAATCCACAACCTTCCATTTACGAGTCCGAAGTGTTGCCACTACGGACTACGGACCGGTTTAAGATGCCAACGACACGCGGTGTACCTTAGCGGTTACCCATCCAAGTACTGTCCACGCCCAATGTTGCTTAACTTCGGTGATCTATGGGAACCGTTGCTTTCAACATGGTAACGTCGTTGAATTTAATTTTCAAACATGCCGAATCGATAACTCATCTGTCGTTATCAAAGACCCATTTCAAGACAGGGTTGACATTGACAAAATGAACCATTTTTTACAGTATGCGTGGTCAGCCTTATACCTACGAATGATGAACCTATAAGTCAAGTTATAATTTTAATTAATAATAAATGAAAATACTTTAGATTAATTATTCTGCATGATCTGAAATCAGAGTTGCAAAGATGTATTGGCATTTAGAGCTCTTATTTTAAGCGTGTCCATACATGTTAGTTCACGCTTTCACAAGCTGCATGTGTACATAAAAAAATAATGCAAACTTCACATGAGCATAAGCTTTGCAATTGCTGCCGCCTTTCCCCGAAACCGGGCTGTCATTTAAAAAAGTGAACCAAGTTGTTAAAGCAAAAGGGGTCAGCCTCATATCAACGTTTTAGTTGAGAATATAATGCAATCCGGCGATGTGCTTTGACACTTTAATCTATAATCTAATATCTAAGTTGCAAGGATAATATATTCATTCAAAGCTCTCAGATGTATGCCCACAAACAAACACGTGTAGTTCGCGCTTACAAATGCTGATTATGTACTTACAAATAAAATCCAAACCTCAAATAAACATAAGCCCTCCAACTCTTGCCGACATTCCCTGAAACAGGGGTGACATTGGCAAAGTGAACCATTTTTTACAGTACGGGTGCTCAGCCTCATACCAAACTATAAGTCAAGGAACACAACTAGTGTAAGCACTGTTCGTCCCAAAGGGACTTGCGTTCTATTACAAAAACTTTTAAGTAAAAATCTTCTTTATTTAGCGGGTCGCCATCATATTTTAGAAATAATCTTAGAATCTGTTTTTGATTTGAAAATGGGCACTCACTACTGGTCCCCAATCAGATTTGCTTAGAAAATTCCAAACTGAGTGGCCAAAACTTGAGAAACCAAATTATAAAACTGCTGATGAAGATGTTAAATGTAAAATTAATAATTTCGAAAATATTTTGAAATTTCTGTTGAATGATTTAAAAATCATAATATAAGCATTTACGTAAAAGCATGGTTTTATTCTTCCAAACCTATTTTGCCCCCTAACAAAGATCTAAAATTATTAAAATGCCTTCCAAATTATAAAATCATTGGAAAAAAACTTGCTAACACTGCTTTGTCGAAATGAATTAATGATTTTTGGTATCAAAATCCAAAACAAGTTGCATCTGCATTTTTTGACAAAACTGTGGAAAGCAATCTTAAAAAAAAACATGGCCGATATATACCGATAATTTATGGCCCTTAAAGACCAAAATATCCATAAGATGGTTAGAGCAAAGGTCGAGCTTGATCAACTAGGTAGATTCTAGAATCTAGACTATTTATTAAATAAAGCAGTTGACATTATATAACATATGAAACATTGAACTTTGTTAAACGATTTAAAAATTATTAAGATTTAAAAGTCTGATCCCAATGAGACTAAAAATTTTAATTACTTAAAGCTCACAAAAATCCTTGATCATTTTAGGGTACCTAGTTAATGACACGGCGGAAAGGAGGTTGAAATTAATTCGAGATTTCATCTCTTGCACTTCAAAAAAAGGAAGAGCATCAACAATCTTTATTACGCGTTGAAGCTGAATGTTGAAAATTCTTTCCAGATTCCTCTAAGGCTACTTTGTCAAAGGTGTTACCCTATTAATTTTACACGACTAAATATAATATTAATGTTTATAAAAAAATGTTCATTTACTGCAAATTGCCAGCTTGTTTCAAATGAATTACAAGTACAAAAATATACATGTTTCTTTTAACTATATATATGTATTTGTTTTTCTTTATTCCCATATCCTTTTTTTGAAAACAGTTTACAACTTTTTAATGTTCAAATTAAAAGATAATGATTGCAGAAGATTTTTTTATTTATACTTATGTATTACGTGCAGGGGAAAGCGAGTGGTCGGTGCAATAGGAAGAATAGCAAATAACAAGCGACTGACGATGGATCTGAGAATGGCGGTACACAATGGCATATTGTTACCGACTTTGATGTATGGAAATTAAGCATGGACAGTGAACGATAGCGAAATGAGTAAAGCATGTACGGTGGAAATTAAGCATTTGAGAAGCATGACAGGAAAAACTCTGAGGGATAGAGCTAGGAATGAATGGGTAAAAAAAGAATGTAATTTGAAAGAGGATGTGAAAGTTAAGGTACAAAAGAATGTGATGAGATGGTTTGTGGGGCATGTGGCAAGAATGAATGATGATAGACTGACAAAGTATGTATACAAAGAAATTGTGAAAGGAAAAAGAGGGAAGGGACGACCGAGAAAAGTATGGAGTGATCAGATTGAGGAGATTGTGAAAGAATGGGATATACAAAGTGAGCGTAAAAAAAGAAAATGCATGAAAAAGGTGATGGATATGAATGAATTGAAAGAGGTATGTAATGATAGGAAAAAATGAAGGCAACTCTGCAGAGGCTCTGGCCACCCCTAGCGGAATGGCGACAGAGTTACAGTTACAGTATTATCTTTTATACTTTACACATCTCTTTTTTAATCAATTGGCACACATTAGGAGGGGGAAAACTGAAATCTCCTGGTGTTTAATTTTTCTAAGAAGGCCGATCAGGAATGTGTCAAGTCTACATAAAATGACAAATATCTTCAAAACTAAAAGTTTTATCAAAATAATTACTATTATAAAATGTCAAGATTATCACATTTCCCATTTTATAAAATATAGTGCAGGTTTATAAAATAAATATTTTATATTTTATTTGAAAAATCGATGATTTTTTTGTTAAAAATGGGCTATTTTCCCAAATATAACCTCGATGAGCCTCACTTTCCCGTTATTTTATGATCCTGAAACTCCGTGAATATTTTTTTTAGTCAATTGGCACATTTAAGGGGGCGGCAATCGGAAAAATAAAATAAATGAATTTCACAGAATCTGCACTCGACTTTCTTGCAAAAATTAACCCACTGTATGACGTATGTAAAGCTATAATCATCTACCAGCTTATGCAGTTTCAATGAAAATATAATATATCGATAATAAATCAATTTTATTCCACCGCGGTGTGTACCTGCATACCCGTGCGAGTATGGAAATAGCCATATAAATTCTTAAGTGAATAAAAAATATTTGGATGATTTATTTGGTGAGCGCCGTTTTGTGTAAATCACACCTCAAGAGCCCTCTGCGAGGTTGGTCTTCTCTGGAAAAAGCGCCAATTACACATGAAAGATCCTCGACTCATAGGTTGGTATGAAGCTGACCTCTGTACTGTACTGTACTGTATCCTGCCACCGTTTCATTAGGGGTGGCTGGTACCTCCGCAGATGCGCCTCCACTTTTTGCTGTCATCACCTTTTTCATAGATACTCTTCTCTTATTTTTACTCTGCAGGATCCATTCTTTCGCAATCTCACCTATTTGGTCTAACCATTCTTTCCTCAGCCTTCCCCTTCCGCGCTTTCCTCTGACATTTCCTTTGTACACTTTCTTTTTTAGTTGTTCATCATCCATTCTTTCAAGATGTCTGAACCATCTCATAGTACTTTTTTGTACTTTCATTATCATATTCTCTTTTATACCACACTCGTTCATCACTCAAGCATTACGTACTCTATCACTCAGTGTGTTTCCAGCCATTGCTCTCAGGTAAGCGATTTCAACCGTACTTACATACTTTACTCAGCTCACATTCATTAAGCCTCACTTCCACCAACCAATATGCCATTGTGGACCGCCGATCTCATATTCTTCGTAAGATTTCTATTCCTTGCAATTCTTCCAATCGTTTCCATTACACTTTTTCCTCTACTAGCGCGCTTTTCCAATTATTTCGTCAATTTCGCATTCGACTCAAACTTGCTTCCCAGACATGGAGTTATCGATGTTCCCAGATAATCAAATTCTTTCACGACCTCCACTCTTTTTTCATTCAGTCTTATCTCAAATTTCTCGCATTTCTCAGTCCTCCCAAAGTGTGAAAAATAATTCACTTTGTTAATGTCACCCCTGTTTCAAGGAAGGTCGGCAAGAGTTGCAGGTTTTATGTTCATTTGAGATTTGGTTTTAATTTGTAAGTACAAATTCAGCATTCGTAAGCGCAAACTTACACGTACCTGTTTGTGGGCATGCATTTCATATTAGTTTTAAATGTTTATATTTCATTGCAACTTATATTCTAGATTATTATAGATGGTCATTGAACCCTTCTGTATGCCAACTAGGACTTTGTATGGTGGGTAAACTTTTTAGTTATATTTTGAAAAAGTAACGACTGATTATTATTGGTATTTATAAAATTCTAAGAATCGCAGCCTTTTATCTATTTTTAACCCTTTGACTACCAAGAAAATTGCTAATATATTTTGTATGGAAAATTTTCACTTTGTATGTATACTTTTTATTCTTTTTTTGGAAAAAATAATGATGGCAATATATAGTTTATTATTATTGTTTTACATTTGTAGTACATTATTTTTTTATTAACCCTCTAACTGCCGAGAATTTTTCCATTATTTTTTTCTTTTATATGGCAACTCCCTAAACCGAGATTATGATGAAGAAATGATTATAATTATTAGATAGCACTATTATCTGAATGGATTCACACAAAATTTAAGAAAAATCGTCAGAGCCGTTTTTGAGAAAATCGCATTTTAAATTTTCAGCTCTTCGGAAGCTATCTTGAATTTTCAAAAAAGTAAAAAAAAAATGATTACGAATTAAAGTGATAAGCTTATTCTTTCTATCAAATCTAAAACAAATTTAAATATCTTGCATTTTATTAGGTTTTTGTAATATTTTCGATTTAAAATTTCAGGTCGTGTAAACGGTGCTTTATATTTATTTTTTCAAAAAAATTTTTTGTAAATTTGTAGAAATTTATAATGTTCATAATATTGTAGAACATTATATTTTCGTTGACCCCTTAACTTTCGAGAAAATCACAATCGTTTGTTTTTTTCATATGGCAGCCCATAGACACAGATTAGTAAGAGTGTTGCCATAACTAATTTATTAAGTTAAAAATTAATTCATGGCAGCTCTGAAAATTTTAGAAAAATTCTTGGAGCCGTTTTTGAGAAAAGTGCAATTTTATGTTTTTTTTGTATCGCAGCCATCTTGAACTTTCAAGTTGGTGTAATGCAATGTTATTTATACTTAATACATGTCGAAAAAAGTTGATGTAGCCAAGATTTGGTATCTCTAGGTCTTATACTTTGGAAAGTGACACACACACACACACACATACACACACACATACAGACGGACGTTTTTGAAAGATAGTGTTTTTTGGCATGTCCTGCACCAGGACAACTCATTTCCGTGAAAACCTCGAAATTTTTTTTTCACACCAAATCATAACTTTCTTTATAGCCTTCAGCTATAGCAAGAAAGTAAAAAATCGTTGCAACCATTCTATTGTAACAACCCGCCCCCGTCACACCTCGCCCCGCTCCACCGTCCCCTACCTCGCCGGGTACTGCTTTTGGGCAATATCAATAAAATAAGAAAGTCTGTATAATGAAAAACGTGTGTGTTTTTATTATTAAAACTTTGAATGTCCAAAGTACATAAACTCTATCGAATGTTTTTCAAAATGGGAATATTATAATGGAACTTCTAACCTATTCTTCTTCCTCTGGTTCCTCGCCAAACTTGTAAGGATCGATGCCCACCAACTTAGCGCTGACGAGGAAGAGCTTCTCTTGGTGAAAGTGGTTCTTGGAGAACTTGGAGGAGCAGCCTTCCCTGCACGAGGTGGAGTACATGCCTCCCTTCTTCTCGATGTCTGGCGACAAGCAGCAATAGGCGACGCAGACAGCGCCCTCGTATGGTGACCTGTACACATTTTGAATGTGCTTTACAATTTCCACATCGGCATCCTTTGTGGTCATCTCTGTTGCCACCATGCCCGGGTGGACAGAGTAGCTGCGAGCGTTGATGCATTCCCTCTCAAAGAGACGATCCAGTGATCTGGTGAACATTACCTGAAAACAGTTAGCCAATTTCATTCAGGAGATCTTGAGATATGTGGTGATAATATTGCACAGTGACACATGGAAGAACATCACAATGAAGGTACATAACATGACAAAACATCACTGAGACAAGACAACACAGAAAATACATCGCTATAACAAAACAACAGGACAAAACATCACATATCTAAAACAGAACATTCCATAAAACGGCATAAGCTGTCGGAACCGAAAGGGGGAAAAGAATAAATGGACCACAGTTTTGATTCAATGAAACCCGATAAAAACGTAAGGATATGGTCGATTATGGAACAGTTTACAATTGTGAAACACCTGCAACAGATCTAGATGTGTACTCAAATGAGATGGCAACTTGGATAGACAAGCGATTGCCCCAATTGGCTTTGAAATATGGAATAACTTAAGTTAACTGATGACGTCAATAGTGTTTGATGTCCGCAAGTGATTTATCTTTTATTTTTCCAACCATTCTTCAGTTGCAAGTCCCTGCTTCTTGCGTGGATTAATTTTGGCTACGTGATGGCTGGTAGGTTGGTATGCGGCTGACCACCCATACTGTAAAAAATGGTTCACTTTGCCAATGTCATTCATGATTAGGAGGGCCCTTGAGGTGTGACACACACAAAAACGGCGCTCTTTTGTCATGTATTAATTAAATAAAAATAAATTATCCTCATATATATATATATATTTATAATGTCACCCCTGCTTCAGGGAAGGTCGGCAAGAGTTGCAGGGCTTATGTTCATTTGAGATTGAGTTTTTTATATTGTAGGTCCACATGCGGCATGTGTAAGCGCGAAATTATGCATGTCTGCTTGTGGGAATGCATTTAATATGAATCTCAAATGATACATATCTTTACAGCTTTGATTTAGATTTAGATTTAGACGGCCGGTCCATAGCCTAGTGGTGACGCTTTGGTCTCGTAAATGCAAGGTCGTGGATTGAAATCCAGGCGGAGCATAAAAAAATACCATTTTTATCTTCAAATACACACTTCGATGGGTTGAATAATTCATATACTTTTACGAAAGACCGATCACCAACGGAACTGAATCTTGCTTGAGAATTGGTGTTTTGTAGCGAAGACCAACCTCGTTAAAAGCCCAGTTGATAGCTAATGTAGTACAATGCTAGCATTCTATGACGAGAGCAAGAGTTTGAATCAAGGCTTTGATCTACCGAGGGTGTTGGAAATTATTTCCCCTTCCGGTATTATTTCAAACCCAAATAAAATACAATCACAATTACTCAAATTTTAGAAAATAATGAGTACTAGCCCAGTTCAGAAACCCCCCCTTCAACTGAAGTGGTTGGAGTGAGGCTGACCCCCTTACCCATAAATATCAACTTCTGGGGCAACGCAAACAAGTGATCAAAAACCAAAGTTACGTTTTGAAGGATAATTGATCCTCAATAGCGTAAGAATGGCGAAGGATTCAAATTGGACAGCAGGGTTGCACTACAGTTGGAGTTGAAGGCAGAGATTGAAAGAAGCCAAGGCTCAAATTGTGCTAAAGCGTGGTTGAAAAGGGGGAAAAGCATTGTTTTATATTGAATATGAATCCTCATCAATGACTTCAATTACTGATTTATACGAACTTTACTTACATACTGTTAGCCTGTTTTTCTCCAGTGCTTCATAAAGGCCACTTCAAAACACTTCCACATTCGTTTATCTTTAGCAACATTGTGTTCCCATCAGCTGGACAATAACGTCAACCCCTCTTTTTTGGGGTCTTCCCACACTTCTTATGTCCTCTTACGGCCTTTATTCAAGAATTCTGGAAGTCCAGCTGCCATCCTCTTCCCTCTACACATGACCAGCTTATTGCCATTTTAGCTTGGAGATTTTTTCAACAATACCGACGACTTTCGTATTTTGTCGGATGGTTTCATTTTTTGTTTTGTCTCTCAAGATGATAGAAACCTAGGTCATTAAAAGAGTCGAAATGAATGATTGTTTACCTGTGCCAACTTGGACTGCGCGTAACCGATGCTCTCAGCATACCCCCACTTCTGGTTGAGGTCATCAAAATCGATCCCGCATCCAAAATGCGCGACGGACGACACGCTGACAACTCGTGCGCTGTTCTCCATGCTCTCTCCAGCCCTCTTGATGCAAGGCAGCAGAAGATGCGTCAGGTAGTAGTGACCCAAATAGTTGGTAGCCAACTGCATTTCAAACCCATCTACACTGAGTTTTAGAGAGCCAAACAGAATTCCAGCGTTGTTCACCAAAAGATGAATCTGAGGATACTTGTTTTTGACAACAGCAGCAAATTGCTCAATCGATATCATGGAGCTGACATCCAGTTCTTGGACGTCGACTTTTCCAGTTGAAATTTCTTTCATCAAAGCTTCTGCGATTATTTTAGTTCCTTCGACGTCCCTCACTCCCATTACAACCGTCATTCCGCATTGCATCAAAATCTTGGTCAATTCGTAGCCGATGCCTCTTTTGGCGCCTGTGACGACTGCGATCTGTTGCGGTTTGTCAACCAGCTTCAACACAACGTTGCTTTTGTATTTGTTTTCTTCCCACAGTGAATAGAATGCACTCAGGTAGAGGATTTCCCTGCACCAGAACCCTCTGCGTTGGAAGACCATCTTCGATGTCATTTCTATATTGACAATCCACCATGCCAACACTAAGACTAGGAGTGCTAAAAATATATAGAATATTGCACATAGCAAAAACATTTTTAATGTATTAACTTAAAATTACAACGGAGCTAACACTCGAGCAATGTCTAGTCTGTGTGGTGAATGCAGGTGGATTGGAGTTACTTGGCATTATATAAACTTTGGTTAGCTTTTTTTTGTAAGCGCCAGTTGAAGGAGGAAAAAGTATTTTCACTGGTTAAGTGAAGGATGACAAAATGTTCTGGGTTTTGTTTACGGTTTTATATAATATCTGTCGGAAAGTTTGTACAATTATTATTTTATTGGAGTGATGAATGTAGAAGTTAGAGCAGACATAATAAGAACAAAAAGACTACTCCTTCCTTAGCCTTTGTCAGTCCACTCCTGGACGTAGGCCTCCTCCAACCCTCTCCACCTCTGTCTATCAGCTGCTGTGTTCAGCAATCCTCTGCTTGCAGTTCCCTCGATGTCGTCCAGCCGCCTAAGTTGGGCTCTTCGCTCCCAACTTGGACATTCTGGGTCGCCACTGGACGATCCTTTTCGGCCACTTGACATGGTCCTGCCTTGAAGCGACGTGACTTGCTCTGCGCCACTTTCAGCTAGACCGCTCTGTGTATGACATCAGTGCATCTACGGATCTCCTGGTTTGGAACCCTGTCTGAAGGCGGCAGCGCAACGTCGCGTACTTTGTATTTGAACGACTTGAACGTCATTCAGTCGTCGTCACTGGTCACCATGTACAGCGACGGCTGCAGGTAAGGTGCATCGGTGCATTGCACCCCAATGTCACGATCCAATACTTACAAATTATTAGGGTTAGGGGGGTAATCAATTAGCTAGTATAAAAATGCACTGCTCGATGAAAAATCGACGAGCCGTCACTGACAGCGACTCAGATGAAGATGAGTTGTTGCTGCTTTACACATTATCTAGCACAACCTTATCTATCCAGAAACATTTTTAAAAACACTGTTTCTTATAGACAAGCACTGGTGTTTTAGATCACATTCAACAAACATTTTAACTTTTGGTAGAAAAAAACGCGCGGCGTCAAATTCAACTTTGTAACAAATACAACGACGGAAGTGACGAATCTTCACGTATCCGTCCCTTTAGTGCTTGTTTATCTTATCTACTTCAGAGGAGGTGTACATGAGCAAAGTTTCTATGTTAACTGGATCAAGGTGTCTTATGAATGCTGGAAAATGGAAAAATATTCAAAGCAACTCTTAAATTATTGTGTTTTTTACGTTTTTTTGTTAATTCAGATTGTGTAGAATGTGACACCATTTCATTTGAATGTCATCTTTGAATCAAATGATAGATAAGCCAAACAAGCACTGAAGGTACAATTTGTCTGGTGAGACGAAAGTTGGTTGTCAGCTAATTCCGGGCACTTTTTATTTATTTATATAAAATTAAAAAAATAATAATGGTTTTACTCAGAATTCATTTCGGGAGTTACGAAACCCCTACTTTAAGTGAAGTTGTTTGCGTGAGGCCGACTCCCTTACCTGTAAAAAAAATAGGTTCCAATCCCCACATGCGACATCGTCGATGTAAATGCGACATGAAGTTACGCTAAAAATGTGTCGTTTAGTAGCGTAGCGTATTGACATTGTGAAGATAATGGTGTGATGACACACTGAAAGCGCTCCAGCAATAAATCAACTCGTGAAAAAAAACTTTTTCGTTTATTATTTTTACATTAAAACTGTGAACTAAAAATAACATTATAAAACCGGCTTGGAGAGAACTTCAATAAAAGTGAATATCTATTATTCAGTTTTGGTTTGACACACATAACCTATAAACTTTTTTTTGCATACGAGGAAATGTACGACAAAATATTTAAATAGGAACTTTGTACGATGACGTTTTGTGGCTCTATGAAAACAAAAAATGGCTAGCGATGCCATTGAGTTTAGGAGGCCAATCATAGTCGAGTGGTTAATTTTCAGACTCGAAATCGGAAGGTGTAATTTTAAAACAGCAAAGCAAAAATTTTATTTTCAAACATGCCGGGTCGATATATATATTTTTTTTTTTAAGAAATCCTGTGCGGGAGACTCCCTAGAATCTAGAGACTCTAGGGGTCTATGACACTTTTTGTAGTGCCGCAGAGGTGTGTCGGTGCGCCACGAGCTTGATCGTCGCTAAAAAGCGCCAATACTCAAGCAAGAACCAGTTGCTGTAAGGCTGGATGGACCTTTGGTGACCGGTCGTTGGTAAAGGTTTATGAGTTTTTTAACCCAGCGAAGAGCAAATTTGAAAATATAAATGGTAGATTTTTTGTGCTCCGCCGGGATTCGAACCCACAACCTTCCCATTCAGAGTCCGCAGTGTTACCACTGAGCTACGGACCAGTCAAATGTCGCTATCAAAGACCCATTTAAAAACAGGGTAGACATTGACAAAGTTAACCATTTTTTACAGTATGCGTGGTCAGCCTCATACCAACCTATATGTCAAGGAATATTTTTTATTAATAATTAATGAAAATACTTTAGATTAATTATTCTGTGTAATCTAAAATCAGAGTTGCAAAGATGTATTGGCATTTAGAGCTCTTATTTTAAGCGTGTCCACACATGTAAGTTCACGCTTTCACAAGCTGCATGTGTACATGAAAAAATAAAGTAAACTTCACATGAACATAAGCTTTGCAACTCCTGCCGCCTTTCCCCGAAACCGGGAAGAGGAGTCAGCCTCATATCAACGTATTAGTTGAGAATATAAATGGTTATTAATGGATATCATCTACTGCGATCCAGGCGATGCGCTCAAAGGGACTTGCGTTCTATTACAAAAACTTGTAAGTAAAAATCTTCTTTATTTAGCGGGTCGCCAGCATATTTTAGAAATAATTTTAAAATCTGTTTTTGATTTGAAAATGGGCACCACTCCTGGTCCCCAATCAGATTTGCTTAGAAAATTCCAAATTGAGTGGCCGAAACTTTAGAAACCAAAGTATACAACTGCTGATGAAGATGTTAATGTAAAATTAATAATTTCGAAAATATTTTGAAATTTCTGTTGAATGATTTAAAAATTAAAATATAAACATTTACGTAAAAGCATGGTTTTATTCTTCCAAACCTATTATGCCCGCCGGCCGCCAACAAAGATCTAAAATTATTAAAATGCCTTTCAAATTATAAAATCATTGACAAAAAACTTGCTAACACTGCTTTGTCGAAATGAATTCATCATTTTTGGTATCAAAATCCAAAACAAGTTGCATTTGCATTTTTTGACAAAACTGTGGAAAGCAATGTTAAAAAAAAACATGGCCGATATATATACCGATAATTTATGGCCCTTAAAGATCAAAATAACCATATGATGATTAGAGCAATAGTCGAGCTTGATCAATTATAGAGATTCTAGACTATTTATTAAACAAAGCAGTTGACATTATATAAAGTATGAAACATTGAACTTTGTTAAACGATTTAACAATTATTTAGATTTAAAAGTCTGATCCCAATGAGCCTAAAAATTGTAATTACTTAGAGCTCACAAAAATCCTTGATCATTTTAGGGTAGTTTATGACAAGGCGGAAAGGAGGGTGAAATTAATTCGAGATTTCATCTCTTGCACTACAAAAAAAGGAGGAGCATCAACAATCTTTATTACGCGTTGAAGCTGAATGTCATAAATTCTTTCCAGATTTCTCTAAGGCTACTTTGTCAAAGGTGTTACCCTATTAATTTTACACGACTAAATATAATATTAATGTTTATAAAAAAGAGTTCATTTACCGCATATTGCCTGCTTGTTCCAAATGAATTACAAGTACAAAAATATACATGTTTCTTTTTACTATATGTATTTGTTGTTCTTTATTCCTATATCCTTTTTTTGAAAATAGTTTAAATCATTTTAATGTTCAAGTTAAAAGATAATGAGTGTAGAGTATTTTTTTTTAGACTTATGTATTATCCTTTATACTTTACACATCTCATTTTTAATCAATTGGCAGATATTAGGAGGGGGAAAACCGAAATCTACTGGTGTTTCATTTTTCTAAGAAGGCCGACAATGAATGTGTCAAGTCTACATAAAATGACAAATATCATTAAAACTAAAAGTTCTATCAAAATAATTGCAAGAATAAAATGTCAAGATTATCACATTTCCCATTTTATACAATATAGTGCATGTTTATAAAATAAATAGTTTATATTTTATTTGAAAAATCGATGATTTTTTTGTTAAAAATGGGCTATTTTCTCAAATATAACCTCGATGAGCCTCACTTTCCCGTTATTTTATGATCCTAAAACTCCGTGAATATTTTGTTTTAGTCAATTGGCACATTTAAGGGAGCGGCAATCGGAAAAATAAAATAAAAAAATCGTTGTAACCATTCTATTGTAACAACCCGCCCCCGTCACACCTCGCCCCGCTCCACCGTCCCCTACCTTGCCGGGTACTGTTTTTAGGCTGTAACTGTAACTGTAACTGTAACTCTGTCGCCATTCCGCTAGGGGTGGCCAGAGCCTCTGCAGATTTGCCTCCATTTTTTCCTATCCTGACATACCTCTTTCAATTCCTTCATATCCATCACCTTTTTCATGCATTTTCTTCTTTTACGCTCACTTTGTATATCCCATTCTTTCACAATCTCCTCAATCTGATCACTCCATACTTTTCTCGGTCGTCCCTTCCCTCTTTTTCCTTTCACACTTTCTTTGTATACATACTTTGTCAGTCTATCATCTTTCATTCTTTCCACATGCCCAAACCATCTCATCACATTCTTTTGTACTTTAACTTTCACATCCTCTTTCAAATTACATTCTTTTTTTACCCATTCATTCCTAACTCTATCCCTCAAAGTTTTTCCTGTCATACTTCTCAAATGCTTCATTTCCACCGTACATACTTTACTCATTTCGCTATCATTCACTGTCCATGCTTCACTTCCATACATCAAAGTCGGTAACAATATGCCATTGTGTACCGCCATTCTCAGATCCATCGTCAATCGCTTGTTCTTTGCTATTCTTCCTATTGCACCGACCACTTGCTTTCCCTTGCACACCCTATTCTCAAGTTCTCTTGTCATCTTTCCATTCTTCTCAAACATACTTCCCAAGTATCTAAATTCATCCACAATTTCAACTTTCGTACCATTCAACATAAACGTGCATTCTTCAGTTTCATCCCTTCTGTCAAAAATCAGTACTTTCGTCTTACTTGCATTAATTTTCAACTTGCTTGCACACAGAACATGGTTCAAACTAGAGAGCATTGTCTGGAGTTCCGCTGCTGAATCAGCAATTAATACTGCGTCATCAGCATAAAGCAGAACTCCGACTTTTCTCTCTCCAATTTGTATGCCATGTCCTTCCAGATTCGCTTGTTTAACACAATGATCCATGATTATATTGAATAACCATGGGCTCATTTTGCAACCCTGTCTCACACCTTTGTACACATTAAAATACTCGCTGTATTCTCCATCCACCCTGACACACGCCCTGCTATTTACATAGATGGCGCGTATCGCATTCAAAAGTGCTTTGTTTACACCATACTTCTCTAGCACACACCACATCATACTTCTATCCACCGAGTCGAAGGCTTTCTCAAGATCTACGAAAGCCGCGTAGACCTTTTTATTAACGGCCAGCTGTTTTTCGACTATCTGTCGAAGCGCGAATATCTGGTCTACGCAACCTCTTTCTGGCATAAAGCCAGATTGTATATCTGAGACCTTCTCCTGGGTGGATAATCTTACCCTATGGATAAGAATCTTGCATAGCACTTTACCTGGCACACTAAGAAGGCTGATCGGTCTGTTGTTACGGCAGTCTTTTTTGTCGCCTTTACCTTTGTAAATTGGCACAATGACCGCCTCTCTCCAGTCCGATGGAACCTCCTTGACACTAACACACAATTCGCAAAGCTCTTTCATCCATTCGATCACACATTCTCCTCCCGCTTTCAACATCTCAGGTCTCACACCATCCACACTTGCAGCTTTCCCATTCTTTAATTCCTTTATAACCTCTCTTACTTCTTCTTTCGATATTTTCAAAACATTACCCTCATCATATTCTCCTTTCACAGTTAAATCACATTCATCTTCACCAAAAACCTCATTAAAATATTCTTTCCATCTCTTTTTTACATCTTCTTTATTCCACAGAATGTCTCCGCTGACATTTTTGATTCCCGGAGTTGTGGACTTACAACTTTCGTTGTTTTGTCTCACCCAGCTCCAAAACATCTTTTTATTGTCAGAGAAGTCATTCTGTGCTCTTTCACTTAATTTCTCTTCCATACTTCTCTTACTCATTTGAACTTCATTCTTCGCTAGCCATTTTTTCCTCTTGTACTCGGTCTCTAACATTTTATTCTTTCTATCATTAATCCATTTTAAATAACTATCTTTCTTCTCTTTCACTGCTTGTTTAACCTTATCGTTCCACCATTCATTGCCTTTTCTATGCCCAATCGTCACTTCTCCACATACTTTCTTTGCACTTTCAACCAAACATGTTTTAAATGTTTCCCACATTTTTCCTACACATGCATTCTTCGCCAATTCCTTGCATTCATCCGATTTCAAAATCTGGCTTACTTCCACTTCAAAATCATTCCTCACACTTTCATCATCTAGTTTTTCTACCTTTATTCTTTTCATCTTAATAACTTTCGTTCTTTTCAACATTTTCACTTTACCTATCATAACTGTGGCACACAAGAGATGATGGTCTGATCCCACGGATACACCTTGGTAGACTCTGACATCTCTTATGGCACCTCTCATACATTCTTCCATACATATGTAGTCAATGACAGTGCGAGTATTTGGCCCATACCACGTATATGTGTGCACGTCTTTATGTTTAAACCAGGTATTTGATACAAACATACCATGCTCCACACACATGTCGACAAGACGTCTCCCACTGCCATTGATGACACCTCTTCCATTTGGTCCTACGACCCTCTCATATTCATCCTTTCTTCTACCTACCCATCCATTCATGTCACCAAGAAGCAATAACTTTTCATTCTCGTCTTTCATTCTGACTGTGTCATCAAGCATATCCCAGAATTCATTTTTAGTCTCCATACATTCTGAATCTACTGGCGCATAGCATGCAATGAGTAAAAAGTTCATACTTCCATACCTGATCCTCACTAGGCAATATCAATAAAATAAGAAAGTCTGTATAAGGAAGAACGTGTGGGTTTTTATTATTAAAACTTTGAAAGTCCAAAGTACAAAAACTCTATCGAATGTTTTCAAAAATGGAAATATTATAATGGAACTTCTAACCTATTCTTCTTCCTCTGGTTCCTCGCCAAACTTGTAAGGATCGATGCCCACCAGCTTAGCGCTGACGAGGAAGAGCTTCTCCTGGTGGAAGTGGTCCTTGGAGAACTTGGAGGAGCAGCCTTCCCTGCACGAGGTGGAGTACATGCCTCCCTTCTTCTCGATGTCTGGCGACAAGCAGCAATAGGCGACGCAGACAGCGCCCTCGTATGGTGACCTGTATATCTTTTGAATGTGCTTTAAAATTTCCTCATCGGCATCCTTTGTGGTCATCTCTGATGCCACCATGCCCGGGTGGACAGAGTAGCTGCGTGCGTTGATGCATTCCCTCTCAAAGAGACGATCCAGCGATCTGGTGAACATAACCTGAAAACAGTTAGCCAACATCATTCAATAGATCTTGAGATATGTGGTGATAAGATAGCACAGTGGCACATGAAAGAACATCACAATGAAAGTACATAACATGACAAAACATCACTGAGAAAAGACAGTCACAGAAAATGGCTATATGGCTATAACAAAACAACACAAGGGCCAAACATCACATACCTAAAACAGAACATTCCATAAAACGGCATAAGCTGTCGGAACCGAAAGGGGAAAAAGGATAAATGGACCACAGTATTGATTCAATAAAACCCGATAAAAACGTAATGATATGGCCGATTATGGAACAGTTTACAATTGTGAAACACCTGCAACAGATTTAGATGTTTACTCAAATGAGATGACAACTTGGATAGCCAAGCGGTTGCCCCAAATTAGTTCAATTGGCTTTGAAATATGGAATAACTTAAGTTAACTAATGACATCAATATTGTTGGATGTCCGCAAGTGATTTATCTTTTATTTTTCCAACCATTCTTCAGTTGCAAGTCCCTGCTTCTTGCGTGGATTAATTTTGGCTAGGCGATGGCCGGTCCATAGCCTAGTGGTGACGCTTTGGTCTCGTAAATGCAAGGTCGTGGATTGGAATCCAGGCGGAGCATAAATATATACCTTTTTTTTTCAAATACACTCTAAGATGGCTTGAATCATTCATATACTTTAACGAAAGACCAGTCACCAACGGAACTGAATCTTGCTTGAGAATTGGTGTTTTGTAGCGAAGACCAAGCTCGTAAAAAGGCCAGTTGATAGCTAATTTGGTAGAATGCTTGCATTATATGACGAGAGCAAGTGTTTGAATCAAGGCTTTGATCTACCGAGGGTGTTGGAAATCATTTCCCATTTCGATATTACATATTTTAAACCCAAATAAAATCCAATCACAATTACTCATATTTTACAAAAAATGAGTACAAACCCAGTTCGATAACCCCCCCTTCAACTGAAGTGGTTGGAGTGAGGCTGGCCCCTTTACCCGTAAATATCAACTTCTGAGACAACGCAAGCAAGAAGTGATCAAAAACCAAAGTTACGTTTTGAAAGATAATTGAACCTCAATAGCGTAATAATGGGGAAGGATTCAAATTGGACAGCAGGGTTGCACTACATTTGGAGTTGAAGGCAGAGATTGAAAGAGGCCAAGGCTCAAATTATGCTAAATCGTGGTTGAAAAGGGAAAAAAACATTGTTTTATATTGAATATGAATCCTCATGAATGACCTCAATTACTAATTTATAGGAACCTTACTTACTTACTGCTAGCCTTTTTTTCTCCAGTGCTGCATAAAGGCCACTTCAAAACACTTCCACATTCGTTTATCTTTAGCAACATTGTTTTCTCATCAGCTGGACAATAACGTCAACCCATCTTTTTTGGGGTCTTTCCACACTTCTTATGTCCTCCTACGGCCTCTATTCAAGAACTCTGGAAGTTCAGCTGTCATCCTCTTGCCTCCACACATGACCAGCTTATAGCCATTTAAGCTCGGAAACTTTATCAACAATACCGACGACTTTCGTTTTTGTCAGATAGTTTTATTTCTTATTTTGTCTCTCAAGATGATAGAAATCTAGGAGCTTCGAAGAGTCGAAATAAATTATTGTTTACCTGTACCAACTTGGACTGCGCGTAGCCGATGCTCTCAGCATACCCCCACTTCTGGTTGAGGTCATCAAAATCGATCCCGCATCCAAAATGCGCGACGGACGACACGCTGACAACTCGTGCGCTGTTCTCCATGTTCTCCCCAGCCCTCTTGATGCAAGGCAGCAGAAGATGCGTCAGGTAGTAGTGACCCAAATAGTTGGTAACCAACTGCATTTCAAACCCATCTACACTGAGTTTTAGAGGGCCAAACAGAATCCCAGCGTTATTCACCAAAAGATGAATCTGAGGATACTTGTTTTTGACAACAGCAGCAAATTGCTCAATCGATATCATGGAGCTGACATCCAGTTCTAGGACGTCGACTTTTCCAGTTGGAATTTCTTTCATCAAAGCTTCTGCGATTATTTTAGTTCCTTCAACGTCTCTCACTCCCATTACAACCGTCATTCCACATCGCATTAAAATCTTGGTCAATTCGTAGCCAATGCCTCTTTTGGCGCCTGTGACGACGGCGATCTGTTGCGGTTTGTCAACCAGCTTCAACACAACGTTGCTTTTATATTTGTTTTCTTCCCACAGTGAATAAAATGCAGCCAGGTAGAGGATTTCCCTGCACCAGAACCCTTTGCGTTGGAAGACCATCTTCGATTTTATTTCGATATTGACAATCCACCATGCCAACACTAAGACTAGGAGTGCTAAAAATATATATAATATAGCCCATAGCAAAAACATTTTTAATGTATTAACTTTAAATTACAACGGAGCTAACACTCGAGCAATGTCTAGTCTGTGTGGTGAATGCAGATGGATTGGAGTTACTTGGTATTATATAAACTTTGGTTAACTTTTTTTTGTAAGCGCCAGTTGAAGGAGGAAGAAATATTTTCACTGGTAAAGTGAAGGATGACCAAATGTTTTGGGTGTTGTTTACGGTTTTATATTATATCCGTCGGAAAGTTTGTACAATTATTATTTTATTAAATTGATGAATGTTAAAGTTAGAGCAGACACGATTAGAACAAGAAGACTACTCCTTCCTTAGCCTTTGTCAGTCCACTGCTAGACGTAGGCCTCCTCCAATCACCTCCACCCCTGTCTATCGGCGGCTGTGTTCAGCTATCCTTATATACTGCACTGGTACGAAGTGTCCTTGAAACTAATGCAGTAATCTGGTCTCCTCATGAGAGTAAATATATTCTTATGCTAGAACAGGTACAAACAATGTTTTTTTACGAAATTATTACAAATCATTGTATGGATATTATCCCTACCTATATCCCACTGCATTCTTACAGGGACACCTCGGATTTGACTCCTTACTCCTGAGTAGGCAATCGTCACTTGCGAGATTCATCCTCAAACTTCTCAGGAGTACGGTTGGTTGTGTAGTGATAAGTGACCGCTTCTTGACGCTCTATGTACCCGACTCATTTATCAAAGCCCGGTTGCATAGGCTTTTTAATGTCACCTCGAGCCGAACCAATATTCTTCGCAATTCATTTGTTTTGCGAGCGCAAACGCTCATAAACGAATTGATGTCATCCTCACCACATCTCGATATATTTAATACTAGAATTCATAATTCATATGGTCTTTATTGTTTTTATCAATATGTACAAAGTATTATAATAAAAATAAATTTTAAAAATCTAATTACAATAAATACTCCCCAAAGTAAGCATAGCTTGTGTTTTGGGGAGGATTCCAACTTATCTTAACTTAAAATTAATCACTAATAGATAAAAATCATAAAAAACACAAAAAAAAAACAATATATATATATACACCATTTAGTCATTTACTTAGCAAAAACAGGAAGACAAAAAATAAAATAAAATAACATAAAGAGGTAACATGTTTAAATAGAAAATACAGAAATAGGAATTATACATATATACACATATGTAGATATATTAAAAAAATAGCAAAAATAATAATGATAAGAATAATATACGAAAAACCAAATAAATATAAACACTCAACTATTTACACCTCTTTCAAATATTTGCTGATCATGTACTTAATGGCCTTAGGATCTGCGTGCTTATCATGCTCATACCTGGAAAAAAGTGCATTGTACCACCTTACACCCAAATAATCGTAGTGATGTTGGCCGGTTGCTGTATTCTTTCTAGGAACTTTGATTAGAAGCGACTCTCTACGCGATCTACCACTCGGGATTACAATATCCCCCGGATTATATCCGTGGATAAAGTAATCCTTATGAACTTGGTAGAGAGCCGCTCTCTTATACAATTGGTCAATTGTTAGCACCGGAAAGTCATGATATAATTGCAATGTGGAATAGTCGAAAGGCTTCTTTAACATTATTTTGATAACCATTCTCTGCACCACCCTAAGAGGCTCGAGTGTTGTTTTAAATGTGCCGCCCCATCCGACCATTCCATACTGCATCAATGACTGTCCAGAATAATTGGACTGATGCGTGAATGGAAGGTTCTGCTAGAAAGACGAATGTTAGAATAATACCAATTCATTGTTCTACTATTGTTTGGATTTTTTTGTATAAAATATTGATTTATTTGTAGAAAACTTTTATTACATCCTTTTGTCAACATTATAACTATACGTATGCTCGCAGACGATCTTCATTTAAAACCTTTTTGACGGGTTTTCTACTGACACCCATCTGCAAAGCCATCAACTTCTGTTTTCGGACAAGATTTTTTGTTATGCGTGCCTTGATCGCTTTGATCACTGCTGGTGTTCGTACGGAGCGAGACCGGCCAATTCTATTCTTGTTCTCAACACTGGAGACTTCATTGTAGCGTTATATTTGAATTTTTAAACAACTTGAAAATGGTACTTGGCGAGTGCCTACAGCGGTGCAACACCTATTCGGGCTTCTTTCAATGTCCACTCCGTCGTGAGAAATTGCAGCGAATGACTGTTTTTCGTTTTAAAATAATTGTCAAACATACAAAAATGGAATTCAATAAAAAAATCTTAAAATTATGTTCTAAATTTAAAAAGAATGTGCCAGTGACAGAACTTGGGACCGACTACGTATGGTATCGAACTGTCATGTTATTTTGATTATGTTGTTTCAATAAACAAATAAATAAATCCTATGCCTGCAGTTTCCTTGAGGTCGTCCAGCCACCTTAGTTGGGGTCTTCCCGCTCCCAACTTGGACATTCTGGGTCGCCACTGGACGATCCCTGGTGAGACGAAAGTTAAGATTCTCAGCTAATTCTGGACACTTCTTATTTATTTATGTAAAATTAAAAAAAATATAGATGGTTTTACTCAGCCAAGTGTGGTGAGGCCGGCTGCCTAACCTGTAAAAAATAAATAGGTTCCAATCACCACATGCGACATCTATGATGTAAATGCGACATGAAGTTACGCTAAAAATGTGTCGTTTAGTAGCGTAGCGTATTGACATTGTGAAGATAATGGTGTGATGACACACTGAAAGCTTATTTCTACATTAAAATTGTGAACTAAAAATTAAATTTTAAAACCACTTGGAGAGAACTTCAATAAAAGCGAATAATTATTATTCAGTTTTAGTTTGACACACAAAACCTATATTTTTTTTGCATACGAGGACAATGTACGACAAAATATTTTAGCCGGCCTTACGCCAACCACTTCAGTTAAAGTGGGGGTTTCCCAGCTCCTTTTTTTTATTTCTTTCGAATTTCTTGTGAAGGCTGAGAAAACCTTGCCGGTATTTTATTTTGGGGTTTCAAATAAACGCAGAAACGGGAAATCATTTCTGACACCTTCGCTGGGATTAGAACCCGAGCTCACGGCATGGAATGCAAGCACTCTACCAACTGAGCTATCGACCGGAATTATTAATGGATATGATTTAATTTTCTTTTTATCAAGGCAAAACAGATTGGTGAATTGCTATCTATAATCAATAATCTAAGTTGATATAATAACATTTAAAGCTCACGTCAAATGCATGCCCACAAACACATGTAGTTCGCGCTTACAAATGCTAATTGTGTACTTACAAATAAAATCCAAAACTCAAATGAACATAAATCTTACAATTTTTGCCGATCTTCCCTGACACAGGGATCACATTGGCAAAGTGAACCATTTTAGTCTCATCTAATCTAAGTTGCAAAGATATGTAAACATTGGGGATTCACATCACATGCATTATCACAAGCAGACACGTACAAGTTCGTGCTTGCACATGCCTCATGTGAACCTACAACATAAAAACCAAATCTCAAATGGACATACACCCTGCAACTCTTGCCGTCCTTCCCTGAAACAGGGGTGACATTGGCAAAGTGAATCATTTTTACAGCATGGGTGGTCAGCCGCATACCAACCGATAAGTCAAGGAGCATACACGACAAATTACATTTTATAAATCAACTAGCAGACTGACCGTGCTGCGCACGGTTGGCTGCTAGGCCCTTCGGGCAGTTTAAGTCAGGCTTCGAAATAATTTTTCCTCACACCTCTTTCATTGTAATTAAATGCTTTAAGAAGGAATTTGAAAAAAAATTGCTGTAAAAACATCAAGTGCCACAATTATATGTAACGTGAAATGAAATTTGCCAGCTTGTGGGTGTGCATTGAATTTGAATCATCAAATAACTTTTTTTTCAACTTTAGATTATAAATTAAGATTAACGTTGTTTAAAGATTTTTCAAACTCAAATTCCTGGACTTAAAGGTTAGAATGAGCCTGAATGTATCGCAAAAAATGGTTCACTTGACATATGTTCCCCCTGTTTCTGAAAAGGTTGGCAAAAGTTGCAGGACTTATGCTCATTAGAGGCCTTAATATTAATTTCACACGCAGCATTTATAAGCGCGAACTCACTCGTGTCTCCAGTGGGGCATGCATTGAATATGAATTATAAAATTTATTGTTTCTGTGCAATTTCGATTATATATTCTAATATTAAAAACATCAAGCGCCACAATTATATATACGTAGAAAATTCATGCTACCAATAAAAAAGTGTAAAAAATCAATAGGTCAACAAAATTACCAATATCAGGCAGTAGGAGTTTTTAACGCGCTTCCAATTGAGTGCAGAAGTGCTAAAGGCCCTGAAAACTTCAAAAAGTTCCTAAAAAAAATAAAATTAAATGAGTTAAAATAATTTGATAATCTTATAGTTATTAGTTCATAATTAAAGTAGTTATAGTTAAATATAGTGATATAATGGTATGTATAGTATATATTCCTTGACTTATAGGTTGGTATGAGGCTGACCACCCATACTGTAAAAAATGGTTCACTTTGCCAATGTCACCCCTGTTTCAGGGAAGGTCGGCAAAAGTTGTGGGGCTTATGTTCATTTGAGGTTTGGATTTTATTTGTAAGTACACAATCAGCATTTGTAAGCGCGAACTACACTTGTTGGTTTGTGGGCATACATCTGAGAGCTTTAAATGAATATATCCTTGCAACTTAGATTATAGATTATAGATAGTATAGATAATATAGTAATATGTAATACATATGATAGGATAAATAAAGTTGATAATAGTTAATAAAGTTGTTAATAGTTAAGATAAATAGAATTAAACATATTATACCTTTACTAGGGGCTCCGCCCCTGGCTGCTACACAGCCCAACCCCTTAACATTAGGCAATGTGTATATTGCACATAGTTTTCTCGCGTTAAAACTTGTTATATTAGAGAACATGTAAAATAAAAAATGCAGTTTTTGTACAAAGTCTTTTAACAAAAGAAAGAAAACTAAAAGCAAATAAGAAAACGAAACCGGTTTTAATTTGCTCCATCATAGTCCTTGACTTATATGTTGGTATGAGGCTGACCACCCAAACTGTTAAAAAATGTTGCACTTTGCCAATGTCACCCAACAAAAGAAGAGCCTGTATTAAGAAGGTTATGATTCTGTAGGAAATGTAAGAATTATGTAAGGACAGAAAGAAATGGTGGTTGATCTGTAAAGTTGGGGGCTATCTATCTATAATCTATAATCTAAGCTGCAAAGATATGTTAACATTTAAGACTCATATTAAATGCATGCCTACAGACAGGCACATGTAGGTTGGCGCCTTCACATTTTGCATGTGTACCTACAAATAAACAAAACCTCACGTGAATATAAACCTTGCAACTCCTGCCGCCGTTCCCTGAACCGGCGTGGCATTGGCAAAAGTGAACCGATTTTTACAGCACGGGTGGTCAGCCTCACACCAACCTATCAGTCAAGGAGCACAAAAAATATAAATGATTTACAAAAATTCTTATTTACTTATACACATAACAGATCCAAATTAAAAGGAAGTAAAATTAGACTTAAGATTTCAATTAAATTGAAATTCGTTTTGTTTTTAGTTTTGATGTCCATACATATTATTATTTGTTGATTTAAAAAAATTAAATTTGTCGTGTATGTTCCTTGACTTATAGGTTGGTACGCGGCTGACCACCCATGCTGTAAAAATGGTTCACTTTGCCAATGTCACCCCTGTTTCAGGGAACGACGGCAAGAGTTGCAGGGCTTATGTTTATTTGAGATTGGGTTTTTATATTGTAGGCCCACATGCGGCATGTGTTAGCGCGAAATTATGCGTGTCTGCTTGTGGGAATGCATTTAATATAAATCCTAAATGATGTATATCTTTGTAGCTTAGATAAGATTAGATTAGACCCCTGTTCCAGGGAAGGTTGGCAAAATTTACAGGCAAAAGTTTGTTTGTGGGCATGCATTGTAAATGAGCTTTGAATCTTTATACATCCTTGCAACTTAGATTATAGACCTTTGTGTCAGGGAAGGTCGGCAAAAGTCGTAGGGCTTATGTTCATTTGAGGTTTTTTTTTTTTTCGTAAGTACACATTCAGCATTTGTAAGCGCGAACTACACGTGTTTGTTTATGGGCATGCATCTGAGAGCTGTAAATGAATATATCGTCTGCAACTAAGATTACAGATTTAAATCCATTTTTATTTTTTTTGTTTGGGTTTTTTTTTATTTGTATCAAATAAAAAAAAATATCGTAAAAAAAAAAAAACTTTCGACTTTTGCCGCTAGATGTCTATTTAGTCTTTTTACATTTTCCATACATTTTCTTACATTTCAATACAAAACAAATAGAGGTCTAAAAAAATGAACGGCTTTTTAAAAAATACTTTTTTCAGAAATTATAATTACTTCTACTAAAAACTACTGTTTTACGAAAAAAAAATTTTTTTGTGTAAATATTGAAAGAAGTTATATGATATTGGAGTGTGTTTCTCAAACACATACACGAATGGTACTGTTTTGCAGCATATATACAAAATTTGATTTTCCATACGTCGAGAATGTATTTCATCTGCGGTGATGGTATTAATTTTGAAAATCGAATTCTAAGCGATGGACGACCACGAAGGGTTATATAAAAAATGATAAAAAAATAGTTATGTAAATGAACATTAAATATTAAAGCTCTCGCCCTCAAGACACACAAGCATTTGCTTTCGCCTGAGGGTTAGATTCTTATAACAATGTATAAAAAAAAAAAAAAAAATGTAAATAAATAATGTAATCTATTTTCAAATAAAAAAAATATGTTAGCGTGAAATGATATTTGCTAGCTTGTGGGTGTGCATTGAATTTGAATCATCAAAGAACTCTTTTTTGCAACTTTAGATTATAATAGTTATTTATGCCACTGCCTGGTAATGATAGTCTTTGTAACACGAGTGCTAGTTTGTGCCATGAGGCGCAGCCGAATGGCACAATAGACAGCAAGAGTGTTACAAAGACTTATTACGTGCAGTGGCATACAATACTTTTTCTACGACCATTAAATAAATAACAAAATAGTAAATAATAGTCATTATAATGTACTCGTCCATTTGAAGTAATTAAAACCTTACCTTTGTCAAACCGTGTAATTTATCATTCCCTTCGGTTATCTAATCTAATCTAAGTTGCAAAGATATATTACATTAAGGATTCATTTTAAATTTATGCCCACAAGCAGACACATATACATAATATTTTTTAGTGTTGATCTGTTAACACAGTTAAAGTCGATTTTTTATAAATATTTAAAAATATAAATGGTAAAACATTGTTTTAATTCACTTTATTATATACATAAGGTCGCGCTTATACATGCCGCATATAAGGTTAAACATTCAAACCCAAAACTCAAATAAACATAAGCCCTGCAACTACTGAAGCAGGGGTGTCATTGGCAAAGTGAGCCAAGTTTTTACAGCATAGGTGGTCAACCTCATACCGACCTATTAGCCAAGTAAATTTTTAAGTTTGTTTATTTTTGCGGTGAAAACATCTTGCATTATTTTCCTTTCAAGCCTTCTGCTTTCTTTTGAAAAAAGGAAGGCTACAATTTGAAGTATTTTGATAAATAAATTTATGAATTTTTACACTATTATAAATTTTTATTTGACTCTTCCCATAAAATATATGTATTTTCATTTAAAAAAGGATTGAACGTAGTGGGGAGGAACCATCAATAAGATGAAAGTATTCATGTACCTGCTATGGCTGACGTTTGAACGTGGTCGCTATGGAAACGGCAAATAATAGTTTGTACCGGTCGCTTAGAAGGATAACCCCATACAAAGTTGATATTCGAAATTCAAATATAGTTCCATTTCTGACAATTCGCATGCGCACATTTTCATTTCAACACGGTTACCCGTTGCGTAATGTAACATTACGCAACGGGTGTAGAAATGTATGTCATTGTGATTGCGCTAGCCGTTTTGTAATTAGTACCTAAATTACCAAATGGGAGTAGAAAAATTAAGATTACCGTTGTTAAGGATTTTTTTAAACTCAAGTTCCTTGATTTAAGGGTTAGTATGAGGCCTACCACCCATATCGCATAAATGGGTTCACTTCACAAATGTTCCCCCTGTTTCTGAAAAGGTCGGCTAAAGTTGCAGGGCTTATGGTCATGAGAGGCTGAAATTTTTATTTGTAATTACACATGCAGCATTTGTAAGCGCGAACTCACTCGTGTCTCCATGGGGCCGTGCATTGAATATGAATTATAAATGCTAATGCATCTATGCAACTTAGATTATATATTCAAAAAATTAAATGCCGCAAAAAGTATGGTTTCATATAAAAAGTTGACCCAATCGATCGTAATTATTTCTAAAAAATACATGTTATAACTAGGGACTGGAAAATTTCGCGTTCGCGATAAAACGAATTTATTCGCGAATTTTGATGTTTTTACGCGAATAACGCGAAATTTGAAGTTTTACGCAAATATCGCGAATTTTCGTACTTTTGGTAGAAATTGTGCGAAAAAGTTGTCATGTATCGCTTTTGCAACGCAACGATTTTGTTGGAAAGAAAAAAATCCTGCGAAAACCCTTTGAAAGGTGCAAAGCACAGGAAAATTGGTCGTTGTTATAACCGAGAGGGCCAAGTGGGCTGATCTTTCAACGTTTAAACACGCTAGAACGCTAGACGCGGGGTTCGATCCCCCCCTGGGTTATTTGACCATAAATTTGACCCTGGTTCTACAGATGTAATTGGGTAGTTATAAATGAATAATTCATTAAAATAAACAATAATGAACTATTAATTAATGATATTAATACCTGTATCTGGCCAGGCAGAGTAGGTTGGTGAATTGCATTCCTATTCACAAATCTATTTTATTAAAAAAAATAATGATAAGCAGAACTGTCCTGGATCATCCAAGCAGACTTGAATCGTGACATCAATGAAGGAAAATACTTCAAGGAGTGAAGCTGTTGCTGGATTAGCCAAGAGCACAACTTGAAGCTTTCATAAAAGCCAACATTTCTTGAAAAGTTAGATAACCCTCATCTAGAGACTAAATGCACAAAAATTAAATATTTTAAAAGGATATTTGGAGGGTATTCGGAGTGTCATTGAAATATTAATACTTTTTTCAATCAATGGTTTTTTTTTGTAAAAAAGGATTATTTAAAAAAATAATATACATTTTTTTTAAGAAACTAAAATTAAAAAACATTGTTTTGTACCTACCACTTGAGTATTTTTTATTGCAAAAACGTTTTCGGTGGGTACTTCCACCATCTTCGGTTGCAGATATGTACTCGTATTGATTCAGATTTTGTTTTTTAATTGTTTTTGAAGGTACATATTGTTGTTTATGTAACAAATTGTAATTATTAGTAACATGTTTTGTTTTGCATAAATAAAACAAAATAAACCTTTATTTTGATCAAATCAACCCTTAAAATTATACCGAATCTCCCCGTTTATCATGAAAAATAACGCGAATTTCCCTGTTTTTGATCAAAAATAACGCGAATTTCACAAAAAAATAACGCGAATTTCCTAAAAAATAACACCACTATTTTCCAGTCCCTAGTTATAACTAGTTGAAGTTGTAAAGGTCTTTGGCTGTTGGGTGTTATTAAATAAAACTCTTGCATGCCCTTTTCTTACACGCAAATTTTATTATTTTTTCCAAGCTATTGTTTTTGGGAACAAAAGAACCAGCATTTGTTAGGAACAGAATTGCCATCTATTTGTGCTTCTTGAAAGCTTTTGATCACTACAAAGTATATTTTGAAATAAATAAAGAATATAGGTATGTAGGTACTCAACGGAATGCAACCGAAAAAGTTTTGACTTGTATGGAGACTTCGAAGCCAATGTTGAAATGCTGGGAATTTATTTGAAATTCGAATGTCAAAATGAGTTTTGTTTCACGCATAGGTTTTTTCGTAAAAAGGTGTTGAAATCGATCGTATTTATTTACTAAAAAAAACATCAATTTTAAGACTTTTGATAAAAGACAGACACGTCCGAAGTTCTGAATAATATTTGGTGTGAATATGATGTGCATCTGTACAGGAGTTTTTCAGTTATTCCTCCATTAACGCACATTTATTTTGTATGGGGAGGCCGTTACTTTTTAAAAAGTAGTACAAAGCTAGATAGATAAATAATTATATCTATGGACAACAAACAGAAAACAAATTCTAATTTAATAAACCCTAGCCGAGATGCATACTAAGGTGGATCGCTGTATGTATGGAAAAAGTTAAAAATCATTTTTTCGTAATTGCGTTATACAGATCAGTTGCTCTATGGGGTGAGTATCTGATATAAAAAAAAATCTTATCAAAATATTAATTAATTGTACTGCCCCAAGTCATCAGAAAAATTACAAAAATACATAAAACTACTCATTTTTACCCCTGTGTTTAAGAATCAAGTATTAGATAAAATTAAACGAAATAAAATTTTGTTTCTTTAAAATGAATGAAATAGTTATTATTACGTGTTTGGTATCTTATAATTTCAGAGGGGTGGGTGGAAGCACCCCCTAACTTTGTTACTCCACGCAGACGCGCGTCACCAATTCGTTGCTCTCAGAGATGTAACTATAGTTGTACGCTACTCATATTTTTTGCGCATACAAATTTGCGAGAGATCCTAAGTGTATTTTTGATATATCAGCGTGTTAATGCAACAGATTGGCTTCATTTAACTATGAAAAACATCTTAAAGTACCGATAACTGAAAAATATTCTGATTGATCAAAGAACCAAAAGATAAATGATCAAAAGGAGTGTTGATTTGAAAACTGCTTCGGGAAATTAAAGAAAAGCTGAACCGAAAACAGAAATATGAACCATACGAAGAAAAAGCTACAAGTTTATTGACAAATCTGTCTGACCTATCAACTGATGTCTCTCAACAACCAGTCTCAACAGTAATAAAAAAACTAGCACTTCAGAGACCGCTACCCCAAACTTCGTATTCATATTCATTAAAAAATATTGACCTTGGCATACTGGAAAACCTGTGGATAAATTTGGCATTTCCAATAAGGCTGAAGCTGCTCTTGTTTTGGCAACAAAGCGTTGGTATTATTTCAGACAACAATTCATCCAAAGTTTTCGATCAAAATAAAATAGAAGAGCCCGTGAAAAGCAGAGAACTAAGTTCAGCGGTGTGACGATTGATTCTGATTACTAAGATTTGGCTTTATACTTTGATGGACGTAAAAATAAAACCGTAAATATGGTGGATCATAAGAGAAATATAATTAAAAAGGAGCATATTAGTTTACTTAAGGACGCAAGGTCACAGTACATTGGTCATATTTCTTTAAGCACTGAAAAAGCAGCAATAATAACAAGAAAAATTATGGATATTTTAATCAGTAAAGATATCAATGTCATCCTTTTCGCTGTAATCGGACGTGATAGAACTATTGTTGATACGGATGATATTGGTAAATTTATTCCAAAAAAAATCAAATATCTAGTAAAACCGCTGCAGTGGTGTATTTGTCAACTCCATGCCAACGAACTGCCGCGAAAATTATTTGAATATATTGATGGTTGTACAAATGCACCAAGAAGTTACTCTGAACCCATAGAAAAGGTATTAAAAAGTTGTGAAGAGCTTCCAATAGTTTCGTTTCTAACTACTAATCTACCTATTGGACGGAGAATAACTATAAAGTCTGGATATTGTTCTCAAAGCTTATTTCAAAGAAACCCTGGAAAACTAGTGCATTCAAGATGGCTCACAAAATACTACGGCTTTATGTTCTTATTTTTTTAAACATCTGACAAGCTGTTAATATTTTCAATTATATAATGAAAGTGGATGCTCTTATGTGGTCTTACATCAAAACTAACTACATTGCATCAATGGTGCTAGACACTTACACAAGACAATCTGGCTGTCGCGATATTTGACAGATAATTTAAAGCAGATACTACATCCTGTTATAAAGAGAAATGGATACTTCAATCATCCAAAAAACATATTACTTGCTTTGCCTTTTTATGAGTTCTAGCCTTGTGAAGAATATTGAAACGTGACAGGAAACAATTTTGAGAATTTGAACTACGATCGGTCAAAACTTGATTTTGATGCAAACAATTATAAAAAACCTTATAAACTGGCACGAAAATAATGTCACCAAGCCCCCTGTTACAAAATTTATGAACGGTGAATTAACATCACGTTGTTAAGAAAATCCACTGCTTGTTGACGAACTAATCTCAAGCCATTTCCATTTTCCTTGCTACACGTTAGCCACTGAAAAAATAGTAAAAATTGTAACAGAAACATCAGTTGCTGTTTGCGGTCTTATCAGAAGAGAGGGATTCATTAAATCAAACCTAGAATTACGACAAATAATGCCTTTTTTCAATTTAAAGAAAGATTACCAATTCTCTTAAAATCACTTTTTTCTAGACTTCTGTTGATTGCCATTTTTTAATTTTTTTTTGCCATAAAAGGGTCTTATTTCTATTATTTATAGAAAATCATGCTTTGTGCTTAAATTTGAACTTCATTATACTTCAATTATTTTTTTCTTAATAAACAAAAAAAAATGTTAAGTATATAGCAGTTTTTATGATTTTTATTAACTTTTCGAGTCTTTGGGGCAGTATAAGATCAAATATTTCGACCTAATGGTAGTACAATTTATTGTTTGTATTGATATAGAGCAGCTTTTGTCAATAACGCGAAATCGAAATTCCCAAAAAAACGATTTCGATCCACCTTAATGCATACCACTAATCTGCCTTCGGTCGCATCGATATTACGATGAAATTACGTTACTGCGTAGAGCCACTGTGAGCTCCGTAGGCCAAACAGCTGTCTACGCCGTAGAACCAGTCTAGTACACTTTTAAAAGTCGTAGAGGCGACGCGTGTGTGCTACGATCTTAGAGTCAGTCGCAAATAAAAAGTCGCTAAAAAGTATTTAAATTTCTGTGTGGTGGTATCAGATACAGGCAACAAAAAAAAACAGGTATTTTTTTTTGATATTCCAACATGAGTTGAATTACCGAACTGTATTTTTGAACTTTGTGAAATATGGGTGTTTTTTTTTCTTTTAATTTTTTTTATTGTACATACCAACAATAAAGATGTTTAAAGAATGGAAACAAAATTTGAATTTCTTGAATAAATATAAATTACCGGTCCGTTGTCCAGTGGCAACACTTCGTACTCGTGAAAGGAAGGATGTGGGTTCGAATCCCGGCAGAGCACAAAAAATATACCATTTACATTTTTAAATATCCATATCGCTGGGTTGAAATATTCATGTATTTTTACCAAAGACCGGTCACCAAAGGTCCATCCAGGCTTACAGCGACATATATTTTTTTTACTTTTTTCAACAAGAATACAACAACATTACATAAAGTTATTTTGTATATAATTATAAAGGATATTCAATACATTTCATAGCGCCTATTACAGTATTCTACAATTGTGTAGTCTATCTATAATCTATAATCTTAGTTGCTAGGATATATTCATTCAAAGGTCTCAGATGTATGCCCACAAACAAACACGTGTAGTTTGCGCTTACAAATGCTGACTTACAAATAAAATATAAACCTCAAATAAACATAAGCCCTGCAACTCTTGCCGACATTCCCTGAAACAGGGGTGACATTGGCAAAGTGAACCATTTTTTACAGTATGGGTGGTCAGCCTCATACCAACCTATAAGTCAAGGAATACAGCAGTGCAGTACAGCTTACAAATCATACCAAATAAATAATAAAGAAAAAAACAGATAAAAGATATGTATATTAGAATAAAAACATTTTTTTACTTATGTTAAGTTGATTTATTCTCTTGAGCGCTCTCAGTGTTGTCACACCATTTACAAATAAACCTACCCGTGAAAAAAACGTAGTTTTTTTAATTTTACATCTAAATCTAATCTAATCTAAGTTGCAAAGATATGTTACATTGGAGATTCACATTACATGCATTCTCACAACCAGACACGTACAAGTTCGCGCTTGCACATGCCTCATGTGAACCCACAACATAAAAACCAAATCTCAAACGGACATACACCCTGCAACTCTTGCCGTCCTTGCAACCATTTTTACAGCATGGGTGGTCAGCCGCATACCAACATATAAGTCAAGGAACATACACGACAAATTACATTTTATACATCACTAAATAATAATATCTATGGACAACAAATAGAAAACAAATTCCAATTTAACAAACCCTATCCGCCAACATTCATTAATTTAAAAGGTTTTTTTTACAATATCAATACACAAATTCTCACAATTTTGCATAATTATAAATCTTGAATGTTGGTGAATCTTTGCAACTTAGATTACAGACAGATCGTCCCCTTAGTTGCTGTTTGGCTTATGTCCATCAGAGGTAATTTCACATGAGCAATGTTTGTATGTGTACTGAACCAATGTGTCTTACGAAAACTGGAAATCGATTTAAAAAAAAAAATGAAACAACTATCACATTATTGTATTTTACGTTTTTATTTCTTAGCTCAGATTGTGTAGAATGTGACTCCTAAGATAATTTCATTGGATGCTCATCTTTTTAACAATTGGCAGATAAGCCAAGCAAACACTTGGGGGACGTTCTGTTGAACCAGACAACCAGACTCAAACGGGGCTATTCTTCGACTTTTTAGTCGTCGGTTGAGCCCACGCTTTGACAAACTAATGATGCATTTGTATGAAGACCTGTGAAGACCCAAGAAGACCAAGATGGCCGCAAGTGAACAGCTGATTTGTTTTCATACAAATTTTACAAAATTCGGTAGGTAAGTATGACTGCTGATGAGACTTTCAGGCCAGGCATCATTAATTTGTCAAGGCGTGGGCTCAACCGACGACTAAAATGTCTATGAATAGCCCCGCGAGTGATTGTCGATGGGACACGACGCAGGCGGGGCTACAACTTGCAATTGTCTCAATAACGCAAGTTCGAGCGCAGACGCCTATATTTCAAGCAATTTCATTGTTACTGTAACTGTTACTCTGTCGCCATTCCGCTAGGGGTGGCCAAAGCCTCTGCAGAGCTGCCTCCATTTTTCCTATCCTGACATACCTCTTTCAATACATTCATATCCATCACCTTTTTTTATGCATTTTCCATACTTTTCTCGGTCGACCCTTCCCTCTTTTTCCTTTCACACTTCCTTTGTTTATATACTGCAGTCTATCATCATTCATTCTTCCCAATCGAAAGGTCGTATTTGAATTAAATGGTGGATAAGTCAAACAAGCACTGGGAGGACGAGTTAGTTCAAGGAAAAACTATGTTCGGAAAATATTACACAATACTAAGGTCTAAAGTGCACGAGGAAATTCTTAAATAAATATTTAATTACGTAAAAAAATATTTGGAGTTTCATCGACCTTAATAGTACGCAATGTCACCCAATGAAGTCATGTCTTTTTTTTCATGCACGAACATACACGTGTCTGCTCGCCCGGCGAGAAAAAGTTAAAATATATCAACTCAAATTATGTCATCTCAATAGAAAAACACAACCTTCTTTGACTGATAGTTTGGTATGCGGCTGACCACGCATACTGTAAAAAATAGTTCACTTTTCCAATGTCACCCCTGCTTCAGGAAAGGACGGCAAGAGTTGCAGGGCTTATGTTCATTTAAGATTGGGTTTTTTTATATTGTAGGTCCACATGCGGCATGTGTAAGCGCGAAATTATGCATGTCTGAGAAATCTCAATTCCCGCAAACTCAAAACGATCAACTCTGATGTTGAACAAGTTTTTATCTTGGTGTCTTTTAGTGGTTTTAAAATGGTGTTGGGTACAGTGTATATTCCGCCCTCTGCTGATATAGCGGTCTATCGAAGTCATTGCGATGAGGTGGAGCGATTAAAGATTGCCTATCCTGACGCTAAATTTCTTATTGTGGGAGATTATAATCTTCCAAATATTAATTGGATGGAACTGGGATCGGACTCATCACCGAATCCTAATAGATGTAATTTAACTGAGCGTGAAAATACTGTATTGGATATGTCTCTTCTTCTAAACCTTAATCAAGTTAATAGAGTTAGAAATGCAGGTGATAGAATACTAGATCTAGTTTTTTGTAGTAATATGTCTGCAATTGTTAACGAATCAGTGGAAGCTGTTGTTCCTCCGGACAGTCACCATCCGATTTTGGATATTGTCATCGATATTACTAAACCGCAGGTCTGTAATGTTGACTCTCCAGAATTCTATCGGAATTTTGTCAGGGCTAATTATGAAGGTGTAAACAAGTTTTTGTCTGAGGCCAATTGGTCATTCATCAATGCGAAAAATAATAATTTAGGCGAGATGGTTGAGGAGTTTTACAGCATTCTGAATGGAGCCATTGATTTGTGTATACCAGTTACAAAAGTTAGAAAATCATCATTCCCTAAATGGTATAGCCGTGATCTAATTGATAGTATCTATGAGAAAAAACTTGCTCATAAAAAGTACAAGGAGACCAGATTAGCGCCAGATTATGAGAATTTCAATTTTCACAGAAAGCAGTGTAAGAAAATCTTGGTAGCGTGTTATAATGAATATATTAATGGCATTGAAATGTCTGTTAGGTCTGATGTAAAAAAGATTTTCAATTATTCACGATCTCTCAAAAATGAGAGTCAGAAAACTATATCTAATAATAATGTGGGAGAAGTACCAAACCTATTTGCTACGTTTTTTAAAAGTGTTTTTACTACTGATAATACTGGTCAGTCCTTTGATTTCTCATCTCACATTGATTTTCAGCTCTCGAGCTTGTCATTTGAAGTGTCTGATGTTACATCAGGTATAAAATTAATGAAACCTTTAACTTGTCCTGGCCCTGATGGGGTTCCGGCATTTTTTTTAAAGAATTGTGCTTCTAGTTTGACACAACCTTTGTGCACTATTTTTAATTTATCTATATCTTCTGGATGCTTTCCACTTATCTGGAAGACATCCTACATCACTCCAATATTCAAAGGTAAGGATAGGAAGGATGTCACAAACTACAGACCTATTAACTTGCTCTCGGCTATTCCCAAACTGCTTGAAAAACTGATTTTATCGAAAATTGGATTTGTGGTCACTAGATCTTTAACTAATTGTCAACATGGCTTTTTACCCAATAGATCTACGACCACTAATCTCATGTCTTATGAGAATTTTTTGTCGGGGGCTCTTGGTAGACGTAAACAAATCGATGTTATTTACACAGATTTCGCTAAAGCTTTTGATAGAGTTTCTCACAATATCTTGCTTACGAAGCTGGAAGCAATGGGAGTATCTGGTAGCTTTTTGTTGTGGATTAGGAGTTATATTATGAATCGTTCCCTGATCGTGAAAATAAATAACTCTGAGTCTGATCCTTTTACACAAACTAGTGGTGTCCCACAGGGATCTCATCTTGGTCCGCTGCTATTTTTATTATTCATTGACGATATTGTTAATGTTGTCCAGGACTGTAATGTACTTTTGTTTGCGGATGACATTAAAATTTTTCGTGAGATCGACTCAATCAACGATTGTATTAAACTACAATCGACACTTGATAGATTAAATAACTGGTGTTCACTTAATCATCTTAATCTTAATATATCCAAATGTCAAGTGATGCGTTTTTATAGAATAAAAAACCCATTGATTAAAGATTATGTTATTAATCATAACTTATTAAATAATGTTTTAGTCATCTCTGACTTGGGGGTTCTGTTTGATCATAAACTCTCATTTGTCGCCCACATTAACGATATCCGCGCTAAAAGTATGAAAATGCTTGGCTTTGTTTTCCGAATTACCAAAGATTTCCGTGATTTACAAACAATAAAAATTCTTTATACTTCACTGGTCCGTAGCGTTTTAGAATACTGTTCTACCATCTGGTCTCCTCACTTCTCGGTCCATATTGACAATATTGAAAAAGTTCATACTAAATTTTTAAAAATCGTTAATTTTAAACTAAATATTCCTATTGCTAATTTTGACCCCATCTTCCTTAACTCCTTACTTAATTTAACTAGTTTGTCTAATAGGAGAAAAATTATTGATTTACTCACACTCTATAAAATTAAGAATGGTCTAATAGATTGCCCGATGTTGCTTGAAACTATTAATTTTTTTGTTCCGCGACAGGGATCTCGTCAGATAGTTCCTTATCGCCCTGTAGCTTCCAATACAAATGCACAATATAACAGTTGCATAAATCGCCTTCAACGTAGTGGTAATACCTGTACACTGGACTTTGACCCACCCAACAATAACTTTGATAGGTATAGAGCTGGTCTGTTGAGGTATTTTTTGGATGAATAGTGTTTTTATTTCTGTTGCTTGTATATTTCATTTGATTTTTGATTTATATTTTTTGATTTATATTTTTTCTCTAGATAGTAACTTTGATTTTTATTCTTATTTTTATATAGTTTTTGTTATTGTGTTTATTTGTTTCATTTTACTTTCATATACTTTACATCTTTTTGGTATTTTTATGTATTTGTGTTATTTTTGAAACTATGTAACCATTTCATGTAAAAGGCACTAAGTGCCGTTAATAAATAAATAAATAAATAAATAAATAAATGTCTGGACTTTTTAAAGTTTGTGTATTCACACAGTGAAAATTCATTTTTATAAATACTTAATTATAAAAAATTTATAAAAAACACAGAGTTTTATTTTCACAAATTGAGTTTTTATTTCCACCTCAAGTACTTTCGACTTATTCACGTCATTATCAAGAGGATGAGTATCCTCTTGATAATGACGTGAATAAGTCGAAAGTACTTGAGGTGGAAATAAAAACTCAATTTGTGAAAATAAAACTCTGTGTTTTTTATAATTTTTTATAATTAAGTATTTATAAATAAATGTCTGCTTGTGGGAATGCATTTAATATGAATCTCAAATGATACATATCTTTGCAGCTTAGATTTAGATTTAGATTTAGAACCCGTTTCGGTGTTTATTTCAAACCCCAAAATAAAATACCGGAAGGGTATATAGATAGATTTACTTTCAGACATTATAGTACATGACCTTAAAAAATCTTATGTGAACCTACAACATGAAAACCCGAATCTCAAATGAACATACACCCTGAAACTCTTGCCGATCTTCCCTGAAACAGGGGTGACATTATTTATATATATATACAAGGATAATTTATTTATTAGGTTCACATAATTAAAGAGCGCCGTTTTTGTGTGTGTCACCCCTCAAGGGCCCTCTCAAATCACGGATAAGATTTTTTGTAAAGATGCGTCTTTAGTGCTCCTTTAAAGACACCAACAGTTTCTGCCTTCCTCACATTAGGTGGTAGTCTGTTCCACTCCATTGGGCCCGCAAACCGTAAAGCACGGTCCCCAAAATTAGTGCGTGTCTGACATGACGGCTGGACTAAGTCAATCATCCCACACCCTGCAGATCTGAGAGTTTGACGTCTCAAATCTATCTCAATAGGTGAGAACATGTCAGACAGGTATGAAGGAGCCGTACCATTGACAGCTTTGTAAACCATCAGACAAACACGGTAGACCACCCTCTCCGGGAAACGAAGCCAATGCAGTTTTTTCAACAATGGAGTTATATGATTAAATTTGGACATCCCAAATATGAGTCTTGCTGCAGAGTTCAGCACAGATTGTAGACGGCTGAACTGGCAAACACATTGGCAAAGTAAACTATTTTCAACAGTATGGGTGGTCAGCCGCATACCAACCTATAAGTCAAGGAACATACGCAACAAGTTACATTTTTCAAATCACAAGTAATAATATGTATGAACATCAACACAAATACAGAATACAAATTCTCTTTTTTGTAAAACCCTAGTCCTAGCCGCCAGCATTACAGATCAACCGCCATTTCTTTCTGTCCTTACATACTTCTTGAATTTCATCCAGAGTCATAACCTTTTTCGTATAAGCTCTCCTTTTATTATGACTCTGGATATTCCGTTCATTCGTTAGTTATAATAATAATTTTGTTTACCTCAAGAACTGCGCACACAAGCGATTTGAATGCTAAGTTAAGCTGTATTTATGTGGCAATTTGTACCAAACGATTTAATCTCATGCATCATAAATTGTTATTCATTTCTTACATAGCCTCTATGGGGCTGTCCTTATATTACGTCATTCGCATTAAGGGGGGGGGGAGTCTGGTCTGCGGATGATGGCAAATGATGTACAAGTACCAAAAGTGACGTCGTTCTTGTAAATACCAATTTCTACAAAATATACAACATATTATGTAAGTAATATAACATTATTAATTATTAATCTCATCCATTATTACAGCAAGAATGGACGGCCCCTATGCATATCGACGGTTAAAAGGCAATAGGCCATAAGCGACATAATGATGATGAAGAGTTGATGATTTCTTTTTAGCGCCGTTTCGTGATGTAGTCACTCCAAGGGCGCTGGTGCAAACGATGCCAGAAATTTGCTTGTCTTCAGCGCATTCCGGAACTTTCCATGGTCCTCTAGCTCTCTCACATGATGTGGCAGGTGGTTCCAGGCCAGAGGACCAGCAACTGCAAATGCACGCTCTACAAACACTGTGTTAACTCTTCTTATAGGTTCTTCAATCCTTGATTTGGCTCCAGTCTCAGCCGAGCGCAGTGTTAGGCTTTTTTTGCCGAGGGTGACTGGTTTGATTAAATCAGCGAGATATTTGAGACATAAACTAAAATGTTCAGGAGAGCAGTTTAAAGTTTGGCATTGCAGAAAAATTGCATAACTTTTTCATTTTTTATCATATCGTTAAAATCAAAACTGCTCTAAAATTATAAAAATAAAGGCATTTATTGGCATTCCTATTAATGTGGTTTTACGATGTTGTACGATTTTTTTATGTCACAAGCGCCTTTAGGAGGAAAAAGGCCGAAATCTTGTCGGTTACACCAAAACCATACTTCGAAAACGCAGTTGTTTGCTTGAGCATAAACAACAACAAAAATCATCGTAGAGCTATGTGAGTTAGCGCATAAGAAGAGCGGAAATTTTTCAGTAGGATAGCATTCATAACTCATTTTTGACCAAAGCGTCGCTTGTCCCTACTTCCTTTGAACCGTCGATATAATCTAAGTTGTATCTAGATGTATTAATATATTAGATATGTAGTAATATATTAGATATGTATAACTGTAACTCTGTCTCCATTCCGCTAGGGGTGGCCAGAGCCTCTGCAGAGCTGCCTACATTTCTTCCTATCCTGACATACCTCTTTCAATTCATTCACATCCATCACCTTTTTCATGCATTTCTGTCTTTTACGCTCACTTTGCATTTCGCATTCTTTCACAATCTCCTCAATCCGATCACTCCATACTTTTCTTGGTTGTCCCTTACCTCTTTATTCTTTCACACTTCCTTTGTTTCAAGATATCATGGAGACCGACTCGGACTCCGAGACCAGCGAGGTTCAGACGACGCGGGAACGGAAGGCTGGTGGAAGGTCCAAGTTCTGGAGACTGCTGGTGCTTCCCTTCATCCCCATCCTGGCGCTGATCATCCAGACGGCCTTGGCGCTCAAGGACAGCCTCCTGTACAGGCAGGAAGTCGCCGAAGTGGAGGAGCAGGTGAGGAATCGAGGGTCCTTAATAATAATAATAATTATATTACGCTGCTTAATTTGGTGAGCGCTGTTTATGTGTGAATCACACCTCAAGAGCCCTCTGCGATCTTGCTCGTCGCTGTAGAAAGCGCCAATTCTCAAGCAAGACCCAGTTGATGTAAGGTTGTATGGACAGTGACCGATATTTTTCAACCCAGCAAAGAGCACATTTGGAAATATAAATTTTATATTTTTTTGCTCCGCTGGGATCCAAATCCACAACCTTCCATTTACGAGTCCGAAGTGTTGCCACTGAACTACGGACCGGTCCAAGAATGTTATGGTTAGGGACTGGAAAATTTCGCGATCGCGATAAAACGAATTTATTCGCGAATTTTGAGATTTTTCGCAAAAATTGCGAATTTTCGTAGGTACTTTTGGTAGAAATTGTGCGAAAAAGTTGTGATGTGTCGCTTTTGCAATGTCACGATTTCGTGGGAGAGAAAAGATTCCTGCAAAAACTCTTTGCAAGGTGCAAAGCGCAGGAAAATCGGTCAGTGTTATGGCCGAGGGGGCCAAGTGGGCTGATCTTTGTAGCGTGTTTGGAATTGAACAACGTTGGTTCGATCCCCGCCGGGATCATTTGACCATAAATTTGAACCTGGTTCAACAGATGTCATTCGGTAATTATTAATTCATAATTGCAGATAGATATTGCAGGGTATTTCGTGTGTCATTGAAATATTAATCCTTTTTCAATCAATGTTTTTTTTGTAAGTTTGTACTCGTATTGATTCACGTTTTGTTTATTCATTGTTTACATTACATTACAAGTACATATTGTCTTTTACATAATAAATCGTAAATATTAGTAATATTTATTGTTTTGCAATTATATCAACCTTACTTTTGAACAAATCAACCCTAAAAAATAACACCAAATCTCCTTGTTTTTGATTTAAAAAAATAACGGGAATTTCCCTGTTTTCAGGGAAATAACACCGAAATTCACAAAAAATAACACCATTATTTTCCAGTCCCTAGTTATGGTAGAAGCCGAGTCATAGTTATTACACTTACTATTGTCTATTTATAATGTATTTTTGAAGGTAAACGACATGTCTCACCACTCCGATTAGCATTCGCTCGACATATCTCTATCACGGCTTCATCTCCTCACATGCAAATGTTCGCGTCATCCTTCCGCCCAATATACTCGACTCGAGAAATGCGTAGTTACATGGTGAGATAAGATGAATGGGGGGCAATTCTCGAAAATGAATTTTGCTTATAAGTAAGTTTACTTATAAGTAAGCCTGTAAGAAGAAGGTTACGACTCTGGAGAAAATGAAAGAAGTATGTAAGGACAGAAAGATATGGCGGTTGATCTGTAATGTTGGCGGCTAGGGTTTATTAAATTAGAATTGGTTTTCTGTTTTAGTTTTGATGTCCATACATGTTGTTCATATATGTACCTTTACCAAAGATCGGTCACCAAAAGTCCATCCAGTCTTACAGCAACTGGGTTTTATAATAATAATAATAATAATAATAAACTTTATTGCACACCACAAATAAATAACATTAATATTATAAACGGAAAGAGACATATGTACAATGGGCGGTCTTATCGCACATGGCGATATCTTACAGACAACCTTAGGATGGACAAGATCTGCAAGCACAATGATATGGGGTTTTGCTTGGGCATTGGCGCTCTCTATAGCGACGGCCAAGCTTGCAAAGGACTCTTGAGGTGTGATTCACACAAAAACAGCGCTCACCAAGTAAATCATCCAAGTATTGTTAATATAATTATAACATACTTTTCTCATTTAATTGTCACTCACTGTCAATGCTTCACTTCCATACATCAAAGTCGACTTTCTAGAATTGGTCGCCGGTGCATGGTCATAATATGTGAGTCGTATTACGTCAACGCAAGAGATGTATTTCCAAATGGAGTGGCTGCAAGGATGATGTGGAATATAATAATATTATGTACCTATGTGTGTGTGCTGGACTGCGTTTGTGGAATACGTCTAGACTAGAGTAGAACGCTGCTTTCCAAACTTCTATCGAATCTAATATAATCTAATCCAACTTGCAAAGATATTCTTATGTAAATAGTAGATTCATATAGGTGTACATCGTAGGTAGCAATAATTATTATAGGCTTAAGAAATCTAGAAATGAAATAATCCCATTGTACTCTCGAAGCTGGTAGAGCGTTCGAGAGTGTGCTGGCAATGCAAATTGTTCCCTAGAGACTTCTGTCTCTGGGGTATATAAGGAGCAAAATTGGGTGCAGGAGGGCAGATAGATATTCGCCTTTGATCGGAGAACGAGTGTGAGGGGCTGAACTGTGAAATAAATTTAAGTTGCTAAAAGTGTTAAAAATAAATATAAAATTGTCAAATAAATTAAGTGTAGATAAATATCCAAAAAGAAGACCAGTTTTTTTATTTGTTTAAAGTCTATCCGAACCCAAAAACACTGCAATATGTAACATTCAGGACCGTTGACCGGTCCGTAGTTCAGTGGTAACACTTCGGACTCTGAATGGAAGGTTGTGGGTTCGAATCCCGGCGGAGCACAAAAAATATACCATTTATATTTTCAAATTTGCTCTTCGCCGGGTGGAAAAATTTATAAACCTTTACCAATGGCCGGTCACCAAAAGTCCATCCAACATCACAGCAACTGGGGCCTTGCTTGAGAATTGGCGCTTTGTAGCGATGACGACCAAGCTCGTAAAAACGTCAATAACTCCATTGGTAGAATGCATGCATTCCATGCCGAGAGCAATGGTTCGATCTCAAAGGTTTACTCAGCCTTCACAGGAGATGAGAACCAGCCCCCCCGGAAGCTGAGAAACCCCACTTCAACTGAAAGTGGTTGGTGTGAAGCCGGCCCCCTTACCCGTAAAAATAAATAGGTTCCAAAGCGACCAAGCTCGCAGAGGGATGATGGGTGTAACGCAGTTGAAATATAAGTGCAGCATAGTTGCGCACTTTCTTTTTTTAACATAAAACTTTGGGAGCCACCGGTATGGAGAGTTAGATATTTACATAATACAGGAAGCTAATAAATAAAAATTCTTGAAAAATTTATGCTGAAAGTTTGTAAAAGTGTTCCGCTAGTATAAAACACTGCGTAAACCTTACTTCGATTGCGTAAATCGAAAAAATGTATGAAAACTAGATTACGCTGTAGGGGTGCCGTCGGACATTCAATACATTTTAGATTTACGCAATCGTGGAGAGATTTACGCAATGCTTTATGTACTCGGGACAACACCTTCTCTCAGGGGTCAGTCTCCCCTCCACTGACCCACGCCCTGTATATCCATCCCATCCGGGGATGTGTCACAGGACTCGCATGCAAAAGTTATGTGAGATGCGAGTGGCAGAAGGCCCTCCCGTGAAGCTACACTTTCCCAAGTGTTTACACAAAGCAAAGGAGGCTCAGAAATCACTAAAAGATTATGGCCGTGGGGTTTAGGGCTCGAGGATTTTAATTTTACAAACAAAAATGCAAAGTGATTCTGAGCGTCTTAACATATGACTTAAGGCCTAAATTCGAGATGTTACTACTGAGACTGTTCGGGAGGTGCTCTCCAGACTAAGTGGCCAACCACCATAGAGGTGGGAAAGAATAAAGAAAAGAAGAAAGAAAATCGGTCTAATTAGACAGACGAGTTCTCGCCATAGCTAGCACAAAACTTTGAAAAAGCCCCAAAGTTAGATTTGTTGGCCACAAAGTCCGCATATCCGATCGGGCCGATGGCCGGTCTGACAGCGTTGAAGAGCGCCTCACGACCAGGCTGCAAGGCTTCGCAGTCCCACAGGATGTGTCGCACATCCTGCAGCGTCGCTCCGCACTCACAACCCGACCCCCTTGAGAGGCCAAGCTGGAAGAGCCTGGCCCTAAATTTACCGTGACCAGTCAAGAACTGACTGGTCCAATGGTCCGGGACCAACCAAGGAGCCTCGTATCTCTCACGGACCGAGGGAAAGAAAGAAAAGGTGGTTCTGCCTTTGTCAGAGGAATCCCATCGTTTTTGCCACACGCGGAGAGCCATAAGCACAACCAGTTTCCGAGTTCCAGAGGATATTCCTCGGGTGGGGGGATCAATGCTATCTTCGCCGATAGTAGCGGTGAGGCCGCGTCTCAAAAGACTTATGGCGTTGGCAACCTGGAGGTGAAGATCCAGAGGAAGGACACCGGCAAGAACGGGGAGACAGTCCGTTGACGCGGATCTGTACGCCTTGGTGAGCAAGCGGAGAGATAATCTCTGGCCGGAAAGGATGACACGCCGCTGTAGACTCAAAAGGCTCTTATCAGCCCAGCAGCCGGCTGCGTAGAGTGCTGTTCCGATGAAGGTTGCCTGATACAAGATACGGAGTGAACGACCTCTAAGTCCCCAAGTGACGTGAGAGAGCCTAGCAACCTTGCCGAAGGCGCCATTACCCTTCTGGATAATGCGCTTTGCGTGTTCGACGAAAGATAGATTACCGTCCAAGGTAACTCCAAGGTAAGTTACTGCTTGGGACAGTTTCACTCTGGAGCCCTCGAAATCGATAATAGGGGGGCGAGCAGGACTGAGACGACCCTTGAGGAGGATGGCCTCGGTTTTGTGGGGGGCAAAGGAGAGTTTATTGCGTGTACCCCAGGAGTGGATAGCTTGCAGGGCAAGTTTAGCCGATGATTCGAGGGAACTTCTGCTGTTCGCCTCAACAGTGAGGAGGGCGTCATCGGCATATGCGCGCATTTCACAGCCGGAAGGAAGTGGTAGTGATAAGAGGTCATCGAAGAGCACATTCCAGAGCATAGGGCCTAGGACAGATCCCTGGGGGCAGCCCCGTGTAATGTCTCGGACGATGATATTTGGGCCCGCATCAAAGATGATGCTGCGCTCCGAAAGGTAGCTGGCAATGGAAGCATAAAGGTTGCCAGGGACCTGTCGAAGTCTAAGCTTCGCAAGTACCATGGGCCACCATGCGCCATCAAAGGCACCAGATATGTCAAGCATCACTGCAAGGACATACTTGCAGCGGGAGGCCTGAACAGCAGCAAGGACAGAGCGGATGGCATCCTCGGTGGAGATGCCGGGCCTAAAACCGAATTGATGACACGATATGGGGAAACCGGCTGTTTTGAAGTGAAACTCGATTCGAGAAGCGATGAGCTTTTCAAGCACTTTGCCGAAAACGGGCAATAGAGAGATAGGGCGATATGCCTTAGGATCAGTCGGGGGCTTAGAGGTGAATTTGGGGATAACCTTGAGGAGGCCCGTCTTCCAGCATCGCGGGAAGACGCCCAGTCGAAGACATTCTGAAAAGAGTGAGCAGATGTCGTTCGGCGCAACAGCCCAAGCCGCCTTGGCAATTAAATTGTCGATGCGGTCAGGGCCGGGCGCTTTACGTGTTGTCAGCCCACAAAAAATTTTGTTGAGTTCCTCCACGGATGGCAGGGTGGAGGAGGGAACATTCATGGGAAGAGCCGTAACACGGCGGATTTGAAGGTCGTGGTCCGTGTCCGCCTCAGGCTCATCCCGGGAAAGGAGCGAGTCAAGAAATGCGCCGGCGGTTTCCGCCAGCGAGCTCGTGACCACCCCGCTCCCAGGAGCCCTAATACCGCATAACACGCCACCCATCGGAGTGGTGTGAGCCACTGAGCGATAGGCAGCGCCCCATGGGTCCGGGTTAGCCGAGGCTGTGACGAATTCCCGCCAAGATTCTCTCTTAGCTACGAGGAGTTTCCTCTTGTAGCCAGAGATCCTCCCGCGCACGGAACGTCTAAGGAACTCAACAGGAGACATGCCATACATAATGTAAAAGTCAGTGGATGAGCAGTGAGAGCATGAGGAAGGAGCTTGACTCGATATAACTCTAGGAACAACATTTAAAGACTCGATATAAAGCAAGGTTTCGTGGATTTGTGCAGGTGGGAGGCCACAGGGACACTCCCGGCCGGCAACCGTGTTTCGCAGGTCGCGACGCAGCCTGTTCACACTAGCCTTCAGCCGAGAGAGCTCCTCAGTCCACCATATAGCAGAGCGGGGACCCCTACGGGGACCACGCCGACCCAGAACATCCGCAGAAGCCCTAACCACAGCGTCCTGAAAGTAAGAGGCCACAACCTCCGGATCACGGAAACCCCTTCCGGCCAGACGATCAAATTCATCGGACAGTCTAGATCGCAAACGGGTCCAGGTGTCCTCGTCGCATCTAGTCCGGAACAACCCAGGAAGTGATGTGGGGGGAGAATAAGACGCTTGTTCAGTGTTAGATGGCGCAAGTGTAAAAGTGATCAGCCTATGGTCGCTGATTGTGGCGTCCAAATGGACCCTCCAGTCAGCGATGCAAGGGAAGTTAGGCGTAGTGTGTAGTGTCACGTCAATGGAGGACTCTCCTCCGGCGTGTGGTGTGCAGGTAGCGGGTGCAAGATGATCATTGACCACCATGAGCTGATGTGTGTTAATGAATTCCTCCAGCTGTGCCCTCCCCAAGTCCCTACCCCTATGGGCGGTGACCCGTGAGGTCCACAGCGGGGATTGTATGTTGACGTCCCCTGCAACCAAAACCCTGCGACCCCTAAGGGACAGCAGGGCATGTTCCAAGGGACCAAGGAAAGCGTCTGTAGGAGTAGGACAGTATTATTCATATTTTCCCATCTAATCTAATCTAAGTTGCAAAGATATGTTACATTGGAGGTTCACATTACATGCATTCTCACAACCAGACACGTACAAGTTCGCGCTTGCACATGCCTCATGTGAACCTACAACATAAAAACCAAATCTCAAATGGACATACACCCTGCAACTCTTGCCGTCCTTCCCTGTAACAGGGGTGACATTGGCAAAGTGAACCATTTTTACAGCATGGGTGGTCAGCCGCATTCCAACTTATAAGTCAAGAAGCATAGGTACATAACAAATTACATTTTATATTCCATAATTATATTATATTCCATAATACCTAATATTCTTTTTAATGCATTTACCTTCTTTCGTTTCGCTTCCGTTATTTTCTGTTATTGATATAAAATTGTTATGTTTTTAGAGTTCAAAAAAGTCTTTAAATAAAAAAAAACTGGTCTTCTTTCATGGATATTTATTTTACACTTAGATTTATTTAACAATTTATATTTATTGTTAACAATTCACATTTATGGTTTAGGACTTTACATTTACTTCACAGTTGGTCTTCAATGTCTTTCTTGTTCAGAAGCAGAGCGACGTATATGGACTGACTCTTGCGAGCCGCTTTCAGCCCTTTATACTCCTAAAGACAGTAGTTGTTAGAAGCCAATTTTGCTAGAACCTTTCAGAACAAAAAGATTCCTCATAAGAAATTAATCAGATGTCGGTGTTATGGCCGAGGGGGCCAAGTGGGCCGATCGTTCTAGCGTGTTTGGAAGGAATAACGATGGTTCGATCCCCGCTTGGGTCATTTGTCCATAACTTTGACCTTGGTTCAACAGATGTAATTGAATAATTCATAATTTATAATTCCTTAAAATAAACAATAAGGAATTACTAATTCTAAATCTAAATCTAAGTTGCAAAGATATGTATCATTTAAGATTCATATTAAATGCATTCCCACAAGAAGACACGCATAATTTCGCGCTCACACATGCCGCATGTGGACCTACAATATAAAAATCCAATCTCAAATGAACATAAGCCCTGCAACTCTTGCCGACCTTCCTCAGGGATTGTACAGGGATTGACAGGGGTGACATTGATAAAGTGAACCATTTTTCAAAAAACAATTACTAATTGATGATATTAATACCTGTTTCTGTCCAGGCAGAATAGGTTGGTGAATTGCATTGCTCTTCACAAATCTTTTTTTTTTAAAAAAGTCTAATTTGAATTGAGTACTATTTTTTTTTAACCCTGCACATTCCGATTTCAAACCCAAAGCGTTAACCACTGCACCACCGACAATATTCATGTAGTACGCGGAGAGAGTGAACCTCACTTTTTATGCATCCCTGCAACTTAGATTATACCCTGTTTATTAGAGGCTTGGTTTTTTTATGTGTCGGCCCAAAACTAAAAATAACCTACAAACCAATTAGTTATTTGACATGACGTCATGCGGCCGTGGTGTCAGATTATGGCTTCCTTGATTTTAACGAGTTCCTGGGGGAGGCCCTTATCCACCCCGGGCATGTATCACATCTAATCTAAGTTGCAAAGTGAAGCAAATTTTGAAAAAATATGTAAAGATAAATAAATCGGAATAATGACAATAAAATTGAGATGATTCATTTGGTGAGCGCTGTTTTTGTGTGAATCACACATCAAGAGCGCTCCGCGAGCTTGGTCGTCGTTGTTGAAAGCGCCGATTCTCAAGTAAGACCCAGTTTCTGTAACGTTGGATGGGCATATTATGGTACATGGTCTATGGTAAAAGCAGATTAATTTTTCAACCCTGCGGAGAGCATATTTGATTATTTTTTTTGCTCCGCCGGCAATCGAACCCATTACCTTAAAACCACGAGTCAAAAGCGTTAACCACTTGACTAAGGACCGGTCAAACTAAGCACCGACTACATGTCCTTCTATTAAATTCACACTTTACATTCCTTCCTTGCACAATTTCCCCAATCGGATCAACCCATACTGTTTCTCGGTCCTCCTTTTTCTCTTTTTCAATTCAAAAATTCAATAGTTTCTACATGTTCAAACCATCTCATCACATTATTTTGTACCTTAACTTTCACATCCTCTTTCAACTTACATTCTTTCTTTACCCATTCATTCCTAACTCTATCCTTCAGAGTTTTTCCTGTCATGCTTCTCAAATGTTTTATTTCCACCGTACATACTTCACTCACACCACACATTCTTTTGTATCTTTTCTTTTACATTCTCTTTCGCCAAACAAGTGTAACTCTTTGAAATTGTTTTTCGATCTCAGTTGGTAGGCTGATTGCATTCCATGCCGAGAGCTCGGGTTCGAATCCACCAAGCGTGTCAGAAATGATTTCCCGTTTCTTTGTTTATTTCAAATCCAAAATAAATACTGACAAGGTTTACTAAGCCTTTACAAGAAATGAGAACCAGCGCGCTCGGAAGCTGGGAAACCCCACTGGCACTTAAGTAGTTTACCGTGACATATGGAGCTAGCATGAGTTTCTTAGATAAATGCACCTTTCCCCTATTTTCCACGAGAGAAAACACAAAAAAAAACCTCTTGTTTGGAAGTTCTTCATGAGCACTTCCTTATAATGAGTTAACTTACTATGAGAAGTTACACACAATAAAATGTTTTATCCACGATTTCTCAAATCAGTGAATCAGCACTTATTCAGTTTTACCTTGGAGGGGGCGATATTATGTGTTTTTTTAAAGAAATCCTGTGCGGGAGATTCCCTAGATTATAGAGACTCTAGGGGTCCATGACACTTGCTGTAGTGCCGCAGAGGTGTACGAGCTTGGTCGTCGCTACAAAGCGACAATACTTAAGCAAGACCCAGTTGATGTAAAGCTGGATGGATCTTTGGTGACCGGTCATTGGTAAAGGTTTATGAATATTTTCAACCCAGCGAAGAGCAAATTTGAAAATATAAATGGTATATTTTTGGTGCTCCGCCGGGATTCGAACCCACAACCTTCCCATTCAGAGTCCGCAGTGCTACCACTGAGCTACGGACCGGTCTAGATGTGTACTAGATTACGTGCGATTTTTAGTGAAATTAAAAAAAATGAATGTTTTTTTTTTGGCATGGATAAAGGGGAATGAGATTGGCGGGTTAGAGGTTTATTTTTTGTTGGACATCTGACGCGCCTATAATTGGTATCGGGAATATTGGCATTTTGTGGCCTCGTCAATCTCGGATAGTGGATGTAGGCCGTGGAAGTCATTTCAACCAAAAAAAGTAAACAAAAACGTATGTATATGTGTTCAAGCATGAGTATACTGTAGCGCTTTTGGGTTCGGATAGTCTCTAAATTAAAACACACTGGTCTTCTTTCTGGATATTTATTTTCACTTAATTTATTTTACAATTTACATTTATTTTTAACATTTTTAGCCACTCAAATTTATTTTCACAGTTCAGCACCTCGCACACTCTTCAATCAAAGGCGACTATCTATCTGCTTTGGTGCACCCCATTTTGCTCCTTATATTGGCCCCTAGAGACAGAAGTCTCTAGGAGCCAATTTGCCAGCACATTCTAACAGCTTCGAGATTACAAAAGGATCATTCCACTTCTACTTTTTTCTTCCGGCCTATAATTATTGCTACCTACGATGTAAACCTATATTAATCTACTATTTACATAACAATACCTAAGCGTACGCAGCCTAAAATGAACATGGTCAAAATCTAAACTAAAGTCGTAATCTTGTAAAACGTCACTTTTGATTTGTTATTAAATATTGTAACGAGATGGATTTGTTTGTTAGGTAAAATGGAACATGAGATTTGAATTTGAATGAAAAGGAAAACAAAAGAAGATAAAAAAGAGAGAGGAGAAGCTTGCCAGGCGGGATAGCCACAAGCCTGTGTAATTAAGAATAATTAATATTATTGTGCTGTGGTTTATTGTGTATACATTGTGAAAGGAATAAAAGTAAACATATTAAAGTGGCTGTTATATTATTAATTGTGTCAATCAGCAGGACAGAGAGGAAAAACCCTCACATTTTACAGATGAGATAGCCAACCACACGCTCATATTTCAACCACGATCTTATAGGCAAAATAAATGTTGTGAGGGTTTTTCCTCTCTGTCCTGCTGATTGACACAATTAATAATATAACAGCCACTTTAATATGTTTACTTTTATTCCTTTCACAATGTATACACAATAAACCACAGCACAATAATATTAATTATTCTTAATTACACAGGCTTGTGGCTATCCCGCCTGGCAAGCTTCTCCTCTCTCTTTTTTATCTTCTTTTGTTTTCCTTTTCATTCAAATTCAAATCTCATGTTCCATTTTACCTAACAAACAAATCCATCTCGTTACAATACATTTGTGAAGAGGGACGCAATTCACCAACCTATTCTGCCTGGCCAGAAACATGTATTAAAATCATCAATTAATTATTCATTATTGTTTATTTTAATGAATTATTAATCAATAATTACCCAATTACATCTGTTGAACCAGGGTCAAAGTTATGGTCAAGTGACCCAAGTGGGGATCGAACCAACGTTATTCTATTCCAAATACGCTAGAAAGATCAGCCACTTGACTCTCTCGGCCATAACACCGACAAACAAGACGTTTTGTGTACAGTACCCTTAGTAGGTACGAGTTGCAAAACTTGAGTAATGTAAAGTTTACGGCAATTAATTATTATTAAAGAGTGATTTCCCCCAAAATCTGCCGTTTTTGTTTGTTTGAACTTGATTTTCTTCATCACTGTAACTCTTTCGCTAAGACCACAAAGTGTAAGAAACAAAAACGGCAGATTTTGGGAGAAATCACGCTTTAATATTTTCCGTAAACTATACTTTCCTCAAGTTTTGCAACTCGTACTAAGGGTACAGGTAACTGTAGCGGCCTGTTGCCCTAGGCTCCAATCAATATTTGATTGACACATCAAAGTTGATTGCTTAATTCTGGCAAGACCTCGGTTAAATATTTCTCGGAAGTGGGAAATAATATGATGGAATTTGAAGAGAAAATATGATGTACATCAGCTGACTTACGTATATGCAACCAAATGTTTGATTTGAAAGGGAAAAATCACACTTGATTTTGATTTTTGTTTGATTGGAGTGTGATGCAACAGGCCCTAATTCTACCGTCATCCCGCTAGGGATGTCCTGAGCCTCTACAGAACTGCCTTCATTTCTCCCTATCCTTACATACATACCTCTGTCGACTCAATCATACCCATCACCTTTTTCATACGTTTTCTTCTTTTACACTATAATCTATAATCTATAATCTAAGTTGCAAGGATATATTCATTCAAAGCTCTCAGATGTATGCCCACAAACAAACACGTGTAGTTCGCGCTTACAAATGCTGATTGTGTACTTACAAATAAAATCCAAACCTCAAATGAACATAAGCCCTGCAACTCTTGCCGACATTCCCTGAAACAGGGGTGACATTGGCAAAGTGAACCATTTTTTACAGTATGGGTGGTCAGCCTCATACCAACCTATAAGTCAGGGAATACGAGTAATAAATAACATTTAAGTATAAGAAAACAACAAAACCTTAAAAATAAATCTATACAAAAAAAGTAAAAAATGTCTTGTGCAAAAAATGTAGCAAGCCAATAAACCAACATTAAATCAGCATTGCAGATTAGCCGCCACTTCTTCCTGTCCTTGCATACTTCTTTCATTTCATCTAGAGTCATAACTTTTTTCATACAAGCTCTCCTTTTATTATGACTCTGGATATCCCATTCACTCGCTATTTCGAAAATTTGGTCCATCCATACCTTTCTCGGTCTTCCTCTTCCACGACATCCATCAATTCTTGCAGCATATACTTTCTTCGTCATTCTTTCCTCATTCATTCTCTCCAAATGTCCAAACCATCTAAGTATACTTCTTTTAATCTTTACTTTCACACTTTCTCTTACACCGGATTCCTCTCTAACAAAATCATTCCTCACCCTATCACTCCGTCTTTTTCCAATCATACTTCTTAAGTAATCCATTTCTACCGTATGGACTTTACTAATCTCAATCTCACACTCACTATGTATATCTCATAATTTTACAATCTGCTGAATCTGATCACTCCATATTATTCTCGGTTGTCCCTTACCACTTTTTCCTTTCACACTTCCTCTGTATATTTTATTTTTCCGTCTATCATCATTCATTCCTTCCACATGCTCAAACCATCTCATCACATTATTTTGTACCTTAACTTTCACATCCTCTTTCAACTTACAGTCTTTCTAAACCCATTCATTCTAAACTCATCCTTTCAAAGTTTTTCGTGTATTTTCGTGTATGTTTCTCAAATTGCTTGTTTCCACCGAACATATTTTACTCATTTCACTATCACTCACTGTCCATGCTTCACTTCCATACCATCGTCAACCGCTTGTTATTTGCTTCTCTTCCTATTGCACCGACCACTTGCTTTTACTTTGGATATAGCTTGTCAATAGAAATCGCAAAATCACTCAAAGACAGAGAAATTATTAAATCTTCTGTAAGCAATAATTTAAATTGCAAAGACGCATTGACATTTAAGGCTCATATTTAATGCATGACCAGTTCGCGCTTACACACGCTGCATGCATGCATACAAAATGTGGTTACAATTTACGGGTTCAATTAAAAAAAAACTTAGGTTAATTTATTTTACGATTCCATTCGCATTTGGTTCGAAAACAGAGTGGATTCTTCACTGTTCAGCTCAACTCTCATACAAGTCTGCGCTACAGACGGCTTTAGCACTACATATAGTGTGACATAAGGACGACTCTCGAAACATCGCGAACTAGAACGTGCGAGATTTTTCCAGAATATTCAAGCAAACACTAGTACAATTATTTATATTGTTACAAATTTAGGGTTCAAAAGTCTTTCAATTTAAAATACTGGTCTTCTTATACAGTTGTTTATTTTACACTTTTAATAATTTATTTTCACAAAGAAAGTCTCGACTATTCCATTACACTTGGTTTCTGTTCACTGGTTTTGGTTCAATGTATGTAGTTGTAAAGCTAGTAGAATACTGGCTCTGCAAGCAACTCGCACCCTTCTTATACTTTTCAAAACAGTACAATCCAGATCCATATTCGCTAGACAGTTCCAGAAAGGCGTAGTAATCATTATTTCTCGATGCTTCAAGTATTTTTATTCAATGATTCCTACCCACACAATACAATACAGAATTCCTATAACTATAACTTATACCTACTTATTTTAAATATTTATATTTCATATTTACATAACAATATCTAGAGACACATTCATACAAGAAAACAAGAAACACACAGACACACAATCACAAGTTAAAACACATAGACACGCAATTACACTTTCGTAACAATATACTAAGCTTCACATGAGCATAAACCTTAAAACTCCGTCCGCCTTTCCCTGAAACCGGGGTGGCGTTTGCAAAAGTGAACCACGTTTTTACAGCATCGGGGGTCAGGCACATACCAACCTATTAGTCATTGTCAAGGAACATCGTGTCAAATATTTTGACATGGAAAAAATAAAGGCATTGCCATCTATATGCATTTCAGATAACCTTTTTTGTTAGCATTTAAGTGGTAGGTAACAACCAACAATTTATATTCCTAAGAGTTGGTATTACTGTAATTTTGTCTTTATTAAGTTTCATGCACTGTTTTCTCACTTCCTACTTGTAATTCAAAGTGAAACAACACAAATTTCTTTTCTAAATTTGTATCTTAAAATCCAAATAAATCTCAAATAAAATTTAACAATCTAAATTTTATTTAACAACCTACCTTCAAGAACCAGAAAAACAAATGACCTGACCTATCAATAATTACCACAAGATCCTCACGGACCTCAAAAACTTCGCCATGGTCCTTCGAGCCGGATATCTGCGTGAGTACACGTGACCAGGAGCGCATCAGACATCGCATAAGCCATCAAGATCAATCTTGTCGGATGGATGATGGATGCGTAAATCCACGTTTCACCACAGCAGGAAGGAAGCCGTATTTTTCAAAAAGTACGTAAAAATTCGGATGCTGACCAACTCTAGGCGCGGCACAAGTCCGAGCAGCTGAGGCAGCACCCAACCACCATCTCAGGATATCCCGCACGCTAGGATATCCCGAACACAACAACGCCAGGATCCCGCACGCTAGGATTCTGGATTGCGGAGCTGATCGACTCAACGCACGGCACAAGTTCGTGTAACAGAGGCGCAGCACCCAACCGTCAGGATATCCCGCACGCTAGGATATCCCGAACACACCAACGCCAGGATCCCGCACGCTAGGATTCTGGATTGCGGAGCTGATCGACTCAACGCACGGCACAAGTTCGTGTAACAGAGGCGCAGCACCCAACCGTCAGGATATCCCGCACGCTAGGATATCCCGAACACACCAACGCCAGGATCCCGCACGCTAGGATTCTGGATTGCGGAGCTGATCGACTCAACGCACGGCACAAGTTCGTGTAACAGAGGCGCAGCACCCAACCGTCAGGATATCCCGCACGCTAGGATATCCCGAACACACCAACGCCAGGATCCCGCACGCTAGGATTCTGGATTGCGGAGCTGATCGACTCAACGCACGGCACAAGTTCGTGTAACAGAGGCGCAGCACCCAACCGTCAGGATATCCCGCACGCTAGGATATCCCGAACACAACAACGCCAGGATCCCGCACGCTAGGATTCTGGACTTCGGACGCTGATCACAAGGCACGACACAAATCGTGCAGCTGAGGAGCAACATCCACCATCTTCAAACAGATAAGTCAATTTAGATCACTTTAAAAATGACTTCATTTGCGGCATGGGTGCAAACCATGCCAGCACGTCTGAAGGTGTTTGACACCGAGCCAACTCAGGGTACCAGCGCGGACTACCAGGAAGGCATATTCCTGGAAGTGAAGCTGGAACAACTAAAAAATCTAGCTCATAGATTTAATAATTTGTATGATCAAGATTGTGCGCAATTTGCTAATGATGAGCCATTAATTGCACGTGGGCAGAAGGTGGAGCACAAAATTATGACTTTAATAGCTACCTACGAAATGTAAATTAAATAAAAAACTACCTACGAAAAAAATATCAAAAATAAATCTAACTTATACGTGGCTGTGAGGCTGACCACCCATACTGTAAAATAATGGTTCACTTTGCCAATGTCACCCCTGTGTCAGGGAAGATCGGCAAAAGTTGTGGGGCTTATGTTCATTTGAGGTTTGGATTTTATTTGTACGTACACATTTAGCATTTGTAAGCGCGAACTACACGTGTTTGTTTGTGGACATGCATCTGAGAGCTTTCAATGAATATATCGTTGCAACTTTGATTATAGATTATTATAGATACGTGTCTGCTTATGGGAATGCATTTAATATGAATCTTAAATGTACCTCATATGTATTTGCAACTTAGAGTATAGATTGCAAGGAACTTTTTTCATCACCCTCCATCAAGGAAACCTTGTCGAGGGACGGAAGGGAGGGAAACCTTGGGATGGTCGAGGGGTTAAGGCGCTGGTTCGAGCCCCGCCTGCGTCATGTCCTATTGACAAACTTCCACCCTGGTTCAACAGATGTCATCGGGTAGTTAATTGGTTGTTTTTTGTTTTTCATTTCAAGGTCAGCAGAGCTACAGAACTTGGAAAACTGGTGACCAAGATCCAGCTGGAGAGAAGTCTCGTGGCCTTCTACATGTTTACCAACTCCAGTGAGAGGTGAGTAATATATTGCGGCGCGTGAACAGCTTTTTTTTTTTTTTAAGAAATCCTGTGCGGGAGATTACCTAGATTCTAAAGACTCTAGGGGTCTATGACACTTGTTGTAGTGCCGCAGAGGTGTACGAGCTTGGTCGTCGCTACAAAGCGCCAATACTTAAGCAAGACCCAGTTGCTGTGAGGCTGGATGGACCTTTCAGTGACCGGTCTTTTGGTAAAGGCTTTGTGATTTTTTTTCAACCCAGCGAAGAGCATATTTGGAAATATAAATGGTATATTTTTGTGCTCCGCCGGGATCCGAATCCACAACCTTCCATTTACGAGTCCGAAGTGTTGCCACTACGGACTACGGACCGGTCCAAGAACAGCTGCTCAGACTGTCAAATTTTCACCATACATATTGAATGAAAAAAAATATCATGCAAGATATTTTTTTCATATAAAAATTGGTGCCCTATACAGTGATGCCTGGCTACACTGTTCAACATAATATTAAAAAGACAATTTTTTTTAGAAATGTATTTCTTTTACTTATAGGTTGGTATGAGGCTGACCACCCATGCAGTAAATTGAGTTTCACTTTGACAATGTCACCCCTGATTCAGGGAACGTCAACAAAAGTTGCAGGGTTATGTTCATTTGAGGTTTGGCTTAAATTTGATGAGTATATATTGCCCTACTGCCTTTTAACCGTTGATATTATGATGATGATGATGAGTTGATGATTTCTTTATAGCGCCGTTTCGTGATGTAGTCACTCCAAGGGCGCTGGTGCAAACGATGCCAGGAATTTGCTTGTCTTCAGTGCATTCCGGAACTTTCCATGGTCCTCTAGCTCTCTCACATGATGTGGCAGGTGGTTCCAGGCCAGAGGACCAGCAACTAACAATATAATGTTCACAGGTTTAAGCTGGACTCCTGTTTTGCTGACACCAACTCCTCGCTGGACCAGCTCGCCGCCTGGCCACCCATAGTTCTGCCTCCGCACAACGAGAGCCTGCTGGAGAACGACTTCAGGAGTCGGCTGGAAGACCTCAGGTAAGCCATCATCATCAGTTTATTAATTTAAAAAAAATACTTGACTTCTAGGTATTCCTTGACTTATAGGTTGGTATGAGGCTGACCACCCATACTGTAAAAATGACACCCCTGTGTCAGGGAAGGTCGGGAAAAGTTGCAGGGCTTATGTTCATTTGAGGTTTGGATTTTATTTGTAAGCACACATTCAGCATTTGTAGGCGCGAACTACACGTGTTTGTTTGTGGGCATGCATTTGATATGAGCTTTAAATGTTAATATATCTTTGCAACTTAGATTATAGATGATAGATTATTACAGCCTATTTAGGCTGATTTATTTGGTGAGCGCTGTTTTTGTGTGTATCACACCTCAAGAGTCCTCTGCGAGCTTGGTCGTCGCTGTAGAAAGCGCCAATTCTCAAGCTGTTGCTGTAAGGCTGGATGGACCTTTTGATAACGGTATTTGGTATTCCTTAACTTATATAGGTTGGTATGCAGCTGACCACCCATGCTATAGAAAATGTTTCACTGTGCCAATGTCCCCTGTTTCAGGGAAGGTCGGCAGGAGTTGCAGGGTGTATGCCCATTTGAGATTTGGTTTTTATGTTGTAGGTTCACATGCGGCATGCGCAAGCGCGAACTTGTACGTGTCTGCCTGTGAGAATGCATTTAATGTGAATCCCCAATGTAACATATTTTTGCAAATTAGATTAGATTAGGTAAAGGTTTATGAATGTTTCAACCCAGGGAAGAGCAAATTTGAAAATATAAATGGTGCATTTTTTGTGCTCCGCCGGGATTCGAACCCACAACCTTCCTTTCAGAGTCCGAAGTGTTACCACTGAACTACGGACCGGTCAGAATTCCTTACAAAATTCCGAGCCTAAGGGGCCTGTTGCACCAAACTCCAATCAGACGAAAATCAAAATTAAGTGTGATTTCTCCCTTTCAAATCAAACAATTGATTGCATATACGTAAGTCAGCTGATGTGAATCTTATATTCACTGTTCAAATTCCATCACATTTTTACCAACTTTCGAGAAATATTTAACCGAGGTCCTTGCCAGAACTAAGCAATCAAATTTGATGTTTCAATCAAATATCAATTGGAGGTTGGTGCAACAGGCCCTAAGGCTGCTATTCATCTTAAACCATTTCTGACACTGCAGGATATCGAACCCAAGCTTTCCGCTCCAATGACCAAACCCGAGCGCCCGGGTGACCCGATGATTGGGTTTACCTTTAACTGGCTAATGCCGGTCTGCTGATTCGGTCGGAATTCATCCGTGGACGATAACTCAATTTGATGCTATTTATCGGCCGGGAAATTCGCATGATTGTACCTTGACTAATAGTTTGATATGAGGCTGATCTTCATGCTGTAAAAAATTAGTTCACTTTTGTCAATGCTTCCCCGGTTATATAATACAGCAGGAAGTGCAAGGTTTATGTACATGTGAATTTTGATTTATTTTGTATGTACACATGCAGCATTTTTAAGCTCAATAACGTGTTTCTCCTTGTGGGCGAGCATTAAACATGAGCGTTAAAGGTCAATTTATATTTTTACAACTGAGATTACAGATGGAAGCAATTACTTTACCCGTAGTACGAGTTTTTTCACAATACTCGAAGTATTGAGTATTCGAGAAAAATGTATGTGAACTTGTAAAGCACCTCTGGCAAAACAAGTTTCGAAACTTTTTTCGCCAGAGGTGCATTTCAAGTTCACATACATTTTTCTCGAATATACTTCGAGTATTGTGAAAAAACTCGTACTCGGGTACTGGAATTATAAATAGAGCGGACAATATATCCTATTAAGCCCCCAAAGCATTTTGTTTTAATTAAATTTTAATCTTGAACAAACCACAGGGGCGCGTCCTTGCCTGCAAAGAAGGACTTAACATAATTGTCTCTTATTTCCTTTTTTATAGACTTCTATAATCTACAATCTAAGTTGCAATGGTGTATCACCATTTAAGATTCAAATTGAATGTATGCCCACAAACAGACATGTGTAAGTTCGCGCATACAAATTCCACATGTGTACCTACTGACACTTCAAAAACCAAACCTCAAATGAGCATGGCCATGCAACTTTTGCCGACATTCCTTGAAAAAGAGGTGACATTTTTTAAAGTGAACCATTTTTTACATATTGTAAGAACCCTCTATAATCTATAGAAAGTGTCAATACTGAAGCAAGACCCAGTTGCTGTAAGGCTAGATCGATCTTTGGTGACTTTGGTGTAAAGGTTTATGAAATTTTCAGCCCAGCGAAGAGCATATTGAAAAATTTGCTCTGGTATTTTTTTGTGCTCCGCCGGGATTTGAACCCACAGCCTTCCATTTACGAGTCCGAAGCATTACCACTAGTCAAAACAGTGAACATGCAATACATATGAGCTCTAAATGTCAATATTATATCTTTGCAACTTAAATTACAGATTAACTATTCAATTATATTTTTGCGGGCTTAAATGTAATGTATTTTTCAGATTGAAGTTATATCATCCATAGATAAGGCACGCCTCGGAATCACTATAAAAACTGGTCCACAGCTTATCTATGGATTATATACAGGGGAAGAGTTAGATCAACACTTGGCGGTCAAGACGTGACAAATAACGGCTGTGAAAGCTTTGTGGCTTACGTACAGTGAAAGTATAAGCTGACAGTCAAAAAGACTAGTAGCTAGTCGAAAAAAAAAAATAGCGAGTCGCATATTATATTTTCACATTAAATATCAACTCATTTGTCAGTATTTTATCTAAGTAGCAAACATCTATAATAATCTATAATCTAAGTTGCAAGGATTTACTCTTTTAAAGTTCTCAAATGCATGCCCACAAACACGTGTAGTTCGCGCTTACAAATGCTGAATGTATTAAAATGAAATTTTAATGAAATAAAATCCAAACCTCAAATGAACATAAGCCCAACAACTTTTGCCGACCTTCCCTGACACAGGGGTGACATTGGCAAAGTGAAACATTTTTACAGTATGGGTGATCAGCCTCATACCAACCTATAAGTCAAGGAATACTATAATATAGGAAACATATATCTTTATAATCTGCAATTTAAGTTGCAAAGATTTATTAACGTTTACAATTCATATTAAGTGCATTCTCACAAACAGACGCGTGTAAGTTCGCGCCTACAAATGCTGTATGTGTGCTTACAACATAAAATCCCATATCTCAAATGAACATACACCCTGCAACTCTTGCCGACCGTCCCTGAAAAAGGGGTGTCATTGGCAAAGTGAACATCTTCTACAGCATGAGTCGTCAGCCGCATACCAACCTATAAGCCAAGGAACGTCAATGGATAAAAATCCATGTAGCAAACAAATATGTATATAATCTACAATCTAAGTTGGAACGATATATATCATTTGAGATTTGAACATGCATTTCAACAAGCAGACACGCATAATTTCGCGCTAACACAATATGCCACATGTGGACCTATAATTTAAAAACCCAGTCTGAAATGAACATAAGCCCTGCAACTTTTGTCGACTTTACCTGAAACAGGGGTCTGAACAGTCAAGATAAAAGTAATTAAATCAATAACAATGCTAGAAAACTTCTAATGGAACCAATTTTGTCTCCATCAGGTACGAGAAAGTTGAGTGTTGTTTCTAGATTTAATAAGTGTTTGAGCAAACTGATTATGTTATTTTACTAAATAACATATAAAAGAGCATTCTCGAAGTGTGCAGTGTGTTTTGTGGGCCGAACGGAGCCGAACGGTTACGGAAGCGGCCGAACTGTGCCGTGTGACCTAATGGGGCCGTCGGTCATCAGTTCCCGGCAAGATGTCAACCGATTAAGACTTCGGCGACCAAGCACCAAGCGGTGCAAGAGGGGGCATTACAATGGAACTCCCTCCTCCCCATCTACTTGGATTTCCTGCCAGCAAGGCACCCGCCTTGTGGACCAGAGGCATAGGAGACGTAGTGCATAGGAGCGCCCACCCAGGGGCTCCAACGTGTGGAGGCGTCCGCCTCGTGAGCCGCCGCTAGCCCGGGGCGCTGCCCCAGGCCATTCAGTTCGGAATTCCAGTCAACAGAGTAGGGAGTATTTTAGTGACGAGATGCAGGTCGAGCCATTCCCTTATTTCCCCTTTTTCCGCCATATTACTAAAGTAAATAAACCCTTATTTGTTCATGTTAAACTTATCTTTTCATGTACAACCTTCCCAAAATACAAGTAAGTAATACCAAAGAAAGAACCCCACGCCCTGAGAGTGATGCTGATGAGAGCTAGCCGGAGTAAGTATCCTGGAAGTACCTTTTTATTCAACATAACATGATCCTAGGCAAACCTGCCAAAGCCGCAGACCATCAGGAAACAATGATAGGAGTCTGGAATAATCCAAAAGGACTCACTATATTGCCGAGTAATCTTCTTTTTTGTTTCTCCCCGTCGACCGCGCGAAATTTGTTTTACAACCGAAGAGACCAGACGCGTCTCTTCACCTTCGAGAATTGGCAGGCACTCACAGACATTTGACCCAATTTATTGTCACAATGGACAGGGCTAATAATTGGCTACAGGAATAATGAATTTAACGGCTTACAACCATCGACAAAAACTACCTATTCACAATTCGCTCAACAACTCCACTGTACATTAAAGTCATGTGAACTAACCATTTTCTTTGAAGATTCCTTTGATTAAATTTTTCAAGCTGTTTACTTTATTTTCATTTTAAATCTCATCAACTCGTAATAAAAAAACATAATATTATATCCTTGACCGGTCCGTAGTTCAGTGGTAACACTTCGGACTCTGAATGGAAGGTTGTGGGTTCAAATCCCGGCTGAGCACAAAAAATATACCATTTATATTTTCAAATTTGCTCTTCGCTGGATTGAAAAATTCATAAACCTTTACCAATGATCGGTCACCAAAGGTCCATCCAGCCTAACAGCAACTGGGTCTTGCTTGAGAATCGGCGCTTTGTAGCGACGACGATCAAGTTCGTAAAAAGGTCGATAGCTCAATTGGTAGAATGCTTGCATTCCATGCCGAGAGCAAGGGTTCAATCTCAAGGTTTACTCAGCCTTCACAAGAAATGAGAACCAACCCCCCCGGGAGCTGGAAAACCCCCACATTAACTGAAAGTGGTTGGTGTGAGACCGGCCTCCTTACCCGTACAAATAAATAGTTCCCGAATCGCCACATGCGACCCCTACGGGGATAACGCAGGCAAGAAGTTACACTTCCTTATTTTATAGGTTGGTATGAGAAGAGTTGGTACCGAAATGTTGTTGACTGAAAAGTCGTGTGGACGAACTGTCGTTCGATCAATGTATATGTCGACGAGTATATGAGACTGACCACCTATACTGTAAAAAAGTGGTTCACTTTGAAAATGTCACCTTGTTTCAGGGACAGTCGGCAGGTATTGCAGGGCTTATGTTCATTTGAGACAACTCGTCGACATATACATTGATCGAACGACAGTTCGTCCACACGACTTTTCAGTCAACAACATTTCGGTCACGGACAACTTGTCGACATATACATTGATCGAACGACAGTTCGTCCACATGACTTTTCAGGCCACAACATTTCGGTCACGGACAACTCGTCGACATATACATTGATGGAACGACAGTTCGTCCACATGACTTTTCAGGCCACAACATTTCGGTCACGGACAACTCGTCGACATATACATTGATCGAACGACAGTTCGTCCACATGACTTTTCAGGCCACAACATTTCGGTCACGGACAACTCGTCGACATATACATTGATCGAACGACAGTTCGTTCACATGACTTTTCAGGCCACAACATTTAGGTCACGGACAACTCTTCGACATATACATTGATCGAACGACAGTTCGTCCACACGACTTTTTAGTCAACAACATTTCGGTCACGGACAACTCGTCGACATATACATTGATCGAACGACAGTTCGTCCACACGACTTTTCAGTCCACAACATTTCGGTCAGGGACAACTTGTCGACATATACATTGATCGAACGACAGTTCGTCCACACGACTTTTCAGTCAACAACATTTCGGTCACGGACAACTCATCGACATATACATTGATCGAACGACAGTTCGTCCACATGACTTTTCAGGCCACAACATTTCGGTCACGGGCAACTCGTCGACATATACATTAATCGTACGACAGTTCGTCCACACGACTTTTCAGTCCACAACATTTCGGTCAGGGACAACTTGTCGACATATACATTGATCGAACGACAGTTCGCCCACACGACTTTTCAGTCAACAACATTTCGGTCACGGACAATTTGTCGACATATACATTGATCGAACGACAGTTCGTCCACATGACTTTTCAGGCCACAACATTTCGGTCACGGACAACTCGTCGACATATACATTGATCGAACGACAGTTCGTCCACACGACTTTTCAGTCAACAACATTTCGGTCACGGACAACTCGTCGACATATACATTGATCGAACGACAGTTCGTCCACACGACTTTTCAGTCAACAACATTTCGGTCACGGACAACTCGTCGACATATACATTGATCGAACGACAGTTCGTCCACACGACTTTTCAGTCCACAACATTTCGGTCACGGACAACTCGTCGACATATACATTGATCGAACGACAGTTCGTCCACGCGACTTTTCACTGCACTTGTATTTTTTTTTAATTGATTATTGATTTGTTTATATAATGGGCTGCCACTGTATGAGCCATCAAACCCCAAAAAGCCTGAAAATAAAAGGGTTAAATGGAGTCATAGGTTGTGTACCCAATTCGGAAACGGATATGTGAGCTAATTTCAGAAATTTTCATTCTTTACCTAAATCGTGTCGAATTTCAGGGTTGGAGGATTTTGTCACGTATGTGTATAAACAAATAGACGGTTTAAAGGCAGTAGGGCACAAGCGACGTTTTGGTCAAAAATCAGTCATGAATGCTATCCTTCTTAAAATTTTCCGCTCTTTCTAATGCGCTATCTCCCATAGCTCTACAATGATGTTTGTTGTTGTTTATGCCCAAGCAAACAACTGCGTTTTCAAAGTATGGTTTTGGTGTAACCGACAAGAATTTGGCCTTTTTTGTCCTAAAGGCGCTTGTGAAATAAAAAATCGTAAAACCACATTAATATGAATGCCAATAAATGCCTTATTTTTTTTAATTTTAGAGCTGTATTGATTTTAACAATATGATAAAAAATAAAAAAGTTATGCCCTTTTTCTGCAGTCACAAACTTTAAAATGCTCTCCTGAACAATTTACTTTTTGTCGCTTATGCCCGTTTGCCTTTTAACCGTCGATATTGTTTTTTTCTTTTAATTAAAAAAAACGTTTTTTTTAAGTAGTTTTGTTTTTACATTTTTTTTTAGTTAACCATGCTTAAGCGCTATCGGACTTTATCCATCCATCTTCAGAGAAAAATACAGACACATTGTATTTTTGTTCTAATAACTATAATCTAAGTTTCAAAGATATATTAACATTCAAAGCTCATATCAAATGCATACCCACAAACAAACACGTGTAAGGTCGCGCTCACAAATGCTGAATGTGAACTTACAAATTGAAATCCAAACGTATGGGTAGTCAGCCTCATACCGACCTATAAGTCAAGGAATATACATGTAATAATAATAATCTGTTTTTTTTTTAAATCCTGTGCGGGAGACTCCCTAGATTCTAGAGACTTTAGTGGTCTATGACACTCTTTGTCGTGCCGCAGAGGTGTACGATCTTGGTCGTCGCTACAAAGCGCCAATACTCAAGCAAGACCCAGTTGCTGTAAGGCTGGATGGTTGCAAAGATGTATTAATATTTAAATTCATATTTGATGCATGCCCACCAACAGACACGTTTAAGTTCTCGCTTGCAGATACTGCATTTATCCTTGAATGACACTTCTTATCACATTTACGTATAAAAAAATGTTTTGTATGCCGTTTCCCTAGCGACCCGGCCGGGTGGTGACACAATATTGTCTATGGCAATTCACGTGCGGACCTCACTGTGTTTCTCAGAATCTGCAAATCAATTTCAATTAATTTCGTGGCCGAACATGGCCGAACATGGCCTAACACGGCCGAACACGGCCGAACGTGGCCGAAATGGGGATGAGATCATTGATTTCAATTACTGGAAGATTTGAGAGTAAAGCCTATCCGTATACTATGTATTATCGATGTACCGATGAGCTTAGAATTGCATAGATCTGATTTTTATCATTATTTTTTTTATAGATTTGTGAAGAGGAATGCAATTTACCATAATATTTTAGCTGGCTAGACCCAGGTATTAACATTAACTATTCCTTGGCTTATAGGTTGGTATGATCTCCATTGGATCAGAATCCCAGAGAGAGTCAGGTACAACCTTTTATCTACTGGCCTACAAAGCTCTTTATGGATCAGCCCCGGAATACTTGTCTGAGTCATTGGAAAAAGCGGTGGTGTCAGCGCGTGGGCAGACTCTCCGATCATCAGACTCCAGCAAGACGCTCCTCCAGATCCCGAAAAGATCGATCAGGACAGTCTTTGGTGACCGTGCTTTTTGCACAGCGGCTCCGGTGGCCTGGAACGCGCTGCCCACATATATATTTACAAGGATAATTTATTTATAAGGTACACATAATTAAAGAGCGCCGTTTTTTGTGTGTGTCACACCTCAAGGGTGTGAATCACAAATCACGGATAAGATTTATTGTAAAGATGCGTCTTTAGTGCTCCTTTAAAGACACCAACAGTTTCTGCCTTCCTCACATGAGGTGGTAGTCTATTCCACTCCATTGGGCCCGCAAACCGGAAAGCACGGTCCCCAAAATTAGTGCGTGTCTGACGTGACGGCTGGATTACGTCAACCACCCCACACCCCGCAGATCTAAGACTTTGGAGTCATCTCAACAGGTGAGAACATGTCAGATAAGTATGAAGGAGCCGTACCATTAACAGCTTTGTAAACCATCGGACAAACACGCATATCTGAAGGAGTCCACGACAGAAGCGGGATTCAGAAGAAGCCTATTTCCAGGATCATACCAAGCCTCTTAGGAGAACAACCCAATCTGTTACGCACAAAGCGCCTTTGAGGTGACTATAATAGTCACGAAAAGGCGCTATAGACAAATTCTACATTTGATTGATTTAATTTGATATGAGGCTGATCACCATACTGTAAAAAATGTTTCACTTTGCCAACGTCACTCCTGTTTCAGGGATGTTCGGAAAAAGTTTCAGAGCTTATGTTCATTTGAAGTTTGGATTTCACTTTTCAGCACATGCAGCATTTGTATGCTGTAACTGTAACTGTAACTCTGTCGCCATTCTGCTAGGGGTGGCCAGAGCCTCTGCAGAGTTGCCTCCATTTTTTCCTATCCTGACATACCTCTTTCAATTCCTTCATATCCATCACCTTTTTCATGCATTTTCTTCTTTACGCTCACTTTGTATATCCCATTCTGCGTCTAATCTAATCTAATCTAAGTTGCAAATATATGTAATATTAAAGATTCACGCAATATTAATTTTCACAATCAGACACGTAAGAGTTCGCGTTTAAACATGATGCATGTGGACCTACAATATACAAACCCAAATCTCAAATGACTCATGCCGACCCTGCAACTCATGCCGACCTTCCCTGAAACAAAGGTGACATTGGCAAAGTGAACCATTTTCTACAGCATGGTTGATCAGGTACCAACCTATTAGTCAAGGAACTGCGTAACATTGAATATGAATCTCAAATGTTAATACATCTTTGAAACTTAGATTATAGATGACAGAAGTGGTGAAAAACGTTCCCGTGAAGTAAAAAAGCAACTGCACCTAAGACTAAACAAGATCCTCCAGGTCAGAGGCGTGCACGCGACTTTAAGAGTGTTGCCCGGTCGATAGCTCAGTTGGTAGAGTGCTTGCATTCTACCCCGTGAGCTCGGGTTCGAATCCCACCGAGAAGGGTGTCGCAAATGATTTCCGTTTCGGTGTTTATTTCAAACCGCAAAATAAAATACCGGCAAGGTTTAGGTACTCAGCCTTCACAAGAAATGAGTACCAGCCCCCTCGGAAGCTGGGAAACCCCCACTTCAGCTGAAGTGGTTGGCGTAAGGCCGGTCCCTTTACTTTAAAAAAAAATAGGTTCAAAAAATTAAAATAAAAAATAAAAAACAAATTGTATAAGGTTACGGGGCGAGTAAAATTTAATAATGTACGACCGGTTTCGGAAACAATGTTTCCATCGTCAGGTACAAAATAATACTGACTAAATAAAATATAAATTAGTGCATCATTCTTTCAAGGGCTGGGAGTAGTGGAGGGTGGGAGGGATGAGGAAGGGAACAGAGCGCTGAGATTGTTGGTGACAGATTTATTATTATTATTTCTTGGAAACAAGGTCAGTAGAGGAGATGGATTAGGGATCAAAAAGTTATTTAGTAAGGAATTGACAGTACTTGTATTTTTATGAATTTCTATGTCGATTCTATAATGTGGTTGGCAAACTCGGAGAAGTTATTATTAGATAGACAACGCCTGTCGTCAATTCGTCCATTCTAATTTTTAAACTTCTACAAGTCTGCCCTAAAATAGGTTCAATTCGCCACATGCTACCCCTTCGGGGATAACGCGGCAAGAAGTTGCACTATATGTGTAGCTTAATTGCGTTTCGTTGTCATTATTTTTTCTACTCGGCATTCGTATGCACCTCACCACTCCTCCGGGCAGCCATTAACCTGTTTATAAGCAGTCTATAGCAAGTCACTTTTTACCATACCTATGAATATGTATTTCGAGGAGGGACCTGAAAGATACCGGATATGAATAAATGTTTTAATTTTAAAGCGCTCTATAATACCCTACGCAACTAAGCTTCACATATAGTGTAACATCTTGCCTGCGTTATCCCCGAAGGGGTAGCATGTGGCGATTCTGGACCTATTTATTCTTACGGGTAAGGGGGCCGCGGCCTCACACCAACCACTTTCAGTTGAAGTGGGGGTTTCCCAGCTTCCGAGGGGGCTGGTTCTCATTTCTTGTGGAGGCTGAGCAACCTTTTAACGAGCTTGGTTGTCTTCTCATGCAATTTCTCACAGAATTCTCATGAAAGACCCAGTTGCTGTGTAAGGCTGGATGGACCTTTAGTGACCGGTCTTTGGTAAAGGTTTATGAATTTTCCAACCCAGCGAAGAGCAAATTTGAAAATATAAATGGTACTTACATATTTTGTGCTCCGCCGGGATTCGAACCCACAACCTTTCATTTATGAGTCAGAAGTGTTACCACTGGACTACGGACCGTGGACACTATTTGTTGGTTAATCAAATAAAAAAATAGGTACATAAAAAAGTGTTTTTTTTCATGTTTTATTTTTTTATTTAATTTTTTTAGATGTCTGACGATTGTCTGAGAGTCCCCTCGGGCTCAGTACTTGGTAGTTAGTGACCACACGACTCGACTAATTGGGTTAAACAAATGAATACTTGTTTCTGTGGGGCTCCACCCCTTAGCGCAATTACCATCAGCATGCGCGCCCTACTTTTATCCGCGTCACGACAAAATGTCCACCGACACAATGTCCACCGACACAATCTACAAAAATCATGTAATATGCATACAGCATACAAATCGTATTTCATATTCAAATTACAAATTTCGGTGGACATTTTGTCGGATAGACATTATGTCGCGTGAACATATTGTAAATGGGCATTTCTTCAGTGGACATTTTGTGGCTAGGACATTTTGTCTGTGGAAATTTTGTCGGTGAACATTATGTCGGTGGACATTAAATCGGTGGATATTTTGTCACGTGGACATTTTGCCAGGTGGACAGTATGTCGGTGGACATTTTGTCGCGTGAATATATTGTCAATGGACATTTTGTCGGTGGACATTTTGTCAGTGGACATTTTGTCGGTGGACATTTTGTCAGTGAACATTTTTTCTGGGGACATTTTTTCGGTGGACATTTTGTCACGTAGACATTTTGTCCCGTGGACATTTTGTTGCGTAGACATTATTTTGGTGGGCATTTTGTCGTGTGGAAATTTTTTTTGGTCAGTGGACATTTTGTCGGTTGACATTTTGTCAGTGAATCTTTTTTCAGTGGACATTTTGTCGGTGGACATTTTGTCACGTAGACATTTTGTCCCGTGGACATTTTGTTGCGAGGACATTATTTCGGTGGATATTTTGTCACGGGGACATTTTGTCACGTGGACATTTTGTCGGGGGACATTTTGTCGGGAGACGTTTTGTTGGTGGGCATTCTGTCAATGGACATTGTTTCATTGTACTATGGGGGACATTTTGTCCCGTGGACATTTTGTTGCGTGGACATTTCGTCGCATGGGAAATTTTATCGATGGACATTATGTCGGTGGATATTTTGTCGTGTGGACCTTTTGTCATGTGGACTTTTTGTCGGGAGACATTTTGTCAATGGACATTGTTTCAATGTACAATGGGGGATATTTCGTCGGTCGACATTTTGTCAATGGACACTTTGTCAATGAACATTTTGTCGTGGAACCATTTTTATTCAATCTAAAAAATATTATTACAAAAAACACTTATATCTGTGCTATTAGATTGTTATTCTTTGTGTCCCATGTATTGATCTTATAATTTGATATGACTGGTCACGCATTGCACCCTCCGCGTGACAAGGCTGCAATAAAGCTTTTATGATAATGGATATTCTTTGCTTTGCTTTGCGGTGGCCGGGCCGGTGGCCTGGAACAATTTACCCATCGGTGTTCGCGCGAACCAGCCTACCACCACCTTCAGAAAGGAACTGAAGACACTACTTTTCTCGAGAAGCCATGGCGCCCTTGAGATGGTCCTGGACCATTAAATGGCGCCACAGGAAAGAAATCATCCATCATCATCATCATCATCATCATCATCATCATCATTCATTCCCTGGTTGGTTGTTTCAGGAGTAAGATAGAGTACGAAGACAGCACCATGCTGGAGATCATACCCTGGTACACGGAAGTCAACAAGGCTCTGCTGCAGCATCTCACCAACCACATCAAGGAGGCTGACAGCAGCCAGCTGTGGAGGTAAGCGAAGAAACCACCGTTTCCTGAAGCCTCAAGGTCAAGAGGATGGCAATGGGTTCAAAAGACATGCATGTCAAAAGAACATGGGAATTTAAAGTGAAACTATTCCTTTTGACAGGTAATGGGCTGTCATAATAATGTCGCCATATAATGTGAATCTCTAATTATAATAATAATAATAATATGCGTTTATTCCAGCTTAGTCATGTGGAGGGTGCAATACATGACCAGCCATAAAAAATAATACATCAATAGAAAAAGTACATAGAAGATTACAAAAATGTAGAAACATGAAAATATGTGATGAAATATATGAGAAAAAAGAGCAAACAAAATATATAGTTAAACAGTGAAAGAAAAGAGAAATACATGGTCATTGTACATTAGAATATCAGGAACATATTAAACAGGGAAAAAAGGCTACGTAAGCTTCAAGTTCCTTGCCCAATGACGCCATATGCCCAACTCCCATTTCAGGCCTCTGATTGCTACGATCAGAGAGTTTTCGCTGGATTCAATTCTGTCTCTTAATTGGATTTAATGTTACTTATACTATGCAACTTAGATTAGATTAGATTAGACTATTCCTTGTCATCTTTCACGCACCTCATTGATTCCTTGTCCCCATCTTCCAGGTACCTGGTGGGGTTCAAGAACCTGCTGCGCAGCATCGAGAGCTTCGGCGTGGCCTCCATGCTGGGCATCAGCTACTTCAGCCGCGGCTTCCTCTCCCAGCACAACCTGACGGTCTACATCACCAGGATCGCCATCGGAGACGATCTCCTGTACAGCAGCTTCAACTACGTGCCCAGGCTGAGGATGACTAACGAGAGGAAGTACAGGGAGAAGCTGGACACCATGTGAGGAACTTCGTCTTTCATTCGTTTTTTGACTCATAATAATCTATCTATCTATAATCTATAATCTAAGCTGCAAGGATATCGCACGTTTAATAATAAAGAGCAATAACTCAAACAACAAGAATGTTGGGAAATCACGTTTGAAGTTCAGACAACCAGTACAACTTGTATGGGATGAAAAAGGCGGCCGATGTTTTATCTCGGTCATATTCGTCCAAATTGAACGGCTGTCGCATTCTACCTATTCTTCTCGCATTTTTCTTGCGTTTTATTACAAAATCTCGATTTTCCCAATTTTCGAGTTATTTCTCTTTATTATTAAGCGTGCGATATGTTAACATTTAAGGCTCATATGAAATGCATGCATACAGAAAGGCACATGTAGGTTCGCGCTTACACATTCTGCATGTGTGCATACAAATAAAAAAATACCTCACATGGACATAAACCTTGCAACTCCTGCCGCCGTTCCCTGAACCGGGGTGGCATTGGCAAAAGTGAACCGATTTTTACAGCACGGGTGGTCAGCCTCGTACCAACCTATCAGTTAAGGAGCACAAAAAATTATAAATTATTTACAGAAATTCATAATGAGACACATTACAACTTAAAATTTGCAACAAATTAAATTTGTAATAATATTAATTATAATATAAGGATTCTTTATTTGGTGAGCGCTATTTTTGCGTATATCACACCTCAAGAGCGCTCTGCGAGCTTGGTCGTCGCTGTAGAAAGCGCCAATTCTCAAGAAATACCCAGTTGTTGTAAGGCTGGATGGACCTTTTAGTGACCGGTCTTTGGTAAAGGTTTATGATTTTTTTCAACCCAGCAAAGAGCAAATTTGAAAATATAAATGGTATATCTTGTGTGCTTCGCTGGGATTCGAACCCACAACCTTCCATTTACGAGACCAAAGTGCTACCACTGGACTACGGACCGGTCATTATATTGTTGCGAATGCGTTATTGTGTGTCTGTGTGAGTTGGTATGCGTTGTGAGGTATCTGGATGTCATCACTTAAATAATTGTATTTGTACGTGTGTGAGTGTTTGTGTTTACTCAAATATTCTAAGTAGAGTTTTCGGGCAAGGTCTCGCATGTGCCAGTCCTCAATATTTCGAGAATAAATCTTATTATCACCTACAAATAGAGACCAAGATGCTCTGCAGACTTGAACCGTACAAAATAAAAAACCGCAATTTTTATTGAATTAAACCTGGTAAAATCATAACATTTGGCGTCTGGTGAGAAATTTAAAAAAATTGAAAGGCGGTGTCTCTTTTTCTTCTTTTGGTGCCACTCCTATCGAAGATCGGCGATCATGTGGCAATTTTGATCTCGGATGCTGCGTCTCGAAACAGCGGCTTCATTCATACACTTTAGTTTATTTTTTAAGCTATTCATTGATGGCTTTCCAGGAGTGTGACCATCATGGAGAACAAGAGACGAGAGGGAAACGAAGCCAGCGCCATAGAGTACTATAACAGCACATCCCAGTACCTGGACCACCTGCGGCAGCTGCAGAAGGAGCTGAGGAATTACATACGGTAGCATATTGCATTCTTTATGATGAATATCAGGGGTGGAAGTCTCGACGACCGTCGGTAGTCCTTAACGTAAATATTTGAAGGTATTAAGAAGAACGAAATATGGCGGTGTATCAACAGCTGATACATTTTATGCCCCAGTTACATTCAGCTCGTAGCGAAAGTGAGAAGGGAAGTTGGCAGGGCATGTGTGTAAACGCGTATAATCGCGTTAAGGCGAGTGGCGAAGGAGACATGGCTCACTGGCGATAAATACTTGAAGAAATTCCATGGCACTCAAGGGCAATGAAGATAAAAGCTTTCCGTGTATATTTTAAAACCAAAATAAATAGCGGCAAGGTGTAAACAGCCTTCACAATAAATGAGAACCAGCCCCCCTGGGAGCTGGGAAACCCTCAATTCAACTATAAGTGGTTAGTGGGAGGCCGGTCCCCTTACCCGTAATAGTAAATAGGTCCCGAATCAACACATGCCACCCCTTTGAGGATAACGCAGGCAAGAAGTTGCACTATATGTGTGGCTTAGTTGCGTTACACGAAATTTTTATTTACCTGTTTCAGATCTCGTGTGGAGCAATCGTTGACAGAAGCGCAGCGGTCAGAGCTGCTGGGCATGGCCATCCTGCTGCTGGTCCTGGTGCTGTCTCCTGTCATCATCATCATGGTCAGGAGGGCTGTCAATACCATACAGGTGAGGACAAATGTTACATTAACAGAAGCGCAGCGGTCAGAGCTGCTGGGCATGGCCATCCTGCTGCTGGTCCTGGTGCTGTCTCCTGTCATCATCATCATGGTCAGGAGGGCTGTGAACACCATACAGGTGAGGACAAATGTTACATTGACAGAAGCGCAGCGGTCAGAGCTGCTGGGCATGGCCATCCTGCTGCTGGTCCTGGTGCTGTCTCCTGTCATCATCATCATGGTCAGGAGGGCTGTGAACACCATACAGGTGAAGATAAAAGTTACATTGACAGAAGCGCAGCGGTCAGGGCTGCTGGGCTTGGCCATCCTAGTAAATGCTTTTGTTATCAGCAGACTGGACTATTGCAACTCGATATTTGCCTCTCAGCCAATGAAACAACTCAAGAGGCTGCAGTCGGTACAGAACTCGGCAGCACGGCTGATTTTCGGAGAGTCCGAATTCTGCCATATATAACGCCCCTTCTTCAGAAACTGCACTGGCTCAGGATCAATGAGAGAATTTAATACAAGCTCTGCACACTCACCTACAAGACATTGCACGGAATGGCGCCACTTTGTCTTATTGACAAAGTTAAAAAGAAGAGGATTTTAACTCGCGGACGCACACTTAGATCCCGAGATGTTAACGCGAGTCTGCTCCAGGTCCCAGGCAGAGCCACAAGGACGGTGTTCGGTGACCGAGCTTTTCGTGTCGCAGCTCCGATGGCTTGGAATGCACTCCCAGTGACCCTCAGGGAGCAACACAGTGAGGAACAGTTTAAAAACAATTGAAAACATTTTTGTTTGGGCAATCCTACAAAGCGCCTTTGAAGTACGCTAGTTACGAAAGAGCGCTATACAAGTGTGGAACATTTATTTTATATCCTGCTGCTGGTCCTGGTGCTGTCTCCTGTCATCATCATCATGGTCAGGAGCGGTGTCAACACCATACAGGTGAGGGCAAGCATGTATATTTTTGTTGCTGGAGAGATGTTTTCCGGGATCTGTTGCCGTGGTCTGTGGGAGCTGGAGCTTCCGGACTCCGGACTGTCTGCGATGGGCTCCTTCAGCATGGATATGAAGTTTTTAGATTTTACATGATTTTTTGGTTCCGGGTTTTGACCGTGGTCCATATTTTTGCTTCTTTTTTATTTTTCTTCTTTCTTGAAGACTTCGTCTCCTCTGTGGGTGACTTCTTTGGAGCTCTGCTCACTTCTGATTTTTAGAGTTACACAGTGATTTTTTTTTTTTGAGAAAGTATAAAAATAGATGAAAAAAAACAATATGGTAGGTATGGTATCGAGTATTTTATGACTCCACGACCGGTTTCGCAAACAATCCACTCACATCTTCAGGGGGCTAAAAAATAATCAACATTTACAATAAGACCGTTCACTAAAGGTACATCCAGACTTACAGCAACTGGGTCTTGCTTGAGGATTGGCGCTTTCTACAGCGATGATCTAGCTCGAAAAACAGTGCTCCCCAAGTAAATCATCCTAATATTATCTAGGACACTTCTATTCGTGGTTTATGATTGAAGAACCTATTTATTTTTACAGATGTACTCCAAGCACCTGTCAGAGAAGGCGCAGGAGCTGAAGAGGGAGAAGCAGCTGTCCGACTCCCTCCTGTGCCAGATGCTGCCTCCTAGTGTCGCCATGCGCCTAAAGCGCGAACAGCAGGTTCATAAAATAATAATAATATTAGGATGATTTATTTGGTAAGCGCTGTTTTTGTGTGAATCACACCTCAAGAGCCCTCTGCAAGGATGGTCGTCGCTGTAGAAAGCGCCAATTCTCAAGCAAGACCCAGTTGTTCTAAGGTTCGATGGACCTTTCAGTGACCGGTCTTTGATAAAGCTTTATGAATTTTTCAACTCAGCGAAGAGCACATTCGAAATACAAATGGTATATTTTTGTGCTCCGCCGGGATCCGAATCCACAACCTTCCATTTACGAGTCCGAAGTGTTGCCACTGGACTACGGACCGGTCCAAGATGCCAACGACACGCGGTGTACCTGAGCGGTAACCCATCCAAGTACTATCCGCGCCCAATGTTTGCTTAACTTCGGTGATCTATGGGAGCCGGTGCTTTCAACATGGTAACGTCGTTGACCATCATCTTCATCTTCAGTATACAGAATAATATAATCAACTATGTGTTTTTGCACAAAAACGCAACCAAACTACACATCTAGTGTAACTTCCTGCTTTATCCCCGAAGGAAAAGCATGTGGCGATTCGGGACCTATTTATTTTATAGGTAAGGGGGCCGGCCTCACACCAACCACTTTCAGTTGCAGTGAGGGTTTTCCCAGCTCCCGGGGGGGCTGATTCTCATTTCTTGTCAAGGCTGAGTACACCTTGCCGGTATTCTTACTGTGTTTGAAATATACACCGAAACGGGAAATCATTTCTGACACCCTCGGTGGGGATCGAACCCTTGCTCTCGGCATGGAATGAAAGCATTCTACCAACTGAGCTATCGACCGGACTTTTTACGAGCTTGGTATTCTCTACAAAGCGCTAATCCTCAAGCAAGACCCAGACAGCACAGATTTTCATAATGAATTAAGATCTTTACCCAATTGAAAAACCTTGCGACCTGTCTGTAGTCTAGTGGTTAGACTGGTAAATGGAAGGACGTGGATTCGAATCCGGACGGAGCAGAAATTATATAATATTTATATAGTTATTTTTCAATTGAAAGATACCTCAGAATTTACCTGTAATACTTACTTCCGGCTAACTCTCATCAATGATGTCGTCATATAGGGTGATTTTTTAAGAGCTTGAGAACTTTTTTTAAAAAAAAAACGCATAAAATTTGCAAAATCTCATCGGTTCTTTATTTGAAACGTTAGATTGGTCCATGACATTTACTTTTTGAAGATAATTTCATTTAAATGTTGACCGCGGCTGCGTCTTAGGTGGTCCATTCGGGAAGTCCAATTTTGGGCAACTTTTTCGAGCATTTCGGCCGGAATAGCCCGAATTTCTTCGGAAATGTTGTCTTCCAAAGCTGGAATAGTTGCTGGCTTATTTCTGTAGACTTTAGACTTGACGTAGCCCCACAAAAAATAGTCTAAAGGCGTCAAATCGCATGATCTTGGTGGCCAACTTACCGGTCCATTTCTTGAGATGAATTGTTCTCCGAAGTTTTCCCTCAAAATGGCCATAGAATCGCGAGCTGTGTGGCATGTAGCGCCATCTTGTTGAAACCACATGTCAACCAAGTTCAGTTCTTCCATTTTTGGCAACAAAAAGTTTGTTAGCATCGAACGATAGCGATCGCCATTCACCGTAACGTTGCGTCCAACAGCATCTTTGAAAAAATACGGTCCAATGATTCCACCAGCGTACAAACCACACCAAACAGTGCATTTTTCGGGATGCATGGGCAGTTCTTGAACGGCTTCTGGTTGCTCTTCACCCCAAATGCGGCAATTTTGCTTATTTACGTAGCCATTCAACCAGAAATGAGCCTCATCGGTGAACAAAATTTGGCGATAAAAAAGCGGATTTTCTGCCAACTTTTCTAGGGCCCATTCACTGAAAATTCGACGTTGTGGCAGATCGTTCGGCTTCAGTTCTTGCACGAGCTGTATTTTATACGGTTTTACACCAAGATCTTTGCGTAAAATCTTCCATGTGGTCGAATAACACAAACCCAATTGCTGCGAACGGCGACGAATCGACATTTCACGGTCTTCAGCAACACTCTCAGAAACAGACACAATATTCTCTTCTGTACGCACTGTACGCATTCGTGTGGTTGGTGTAATGTCCAATAAAGTAAACTGAGTGCGAAACTTGGTCACAATCGCATTAATTGTTTGCTCACTTGGTCGATTATGTAGACCATAAATCGGACGTAAAGCGCGAAACACATTTCGAACCGAACACTGATTTTGGTAATAAAATTCAATGATTCCTCGCCATTTCTCCACATGATTTTACCCCAGTTTTGTAAAGTTTTTTTGTAAAAGATTTGGCTGGCACGACCATAATAAAGATTGTGGATCCGCTTGGTAGATCATGTCAAGAGTCCTGTGGCTTAGATGATTCTTGTTAAAGATCTGGTTTGCTGGTTAGCTGGTTTCTCGAAGGTTGGTTGGTTAATAAACTCCAGATGTATAAGTTAGGTTTAAGTTAGAGTTACGGTCGTTTGACATTTCGACAATTCTATTAATTTTTAAAATTGAACAAATTTAAAAACTTAATTTAAATCGGATATTTAACGAACCGTTTAGAGAGAACTTACATCATTCTCGACGTTTCATTAGCGACGTAGCCGACGTCTTCAGGAGAACATCCTCTCTGCACGATTTCATTCTCATTTGTTCATCCTCAGTCGTCGTGCAGAGAGGATGTTCTCCTGAAGATGTCGGCTACGTCACTAACGAAACGTCGAGAATGATGTAAGTTCTCTCTAAACGGTTTGTTAAATATCCGATTTAAATTAAGTTTTGAAATTTTTTCAGTTTTAAAAATTAATATAATTGTCCAGATGTATATTTTAATGGAAGATTCATTTAGATTTTGACGATACAAAAACTAGAAGCGAATGTTTTTAATGTTTCACTTTCAAGAGCAAGGAAGGAAGTGTCAAAAAATACATGAAAACTTAATAAATCTAAAAGTGACAGAAGTACCAACTTGTAGAAACTTAAATATATTGGATTTTACCTAACACTTAAATGCCAACAAGTTATTAGATTTTAGTTCAAGTTTATTTTACATGTTTTCAGGTGCCAGCCGAGTACTTCGAGTCAGTCAGCATTTACTTCAGCGACATAGAGGGCTTCACTGAAATTGCGGCCGGAACAACACCTTATCAAGTATATATCAAAAAAAAAAATGGTTCTTCTGTATCCTGGGACGTCTGAGTGGTCTGCCACCAGAGGGGAACCATCCAAGCCTTTTTTAATCTAATCTAATCTAATCTAAGTTGCAAAGATATGTTACATTGGAGATTCACATTACATGCATTCTCACAACCAGAAATGTACAAGTTTGCGCTTGCACATGCCTCATGTGAGCCTACAACATAAAAACCAAATCTCAAATGGACATATACCCTGCAACTCTTGCTGTCCTTCCCTGTAACAGGGGTGACATTGGCAAAGTGAACCATTTTTACAGCATGGGTGGTCAGCCGCATACAAACCTTTAAGTCATGAATGGTGAATTCTTTATTTTATTGAATTATTGAAGGTCACGAACATACATGACAAATTTCATTTTTTCAATCAATAAATAATAATATATATGGACATCAAAAACATAAAACGAATTTCACTTTAATAAACCCTAGCCGCCACGATTACAGATCAACCGCCATTTATTTCTGTCCTTACATACTTCTTTCATTTCCTCCAGAGTCATAGCCTTCTTCATACAGGCTCTTCTTTTATTATGACTCTGGATATTCCATTCATTCGCAATTTCGGATATTTTTCTTATTATCCTTAAGCCCTTTTCTGCAAAATTCCTTACACTTTGGATATCCATCCAAATCGGAGCTTGCAAAGGAATTCCATAGATAAAAAAATTCACACTACACCTTATTTTTGGACACGAATTTGTTTTATAAAATGAAAAAAACCCGGATTTTACTGACCGTGCAAAAGGAAAGAACGATTTTCTCTTCGTTTCGTCGGAGTCATATCCGACGTCCTCATGAGACGTGTCTCTTCTACAAAGAAGAACCACGAACTGTTGAATTATTGTTGTTTGATCGTGGCCGAAGGTTGTAGGTACTTTTATTAACCTTCGGTGATGCATCCATAGATTGAAGTTAGTACTGGCCTCCAACAGTTCTTGGTTCTTCTTTGTAGAAGAGACACGTCTCCTGAGGACGTCGTATATGGCTCCGACCAAACGTAGAGAAAATCGTTCTTTTCTTTTGCACGGTCAGTAAAATCCGTTTTTTTCATTCAATAAAATGTCTAACGACCGTAATCACGAATTTGTTCATTGGAGATTGGGTTTTTTATATTGTAGGTCCACATGCGCCATGTGTGAGCGCGAAATTATGCGTGTCTGCTTGTGGTAATGCATTTAATATGAATCTTAAATGATACATATTTTTGAAACTTAGATTTAGATTTAGAATTTCTATCTCGTCGCTTTAAGACCGTAATGAATTTAGCAGAATTAAGCGCTTCTGGAGTCCTCTTAATGTACTTTATGTCTGGCCTACCAAAGTGGTCTTGATTTCATTACTGACACGATGTTTCTATAATTTAAGTTGCATAAATATACCATTACCGCTAATGACCGGTCCGTAGCTCAGTGGCAACACTTCGGACTCGTGAATGGAAGGTTGTGGATTCGAATCCCGGCGGAGCACAAAAAATATACCATTTATATTTTCAAATTTGCTCTTCGCTGGGTTGAAAAATTCATAAACCTTTACACAATGACCGGTCATCAAAGGTCCATCCAGCCTTACAGCAACTCGGTCTTGCTTGAGTATTGGCGCTTTGTAGCGACGACAACCAAGCTCGTAAAAAAGTCGATGGCTCAATTGGTAGAATGCTTGCATTCCATGCCGAGAGCAAGGGCTCGCTTACATAGGTACGAAAGGGGCCATTTTTGCTTGTTCTAGATTATTCTAAAGTGGACTGTATACCAGACCAGTCTACTATCATCTGTTTCATCATTATACTAGAGGCGTGCACACACACACACACAAACAAACCCCACGATCTCTAAAAATTATATTCTTCTATAGATCTCTAAAATAACATTATGACCGGTCCGTAGCTCAGTGGTAACACTGCGGTTGCGGACTCTGAATGGGAAGGTTGTGGGCTCGAATCCCGGCGAAGCACAAAAAAAAAACATATATTTTCAAATTTGCTCTTCGCTGGGTTGAAAAAATCATAAACCTTTACACAATGACCGGTCTCCGAAGGTCCATCCAGCCTTACAGGAACTGGATCTTACTTGAGTGTTGGCGCTTTGTAGCGACGACCAAGCTCGTACACCTCTGCGGCACTATAACAAGTGTCATAGACCTCTAGAGTCTCTAGAATCTAGGGAGTCTCCTGCACAGGATTTCTTAAAAAAAAAAAAGTAAGTATTGTAATGTTTTTGGTTTGAAAAGTCTCTAAATTAAAACATACAGGTCTTCTTTCAAGATCTTTATTTGCATTTAATTTATTTTTACAAATTTGGTTACACAAATTTATTTTCACAGTTTAGTATCGCTTACACTCTTCAAATCAAAGGCAACTATCTCACTGGCTTAGCGCACCCAATTCTACGCCTTATATACTTCACAGACAGAACTATCCAGTGACTAATTTCGCCAGCACATTCGCGAATATTCTACCAAGTTCAAGAGTACAAAAGGATCATTTAATATCTAGATTTCTTAAGCCTATTTAATTATTGCTACCTACGGTGTCCACCTACATATATTAATCTACTTTTGACATAACATTATAATAACTATTACTACCTAAGATGTACACCTATATTAATCTACTATTTACATTACAGTATGAATGTTAATCTTTTTATTTGAAATTTCCCAGGTAGTGATGTTCCTGAACTCTGTCTACCAGCTGTTCGACGACACCATAGAGCGCTATGACGTCTACAAGGTGGAGACTATAGGGGACTCCTACATGGTTGCGTCAGGACTGCCCGTCAAAAACGGTAACTGATAACTATACCGGGCTGGAAGTCTCATCACCACGGTAATTCTTTCCTACCGAATATCGGTAATATTAGTGTGAAGATCTCTCTGTATTGTACCTACATAGATTACGTTGTAAATATAATATTGTAATAATAACTATATATACACATTACATAAGTATCACTTGTACGGCGGACACGAAGTAAAGAGCGCATTAATAAACTATTTAATTATTAAAACTGTTTATTCATTATTAACTAAAATAAATAAAAACGAAATATAATCTCAACCCAAGATGGCCGTAAGTGAACAGCTGCTTACTCTTCATACAATTATTACCGATATTCGGTAGGTAAGAATTACCGTGGTGATGAGACTTCCAGCCCTCTGGCTGGCTGGATAAAGTAGTGAACTGTATGTGTTTTAAGATTCCGGTACTGGTGTTTTGTTGAATAAAACGTTAAATTCTGTTGATTCACTTGATTTTATTCGATGCACAAATTTACAAACAGAATAAGATTTATTTAAAAAAATTGCACAGTTTTATTTCACTTTTATATTTTTTTAAATTATTTCTTGCTCAAATATTTCCACCTTAGATGAATTATTAAAGGTGTTATAAAAATTGCACCCCTGCTTTACATGACAAAATTTACCTCGGATTACCTCTTCCTGCCTCTTGATTCCAGGAGACAAGCACCCATCCGAGATAGCCAGCATGGCCCTGGAGCTCCTGGAGGCAGGGCTCCGCTGCCGCGCCCCGCACAGACCCTCGGCGCCCCTCAGGATGCGCTGCGGCCTCCACACGGGGCCCTGCGTGGCCGGCGTGGTGGGCTCCAAGATGCCGAGGTACTGCCTGTTCGGGGACACCGTCAACACGGCCAGCAGGATGGAGTCCACCGGGGAAGGTGATGATGATGATGATGAGTTGATGATTTCTTTATAGCGCCGTTTCGTGATGTAGTCACTCCAAGGGCACTTGTACATGTCTAATCTAATCTAATCTAAGTTGCAAATATATGTAACATTGGGTTTTCACATTACATGCATTCTTACAAGCAGACACGTTCACGTGAACCTACAACATAAGAACCAGATCTCAAATGGACATACACCCTGCAACTCCTGCCGACCTTCTCTGATACAGGGGTGACATTGGCAAAGTGAACCATTTTCTACACCATGGATGGTCAGCCGCATTCCAGCCTATAAGTCAAGGAACATACACAACAAAATACATTTTTAAAATCAACAAATTATAATAATGTATGGACATCCAAAACTAACATAAAACAAATTCTTATTTAAAAACCCCTAGCCGCCAACATCACAGATCAACCGCCATTTCTTTCTGTCTTCCTGTCGCTTTCATATAATAATTGTCGAATTGTACATAATGCCATTTAGTGGGACTTAACACCCCAAGAGCGCTTCTATTTGTTTAAAGTAAATTTATTTATAAATAATTATAAAAAATTATAAAAAAACACAGAGTTGTATCCTCAATTTGTGAAAATAAAACTCTGTGTTTTTTTATAATTTTTTATAATTATTTATAAAAATGAATTTTCACTGTGTGAATACACAAACTTTAAAAAGTCTAAATTTATTTATTAACGGCAATTTTATTTTATTTTATCAAAATACACGGAACTGGGTGCCTTTTACATATTTAGATACATCATTTATAAGTGAAACATACAAGTAAAGCAGAGAGAAAAAAAAACCTTTACAAAATGCCTTTTACAAAATTAAATAAGATGTTATATACATGATCTCCATGAGCTCCATTCATTTTAATCCCTCCCCCTCTCATTTCAGAAAGGGAAACTCGTAGTACGACTCTCATTCATCCCTTTGCAGTCGATCTCAAAACTATGAGAACTTTTTTTTTTGAGAACGTTTTCATGACTCATTCCTTTGCCAAACTGCCCGTTTATGGAATGGTCTACCAGTATCTGTGTTCCCTCCTGCCACACGCGAAACCCTTCGAGGTAACGCGGCAAGAAGTTTCACTATATGCGTGGCTTAGTCGCAAATCAACTGTCATTTTTGCGAACCTTGCATACCTCTTTCATTCAATCCAGAGTCGTAATCTTTCAATGTTAAACTCTTCAATACTTCCAGCATTCCGCATCCACATCAGCGAGGAGATGAAGTCAGCTCTGGAGAAGGCGGGCGGCTTCCACATCACCAAGCGAGGACAGGTGGACATCAAGGTAGCAGATGCTTCCAGCCTTTTTTAAATGTAAAACCTACATAAGGGCCGTCCATAAATTACGTCATCGATTTTTGCCGATTTTCGACGCCCCCCCCCCCTACAATCATCCTACAGTAATTATCTAATGACCCCTCAACCCTCTTACTGTAATAATGGATGAGCTTAATAATTAATAATGTTATATATCTTACATAATATTATGTATATTTTGTAGAAATTGGTATTTACAAGAACAACGTCACTTTTGATACTCGTACGTCATTTGCCATCATCCGCAGACCAGACTCCCCTCCCCTTAATTCGAATGACGTAATATATGGACGGCCCCATAGTAAGCAGAATAGTTTATTTCCTTGACTTATAGGTTGGTATGCGGCTGACCACCCATGCTGCAGAAAATGGTTCACTTTGCCAATGTCACCCCTGTTTCAGGGAAGGTCGGCAAGAGTTGCAGGTGGATGTTCATTTGAGATTCGGGTTATTATATTGTAGGTCCACATGCGGCATGTTTAAGCGCTAACTTGTACGTGTCTGCTTGTGAAAATGCATATAATGCGAATCTTTAACGTCACATATATTTGCAATTAAGTTAGAATAAGCTTCTATCTACTTTTTAGTTTTCAAGATAGGTTACAAGAAATGAGAACCAGTCCCCTCGGGAGCTGGGAATCCCCATTTCAAAGTGATTGACGTGAGGCTGGCCCATTTGCATGTAAAAATAAAAAGCTTTTTCTCTCAAATTTTATGTTCATGTGAGGTTAGGTTTATTTTGTTTAGTCTGGTCTGTAGCTCAGTTGGTGGTAGTGGTAGCCCCGTTTCGGTATTTATTTCAAAAAACCATAAAATAAAATACCGACAAGATTTACACAGCCTTCACAAGAAATGAGTACCAGCGCTCCCAGGAGCTGGGAAACTCCCACTTCAACTAAAGTGGTTGGCGTAAGGTAACTGATAGCTCAGTTGGTAGAGCGCTTGCATTCCATGCCGAGAGCTCGGGTTCGAATCCCACTGAGGGTGTCAGAAACGATTTCCCGTTTCGGTGTGTATTTCAAACCCTTAATAAAATACCGGCATGTTTTACTCAGCCGTCACAAGAATTGAGTACCAGCTACCTTGAGAGCTGGGAAACCCACTTCAACTGAAATGGTACGTGTAAAAATAAAAAGGTTCACTCGCCAATGTGACCCCTTCGTGGATAACGCTGGCAAGACGTTACACTATATGTGTAGCTTAGTCACATAACATAATCACATTTACACATGCTGCATGTGCACAAAACAAAATTCAATATTTTTTGAAAAAAAAAAATTGTAAAATGTATTTATATAGAAGAATGACCGGTGAATTTGAAAGAAGAGTAATGAAGGGCAGGTGTGTACTGGGTGCCACAGCTTGTATCGCCAAAAATCAAAACATATCTAAAAATGCTCGATTGGCGGTACGCAGTGGCATACTTTTACCCACCTTGATGTATGGAAGCGAGGCCTGGACGGTGAATGAAAGTGAAATTAGTATAGTCCATACTGTTGAAATGGACTTTCTAAGAAGTATGATTGGGAAAAAACGGAGTGACAGGGTGAGGAATGATTTTGTAAGAGAAGAATGTGGTGCAAGAGAAAGTGTGAAAGTTAAGATTAAAAGAAGTTTGTTAAGATGGTTTGGGCATATGGAGAGAATGAATGAGGAAAGACTGACGAAGAAAGTATATGTTGGTAGAATAGATGGATGTCGTGGTAGAGGAAGACCGAGAAAAGTATGGATGGACCAAATATCCGAAATTGCGAATGAATGGAATATCCAGAGTCATAATAAAAGAAGAGCTTGTATGAAGAAGGTTATGACTCTGGAGGAAATGAAATAAGTATGTAAGGACAGAAAGAAATGGCGGTTGATCTGTAATGTTGGCGGCTAGGGTTTATTAAATTGGAATTGGTTTTTGTTTGTAAATGGATATTTTGTATTTGGATATTATTATTTAGTGATGTATAAAATGTAATTTGTCGTGTGTGTGTGTTCCTTGACTTATAGGTTGGTATGCGGCTGACCACCCATGCTGTAAAAATGGTTCACTTTGCCAATGTCACCCCTGTCTCAGGGAAGGACGGCAAGAGTTGCAGGGTGTATGTCCATTTGAGATTTGGTTTTTATGTTGTAGGTTCACATGAGGCATGTGCAAGCGCGAACTTGTACGTGTCTGGTTGTGAGAATGCATGTAATGTGAATCTCCAATGTAACATATCCTTGCAACTTAGATTAGATTAGATTAGATTTTTGTACAATAATAATAACTACACAGATAAAAAATATTAGTCGGTTATAGGACAAACCGTTATAAGAGAACTTACATTATTCTCGACGTTTCGTTAGCGACGTGTAGCTAACGTCTTCAGTAGACACCCTCTCTGCACGACGACTGAGGACAAACTGATTGTAAAATGTCTCAAAACGAATGTCTTTCTACGTTTCAGGGTAAGGGCCTCATGACCACATACTGGCTATCACGTTACCCACCTGGTGAGGAGCCGCTGGGGGTTCTGGAACCTTCTCAGCCAGCCCCTGGAGACGCGGCGGTGGACCGGCCGGCATATCTGCAGAGGCTGTGCTCCAAGAAGTACAAGAAGCAAGGACAAGCCAAGAACTAGAGCATCTTGGAAGAACTAGAGCTCTCACATCACTCCGCTGTTGAAAGAACTACATTGGCTTCGTTTTCCTGAGAGGGTGGTCTACCGTGTGTGTTTGATGGTATTTAAAGCCCTAAATGACTGGTCCGTAGTCCAGTGGTAGCACTTCGGACTCGTAAATGGAAGGTTGTGGGTTCGAATCCCGGGGGAGCACAAAAAATGTACCATTTATATTTTCAAATTTGCTCTTCGCTGGGTTGAAAAATTCATAAACCTTTACCAAATACCAGTCATCAAAAGAACCATCTAGTCTTACAGCAACTGGGTCTTGCTTGAGAATTGGCCAAGCTCGCAGAGGACTCTTGAGGTGTGATACACACAAAAACAGCGCTCACCAAATAAATCAGCCTAATTTAATTTTTTTATTTAAATGGTTTGGCTCCATCATATCTGGCAGACATGTTTTCTCCCGTTGAGTTAAGTGTGTGTGGTGCTGTCAGGTTGATGCAGCCTCGCCGTCACATACGCACTAATTTTGGGAATCGCGCTTTCCGGTTTGCGGGACCGATGGAGTGGAACAGACTGCCACTCGGAGTGAGGGTTTCGGAATCTGCTGGCATTTTTATGGGAGCACTGAAACGGCACCTATATTAAATATCTCATTCATGATTGGGAGGGCCCTTGAGGTGTGACACACACAAAAACGGCGCTCTTTTGTCGTGTACAAAGTAAAAATAAATAAATCATCCTCATATATGTATATAGAGAGCATCTTGGAAGAACTAGAGCACGTTTGGAGAGCGTGCATTTGCAGTTGCTGGTCCTCTGGCCTGGAACCGCCTGCCACATCATGTGAGAGAGCTAGAGGACCATGGGTAGTTCCGAAATGCACTGAAGACAAAAGAAGTACAAAAGAGATCAAAATAGTACGTACCCCAAGTAACCTTTTAGGTTTTAAAAAGGTTACAAAAAGGTCCTAGAACCTTTTTTAACCTTTTTGTAACCTTTTTAAAACCTAAAAGGTTACTTGGGACAGGACAGTCAAAGAGAGTACTTTGCTGTGAAATTCCAATAAACAGTGATTGTCAAGTTGTTAAAAATAAATTCTGTAACTAATAAAGTAATGCATTTATGTAATTAAAAATAGGACCCAGCAGAAAAACGTAACGATATGAACTTTAAATGTTAAATGTATATCTTTGCAACTTAGATTATAGATTGATCATTCCAAAGATTATATTTTTAATAGATCTCCCTAGTCATTTCTTGCCTAACGAGATTTCAAATCCTATTTTCTGTAAATTATACTGATTCTAGGTTTTATTTCATGTAATTGTTTGTATTCCTTGACTTATAGGTTGGTATGCGGCTCACCACCCATACTGTAAAAAATGGTTCACTTTACCAATGTCACCCCTGTTTCAGGGAATGTCGGCAACAGTTGCAGGGCTTATGTTCATTTGAGATTGGGTTTTTATATTGAAGGTCCACATGCGGCATGTCTGAGAGCGAAATTATGCGTGTCTGCTTGTGGGAATGCATTTAATATGGATCTCAAATGATACATATCCTTGCAGCTTAGATTTAGATTAGATTTAATGTAATTTAAGGTAATCGTTTGTTTTCCTTCACTTATAGGTTGGTATAAGGCTGACCACCCATACTGTAAATAAATGTTCACTTCACCAATGTCACCCCTGTTTCAGGGAATGTCGGCAAGAGTTGCAGATGTTCATTTGAGATTGGATTTTTATATTGTACATAGGTCCACATGATGCATGTGTGAAATTATGTCTTCTTGTGGGAATGTGCGTTTAATATGAATCTCAAATGATGTATATCTTTGCAGCTTAGATTTAGATTTTAGATTTTAGGTGTAAGCATGAAAAAAACTCAACTAAGCTGCACAAATGTTGCAACTTTTTTCCTTAAAACTGAATAATTGCAGATTCACTGATTTGAGAAATCGTGGATAAAACATTTTATTGTGTGTAACGTCTCATAGTAAGTGAACTCATTATAAGGAAGTGCTCATGATGAACTTCTAAACTACAGGATTTCCACACTTTTGTAGTGTTTTCTCTCGTAGAAAATAGGAAAAAATATGCATTTCTCTGAGAAACCCATGTTAGCTTAATATGTCACTTATTCAGTTTTAACCGTTAATGTATCGATATGTTTTTAAGTAGATAGATAAAGTCAATGTTGTTCAATTTTTATCATAAATATATTTTTAACATTTTTTAGAAAAATATACGCTTTACAACCCATGATTTTTCTTTATTTTAATCCTATTTTGAATCTATTTATTTTCACAGGTGAAAACATGTTTCTTAATTGACCTGTACCCTTAGTACGAGTTGCAAAACTTGAGAAATGTAAAGTTTACAGAAAATATTAAAGAGTGATTTCTCCCAAAATCTGCCGTTTTTGTTTCTTACACTTTATGGTATTAGCAAAAGAGTTACTGTAAAAAATTGGTTCACTTTGCCAATGTCACCCCTGTTTCAGGGAAGGACGGCAAGAGTTGCAAGGCTTATGCTCATTTGAGATTGGGTTTTTATATTGTAGGTCCACATGCGGCATGTGTTAGCGCGAAATTATACATATCTGCTTGTGGGAATGCATTTAATATTAATCTTAAATGATAAATATCTTTGCAGCTTAGATTAGATTAGATTAGATTAGATGTCGGTGCTATGGCCACGGCGGTCAAGACGCTTGTTCAGCTAGCGTATTTGGTTCAGATAACGTTGGTTCGAGCCACGGCTGGCCCCTTTGACCATAACATTGACCCTGGTTCAGATGTCGTTGCATGCACACAAGCTTCTGCTTTCGCATCAAGACAACTGGCCAGGCAAAATAGGTTGGTGAATTGCATTCCTCTTCACAAATTTATTTTATAAAAAAAAAAAAAATTAAAGAAAATCAAGTTCAAACAAACAAAAACGGCAGATTTTGGGGGAAATCACTCTTTAAAAATTGCCGTAAACTTTACATTACTCAAGTTTTGCAACTCGTACTAAGGGTACCTACTGAAGGCGTGCAAGATGGATCGGCCATGTAATGCGACAAGAAGGTCTCTTGCATGCCATAATGGAGGGGATGACCGAGGGGACCAACTCTAGGGGACGCCCACGCCAAGAATACCTGGAGGACCTGCTGGTGGACGTGCGCTGCTCAACATTATGCAGACCTTAAAAGAGCCGCACAAGACAGGGAAGAATGGAGGAGAAGAGTGAAAGAAATTGCTGCAAACCAATCCTAGGATTGAAACTGGAGAAGAAGAATTGACCTGTGAGTTCCTCGACTGTGGTATGAAGCTGACCACCCATGCTGTAAAAACTTGATACACACCCTGGTTTCCAGGAAAGGTGGCAGGAGTTGCAAAGTTCATGTGAGATGAGGTTTTTTTTGTATACGTATGTACACATGCAGTATAATATGTAAGCGCGAACTTGCATTTGCCTGCTTGAGGGCATGCATCTAATAGAAGCCTGAAATGCTTAAAATTTAATTTGTTGTGTATGTGTGTATGCGGCTGACCACCGATGCTGTAGAAAATGGTTCACTTTGCCAAGGTCACCCCTGTTTCAGGGAAGGTCGGCAAGAGTTGTAGGGTGTATGCGGCATGCTTAAGCGCGAACTTATACGTGTCTGTCTGTGAAAATGCATACAATGTGAATCTTTAATCTTACATATATTTGCAACTCAGATTAGATTAGATCTTAATCTAAATCTAAATCTAAGCTGCAAAGATATGTATCATTTGAGATTCATATTAAATGCATTCCCACAGGCAGACAATTTCGCACTCACACATGCCGCATGTGGACCTACAATATAAAAAACCCAATCTTAAATGAACATAAGCCCTGCAACTCTTGCCGACCTTTCCTGAAACAGGGGTGACATTGGCAAAGTGAACCATTTTTTACAGTATGGGTGGTCAACCTCATACCAACCTATCAGTCAATGAATAATAATAAGAATAGATAAGAATGTCAATACATATTTGCAACTAAGATTATATATTATAATGCCTATTTCTGGCCACGCAAAATTATTTTTGTGACTTGCATTCCTCTTCACCAATTTATTTTATTACAAAATTCGAATAAAATTAAAAATAATAACAAAAAAAATCTCACATGCTGGAGGGCTGCTTTACGGTATCTGCAAAAAGAAGAAATAAGAAGAAGAAGTAAGAGAAAGGTGAAGACGGTTACGTTGCATTACGAAATACGCTAATGAAGATGCATTAAAAGAGAAAAGAAAAAACAACACTCAACTTTCAAAGGGAAAGTCGCTATGGGAACTTGAAAGCCATTGACGACTCGGCTTTCAAATTATAAAAAAAAAAACAAGAAAAAAAAGTATTTATGAAAAATCATGAACTGAAAAAGGCAAGTAAAGTCTATATCGACGGTTAAAAGGCAGTACGACCTTTTGGTCAAAAATGAGTTATGAATGATATCCTACTTGAAATTTTCCGCTCTTTCTAATGCGCTAACTCCCATAGCTCTACGATGATTTTTGGTGTTGTTTATGCCCGAGCAAACAACTCCGTTTTCGAAGTATGGTTTTGGTGTAACCGACAAGATTTTGGCCTTTTTTGTTCTAAAGGCGCTTGTGACATAAAAAAAAATGGAAAACAACGTACAACCACATTAATAGGAATGCCAATAAATGTCTTTATAAATTTTGATTTTAGAGCTGTTTTGATTTTAACGATATGTAAAAAATATAAAAAGTTATGTCATTTTTCTGCAATCTCTAACTTTAAACTGCTCTCCTGAACAATTGCGTGTATGTCGCTTATGCCCTACTGCCTTTTAACCGTCGATATATACTTTTTTTAAATACATTTGAGAAGAGGAATGCAATTCATCAATCTATGTTGCCTGCTTAGGGGCTGTCCATATATTACGTCATTCGCATTAAGGGGGGGGGGGGGGAGTCTGGTCTACGAATGATGGCAAATGATGTACCAGAACCAAAAGTGACGCCGTTCTTGTAAATACCAATTTCTACAAAATATACAAAATATTGTGTAAGTAATATAACATTATTAATTATAAAGCTCATCCATTTTTCCAGCAAGAGGGGGGGGGGGGGTCAAAAATCAGCAAAAATCGATGACGTAATTTATGGACGGCCCCTTAGGAGATCCATAGATGCATTGGCGTCACTGATCACATGCAGCGAGTGACCTGCTTAAAATGGCATTGGGCTGGTCACGTCGCAAGGCAGGACCATGGCAGGTGGCTGAAAAAGATCGTCCAGTGGTGACCCAGGATGCCCAAGCGGGGAGTGTTGGGGAGACCCAACTGGGGTGGCTGGACGACATCAAGGGAACTGCAGGCAGAGGATGGCTGAACACAGCAGCCGATAGACAGGAATGGAGAGGTTTGGAGGAGGACTTAGTTCAGGAGTGGAATGAGATAGACTGAGGAAGAAGAAAATAAGAATTTCGCTAGAAAAAATAATAATTTATATTTTAACCGAATTTCATGTGACGCTAATGCTAAAACCCGTTCCTTTAAAATACATATAATGATATAAGAGAAAAGGTTCAGGAGCATTGACTTGTGTCATCTGTGGACTAGAAATTGTTTTAACGAAAATAGGCATTTTATGTCACTTTCAACTTACTTACGAAAATGCTCCTTAGTAAGAAAGAGAACAAAGAACTTCACAGTTTCATTTCCATCTGTACAAATAAACTCGTTCGAATGTAAAAATGTTTCTAGAAAGTTGGCAAAATTGCGAACTAATGGCTGCCTGAACCAGTCTGAACATAGCACGCAAGCGTTATTACTTTTGCGATTGATAAAATTGACGAATTTTAAATGAAAAAGGTATCATTGTAAGACATTTATGGCATATGTTATGATTTTATTTGGGTTTTTTAATCAAACTGCAATTTATTTATTTTGCTTCAATCATGCGGCTGACCACCCATACTGTAAAAAATGGTTCACTTTGCCAATGTCACCCCTGCTTCAGGGAAGGTCGGCAAGAGTTGCAGGGCTTATGTTAATTTGAGATTGGGGTTTTTATATTGTAGGTCCACATGCAGCATGTGTAAGCGCGAAATTATGCATGTCTGCTTGTGGGAATGCATTTAATATGAATCTCAAATGATACTTATCTTTGCAGCTTAGATTAAGATTTAGATTGAGATTTAGACCTCTCCTCTGTACCATTGTGGCTCGCTTACATAGGTACGAAAGGGACCATTTTTGCTTGTTCTAGATTATTCTATAGTGGACTGTACTAGACCAGTCTACTATCATCTGTTTCATCATTATACTAGAGGCATGGGAAGGTTGTGGGTTCGAATCCCGGCGGGGCACAAAAAATAAAAGGGAGTCTCCCGCACAGGATTAAAAAAAAAAGTATGTATCAATGCAGTAAGTTAGTTTCTGCTCCTCTACGTTATTAATAAATGTTCAGGAGGTAGAAAGACACGTGAGGCGAAAACGTGAAGGCTGGGTGTACCTTAAGATTTACGTCAAAATGTCTTACAACAACTTTACCCCGAGTGTAAATCATTGGGTAAATACTCAAGCATCACGTAAATGGGATAATATATGTATATAAAATAAAAGACTCGATAGAAGTGAAGGGCTGAGATTTCATCACCACGGTAATTCTTACCTACCGAATATCTGTAATATTTGTGTGAAGACCTGTCAATTCAAGATGGCCACAAGTCAACAGCTGATTAGTCTTCATACAAACATTACCGATATTCGGTAGGTAAGAAATTTGCGATTATCTCGTGCAATAGGAAGAATAGCAAAGAACAAGCGATTGACGATGGATCTGAGAATGGCGGTACACAATGGCATATTGTTACCGACTTTGATGTATGGAAGTGAAGCATGGACAGTGAATGATAGCGAAATGAGTTGAGTATGTACGGTGAAAATAAAGCATTTGAGAAGCATGACAGGAAAAACTCTGAGGGATAGAGTAAGGAATGAATGGGAGAAGAAAGAATGTAATTTGAAAGAGGATGTGAAAGTTAAGGTACAAAAGAATATGATGAGATGGTTTGGGCATGTGGAAAGAATGAATGACGATAGACTGACAAAGTATGTATACTGAGGTAGTGTGAAAGGAAACAGAGGTAAAGGACGACCGAGAAAAGTATGGAGTGATCAGATTGAGGAGATTGTCAAAGAATGGGATATCCAAAGTGAGCGTAAAAGAAGAAAATGCATGAAAAAGGTGATGGATATGAATGAATTGAAAGAGGTATGTAAGGATAGGAAAAAATGGAGGCAGCTCTGCAGGGGCTCTGGCCACCTGTCAATCCAAGATGGCCGCAAGTAAACAGCTGATTAGTCTTCATACAAATAATACCGATATTCTGTAGGTAAGAATAACCGTGGTGATGAGACTTCCAGCCCAAGGGTGATAGTTAATTGACTGTCCCTTTTGCGATAATCTCGTGCAGAGAAAATGTCAAAGGAAAGCGTGGAAGGGGAAGTGCGAGGAAGGAATGGATCGACCAAACAAAATGAAGCGCTGTATTTTGTGTGAATCACAACTCAAGAGCCTTGTGCGTCGTCGCTATAGAGAGCGGCAATTCTCAAGCGTGGCTCAGTTGCTGTAAGTTTGGATGCACCTTTGGTGACCGGTCTTTTGTAAAAGTATATAAATTTATCAACCCTGCACATATTTGAAAAATAAATGGTATATTAGGTTGTGCTCTGCCGGAATTCAAACCCACAACCTTCCATTTACGAGTCCGAAGCGCTAATCATCAAACTACGGACCGGTGATCTTTTGTCATTGTGATGGCACCGTCATTGTGATGTGTCGTTTTGTCACTATGTCGTTCTATCATGGAACCTTAAAATTAATCTTAAATGTATGCCCACAAGCATTCACGTGTAAGTTCACGCTTACAATTAATGTGAGCTAGCGGAATTGAGGTCCAGTTGTATCTTCCAAGTTGTTTTTCCGTTTACGCTATGAACAAGTATTTTCCCCTTTTTTGTAATTCTCATAACTCTTACTACCTACCTATTCCTTTCTTTGTAATTCATTTCTCAACACTGCATTGTTTTCCTGAGCTTGATCTTTTACAACATTTCATTTTTGTTTTTTTTTTTTGTAAGGATTTTATGTTTTTCAATTTTGTAACAAAATTCTTAGATAATGATGGTTAAGCCGAGTGCACATCGATTTATTATCCTACGTCAAATCGTCATTAACAATATAAGGATACTTGATTTTCTGGTACCGGGTTTTGACCGTGGTCCATGTTTTTGCTTGTCTTCTTCTTTTTTCTTTTTATTCTTTCTTGAAGACTTTCAGCTTACGTTTCGTCTCCTCTGTGGGCGACTTCTTCGGAGTTCTGCTAGTAACTGTCAAAACCCGGTACCAGAAAATCAAGCATCTAGATCCGGCCGTGAAAGCCTAAAAACATTTATAATATTAGGATAATTTATGTGGTCTAATCTAATCTAAGTTGCAAAGATATGTTACATTCGAGATTTACCTTACATGCAATTTCACAACCAGACACGTACAAGTTCGCGCTTGCACATGCCGCATGTGAACCTACAGCAAAAAAAAACAAATCTCAAATGGACATACACCCTGTGACTCTTGCCGTCCTTCCCTGAGACAGGGTTGACATTGGCAGAGTGAACCATTTTTACAGCATGGGTGGTCAGCCGCATACCAACCTTGTACGTGTCTGCTTGTGAGAATGCATATAATGAGAATCTCCAATGTAACATATCCTTGCAACTTAGATTAGATTAGATTAGATTAGATAAGACGACCAGATACAGCACAGAACATGCCTTTATAAATTGATATAAATTAATAGTGTGTGCACCCTTCTTTAGATTTCATAATATCTCTCTATTGATATACGTATATTTCTCCTTCTGTACAGATTCAGTCTGCCAAGAGCTTTCGCGGCGGAAGCACGTACCAGAGAGTGTCTGCAATTTTTAAATTAAATTCGAAAAGTGGAAAACAACATTTGTAAAAATTTACATATTTGAATAGCAGTGGTTTTACGTTGAACACAAGAAAGGTAAATATAAATAAATATATATTTTTTAATTTTGGTTTTTATTTTCATTCCATGTTTTGATAATAATAATAATAATAATATTAGGATGATTTATTTGGTAAGCGCTGTTTTTGTGTGTATCACACATCAAGAGCCCTCTGCGAGCTTGGTCGTCGCTGTAGAAAGCGCCAATTCTCAAACAAGACCCAGTTGATGTAAGGTTGGATGGACCTTTCAGTGACCGGTCTTTGGTAAAGGTTTATGAATTTTTCAACTCAGCGAAGAGCACATTCGAATTAATATGAATGGTATATTTTTGTGCTCCGCTGGGATCCGAATCCACAACCTTCCATTTACGAGTCCGAAGTGTTGCCACTGGACTACGGACCGGTCCAAGATGTTTGGTATAAGATGAAAGATTCCTTTAGTATGAGATAAGATATTTGTTATTTTTATTATTCGACTTTTAATTGTAAATAAATGTAATTTGTTGTGTATGTTCCTCGACTTATAGGTTGGGATGCGGCTGACCACCCATGCTGTAGAAAATGGCTCACTTTGCCAATGTTACCCTGTTTCAGGGAAGGTCGGCAGGAGTTGCAGGGTGTATGTTCATTTGAGATTCAGGTTTTTATATTTTAGGTCCACATACGGCATGTTTAAGTGCGAACTTATACGAGCGTCCATGTGCTGTGGGTCCTTCTGACACATACATACAGGACGGGTACGAGGAGGGTTTGAGCATCCTGTGTCTACTTGTGAAAATGCATAAAATGTGAATCTTTAATGTAACATATATCTGCAACTAAGATTAGATTAGATTAGATTTAAAATCTAATTTTGGTATGAGTTTAAAGATCTACTTGGTAAATTTACTAAATTTATATCTTATTTTAATCAGATATAAATTTAGTATGAGATAAGATACAATAAAAAATTGGTTCCTCTATAATCTGAGTTTCAAATGTATATTAACATTTAAAATTCATATTAAATGCATGCTCGTGAACAGGCACGTGTAAGCTCGCGCTTACAAATTCTGCATGTGTACCTACAATACAAAACCAAACCTCAAATGAACAAAAACCCTGCAAGTTTTGCCGGCTTTCCCTGAAACAGGGGTGATAAATATTTGTTTTATTGCATGGGGGTCAGCCTTATGCCAACCTATAAGTCAGGAAATTGTTATCATATTTAGGTATAAAGCATAAAAGGAATCTATAATCTAAGTTGCAAGGATATATTCATTTAAAGCTCTCAGATGTATGCCCACAAACCAACAAGTATAGTTCGCGCTTACAAATGCTGAATGTGTACTTACAAATAAAATCCAAACCTCAAATGAACATAAGCCCCACAACTTTTGCCGACCTTCCCTGAAACAGGGGTGACATTGGCAAAGTGAACCATTTTAATAAAAATACATATAGACGGGTAAAAGGCAGTAAGCGACAAAAACGAAATTATTCAGGAGAGCAGGTTAAAGTTTGAGATTGCAGAAAAATGCCATATCTTTTTTATTTTTATCATATCGTTAAAATCAAAACAGCACTAAAATTTGAAATAAAAAAAATGGAAGCATTGATTGGCATTTCTATTAATGTGGTTATAAGATGTTTTACGATTTTTTTATGCCACAAGCGCCTTTACGACAAAAAGGCCAAAATCTTGTCGACTACACCAAAACCATAGGTACTTCGAAAAACGCATTCGTTTGCTTGGGCATAAACAACAAAAAAAAATCATCGTAGAGCTGTGGGAGTTAGCGCATTAGAAAGAGCGGAATTTTTTAAGTAGGATAGCATTCATAACTCATTTTTGACCAAAACGTCGCTTATTTCGATATATAAGCGCAACTAACGCAACTAAGCTACACATATAGTGTTACTTCCTGCCTGCGTTATCCCCGAAGGGGTCGCATGTGGCGCTTCGGGACCTATTTATTTTTACAGGTAAGGGGGTCGGCCTCACACCAACCACTTTTAGTTGAAGTGGGGGTTTCCCAGCTCCCGGGGGGGCTGGTTCTCATTTTTTTGTGAAAGCTGAGTAAGCCTTTGAGATCGAACCCTTGCTCTCGGCATGGAATGCAAGCATTCTACCAATTGAGCTATCGACCTTTTTACGTGCTTGATCGTCGACGCTACAAAGCGCCAATTCTCAAGCAAGACCCAGTTGCTGTAAGGCTGGATGGACCTTTGGTGACCGGTCATTGGTAAAAGTTTTATGAATTTTTCAACCCAGCGAAGAACAAATTTGAAAATATAAATGGTTTATTTTTTGTGCTCCGCCGGGAATCGCACCCACAACCTTCCCATTCAGAGTCCGCAGTGTTACCACTGAGCTACGGACCGGTCAAGTATAAGATAAGATATAAGAGTTAGTATGAGATAAGATACAATATCAAATAGGTTAATTATTATTCTTGCAATCGGTCTCATTCATTAAATTTGTTGAGCCTTAAATCTGAGCTTAACCTATTTTTTCCAGAAAAAAACTCACTTCAACCGGCTTAAATTAAATATTATAAATAAGAAGGGGAATCCTTAATCTGTAATCTAAGCTGCAAAGATATATTAACATTTAAAACTCATATCAAATGCATGCCCACTAACAGACACGTGTAAGTTCGCTCTTACAAATGCTGAATGTGTACTTACAAATTATAGCCAAACCTCAAATTAACATAAGCCCTGCAACTTTTGCCGGCCTTCCCTGAAATAGGGCTGACATTTGCAAAGTGAACCATTTCTTATAGTTTGGGTGGTCAGCCTCATAGCAACCTATAGGAACGTCAAGGAATATGAATGACCTTTTAAATACAGGAAATCACTGTTCATCTTTTCAAAAGATTATGACTCTGAATGAAGTGAAAGAAGTTTGCAAGGACCGAAAGAAACCACGGTTGATGGCTAAAGCATTTCATTTTAAAATTTATTTAAATTTAATTTAGTTAATTTCAAAACTTGATTTTACAATTTTTTAATTCTTTCACTTTCCAAAATTTTTGTGTTCCATGACTATTATATTGATATGAAGCTGACCCCCCATGTACAAACTTGATTCACGTTTCCCAATGCCACCCCGGTTTCAGAGAAAGGCGGCAGGAGTTTCAATATTTATTTTCATTTGAGGTTTGGTTTATTTTGTATGTACTCATGCATCATGAGTAAACGCGAACTTACATGTGCCTGCCAGTGTGCATGCAAAATGTGAAAAAAACGTTTTTTTTTAATATTTTTTTGTGGTGGCAATTTTTAAGTGACATAATATTTTGTCCAAACTTTATAATTAAGAGAAAGAAATAATAAACACGCTTGATTTTTTGCATCACTGTAACTATTTTGATAAGACCATAAAGTGAAAAAAAACAAAAACGGCAGATTTAGGTTTATAAGGCGCTTTAAATGCTGATACATCTATGCAACTTAGATTAAAGAAATGGTTCAACTTTTTGTGATTTAACTAACATGTTAGTAGAAGGATGAAAACCAATACAATAGGCTCGGCACAAATTCAATTGACAAAGAAATTGCGTCATCAACCAGATGTTTTATTAAGACAATCTTTCGTTAAAGGAAAAAGAGTAAAAAATAGTACCTAGTAAAAAATAATAATATTAGGATCGTTTATTTGGTGAACGCTGTTTTTGTGTGAATCACACCTCAAGAGACCTGTGCAAGCTAGGTCATTGCTATAAAAAACGTCAATTCTCAAGCAAACACCAATTGTTGTAAGGCTGGATGGACCTTTGTTGACCGGTGTTTTAATCAAGGTATATATATATATTTTTTTTTAAGGAATCCTGTGCGGGAGGCTCCCCAATTCTTGAGAGTCTTGGGGGTCTATGTCACCCTGGAAGGGTGCCGCAGAGGTGTTGCTTGAGTTCTTGGTTCTATCGTGAGGCGCTGCAAGGAAGTGGTGATTTATGTTGGTTTTGAATAAAACCGGATTAAATTGGGAAGGGAACACAGATACTGGTAGACCATTCCATAAACGGGCAGTTTGGCAAAGGAATGAGTCATGAAAACGCCAAGTTCTCATAGTTTTGAGATCGACTGCATGGGATGTACAGGGATGAATGAGAGTCGCACTACGAGTTTCCCTTTCTGAAATGCGAGGGGGAGGGATTAATGAATGGAGCTCATTAGAATATGAATTTTCCAACCCAGCGAAGAGCAAATTTGAAAATATAAATGGCATATTTTTTGTGCTCCGCCGGGACTCGAACCCAAAACTTCCCATTTACGAGTCCAAAGCGTTAACCACTAGACTACGGACCTGTCTAGCTCAGAGATTCACTAAACACAGCTGATTCTTTTCCCTGCCTTGAATAAATTTGAGTATGCATTAAATTATACAAAAAGTATCTAGATTTTACCATATTTACACAACTTGAAAGAATGGGAATGGGAAATCGTCCCCTTAGTGCTTGTTTCTCTTATGTCCATCAGAAGCGCTATTCTGCCATATTCCTTACGAGCCTGTATGAAAAAGGTTATGACTCTGGATGAAATGAAAGAAGTATGCAAAGACCAAAAGAAATGGCGGTTGATCTGTAATGCTGGCGTTTAACGGTGAGGATTTTGAAAAATATTTTTTACTTTTGTATAGAATATGTTTGGTAGGTTTTTATTTTTACTGTTTAATTGTTTTGTGTTTATTTGTTTTATACACTAAAATGTAATTAATTGCTTGTATTCCTTGACTTATAGGTTGGTATGAGGCTGACCACCCATACTGTAAAAAATGGTTCACTTTGCCAATGTCACGCCTGTTTCAGGAAAGGTCGGCAAGAGTTGCAGAGTGCACATTTCCATGTGAGATTCGGGTTTTTATATTGTAGGACCACATGCGGCATGTCTAAGTGCGAACTTGTGCATGTCTAATCTAATCTAATCTAATCTAAGCTGCAAAGATATATATCATTTAAGATTTATATTAAATGCATTCCCACAAGCAGATATGTAAAATTTCGCGCTCACACATGCCGCATGTGGACCTACAATATAAAAACCCAATATCAAATGAACGAGCATGTCTGTTTGTGAAAGTGCATATAATGTGAATCTTGACTGTTACATTTTTTTTTTTTTTTTATAATAATATATTTATTTTGTGTTTCTTATACATAAAAATTACAAAAACTTATGAATAATATAGTTATATTAGAACTTTCACATCCTCTTTCAACTTACATTCTTTCTTTATCCATTCATTCACAACTCTCTTATGAATGCTGAAGGCTGATTTTGAAAATATGTAAAACAACTCTTTTCTTAGCTCAGATTGTGTAGAATGTGATTCTTAAAATAATTTTATTGAAAGGTCATCTTTGAATCGAATGGTAGATAAGCCAAACAAGCACTGGCGGGACGGTTTTGCACATTTTGAAAGAAAGGGAATGGCAAATGTATGCGTTTACAATATTCATCTCTGTTTCAAGCAGCAAAGTTTCCGTTTAAACCCAACCATAGGGTGGTAACAGGATAGAACGGCATAGTGACAAAACGACACTAGACAGAACGACGTATTACAGAACAACACATGACATTTTTTTAAGAAATCCTGTGCAGAGGCACCCTAGATTTCAAAGACTCTAGGGGTATATGACACTTGTTGTAGTGCCGCAGAGGTGTTGTTTACGAGCTTCGTCGTCGCTATAAAGCGCCAATACTCAAAAAGACTGTATTTAAGGCTGGAAGGACCTTTTGTGACCGGTCTTTGGTTAAGGTTTTATTAAATGGTATTTTTTGTGCTCCGCCGGGATTCGAGCCCAAAACCTTCCATTAGCGAGTCCAAAGTGACTACGGACCGGCTTAACTAAGCTAAGACATAACGAAACATGACAGATCATCACATGTCGAAACATCACTAAAACAAAACAACACAGAAAATACAGCACTATGACAAAATAAGACAAAGACAAAACATCACATAACAAAAAATCACATACCTCAAACAGAACAAACCATAAAAGGCACATAAAAAAACATCACACGACAAAATGACAAACATTTATTTTACTTCCACACGCCATATGCGACTCCTTCGGAGAAAACGCGGTTGAATGTTGCTCTTTATGTGCAGCTTAGTTAGTTTTTTTTTTTTTATCTTATTCATATAATCGAGGGGGTGTTAATTTTTTAAGACTTAACCAAATAATATATGCACGGATTCCATTTTCTCACGTCTCACTTTGTTTTCATACCGTGGTGTTTTCTGTTTTGCGATGCTTTGTCATGTGATGTACTGTCTTTGAGCTGTTATGTCATGAGTCGTTCTGCCATTGATTGATTGATGATGGATGATTTCTTTCTTGTGGCGCCATTTAATGGTCCAGGACCATCTCAAGGGCGCCATGGCTTCTGGAAAAAAGCAGTGTTTCAGTACCTTTCTGGAGGTAGTGGTAGGCTGGTTCGCGGGAACACCGATGGGCAAATTGTTCCAGGCAACCGGCCCGGTCACCGCAAAGCTCCTGTCTGCAAAATTTGATATATTCGCTCTTTTGGGCACTATAACCTTGTTGACAGCAGTGAGAGCAGAGCGCAGTGGTCGTTTTGAAGGCTTATCGACAGAACATAGCTCAGCGAGACATGGGGGTGCCGTGCCGTTCAGGATCCTATGGACAGTGAGACACAACTTAAATTCTACCCTCTCTCGGACCCTCAGCCAGTGTAGTTCTCTCAGCAATGGCGAAATATGACAGCTCTTCCCCTGTCGTCATGTCATTCATGCGCCGTTATGTCATGTGCCGTTCTGTCATGTGTCGTTCTGTCACTTCGTCGTTCTACCATGAAACGCCATAGAGTATGCCAACTAAAACGATCGCAAGAAGTGCTGCTCTACTTTCCATACATGTTTGGTGAAACGTTTTTTTTTTTAGTGTAAACCATAACTTTAGTACTTGGTTTACTGCTCGAAGTGACCATAAAATATTCATGAATAATAAGCGAGGGTTCGCAAGGCAAATAAACATTGTTAGGAAAGTTTTAGAAATGCGAGAAAGTTCTCCTAAAGGTCCGAAATTCAGATCTGTATTTTATTGATATGATTTATTTTGGGTTCACTTTTAATAAAATTACAGTTGAATTTATTTTCCATAAAGTTTATTACACAATAAGGATCACTCTGTAACTTATGTATAGGCGGTTTCACGGCTTGGGCGTCTTAAATGGATCATTGAATCAAATGATCGCTTTGTTGTGTATGTTCCTTGACTTATAAATGGCGGTTGATCTGTAATGTTGGCGGCTAGGGTTTATTAAATTGGATTTTTTTCTGTTTGTTGTCCATAGATATTATTATTTATTGCATAGATATTATTATTTATTATACGGACCGGTCCAAGATGTTTGGTATAAGATTAAAGATTCCTTTAGTATGAGATAAGATTTTTTTTTTTTTAATTGGAGTTTTTATTGTAAGTAAAAATGTAATTTGTCGTGTATGTTCCTTGACTTATAGGTTAGTATGCGGCTGACAACTTATGCTGTAGAAAATGGTTCACTTGCCAATGTCACCCCTGTTTCAGGGAAGGTCGGCAGGAGTTGTAGGGTGTATGTCCATTAAATGCGGCATGCGCAAGCGCGAACTTGTACGTGTCTGCTTGCGAGAATGCATATTATGCGAATCCCCAATGTTACATATTCACTTTGCCAATGTCACCCCTGCTTCAGTGAAGGTCGGCAAGAGTTGCAGGGCTTATGTTCATTTTAGATTGGGTTTTTTTATATTGTAAGTCCACATGCGGCATGTGTAAGCGCGAAATTATGCGTGTCTGCTTGTGGGAATGCATTTAATATGAATCTCAAATGATACATATCTTTGCAAATTAGATTACATTAGAAGCTACACAGAACCGCAGCCTATATTTATATGTGGTCAAGGCCTATTCTTGCTTGTTCCTGACCATACGAGGCGCCTCTAAAATGGATATTGCCAGAAAGTGCGAGAAGTACAAGGTACAAAATATCAAACACTTAATTCTACACACACATAAATATAGCCAGGAAATATGCCTAGACACACAATCATAAAAACACAAAGAAATGAACTTACACATTCGTAACGGTATGCAGAGGCATTCACTTTGTAATCATTCGAATATATTTAGTTTCACGACCGGTTTCGCAAACAATCCGTTTGCGTCTTCGGGTGGCTAAATAATTTCTAGACACCAGTAATTACAGTTATAGAGTGATGAATGTCGAGGAGATGAAAAAAGTGAAGACACATCCGAGGTCGGTGTTATGGCCGAGGATCAAGTGGCTATTTTCGACTAGCGTATTTGAAACAGAACAACGCTGTTTGGAATCACGTCTGTCCCATTTGACCATAACTTCGACCCCTGGTTCAACAGATGCCATTGCATGCACACAAGCTTCTGTTTTCGCATGAAGACAACTGGCCAGGTTGGTAAATTGCATTCCATTTCACAAATGTATGTTTTTTTTAAGTTAGAGCTCGTTCCCACTCGTCGGATGTCAGATTTGTATATTAATCGGAGGTTCCAGTGGCAGAACATTATGTATTGTTACGAATTTAGGGTTCAAAAGTCTTTCAATTTAAAATACTGGTCTTCTTATACAGTTGTTTATTTTACACTTTTAATAATTTATTTTCACAAAGATAGTCTCGACTATTCCTTTACACTTGGTTTCTGTTCACTGATCAAGTTAGTTCAATGTAGTTGTAAAGCTCGTAGGATACTGGCTCTGCAAGCAACTTGCACCCTTCTTATTCTCTTCAAAACAGTACTATCTAGAATTATATTTGCTAGACAGTTCCAGAAAGGCGTAGTAATCATTATTTCTCGATGCTTCAAGTATTTTGTTAAATTATTCCTACCCACACAATACAATACAGAATTCCTATAACTATAACTAATACCTACTTATTTTAAATATTTATATTTCTTATTTACATAACAGTATAAAGCTATTCACACTTATCGGAAACCGATTTTGTCCGAAATGTTCTGCCACTGGAACCTCCGATTAATATACGGATCCGACACCCGACAAGTAGGAACGAGCTCTTACTGCCCATACAGGAAAATTCACAAACACAGGGATAAACTGAGCTCGGATAATTGAGGTTCTACTTTAGTTGAGCTTTTGCATAGTACAGATAGAACCGGATATTTGCTGTCGGACTATTATAAGCATTAATGCTCAAATAACCGAATCGTGTCGAAGCATACATCGGAATGCATAAATTGACAATAGGGTGCCCCAACAACTTATAAAAATATATTTTTATTAATAATTTGTAACAATAAAAACTACACGATTTTCACCAAGATGCTCAACTCATATGCATTTATAAAATCATTAATAGTATTTTTGACTCAGCTTATCTTTTAAAATGTATTGCAGTGTTTTTGGGTTCGGATAGACTTTTTAAACAACAAAAAACAGGTCTTCTTTTTGGATATTTATTTACACTTAATTTATTTGACTATTTTATATTTATTTTTAACACTTTTAGCAACTTAAATTTATTTCACAGTTCAGCACCTCACACTTGTTCTCCGATCAAGGCGAATATCTATCTGCCCTCCTGCACCCAATTTCGCTCCTTTTATACCCCAGAGACAGAAGTCTCTAGGGACCAATTTGCCAGCACACTCTCGAACGTTCTACCAGCTTCGAGAGTACAAAATTTCTTAAGCCTTTAATAATTATTGCTACCTACGATGTACACCTATATAAATCTACTATTTACATAACAGTATCAAATTAAATGTTCCAACGCGAAGATTTAGAATGAATTAATTGCTCTCCCACAACTTTCGTACTTCTAATTAACCTACTATTCTCCTATTAACAGAATGTGTCGTCTTTTAAATTCTTCCTCTCATCTAGATTTATGCGGCGTGAGCCTGTCTGAATTCCGTAGAGCTTTGTTTTGCTCAGGAAAGTACAGGTATTATATTTTGACTGTGCTATTTCATGTAATACTAATCCTTGATTTGTTTTGTTTCTTTATTATTCATTGTAAATTACCTTGTCACAAAAATACTGTAAATGGACAATCATATGTGTTAATAAAATAAAATAAAAATAAAATAAAAAATCATCTTCATCATCATCACACTTCACGCTGAAGAAGCCCATCTTAGACATGGGCAAAACGTCCGGAAGCTCCAGCTCCCACAGACCACGGCAACAGATCCCGGAAAACATCTCTCTAGCAATTAAAACTACGTTTTTTGGCACGAGTTCATTTATTTTCTCGAGCGCTTTTGAAAGAATGTTTGAAAAGAATGGGAAGATGACAAGGGAACTTGAGAATAGGGTGTGTAAGGGAAAGCAAGTGGTCGGTGCAATAGGAAGAATAGCAAAGAACAAGCGGTTGGCGATGGATCTGAGAATGGCGGTACTCGATGGCATATTGATTAAAAACAAAAAAAAATAGGCTTATTTTTTTGGTGAGCGCTGTTTGTGTGTATCTGTAGAAAGCGCCAATTCTCAAGCAGGACCCAGTTGCTGTAAGGCTGGATGGACCTTTTGATGGCCGGTCTTTGTCAACGACGATACAATAGTGAAAGCACCGGCTCTCGCAACATTGGATGCTACTTGGATGGGTGACCGCTCAGGTACACCGCGTGTTGTTGGCATCTTGGACCGTTCCGTAGTCTTGTGGCAACACTTCGGACTCATAAATGGAAGGTTGTGGATTCGGATCCCGGCGGAGCACAAAAATATACCATTTATATTTCCAAATATGCTCTTCGCTAGGTTTAAAAAATTCATAAAGCCTTTACTAGGTCACTAGAGGTCCATCCAGCCTTACAGCAACCGGGTCTTGCTTGAGTATTGGTGCTTTGTAGCGACGACCAAGCTCGTACACCTCTGCAGCACTACAACAAGTGTCATAGACCCCTAGAGCCTCTAGAATCTAGGGAGTCTCCCGCACAGAATTTCTTAAAAAAAAAAACAGGTTTACCTATGAATTTTTCAACCCGGCGAAGAGCAAATTTGAAAATATAAATTTTATATTTTTTGTGCTCAACCGGCATTCGAACCCACAACTTTCCATTTACGAGTCCTAAGTGTTACCACTGCACTGCGGACCGGTCTGGAATTGATGTGTGAAAGTGAAGCATGGACAGTGAGTGACAGTGAAATGAGTAAAGTATGTACGGTGGAAATGAAGCATTTGAGAAGCATGACAGGAAAAATTCTGAAGGATAGAGTTAGGAATGAATGGGTAAAGAAAAAATATAAGTTAAGAGAGAAATATATGTGAAATATACTTTTTTTTGTTTTTTGAAATTTTGTTTCAAAGTCTGGAATAGCGGTTACCCTATGAATGTGAACAATCAAAATGATTTGTAAGGGCTGCTACGTAATAAAATATGGAACTAGTGCCCTAATTCCTGAAATGGGGTGACAATGGCAATGTTAATATGCTCTAAAAAAGGAGCTGCCAACCTCACCCCAAGATTCATGCCGACTAAAAAGCGCTACAAGCTTACACACATAGTGTAACCTCTTCCCGCGTTTTCCCGTAAGGAGTTGCATGTGGCGAGTGGAACATATTTATATTTAAAGGTAAGGGAACCGGCCTTACCCCAATCACTTCAGGTGAAGTGGGGTTTCCCAGCTTCCGAGGGGGTTGATACTCATTTCGTGTGAAGGCTGAGTAGGTAAGTCTAATCTAATCTAAGTTGCATGGATATGTAACATTGGGGATTCACTTTATTTGCATTATTACAAGCAGACACGTATAAGTTCGCGCTTGCGCATGCCGCATGTGAACCTACAACATAAAAACCTAAATCTCAAATTAACATACACCCTACAATTCTTCCCGACCTTCCCTGAAACAGGGGTGACATTGGCAAAGTGAACAATTTTTAACAGTGTGGGTGGTCAGCCTCATACCAACCTATAAGTCAAGGAATACAAGCAATTAATTACATCCAGTTATACAAACAAACAAACACTAAAAAATCTACAAAACATCTATAAAAATGAAAAATGATTCTTGGCCTTAGCCGCCACATTATAGATCAGCCGCCATTTTTTTCGGTCCTTGCATACTTCTTTCATTTCATCTAGAGTCATAACCTTTTTCATACAAGCTCTCCTTTTATTATGACTCTGGATATCCCATTCATTCGCTTTTTCGGAAATTTGGTCCATCCATAACTTTCTCGGTCTTCCTTTACCACCACATCCTTCTATTCTTGCAACACATACTTTCTTCGTCAATCTTTCATCTTATTTTTCAAGTTTTGCCGGTAGCTCCTTTTTGGGCTTAAAAAACTTCCCTGAAACAGGGAGGAAATTGGCAAAGTGTTTTTACAGTAGGGGATGCCAGCCTCATAGCTACCTATAAATCAAGGAAAATTGTAAAAATATAGTCGCAACTTAAATTATAGGTATTTTTAAAAAACATGCTATTTTTAAAAGAATGAATTTTTGTTAGCCCACAAAAATACGTTGAAATCCCATACATGACCTGTACCCTCAGTACGAGTTGCAAAACTTGAGAAAAGTAAAGTTTACGGAAAATATTAAAGCGTGATTTCTCCCAATATCTTCCGTTTTTGTTTCTTACACTTTGTGGTCTTAGCAAAAGAGTTACAGTGATGAAGAAAATCAAGTTCAAACAAACAAAAACGGCAGATTTTGGGGGAAATCACTCTTTAATAATCGACGCAAACTTTACATTACTCAAGTTTTGCAACTCGTACTAAGGGTACTGAAATATAAAACAATATAAAACAGAAAATGCACAATTTTTCTCGTTCGCTTGAATTTTGCATCCTCTCTATTTGAACAAAAAACAAAACTGAAATACTGTTTATTCAAAGAGCGGAATATTTAGAACTTGTTATTTTTGGAAACCAAATATCATTTTATCAATTTTGCTTTTAATCTAATCTAATCTAATCTAAGTTGCAAAGATATGTTACATTGGAGATTCACATAACATGCATTCTCACAACCAGACACGTACAAGTTCGCGCTTGCACATGCCTCAAGTGAACCTACAACATAAAAACCAAATCTCAAATGGACATACACCCTGCAACTCTTGCCGTCCTTCCCTGAGACAGGGGTGACATTGGCAAAGTGAACCATTTTTACAGCATGGGTGGTCAGCCGCATACCAACCTATAAGTCAAGGAACTTTTCATCTCCATTAATGAGGTCTGAGCATGGAAAAGTGCGTGAAAATAAACCTCATCATTCGGCCGGAATACTTTGAATTTGTCCGCTAGAGACGCTGATCTCTCATCCATACAAGCCTATTTTTTTGTCTGTCAAATATTTGTTTTATTTTTTTTTGTTTTTATTTTTTTATTAGGAAGACCAACAGCTAAATGTACAGGGTTAAAAGTATTGTTATGTAAATATAAATATTGAAATAAGTATGGGTAGTTATAGTTATAAGAGTCCTCATAGGTATAGGTAGGTAGGATCGATAATTGTGTATAAGTGTAGAATTCTCTAGGCTAAGTAGGTACTTGTTATAATTATAGGAATTCTGTATTACATTTGTAGGTAGGATTTTGGTTGTATCTCTAGGTAGTACGTGAAGCGTCGAGAAGTAATAATTACTCTGGAACCGTCTGGCGACTTTAGTTCTGGATCATACTGCTCTGAAGAGTATAAAGGTGCGAATGGCCTGCAGAGCGGGCCAGTATCATAGCGACTAACAAACACATCGAAGCCATCTGATCAGTGAACCGAAACCAATGGAATAATCGAGAAAGTAGTGTGAAAATAAATTTTGTAACTGTGTAAAATAAATAACTATTGAAGAAGACCTGTGTATTTTTAATTTGAAGACAATTGAACCCTAATTTCGTAACAGTATGAATATATTATAATATATCTAAATCAAATCTAAATCTAACTTTCAAAGATATGTATCATTTGAGGTTCATACCTATAAAATGCATTCCCACAAGCAGACACGCATAATTTCGCGCTCACACATGCCGCATGTGGACCTACAATATAAAAACCCAATCTCAAATGAACATAAGCCCTGCAACTCTTTGCCGACCTTCCCTGAAACAGGGGTGACATTGGCAAAGTGAACCATTTTCTACAGCATGGGTGGTCAGCCGCATACCAACCTATAAGTCAAGGAACATACATACACAGCAAATTAATTTTTTAAATCAACAAATTAAAGAAATTATAACATGCATGGACATCAAAAACTACCAGAAAACCAAATTTTATTTAAAAAACCCTAGCCGCCAACATCACAGATTAACCGCCATTTCTTTCTGTCCTTACACACTTCTTTCATTTCCTCCAGAGTCATAACCTTCTTCATACATACTCTCCTTTTATTATGACTATGGATATTCCATTCATTCGCAATCTCGGAAATTTGGTCCATCCATACCTTTCTCGGTCTTCCTCTACCACGACATCCATCGAGTCTTGCAACATATATTTTCTTCGTCAGTCTTTCATCATTCATTCTCTCCATATGCCCAAACCATCTTATAAGGAGTCAATTATAGGTCTTAACGAATAAAGATAATTTAAATTAACCTATGTACATTTATTTAAAACAAGTTATTATACAAAATTAAAAAAAAAACAAAAAAATAATAATAAACTAAAAACAATTATGATGGAGGGTGCAATTACATAAAAGGAAAAGAGACACAATCTATGATACAAAAAAGTTCTGCGTCATCCGCTGTCTTTTCAACGTCAGTTTAGTATTAAAGAAGTCAAAATTGAAATGATCTGTACCTACCCTGAGTACGAGTTTTTTCACTCGAAGTATTGAGTATTCGAGAAAAATGCATGTGAACTTGTAAAGCACCTCTGGCAAAACAAGTTTCGGAACCTTTTTTGGCAGGGGTGCTTTACAAGCTATACATTTTTCATTTTTCTCGAATACTAATTTTTCATTTTACATACATTTTTACATTTTTCTCGAATACTCAATACGTCGAGTAAAGTTGAAAAACTCGTACTCAGGGTCCTGAGCTATGATTGAAACTGTCACTTGCATCCCACATAAATGTATTTTAGACCCTCCACACACTAGACGACTTGTCGCCGCGACAGTCGCCGCGACTAGTCGCCACTACTAGACGTCTAGTGTTCGGCTGTGTCGGCGCCGCGACTAGTCGCCACGACTAGACGTCTAGTGTGCGGCTGTGTCGGAGACAGTCGCCGCGACTAGTCGCCATGACTAGACGTCTAGTGTGCGGCTGTGTCGGAGACAGTCGCCGCGACTAGTCGCCATGACTAGACGTCTAGTGTGCGGCTGTGTCGGAGACAGTCGCCGCGACTAGTCGCCACGACTAGACGTCTAGTGTGCGGCTGTGTCGGAGACAGTCGCCGCGACTAGTCGCCATGACTAGACGTCTAGTGTGCGGCTGTGTCGGAGACAGTCGCCGCGACTAGTCGCCATGACTAGACGTCTAGTGTGCGGCTGTGTCGGAGACAGTCGCCGCGACTAGTCGCCATGACTAGACGTCTAGTGTGCGGCTGTGTCGGAGACAGTCGCCGCGACTAGTCGCCACGACTAGACGTCTAGTGTGCGGCTGTGTCGGAGACAGTCGCCGCGACTAGTCGCCACGACTAGACGTCTAGTGTGCGGCTGTGTCGGAGACAGTCGCCGCGACTAGTCGCCATGACTAGACGTCTAGTGTGCGGCTGTGTCGGAGACAGTTGCCGCGACTAGTCGCCATGCGGCATGTGTGAGCGCGAAATTATGCGTGTCTGCTTGTGGGAATGCATTTAATATGAATCTCAAATGATAAATTTCTTTGCAAATTAGATTTAGATTTAGATTCAAATCTTGTATTTCAGTTTGACGTATGTGCGAGTCAAGATCCGAGTAAATGGTTCGCCCACAGATTCACGATTGTTTCTTTTATATATTATAAATGTATATAATTTTAGAGAGTGAACTCAAGAAACTTACGCAGAGCAAAACTTGAGCAAACAAATTACTAAAGAAATCGGCAAGTTAAGGAAAAGTTGAGCTTTCTGCTCAAGTCGGCAAAAGCTGAACTCCAAGTTTTTACTTTATCGTCAGCTCAAAGATATAGCCATTGACTTACGATATCTGTAGACTAGAAATTATTTAAACGAAAATATACATTATATGTCTGTTTCAACCGACTTACGAAGATAGTCATTAGTAAGAAAGAGAACAAAGATCTTCACAGTTGCATTTCCATGTGTACCAAAAAAACTCAAGCGAATGTAAAAATGTTCCTAGAAAGTAATGTTTTTGGGTTCAAAAAGTCTCTAAATTAAAACATACAGGTCTTCTTTCAGGATCTTTATTTTCATTTAAATTATTTTTACAATTTATATTTATTTTTAATACTTTTAGCAACTCAAATTTATTTTCACAGTTCAGCTCCGCTTACACTCTTCATTCAAAGGCAACTATCTCACTGTCCTGGTGCACTCAATCTTGCTCCTTATATACTGTAGTGACAGAAGTCTCTAGGAGCTAATTTGCGAACATTCTACCAACTTCAAGAGTACAAAAGGATCATTTAATTTCTAGATTTCTTAAGCCTATAATTATTGCTACCTACGGTGTACACCTATATTAATCTACTATTTACATAACAGTACTATTGTGAATAATAATGGCTGCCAAACCAGTCCGAACACAGCTAGAGTTGACAGATAACACGCGTTATAAATATTGTGATCGCTAAAATTGACGAATTTTAAAGGAAATATGTATTATTTTAAGACATTACGGCATGTGTTATGATTGGGTGTCGAAACACAAAATGGATGTGGACAAAATGGCCTTAATAATTAAATATTAGGATGATTTATTTGGTGAGCACTGTTTTTGTGTGTATCACACCTCAAGAGCCCTCTGCGAGCTTGATCGTCGCTGTAGGAAGCGCCAATTCTCAAGCAAGATCCAGTTGTTGTAAGGTTGGATGGACCTTTCAGTGACCGATATTTGGTAAAGGTTTATGAATTTTTCAACTCAGCGAAGAGCACATTCGAAATATAAATGGTATATTTTTGTGCTCCGCCGGGATCCGAATCCACAATCTTCCATTAACGAGTCCGAAGTGCTGCCACTGGACTACGGACCGGTCCAAGATGCCAACGACACGCGGTGTACCTGAGCGGTAACCCATCCAAGTACTGACCACGCCCAATGTTGCTTAACCTTGGTGATCTATGGGAACCGGTGCTTTCAACATGGCTAACAACGTTTGACAGGACTGAGACAAATGTGGTCTATAGTATTGTTGTGTGTTTAGGGTTCAAATAGTCTTCAAATAAATAAAAAATAACTTGTCATCTTTACCGGATATTTATTTTACACTTAGATTTATTAACAATTTTTATTTATATTATAGTTTAAAATTTTTTGAGGAATTCAAAAACACTGTTTATTTTCACATGAATATATTTAAAAAGATTACAATCTTTAGAGTATTTTATTTTTAACAATTCACATTTATGGTTTAGCAATTAACATTTATTTCACAGTTGGTGTTCACTTGCAATGTCTTTCTTGTTCAAAAGCAGAGCGTCGTATATAGACTGACTCCTGCAAACTGCTTGCAACTTTTTATACTCCAAAGAAAGTAGTTACTAGAAGTCAATTTTGCTGGAACTTTCCAGAACGACGGTCTTCGAAAAGCTTCCAGTACATAAATTTGAATATCTCTTTACCCTAGGTACTTAAAATAATTATTCCTACTTATACACTCTCTTATCAGCTATAAATGATATACCTACGTAGGTACATATTTATAAGTATTTGCTCTTTACATAACAGTATGTATCAATGCAGGTCGTTTCTGCTCCTCTATGTTATTACTCAATGGTTAAAGTCGTTAATGGGGCTTTATGCACTGCGAACATTCGGTGTTGCGAACTTTTCAGATAACAAACAAATAATTTTCTACTCTTTTTAGTTTTCACAAATTTCAGCTTATTTTCATGTGGGCGTTTTATTCTCATTTAAAAAATCTGTTTTCATCTTTTTCTAGCGTTTAAAAATAATATATTTTAAAGTTAAAAGTTTAAGCTGCCATGCATGACTGTCAATCAAAAATGAATGCTTCTTTTAAGTTATAATCTAAGTTGCAGAGATAAATTAACGTTCGAAATTCATATTAAATTTATTCCCACAAACAGACACGTGTCACTAAGCGCTTACAAATGCTGCATGTGTACTTACAAATTAAAATCCAAACCTCAAATGAACATACTTTTATTTTATTTAAGAAAAAGATGAGGAAGAATAATATGGTTCACTTTGCCAATGTCACCCCTGTTTCCATGAAGGTCGGCAAGAGTTGCAGGGTGTATATTCATTTGAAGTCAGCTGCATACCAACCTATAAGTCAAGGAACATTCACAACAAATTACAGTTTTACCACAAACACTGTAAAAAATAGTTCACTTCGCCAATGTCACCCTGTTTCTGGAAAGGTCGGCAAAAGTTGCAGGGCTTCTGATTATTTGAATTTTGGATTTTATTTTATATTTTGAACTTTGTGGGAATGTATTTAATGTAAATTTTAAATACTGATATATCTTTGCAACTTAGATCATAGATAGATTGCTAACTAAGGACGGCAGTCCCATGCAATACTGACTTACGCTCGCCGAGAAAACAGTTTAAATTCATAAATAGTCCAACCTCATTGTATTTCTTGGAAAAAAAATATATAAACAAATATTTTTTCATATTATTTCCTTTACTAAAATAATAAAAGTTAAAATACGAGCCATATTGAATCAAAGCCGGAAATTTAGAATTTTGTATTAAAAATTACAATGATAAACATAAACAAATATGAAAAATATCATTCCTTGTATTTTTAAGGGTATTTCTGTTAAAACACTGTGAAATTCCATTGTCTATAATCTATATTTATAGACAATATTATTTCACAGTGTTAACAGAAATACCCTTAAAAATACAAGGAATGATATTCTTCATATTTGTTTATGTTTATTAATAAACATAAACAAATATGAAAATATTAACACTGTAAAATTCCATTGTATTTTTTATAAATTCAGTAGAAATAATAATGGATTAAAATAAAAAACTTATTTGTTACAATTCACATGAGCTTTTATTATTTTTTAAACACTACCGGTTTCGGGAGAAGCAATACCTCCCATCTTCAGGTGTAAATATAAACTTATTTACACCTGAAGATGGGAGGTATTGCTTCTCCCGAAACCGGTAGTGTTTAAAAAATAATAAAAGCTCATGTGAATTGTAACAAATAAGTTTTTTATTTTAATCTATTAAAATGAACTTTCACGAAGTAACTGCCAAAAACCTAGATAATGAAATAATAATGTTTTAAATATTCACTTATTTTTTGTTTTGCTCCAACGTTTTCAAAAATATTTGTAACAATTGTGCTCCTGAAGATGCATTAATAGAAAAAGTTTGAGCAAAACAAAAAATAAGTGAAATAATTCTTATATTTTTTAGGGTGGATTTATTAACACAGTGAAAGTCCATTTTTAATTATTTAAAAAATTTAAATGGAAACAAAGTTTTAATTCACTTATTTATTTCTTTTTTGCTCGAAGATGCCTCATTAGGCGAAAATATTCGAGCAAAAAAGAAATAAATAAGTGAATTAAAACTTTGTTTCCATTTAAATTTTTGAAATAATTCTTGTTTTTTTCTATTTTATTTATAAAAAAAACATATTTGCATCAACTGACTTCGTTCGGTGGTATGCGGCTGACCACCCATGCTGTAGAAAATGGTTCACTTTGTCAATGTCACCCCTGTTTTCAGGGAAGGTCGGCAAGAGTTGCAGGGTGTATGTCCATGTGAGATTCGGGTTTTTATATTGTAGGACCACATGCGGCATGTTTGAGCGCGAACTTGTGCATTTCTGTTTGTAAAAGAATCTTTAATGTTACATATATTTTGCAAATTAGATTAGATTAGAGTACTTCCGGTCCGTCCAGTCCGGTCGATAGCTCAGTTGGTAGAGTGCTTGCATTCTACCCCGTGAGCTCGGGTTCGAATCCCGCCGAAGGTGTCAGAAATGATTACCCGTTTTGGTGTTTATTTCAAGCCCCATAATAAAAAAAACGGCTAGGTTTACTTAGTCTTCACAAGAAATGAGTACGAGCCCCCTCGGGAGCTGGAAAACCCCCCACATCACTCACTATACCCCTTCGGGGATCACTATATGTGTAGCTTACCTAACTTACTGTACGGGTTCCATATAATAAAAACTTGGTTAAATTCTTTCACACAATTTATTTCTATATTCCGTTCACATTTGGTTCGTTCACAAAGTTAACTTTACGCCATGGTAAATTTGACTACTAATAAGCTCGACGGCTCAGATACAAGTCTCCCTGCAAAGCATCTCGGTCTCTATTTATAGGTGTATAAGAGCTATTCTGGCACATGCCTGACTACGTCAGAATATTCCATTTAGAATATTCGAGCAACTACTGACACAATATCGAACAAAGTCGGTGTTATGGCCGCGGGGATCAAGTCAGTTATTTGGAAACGGATAGCGCTGGTTCGAATCCCGCGACGATTACTTCGACCCTGGTTCAACAGATGGCGTTGCATGCACACAAGCTTCTGCTTTCGCATGAAGACAACTGGCCAGGCAAAATAGGTTGGTGGATTGCATACCTTTCCACAAATCTATGAAAAAAAAATGCAAGTACAAGTACTCACATCTAGAGACACAGAACACTCGCACAACAAAAAACACACGTAGTTTAATGGTTAGCGCTTCGGACTCATAAATGGAAGGTTGTGGGTTCGAATCCCAGCAGGGCACAAAAAGTACCTATACCATTTATATATTCAAATATGCGCTTCGCTGGGTTGAAAAAAATCATATCTCTTTACCAAAGACCGGTCACTAAAGGTCCATCCAGCATTACAGCAACTGAGTCTTGTTTGAGAATAGGCGCTTTCCATAGCGACGACCAAGCTCGCAGAGGCCTTTTGAGGTGTGATTCACACAAAAACAGCGCTCACCAAATAAATCATCCTAATATCTATTTTATTTATTTTATTTATTTAATATCAAATTCGGAAAAATACTAAATTGCCGCCTTTGCTAAAGACCATACAAATCGCAAATCTTGCAGAGAATAAATCTCGCAGAAATGCACGCAAATGGGAAATGACAGTTTATTGTGGATTTTAAATTAGACAGGAAAATTGCAATCCCAGTAATGGCGACGTCAAAGAAAGCCCTGTTTTCCTTTTGCTTTCATCTCATTATGATAATAAATTCAACTCCATGCATTCCCCCTTATCTCATCCCTTTCATCCCTTTCTTTCAATTATTTTTTTTACGACAAAGAGGAAACAAAAGTCTCAGGGTATTCTCATTATGTAAGAATAACAAGATACCTTATAAGCGACCGGTCCTTAATTCAATGGTAACACTTCGGACTCTGAATGGGAAGGTTGTGGGTTCGGTTCCAGGCGGAGCACAAAAAATATACCATTTATATTTGGTAATTTGCACTCCGCCGGGTTGAAAAATTCATAAACCTTTACCAATGACCGGTCACCAAAGCTTGAGAATTGGCGCTTTGTAGCGACGACGACCAAGCTCGTTAAAAGGTCGATGGCTTGATTGGTAGAATGCTTGCATTCCATGCCGAGAGCAAGGGTACGATCTCAAAAGTTTACTCAGCCTTCACAAGAAATGAGAACCAGCCCCCCCGGGAGCTGGGAAACCCCCACTTCGACTGAAAGTGGTAGGTGTGAGGCCGGCCCCCTTACCTGTAAAAATAAATAGGTCCCGAAGCGCCACATGCGACCCCTTCGGGGAAACGCAGGCAAGAAGTTACACTATATGTGTAGCTTAGTTGCGTTTTTACACTACTTTATTGATATTCCTTGACTTATAGGTTGGTATGAGGTTGACCACCTATGTTTAACGGCTGCTTTTAACAATCTAAAAGCTTATATTTATATAAACAAATTGCTTTTAGTTTCATATTGATAAAATAAATAGGGGCTGAGATATTTAAGCTTCCGCAAACCCTTTAGAGTGGGAAAACGTCTCTGCCTTGTGAGACAAAATATATGGCCACCACACTAAAACTAAAAGCAATAAATTTAAAATAATTATGGTCTTAAACAGAGTCATAATGAAAGGAGAGCTTGCATGAAAAAGGTTATGGCTCTGGATGAAATGATAGAAGTAAGCAACGATCGAAAGAAATGGCGGTTGATCTGTAATGCTGGCGGTTAAAGCTGAGGCTTTTAATTATTTATTTTTAAATATTATGTTTTGTAGTTTTAAATTTTTTTACTGTTTAATTGTTTAGAGTTTATTTGTTTTATATATTAATTGCTTGTATTCCTTGACTGATAGGTTGGTATGCGGCTGACCACCCATACTGTAAAAAATGGTTCACTTTGCCAATGTCACCCCTGCTTCAGGGTAGGTCGGCAAGAGTTGCAGGGCCTATGTTCATTTGAGATTGGGTTTTTATATTGTAGGTCCCCATGCGGCATGTGTTAGCGCGAAATTATACATGTCTGCTTGTGGGAATGCATTTAATATACTTAAATTTTAAATGATAAATATCTTTGCAGCTTAGATTAGATTAGATTAGATCAAGCAACCAGTGCTGGACCACTTCATTTGGATTTACCCTTGAGCGTTAATATTGTTATGTAAATATTAGAATAGGTATTAGCTATAACTATGCAATAAGAATCCTCATAAATATGTGTGGGTAGGAATCATTGAATAAAATACTTGAAGCATCTAGAAATAATGATTACTACGTACCTACTTGAATCTGGAACTGTCTAGCGAATATAGATCTAGATTGTACTGTTTTGGAGAGTATAAAAAGGGTGCAAGTTGCTTGCAGAGCCAGTATCCTACGAGCTTTACAACTACATTGAAGCAACTTAACCAGTGAACAGAAACCAAGTGTAATGGAATAGTCGAGACTATCTTTGTGAAAATAAATTATTAAAAGTGTAAAATAAACAACTGTATAAGAAGACCAGTATTTTTAATTGAAAGACTTTTGAACCCTAAAATCGTAACAATATGGTGATTGAAGCTTTGCAGAACCGCGGCCTATATTTATATGTTCCTGACCATACAAGACGCCTCTAGAATGGATGTTTATAGAGATTGCGAGAAGTACAAGGTACAAAATATCAAGCACTTACGTCAGCACACACATATGTATATAGAGAGAGTAAACACACAATCATAATTTTTTTTACTTTTTTTGTATAGATTTCTTTTTAAGGTTTTATTATTTTTTATACTTAAATGTTATTTATCATTCGTATTCCTTGACTTACAGGTTGGTATGCGGCCGACCACCCATACTATAAAAAATGGTTCACTTTGCCAATGTCACCCCTGTGTCAGGGAAGATCGGAAAAAGTTGTAGGGCTTATGTTCATTTGAGGTTTGGATTTTATTTGTAAGTAGACATTCAGCATTTGTAAGCGCGAACTACACGTGTTTGTTTGTGGGCATACATCTGAGAGCTTTAAATGAATATATCCTTGCAACTTAGATTAGAGATTATAGACTCCATTGTTGAAAAAACTGCATTGGCTTCGTTTTCCGGAGAGGGTGGTCTACCGTGTTTGTCTGATGGTTTACAAAGCTGTCAATGGTACGGCTCCTTCATACTTGTCTGACATGGTCTCACCTGTTGAGATAGATTTGAGACGCTCATCTGCGTGGTGTGAGGTGGTTGACTTAATAAAGTTAAAACGCCTAGACACCAGGCGCGTGCAAAGGGTACAGGCAAATATATTTCAGAATAAATATTTTCTCCCATCCCTTTAAAATAACATATTTGAAATTGATCCTAACGATGGATCAAATCGAACTAAAATTTTAAATTTTAAATCTGCAAATCAAGCTTAAATGCTTTATTACCATATATTGCCCACCTGTGAGGCGCATGTGCCTATATGGGATGCACACCTCTGCTAGACACACACAATCATAAAAACATTACCAAAATCTGGCCGAGACTTGACATCAAATTTCCCCCTTACAATTTAAATGTGCTGAGTCCATTTATGTCCAAGGCCTATTCGCGCGTGTTCCTGACCATACGAGACGCCTCTAGAGTGGATGTTTCCAGAGTGTGCGAAAAGTACAAGGTACAACATATCAATTTGATTATGTCCATGCATCTGTGTATTGTCTCCAGGATACTCCGTAGGCTGGTCCTCATCCATGTTGGCATCAGGCGGGCGCCCCGGCCGTCCGCCTCCCACTGAGGCGCCCCAGGAGGACTGCCATCATCAGCAGACCGGCAGCCGCACTCCTGGCTGCTGCTCCATCACGCCTGTCTCACGGTGAGTCTACCTGAACATCATCTTATTGGTTACAGATAGAATTACAATAAGTACTGACGACAAAATAGCCATTCACAGAATGACCACTGCTCAGAAATGATCGTTGGACATCTCGTCGGTCTACATTTTGTCACGTGGAAATTTTGTCCGTGAACATTTTGTCGGGGGGGCATTATGGCGGTGGACATTTTGTCACGTGGACATTTCGCCGGCGGACATTTCGTCGGTGGACATTATGTCGGTGGACTTTGTCGTGTGGACATTTTGTCGATTAACATTTTGTCGGTGGAAATTTCGTCCGTGGACAATACGTCGCGTGGATAATTATAATTATCGGTAAACATTATGTCGCTAGATATTTTGTCCATGGGCATTGTATCAGTGGATATTTTTTCCGTGGATATCATATCTAATCTAACCTAATCTCTAATCTAAATTGCAAAGATGTATAACATTGGGGATTCACATTATATGGATTTATCTATAAGTTTGCGCTTACACATGCAGTATGACCTAAGGGGCTGTCCATATATTACGTCATTCGCATTAAGGGGGGGGGAGTCTGGTCTACGGATGATGGCAAATGATTTACGAGTACCAAAAGTGACGTCGTTCTTGTAAATACCAATTTCTACAAAATATACAAAATATTATGTAAGTAATATAACATTATTAATTATTAAGCTCATCCATTATTACAGAAAGAGGGGGGGGGGTCATTAGATAAAGACTATATGATGATGATTGTAAGGAGGGGGGGTCGAAAATCGGCCAAAATCGATGACGTTATTTATGGACGGCCCCTAAAATATAAAAACCTAAATCTCAAATGAACATAAACCCTGCAAGTCGCCGATCTTCAGCCTCATACCAACCTTTAAGTTAAGGAACCTTTCTTCTTCTTCCTCAGCCTTTCTCAGTTCACTCTTTGACGTAGGCGTCCTCCAATCCTCTCCTTCTCTGTCTACCGGCCGCTGTGTTCAGCCATCCTCTGCCTGCAGTTTCCTTGATGCCGTCCAGCCACCTCATTTGGGGTCTCCCCGCTCCCAACTTGGGCATTCTGGGTCGCTACTGAACGATCCTATTCGACCACCTGTCATGGTCTTGTCTTGCGACGTGACCAGCCTAGCATGAAAGCTTTAGACTATCGAATATCTCAAAATAGAAACAAGAAAGGGAGTCATGAGAGCTTTTGTTTGGAAAGCTCTTTATCCATGAATTTCTTTGTTTGTTCTAGAGCTGGACAGCGATGCTATCTCAGCCAGGTGGTCCTCTTGGCCTTGCTGCCAATACTGGCCCTCATCCTGCAGAACAGCTTCCACTTGGTGACGCTGGCTGAGGAGTACAACGCTGCAGACGCCGTGATGGAGAAGGTGAGGGGCAAACACACCAGAACGTTGCTTTCGTTAGTACGCAACGCAACTAAGCTACACATATAGTGTAACTTCTTGCCTGCGTTATCCCCGAAGGGGTCGCATGTGGCGCTTCGGGACCTATTTATTTTTACAGGTAAGGGGGCCGGCCTCACACCATCCACTTCCAGTTGAAGTGAGGCTTTCCAAGCTTCCGGGGGGGTTGGTTCTCATTTCTTTTGAAAGCTGAGTAAACCTTAAGATCAAACCCTTGCTCTCGGCATGGAGTGCAAGCATTCTACCAATTGAGCTATCGACCATTTTTACGAGATTGGTCGTTGTCGCTACAAAGCGCCAATTCTCAAGCAAGACCCAGTTGCTGTAAGGCTGGATGGACCTTTGGTGGCCGGTCATTGGTAAAGGTTTATGAATTTTTCAACCCAGCGAAGAGCACATTTGGAAATATAAATGGTATATTTTTTGTGCACCGCTGGGATTCGAATCCACCACCTACCATTTACGAGTCCGAAGTGTTGCCACTGGACTACGGACCGGTCCAAGAGCGATATATTCTTCTGACTCATTTTCTACACAATCTGAGTCAAGAAAAAAAAAAGTAAAACTTTACAGGGTAAGAATTGTTTTAAATACTTTTTAAATCAATGTCCAGTTTTCACAAGACACCGGTCTAGTACACATACAAATATTGTTCATGTGAAATTACCTCATTTGGAGATAAGACAAGCAAGCGCTGAGGTGAAAAAGGGCGAAACGATCGGTAGCTCCAGCTCCCACAGACCACGGCAACAGATCCCGGAAAACAACTCTCCGGCATCATCAGCAGGCCGTGTAAACCTAAATCTCTTATTCAATTCTTTATTGTATTTTTATTCTTGTATTCTTTGTTTCAGATTCAAATTTCTTCATACTTGAGTGAAGTCTTTAACGCCATCCAGCGAGAACGACTTGCCATGGCCTATTTTTACAAGAGATCAGGGAATAGGTAAGAAAATATAATATAATCGTCGGTGTTATGGCCGAGGGGGCCAAGCGGGCTGATCTTTCTAGCGTGTTTGGAATAGAGCAACGTTGGTTCGATCCCCCGCCTGGGTCATTTGACCATAACTTTGACCCTGGTTCAACAGATGTTATTGGGTAATTATTAATTAATAATTCATTAAAATAAACAATAATTGGACCGGTTCGTAGTCCGTAGTGGCAACACTTCGGACTCGTAAATGGAAGGTTGTGGATTCTAATCCTGGCGGAGCACAAAAATATACCATTTATATTTCGAATGTGCTCTTCGCTGGGTTGAAAAATTCATAAACCTTTACCAATGACCGGTCACCAAAGGTCCATCCAGCCCTACAGCGATTGGGTCTTGCTTGAGTATTGGCGCTTTGTAGCGACGACGATCAAGCTCGTAAAAAGGTCGATAGCTCAATTGGTAGAATGCTTGCATTCCATGCCGAGAGCAAGGGTTCGATCTCAAAGGTTTACTCAGCCTTCAAAAAAAATGAGAACCAGCCCTCCCGGAAGCTTGGAAAGCCTCACTTCAACTGAAAGTGGATGGTGGGAGGCCGGCCCCCTTACCTGTAAAAATAAATAGGTCCCGAAGCGCCACATGCGACCCCTTCGGGGAAACGCAGGCAAGAAGTTACACTATATGTGTAGCTTAGTTGCATTAAAGATAAAAACTGAATTAGGGGCATATCAAGCTAACATGGGTTTAACAATTATATTAATTTTACAACTAAACAAATTTCAAAACTTAATATAACTCGGATATTTCACGAGCCGTTTAGAGAGAACTTACATCATTCTCGACGTTTCGTCGGCGACGTAGCCAACGTCTTCAGGAGAACATCCTCTCTGCTCGACGACTGAGGATGAACTGAGTTTGAAAACAATATTGTTACAAATCACTGCATACCTTCGAGCGAAGGTAGTAATTATGTTTAGGTCTGTTACAAATTCCACTTTCATTTTGTTTGGATGCCCCGTCACTAGATGGCACTATTTTCCCTGTACACACGGCACTAATTATATAATCAAACCTTATTATATGGTCAAACGACCGTAATTCTAACTTAAACCTAACTATAACATGGGTTTCTCAGATAAATGCCCCTTTTTATCCTGTTTTCTACAAGAGAAAACACTAAAAATGCGTGGAGATCCTGTAGTGCAGAAGTTTGTCATGAGCACTTCCTTATAATTAGTTCACTTACTATGAGAAGTTACACACAATAAATTCCTACCTGAAGATGATCGAAAAGATCGAAATCGCTCGTAATTATAAATTAAAATAAATTGATATTTTGTGGAAAGAAGCAGTGTTTCATTAGAATTTGTTTCGAAAAAAATATATAAATCAATCAATATGAATTTTCACAGTGTTAATACACAAACCATAAAAAATACAATAAAATGTTTTATCCACAATTTTTCAGTTGAAATGGACTTTCTAAAGCGGGTGATCGACGTACGAGCTATTATACCGCGGTTTTAGAGCGACGGTTTTACTCGCGGCTCGTCAGCGCTGATCGACTAGCGAGCAAAACAGTCGTGCGATCGCGGTCGGTTCAAGATGTCGTGCTCAAAATATGAAGTTTTGTGTTACCTCGCTATAGCATGCAACGAAATTAGAAAAAATAAGCGTAGACGCCCTAGAGTTTGGGTTAAAAGTTGGATCGAAAAGAGGCAGCACTTGTCGCATACCCATTTGATACGTGAATTGTCAGCAGATCCACTTGATTACAGAAATTACCTCAGAATGTCTGCGGATTTGTATGACGAATTGTTGACGTTAGTGGCACCCATAATACAAAAACAAAACACAATAATGCGAGAAGCTATATCTCCTCATGAACGTTTGACTGCTACACTGACGGCCGTGATCGACACGCGGTTTCATGGCGAGCCGAGTAAAAAATCAAACATACATGACGAGCCACGAGCCCGGCTCGTCGGTATATAATACCGCGGTATTGCAATGATACACCGGCGAGCATTACCGACGAGCCGCAACACCGCGGTTTTACTCGCCCGTCGATCAGGGCCTTAAGAAGTATGATTGGGAAAAAACGGAGTGATAGGGTGAGGAATGATTTTGTAAGAGAAGAATGTGGTGCAAGAGAAAGTGTGAAAGTGAAGATTAAAAGAAGTTTGTTAAGATGGTTTGGGCATATGGAGAGAATGAATAATGAAAGGCTGACGAAGAAAGTATATGTTGCATGAATAGATGGATGTCGTGGTAGAGGAAGACCGAGAAAGGTATGGATGGACCAAATTTCCGAAATTGCGAATGAATGGAATATCCAGAGTCATAATAATAGGAGAGTCTGTATGAAGAAGGTTATGACTCTGGATGAAATGAAAGAAGTGTATAAGGACAGAAAAAAATTACGGTTGATCTGTGATGTTGGCGGCTAGTTTGGCTAGTTGGCAGAGTTTTTTTAAATAATAATTTGTTTTCTGTTGGTTTTTGATGTCCATACATATTATAATTTTTTTATTTTAAAAATGTACTTTGTTGTGTATGTTCCTTGACTTATAGGTTGGTATGCGGCTGACCACCCATGCTGTAGAAAATGGTTCACTTTGCCAATGTCACCCCTGTTTCAGGGGAAGGTGGGGTTTTTATATTATAGGACCACATGCAGCATGTTTAAGCGCGAACTTGTGCATGTCTGTTTGTGAAAGTGCATATAATGTGAGTCTTGTTAAATATATTTTGCAACTTAGATTTTGATCTGTACTTATTTTACAGGTCCAAAACCATTATACTGCAACGGTATCTTATTCCCACCCAATTCCTTTATATATTATACGAACGTTTTCGATTATATTCAGAAACAATTAAATTCATCAAAGACTTTTTTGTACCTAGGACAGTGCGACGTACTTTATGAATTTTATTGTATCTGAAGATCGAAATCGATCAATCGAAATCGTTTGTAATTATTAATTAGAATTAAATTTATATACGTATAAGAAATAAACAGTGTTTTAGTGAATGGAAGGTTGTGGGTTCGAATCCCGGCGGAGCACAAAGAATATACCATTTATATTTCCAAATGTGCTCTTCGCTGGGTTGTACAATTCATAAACCTTTACCAACGACCGGTCACCGAAGGTCCATCCAGCCTTACAGCAACTGGGTCTTGCTTGAGAATTGGCGCTTTGTAGCGACGACGACCAAGCTCGTAAAAAGGTCGATAGCTCAATGGGTAGAATGCTTGCATTCGATGCCGAGAGCAAGGGTTCGGTCTCAAGGTTTACTCAGCCTTCACAAGAAATGAAAACCATGCTGGAGTGATGCTTTCCGGGATCTGTTGCCGAGGTCTGTGGGAGCTGGAGCTTCCGGACGTTTCACCCATTTCTACGTTCATATTTTTTTCTAACTTCAGTGCTATATTATCATATAGGCTACATCTCTCTGCCCACTGTGGTAAGGTTTAAACTTGCTCAACAAAAATACTAAGGTATATAACACTGCATAGCTGTTTTTTTTGTACACCGAGGTGAAATCTCCTATCACGTTTCTAATAAGGCGTTTATGCGGTTTCAACGTGGAAGTCCTTCTCTATCTGCAATTAAACAACACGAAGATATTTCCAATCAACGAATAGTTGATTAAACATAGGAATGGTGAATATTCTTACCTTATTATATTTCACTTACTTATTTACGTCCCAAGTAACCTTTTAGGTTTTAAAAAGGTTGCAAAAAGGTCTTAGAACCTTTTGTAACCTTTTAGGTTTTAAAAAGGTTACAAAAGGTTCTGGGATCTTTTTGCAACCTTTTTAAAACCTAAAAGGTTACTTGGGGTATTCATTGACTTATAGGATGGTATGAGGCTGAACATCCATGCAGTAAAAAATGTCTCACTGTAACCAATGTCATTCTTGTTTCAGGGAAGGTTGCCAAGAGTTGCAGGGCTTATGTTTATTTGAGATTGGGTTTTTATATTGTAGGTCCACATGCGGCATGTGTTAGCGCGAAATTATACATGTCTGCTTGTGGGAATGCGTTTAATATGAATCTTAAATGATATATTATATTTGCAGCTTAGATTTAGATTGACCTATAGGTTGGTATGAGGCTGAAAACTAATACTGTAAAAAATAGTTCACTTTAACCATTGTCACACCTGTTTCAGGGAAGGTCGGCAAGAGTTTTTTTTTATGTAAATAGATTCGTGAAGAGGAATACAATTCACTAACCTAGGCCTGGCCTGAAACTGGTATAAATATAATCAATTCATAATTCATTATTGGTATGCGGCTGACCACCCATGCTGTAAAAATAGGTTCACTTTGCCAATGTCACCTCTGTTTCAAGGAAGGACGGCAAGAGTTGCAGGGTGTATGTCCATTTGAGATTTGGTTTTTATGGTGTAGGTTCACATGCGGCATGTGCAAGCGCGAACTTGAACGTGTCTGGTTGTGAAAATGCATGTAATGTGAATCTCCAAAGTAACATATATTTGTAACTTAGATTAGATTAGATTAGATTAGATTAGATTAGATTAGACTAGTCACTAGGTCTTAAGACAAGTCTCACTAATTGAAGAGGCAATTGGCAAGGCGCACAACTGCCAATTATTTGGATTTGATCATTGAAATTTATAGATTGGTATGAGGCTGAACATCCATACTGAAAAGAATGATCTCTTAAACGTTAGTCGTTATTTATTAAAATAAAATTTATATAATTGTGTAAATAAGACAGTATTTTTTTTAAGTTTAATAGAATGAATATGAATTTTCAAAATTATTAACTTGTATGAAAAAGGTTATTACTCTGGATGAAATGAAAGAAGTATGCAAGAACAGGAAGAAGTGGCGGCTAATCTGCAATGTTGATTTCTAATGTTGGTTTATTAATTTGCTACATTTTTTGCATAGGAAATTTTTGACTTTTTTTTTTGTATGGATTTCGTTTTTTTTTTGTATTTAAATGCAATTTATTATTCGTATTCCTTGACTTATAGGTTGGTATGAGGCTGACCACCCATACTGTAAAAAATGGTTCACTTGCCAATGTCACCCCTGTGGCAGGGAAGGTCGGCAAAAGTTGTGGGGCTTATGTTCATTTGAGGTTTGGATTTTATTTGTAAGTAGGTACGCATTCAGCATTTGTAAGCGCGAACTACACGTGTTGGTTTGTGGGAATACATCTGAGAGCTTTAAATGAATATATCCGTGCAACTTAGATTATTACACTTATATTGTTTTGTTTTTTTTTGCATACAATATTGTTTTATTTTTATAATACTGGTATTACATTATAACTTTATGGTATCAACTGTCATGTTATATTGTTTCAATATATAAATAAATAAATAAATGAATTATAGATTATAGATGAAGTTTAAAAAAAATAGATTATAGATGTACAACAACATCGCATACTTCGTTTGTATTTGATTTTGTATTTGGTACTCACTAAATCTTAATCTAAATATATATATCATTTAAGATTCATATTAAACGCATTCCCACGAGCAGACACGTATAAATTCGCGCTAACACATGCCGCATGTTTACAATATAAAAACCCAATCTCAAATGAACATAAGCCCTGCAACTCTTGCCGACCTTCCCTGAAACAGGGGTGACATTGGCAAAGTGAACCATTTTTTACAGTATGGGTGGTCAGCCTCATACCAACCTATAAGTCAAGGAGTACAATTCATTACATTTAAGTATATAAAACAAAAAAACACTAAACAGTTAAACTGTAATAAAACATATTCTATAAAAAAGTGAACAATATATTTTTTAAAGCCTCAGTCTTAAACGCCAGCATTACAGATCAACCGCCATTTCTTTCGGTCCTTGCATACTGCTTTCATTTCATCCAGAGTCATAACCTTTTTCATACAAGCTCTCCTTTTATTGTGACTCGGTACTCGTATTTATATCTGCCATTTTTGACAGAAAAAATTAAACTGAAGAATATATATATTCATGTTAAATGGTACAAAAGCTTAAATTGTGGATGAATTTAGATACTTGGGAAGTATGTTTGAAAAGAATGAGAAGATGACAAGAGAACTTGAGAATAGGGTGTGCAAGGGAAAGCAAGTGGTCGGTGCAATAGGAAGAATAGCAAAAAACAAGCGATTGACGATGGATCTGAGAATGGCGGTACACAATGGTATATTGTTACGGACTTTGATGTATGGAAGTGAATGATAGCGAAATGAGTAAAGTATGTACGGTGGAAATAAAGCATTTGAGAAGCATGACAGGAAAAACTCTGAGGGATGGAGTTAGGAATGAATGGGTAAAGAAAGAATGTAAGTAAGTTGAAAGAGGATGTGAAAGTTAAGGTACAAAAGAATGTGATGAGATGGTTTGGGCATGTGGAAAGAATGAATTATGATAGACTGACAAATTATATATACAGAAGAAGGGTGACAGGAAAAAGAGAGAAGGGACGGTCGAAAAAATATGAAGTGATCAGATTGACGAGATTGTGAAAGAATGGGATATACAAAGTGAGTGTAAAAAAATAAAATACTTGAAAAAGGTGATATGAATGAATTGAAAGAGGTAAGGATAGAAAAAGTGGAAGCGGCTCTGCAGAGACTCTGGCCACCCCTAGCGGAATGGTGACAGAGTTACAGTTGCAGTTTAGAGTTATATTCAAATGCTTCTTTGACTGCTTTCTCTACCGTCAATGATGTTCTCAAACTAACCCAAATCTGTCAAAAGTTTCTCTGCCTTCACACTAAACAAGAGCTTGCTTCTTCGGGAACAAGGAAACTCCCAATTCAATTTAAGAGTGTCGTATACCCTACAACTGACAATTTTATTTCTTTAACTGTATGGTCTTAGCAAAAGAGTGACAGTTAGGAAAAAAATCACGCGTGTTTATTAATGATCATTGATCTAAATAAAATATATAGATGGAGCATTAGCGTATATATCCGATCCACATCATTGTTGCCCTAAATGATAGTGTATGCCCCATTTGCAATCAGTTGTTTACCAAGCGTCGGCAAGGAAACATCGAGGTACCTACATGTAAATTGAAAACAACTATCATGCGAAGATAGCCTGACAGTTTCATCAAATTTTCAAATTTCCCCATATAGTAGAAATAAGTTAATTTAATGAAATAAAACTCATGATAAGCGCGTGATGAATTATTACAAACAAAAGCATACAGTAAAAAACCACAAAATATAAAAAAAAACTCAGTTCTTCATACTTATACCCATTATTTGACGATAGATTTTTTTTCTTATATTAGACGCATTAATCGTATTTTTTAAGGTTTATTTAGATATAAATACAAAAGAAATAAAGATATTAAAATGTAAATAAGCATATAAGACAACTTTCAGAGATGCTCCTTTAAAATAACGGAGAAAAAAATCTGCTGATATTCATAAAATTATCAAAAAATACTCTATTACATAAAAGTAAGATACAGTCAGTAATGCGTCTTTTTTGTTTCAGTTTTTTTTTAGTTCCTACACAACCTTGAATATAATGCACTGATTTTTTTTTAAATGTGAATTTATTCGTATTAAGTTATTTTTCCTTACATTTTGGGAAACGTATGTTGTGAGACGTCAGCCTCAGCTGTTGTGTTGTCAGCGGCCCCTGATGTTGTCATGGAGATCAGAAAGAGACAGAAACATAACAAAATTTCTAATGTTTCTTTCTCTTTCTTTCTACAATTTTGTGGCACAACCGTTTGTATAGGAAAACACTCACGCGCTCCATCTATGTATATTATTTATATCGATGATTAATGATAATTATTTATCTAGATTATAATGGTTAAACAAAACATTAAAAAAAGTGTCAGCACAAAAATAAATTCAAAAACAAGTTTCTTTTCAAAAACTTATCGTTTTTTTGCATGTGCTATATTTCGGGAACATCTTTTTTCTTTCTGATCACATAATTATATAATGTTTCGTCTCAACAGTTTTTGAGACGCAACTAAGCTACACATATAGTGAAACTTCTTGCCTGCGTTATCCCCGAAGGGGTCGCATGTGTTGCGGTTCGGGACCTATTTATTTTTACGGGTAAGGGGGCCGGCCTCGCACCAACCAATTTCAGTTGAAGTAGGGGTTTCCCAGCTCCCGGGGGGGCTGGTTCTCATTTCTTGTGAAGGCTGAATAAACCTTGAGATCGAACCCTTGCTCTCGGCATGAAATGCAAGCTTTCTACCAATGGAGCTATCGACCTTTTTATGAGCTTGGTGGTCTTCGCTACAAAGCGCCAATTCTCAAGCAAGACCCAGTTGCTGTAAGGCCGGATGGACCTTTGGTGACCGGTCATTGCTAAAGGTTTTTTTTATGAATTTTTCAACCCAGCGAAGAGCTGAAAATATAAATGGTATATTTTTTGTGCTCCGCCGGGATTCGAGCCCACAACCTTCCATTCAGAGTCCGAAGTGTTACCACTGTACTACGGACCGGTATATAAACCGGGAGAAAATACGGAAAAACTGTTTTCAAGAAATTCAATTAATTAAATAGTTTCAGTTGTTTTCCTGTTATCTTTTATCTCTTCTATTTATTGTATACCTGTTTGTTTTCCATGGCACGTGTATCGATACCGCTCTTTATATATTCTAATAGTTTAAAGTCGTTTTTGTACAGGTCAGATCTGGAGGAGAAATTCGAAGCTACAGACAGAGTTCTTCAAAATGGATCGAATCTTCAAATTTCTTCGGACATCTCTTCTCGCATTGAGTAAGTTAATGTTTCTTCTTTTTTTAATTCCAAAAATCGTGTCTGGAAACTTCGAGTGTGTACTAGTGTGGGTGTGTATAGAAAAAATCAGCACACGCTATTATGTCCTCTAGATCATTCTCGAGCGCTTTGTTTTTTTTTTTAAGAAATCCCGTACGGGAGACTCCCTAGATTGTAGAGACTGTAGGGGTCTATGACACTTGTTGTAGTGCCGCAGAGGTGTACGAGCTTGGTCGTCGCTACAAAGCGCCAATACTCAAGCAAGACCCAGTTGCTGTAAGGCTGGATGGACCTTTGGTGACCGGTCATTGGTAAAGGTTTATGAATATTTCAACCAAATTTGAAAATATAAATGGTGTATTTTTTGTGCTCCGCTGGGATTCGAATCCACCACCTTCCCATTCAGAGTCCGCAGTGTTACCACTGAGCTACAGACCGGTCAAATTTGTTTATAATGCTAGTTTTTATTAAAGCAAATGCACTCAGTGTGTATCGAAACAATATTTTTATCAGGGTTATTCACAGCACAGTTGCTCCATAGCTGATCCATGAATTTTTTTTTTATGGGAAAATTCGAGGTTGAGCCATGGTTTTGCTGTGTGTGAATAGTGCTGGTAGAATTGTGTTCCATGTGATATTTTTTTTGTAAAACCACATACGTCGCATTGCTTTTTTTTCAAAAACAAAAAACTGAGGAACCAAATTTACGTAGCAATTCATTTTTTTGAATTTAAAGTTTGACTCATAAATTTTAATAAATAATAATAAATACACGATTTCACTGCCGGTTTCTGTACCTTGAGTACGAGTTTTTTTCACTTTACTCGAAATATTGTGTATTCGAGAAAAATGTATGTGAACTTGTAAAGCACCCCTGGCAAAACAAGTTTCGAAACCTTTTTTGCCAGGGGTGCTTTACAAGTTCACATAGATTTTTCTGGAATACACAATACTTCGAGTAAAGTGAAAAAACTCGTCTTCAGGGTCCTGATGCTTGAAATCGTTTCTCCGGGTAATGATTGTAGTCAATTTTTATTCTTCTTGTTAACGTTTTTCTTGTTACTTTTCGTCTTTCTTGTAAATATTTGTTGAGTTTTATCCTTCTTGATTATAATTCGTTACATGGTGTGTGGTAACAGTTCATCACAATGACAAAACCTCACATCAAACAAAATGATTGAAGAACCGATAAGAAGACTGAACACAATGTTTGGAGAGCGTGCATTTGCAGTTGCTGGTACTCTGGCCTGGAACCACCTGCCACATCATGTGAGAGAGCTAGAGGACCATGGAAAGTTCCGGAAAGCACTGAAAACAAGCAAATTTCTGGCATCGTTTGCACCAGCGCCCTTGGAGTGACTACATCACGAAACGGCGCTATAAAGAAATCATCAACTCATCATCATCACACATTAAAACATTACAGGGCAAAATATTACACAACAATACAACACATTGTTATGTTTAGATGGAAGGTATCTCCCAGGATGTACCTACAGGATACTTACTTCCGGCTAGCTCTCATCAGCATCACTCTCAGGGCGTGGGGTTCTTTTCTTGTGTTGCTTACTTGTATTTTGGGAAGGGTTGTATATTTAAAAGATAAGTTTAACATGAACAAATAAGGGTTTATTTACTTTAGTAATATGGGGGAAAAGGGGGAAATATGGGAATGGCTTGACCTGCACCTTGTCACTAGAACACTGCCTACTCTGTTGACTGGAGTTCCGAACTGAAGGCCCGGGGGCAGCGCCCCAGGCTAGCGGCGGCTCACGAGGCGGACGCCTCCACACGTTGGAGCCCCTGGGTGGGCGCTCCCATGCACTATGTCTCCTATGCCTCTGGTCCACAAGGCGGGTGCCTTGCTGGCAGGAAATCCAAGTAGACGGAGAGAAGGGAGCTCCATGGTAATGCCCCCTCTTGCACCGCTTGGTGCTTGGTAGCCGACGTCTGACTCTCTTCACCTCTTGCCGAGAACTGATGTGCGACGGCCCTTTTAGTTCGCACGGCGCAATTCGGCAACTTCCGTGACCGTTCGGCTCCGTTCGGCCCCCAAAACACACAACACACTGTACACTTCGAGATTGTTCTTTTTATGTTATTTTAAAATAACATAACATAAAACAAAACATAAAGTAAACATCACAGGGCAAAACATTAAACGACAAAACATTACATAGTTAAAACATCACATCCCTAAAAATCACACGACAAAACATCACAGCCCAAAACAACAAGTAACAAAACATCACAGCCAAAAACACCACTGGGAAAAACATCACAGCCAAAAACATCACAAGGTAAAACATCAAACGATAGTACAAAGCATCACTAAACTGCTCCTTGGATGCGTGGCCGCTAGTTACACCGCGTGTTGGCATTTCTTGGACCGGTCCGTAGTCCAGTGGCAACACTTTGGACTCGTAAATGGAAGGTTGTGGATTCGAATCCCGGCGGAGCACAAAAATATAACATTTATATTTCCAAATGTGCTCTTCGCTGTTTTGAAAAATTCATAAACCCTTTACCAAAGACCGGTCACTGAAAGGTCCATCCAAACTTACAACACCTTTTTTTTTTTAAGTAATCCTGTGCGGGAGGCTCCCCAATTCTTAAAAGTCTTGGGGGTCTATGTCACCCTGGAAGGGTGCCGCAGAGGTGTTGCTTGAGTTCTTGCTTCTATCGTGAGGCGTTTGCAGCACTTTTTCACAAAAAAAAACATAAAAACAAGCAGAGCTCTGACAGGTGTACTGGCAGCTACAGAGCGCCATCTGTCCTAAAAACTGAGTCTTTCTTGTCTTTCTTCAGAATTGTCGCTTTCTACAGCAACGACCAAGCTCGCAGAGGGCTCTTGAGGTGTGATACACACAAAAACAGCGCTCACCAAATAAACCATCCTAATATTATTATTATTATTATATTTTCAAATGGTACGATGAAACATCACATGACAGGATAGAACATCACATGCCAAAACATCACGTGGCACAACATCACAGCCCTAAACATCTCAGAAAAAACATCACTATATATGCGGCATGTGTGAGCGCGAAATTATGCGTGTCTGCTTGTGGGAATGCATTTAATATGAATCTCAAATGATACATATCTTTGCAGCTTAGATTTAGATTTAGTTGACGACGTTACCATGTTAAAAGCACCGGTTCCTATAGATCACCGAAGTTAAGCAACATTGGGCGCGGATAGTACTTGGCATCTTGGATAGTACTTGGCATCTTGGACCGGTCCGTAGTCCAGTGGCAACACTTCGGACTCGTAAATGGAAGGTTGTGGATTCGGATCCCGGCGGAGCACAAAAAAAATATCATTTATAGTTCGAATGTGCTCTTCGCTGAGTTGAAAAATTCATAAACCTTTACCAAAGACCGGTCACTGAAAGGTCCATCCAACCTTACAACAACTGGTTCTTGTTTCAGAATTGGCGCTTTCTACAGCGACGACCAAGCTCGCAGAGGGCTCTTGAGGTGTGATACACACAAAAACAGCGCTCACCAAATAAATCGTCCTAATATTATTATTATTATTATTAGATATAGCGAGTAATCCGAGCTGCGAATAAGGAATCACCGCATAGTAATGAAACATAAGCAAGAGAGAACAAAGTAAAATAGAAAATAAAAGCAACGGACCTCTTCAAAAGTCGAAAGAACGATTTCAACCGTAAAAACCAAAAGTTACGCCACAATGAATTTCCCATTTCTGGAAATTTTCTCAAAAGTTAATGAATTTCCAGTTCAACCACAGCTTCATTATATACCCCGAGATTTTTCCAGGAAAAGCAATTGACGCATTCACACAATTTTCAAATTTCCCTTTTTATTTCAGAGTATCAATACTGGTTCGGCAAATTGTTTAACTTTGAAAGAAAATACCTGTACGTTAGAGCATAAACAACGGTAGTCACATTTAGTAAAATGTGCAGGAGACGAGTTTTGGTGAAAATGTGCACTTTTATAAAACCATCATAACTTCTAAACTAGACGAGATATTTTTGATCTGTAAAAACTGTTCATCTTCTTTTATCGATATTTATTTAATGTGAAGTAACGTGAACAACGTATGTGGAACTTCCGTGGTTTATGCTCGCACTTTTATGTGCATCCCATATTTATTACACTTGATATCTCAGTAACTATGAGTCCGAGGACTCCAATATTTTTACGACTTATAGAACAGCTAATTATAATAATTTCTGCATCATCATATTCCTTGACTTATAGGTTGGTATGAGGCTGACCACCCATACTGTAAAAAATGGTTCACTTTGCCAATGTCACCCCTGTTTCAGGGAATGTCGGCAAGAGTTGCAGGGCTTATGTTCATTTGAGGTTTGGATTTTATTTGTAAGTACACAGTCAGCATTTGTAAGCGCGAACTACACGTGTTTGTTTGTGGGCATACATCTGAGAGCTTTGAATGAATATATCCTTGCAACTTAGATTATAGATTATTATAGATTAACCTAAAAACGCAAAAAGTGGACTTCCGTTGTTTATGCTCTAAGGTACAGATATTAATTCATTTGAAAAGTTTCAGAATGATATTTCATGCTTCTCTGGAAATTCCATTTTAATTATGTATTTTACCCTACATTACACAATATCGATTCTTAAAAGGAAAAATTAACAAGTGGCGTATTGTAAGCTTCAAGATGAAACTGAACAAGTGCTGATTCGCTTACTATTTGAGAAATCGCGGATAAAACATTTTATTGGGAGTAACTTCTCATAGTAAGTGAACTAATATAGTTAACAAGTGCTCATGACAAACTTCAAGATTTGCCCACTTTTGCAGTGATTGCTCTCGTAGAAAATCGGGAAAAGCGGTGCATTTATCTAAGATGATGATGATGATGATGATGAGTTGATGATTTCTTCATAGCGCCGTTTCGTGATGTAGTCACTCCAAGGGCGCTGGTGCAAACGATGCCAGAAATTTGCTTTTCTTCAGTGCATTCCGGAACTTTCCATGGTCCTCTAGCTCTCTCACATGATGTGGCAGGTGGTTCCAGGCCAGAGGGCCAGCAACTGCAAATGCACGCTCTCCAAACACTGTGTTAACTCTTCTTACAAGTTCTTCAATCCTTGATTTGGCTCCAGTCTCAGCTGAGCGCAGTGTTTTTTGCCGAGGGTGACTGGTTTGATTAAATCAGCGAGATATTTGGGTGTTTTTCCAAACAAAGCTTTGTGGACCATCGTGCACACTTTGAACTCGATGCGCTCCGGTATACGGAGCCAGTGAAGCTTCTGGAGAAGAGGAGTAATGTGTGTAAATTTCGACTGACCAGAAATCATGCGAGCGCACGCATTTACAACCAATTGTAGCCTATTTAGTTGACATTTTGGTTGGCCTGCATATAAGCTATTGCAGTAGTCTATTTTAGATACCACAAATGCATTTACTAAAGCTTTCCTTGCTTCCATTGGTAGACAGTTATTAACAAGCTTGATTTGCCGTAATCCGTAGAAACTCGAACTAACGGTCTTATTTATTTGAACTTTCATAGTCAGACAACTGTCAAGGTGAACTCCTAGGAGTTTGATACAAGAAGAAGGCAAAATGTCAACATTAGACAATTTTATAGGGGTGTTGTTGTCTATCATGTGTGCTCTCTTTGGAGAAACCCACGCTAGCTTCACACCGATACCTTAAAGGTTAAATTGAATAAATGTAATGTTCAACGACCGGTCAGTAGCTCAGTGGTAACACTTCGGACTCTGAATGGAAGGTTGTGGGTTCGAATCCCGGCGGAGCGCAAAAAGATATACCATTTATATTTTCAAATTTGCTCTTTGCTGGGTTGAAAAATTCATAAAACCTTTACCAATGACCGGTCACCAAAGGTCCATCCAGCCTTACAGCAACTGGGTCTTGCTTGAGAATTGGCGCTTTGTAACGACGTCGACCAAGCTCGTAAAAAGTTCGAAAGCTCAATTGGTAGAATGCTTGCATTCCATGCCGACAGCAAGGGTTCGATCTCAAGTTTAACTCAGCCTTCACAAAAAATCAACTTAAGATCAACCCCCACTTCAACTGAAAGTGGTTGGTGTGAGGCTGGCCCCCTTAGCCGTAAAAATAAACAGGTCCTGAATTGCCACATGCGATCCCTTCGGGGATAACACAGGCAAGAAGTTACACTCTACGTGTAGCTTAGTTGCGTTTGCGTAATATTCAGCTAACATGGTTTTCTTACTTACATAAATACACCTTTTTTCATATTTTCTACGAGAGAAAACACTTTAAAAAGTGTGAAAATCCTGTAGTTAGAAGTATATCATGAGCACTTCCTTATACTTAGTTCACTTACCTGTTGCACCAACCTCCAATCAATATTTGATTGACACATCAAATTTGATTGGATAGACGGAGATAATGTGGGCAGTCACATCTAGGCGTGATCACCTATTAGTGAACGGAGTACCACTCTCCATAGGAGGTAAGCTAATCCAGCCTTCTGATTCAGTGAGACTTCTAGGAGTCTTACTGGATCGGAATCTGACACTGGAGAGGCAAATAGATGCCACAATAGCTTCTTCTTTTTTTTCACTACGCCAAATTAAGGCTATTAGAAAGTGTTTACCGTCAGATGCAGTCAAGACCCTAGTGGGCGCGTTTGTGGTGTCTCGGATTGACTATTGTTCGACGCTTTATAGTGGTCAGCCGAAGAAGCAGTTCAATCGCTTTCAATCTGTGTTGAATTCGGCAGCAAGACTCATATTCGGGATACCCAAATTCGCTCACATCACTCCGCTGTTAAAAACACTACATTGGCTTCGTTTCCCGGAAAGGGTGGTCTACCGTGTTTGTGTGATGGTATATAAAGCCATCAATGGCTTGGCTCCACCTTATTTGACTGACATGATGTTGCCTGTTGAGATGGGTGTAAGGAGGCAGACACTCAGATCCGCGGGCGATGAAGTAGTCAATTTGGTTCAGCCACGCCGTCAGATTCGTACAAATTTCGGAGACCGCGCTTTCCGTGTTGCGGGTCCGGTGGAGTGGAACAGACTGCCACCCGGAGTGAAGAACTCCAAATCTATGGATGTATTTCGCGGAGCACTCAAGACACACCTATTTAGAAAGTCTTATCCATGATCGGAGAGGGCCCTTGAGGTGTGACACACACAAAAATGGCGCTCTCTTATCATTTGTAATTTAAAATAAATTAGCCTGATATATATATATATATATTGATTGCTTAATTCTGGTTAGGACCTCGGTTAAATATTTTTCGGAAGTGGGTAATAATATGATGGAATTTAAACAGGAAAGATGATGTAATCAAATGATTTACGTACATGCAACCAAATTTTTGATTTGATGGGAGAAATCACACTTAATTTTGATTTTTGTCTGATTGGAGTTTGGTGCAACAGGCCCTTACTATGAGAAGGTACCCATAATAAAAAATCTCACCGATTTCCCAAATCAGTGAATCAGCACTTGTTCAGTTTTATCTTTAAGGTGGCAAGAAAAAAGAGGAATATTTCATTTTATTGAATTCCCTAAAATTCCACAACAATAAAATGTAATCAAAGTAGAAATTTAATTAATTTTTGGCTTATTTTTATCACGATAAATTAATTGATTGCTGTCGATGTTTAAAGCAATTAACGAAGCAAATGAGTTGGAAAATTCTTTAGTAAATCAATTGTTAATTAATCAATATTAAAGACCTAGATGGCGAATCATAGCGACATCAGAATGGCTATTGTTTTAAAATCCTTACGACTTTAAGGTGGCGAGTAGTAGACTGTGATTTTTTATCTATTGAGCTCTTTGACAAGCGCTAGCGCTCCCGACTTGTATGGGTATCCATGAAGTAAGGAATTTAGCAGAATAGCGATTCAGAAGCGAATATCACAATCTGGATATCAACCTAAGTCGGAGCTTGCTAGCGCTTGCGAAAGAACTCCATCTGATCTAATCTAATCTAAGTTGCAAAGATATGTTACATTGGAGATTCACATTACATGCATTCTCACAACCAGACACGCACAAGTTTGCGCTTGCACATGCCTCATGTGAACCTACAACATAAAAACCAAATTTTAAATGGACATACACCCTGCAACTCTTGCCGTCCTTCCCTGAGACAGGGGTGACATTGGCAAAGTGAACCATTTTTACAGCATGGGTGGTCAGCCGCATACCAACCTATAAGTCAAGGAACATACACGACAAATTCCATTTTATACATCACTTAATAATAATATCTATGGACAACAAACAGAAAACAAATTCCAATTTAATAAACCCTAGCCGCCAACATTACAGATCAACCACCATTTCTTTCAGTCCTTATATACTTCTTTAATTTCCTCCAGAGTCATAACCTTCTTCATACAGGCTCTTCTTTTATTATGACTCTGGATATTCCATTCATTCGCAATTTCGGATATTTGGTCCATCCATACCTTTCTCGGTTTTCCTCTACCACGACATCCATCTATTCTACCAACGTATACTTTCTTCGTCATTCTTTCCTGATTCATTCTCTCCATATGCCCAAACCATCTTAACAAATTTAAAATCCAAACCATAAATAAAAAAACCACAGTACACGTTATTTTTGGACTCGAATCGCTATCTCGTCGCCTTAATTTTGCAAGGAATTCAGCATAATAGCGCTTCAGGGCGTTAACATAATATTGTGATAACAGCTGAGGGTCAAGTCGCTATTCTTGACTAGCCTATTTAGTACAGAATAACGCTGGTTCGAATTACGTCTGGCCAATTTTACCATAACTTAGACCCTGGTTTAATATATGCCATTGCAGTCATACAAGCTTCAGCTTTCGCACGAAGACAACTCGCTCCCCCAGTTCTTGTTTGCCGTATACGCCAATCTTGTCAAATATGACTTTTTCATGCAGTTGTCTTAAGAATCAAATTCTACACAATCTGAGCTAAGGAAAACCGTAAAACTCGATAATGTGAGAGTTGTTTTAAATATTTTTTAAATAAATTTATTGTTTTCATAAGACACATTGGTCCAGTACACATGCAAACATTGCTCATGTAAAATTTTCTCAATGGCATATACGATAAACAAGAACTAAGGCAGCGATATGTCATTGCAATCATACAAGCTTCAGCTTTTGCATGAAGGCAACTGGCCAGGAAAAATAGGTTGGTGAAGTGCATTCTTCTTCACAAATCAATTTAAAAAAAAAGTTCCCAGGCCACCGTCAACGAGGACTGTCCAACAAAAATCACTTTTATCTTATGTGTTATTCAATGCGCATGACGCCTATTTTATAACTCTTTTCGATTGCATACCTATTTCGTTCCGTGTCACATAGGTTACTATGGGAAAACCCAAGGCCGAATATACGCCATCTTTATAAAGCCTGCATAGTGCCTACTCGTGCTGCGCACGATTACGGCATTCTAGTTAAAAGTCCGGCTTTGCCATTTCGTTCCGTGTCACATAGGTTCCTATGGGAAAACCGAATATACACCATCTTTGTATTTAATATTAATGAAGGGATGGAATTTCCATGCATATTTTTAAATTAATATCTTTATTTAATTAATAAAATACATTTTATTAATTTCATGCAAAAAGCGATGTGAGGAAGAACATTTTGTAAGTATGTTTTAAAGAATTATTTTATTTTTAATTTCAGGGAAAGGCGGCAAGAGCTGCAGAACTCCTGCTCATCTCAGTCTCAGATTTTCTTTTCTTAGTACCTACTTGCATAATGTTTCACAAAATATTTAATCTAGGTACATAATTATTTTTTATGGAAAAATCATTTTAAGCGATGGATGAGCAATTGATTTGCTTTGTGTGAAAAACACCGTAAGAGTATAGTGCAGTAAACGCAACTAAGCTACACACACAGTGCAACTTCTTGCCACGTTTTCCCTGGAGGACTCGCATGTGACCAGTACCCTTAGTACGAGTTGCAAAACTTGAGTAATGTAAAGTTTACGGCAATTATTAAAAAGTGATTTCTCCCAAAATCTGCCGTTTTTGTTTGTTTGAACTTGATTTTCTTCATCACTGTAACTCTTTTGCTAAGACCACAAAGTGTAAGAAACAAAAACGGCAGATTTTGAGAGAAATCACTCTTTAATATTTTCCGTAAACTTTACTTTTCTCAAGTTTTGCAACTCGTACTAAGGGTACAGTAGAACTTTAGAGATTTTTTATGGTTTGTGTATTAATACAGTGAAAATTCATATTAATTGATTTTTTATACATTTTAGAAACAAAACTCTATTTAAACACTGTTTCTTTTCACCTACATTGATTTATTTTAATTATGAATTTTTGACTTTTTTGTATAGATTTATTTTTAAGATTTTGTTGTTTTTTTTTTATACTTAAATGTTATTTATTGCTCGTTTTCCTTGACTTATAGGTTGGTATGAGGCTGACCACCCATACTGTAAAAAATGGTTCACTTTGCCAATGGCACCACTGTTTCAGGGAATGTTGGCAAGAGTTGCAGGGCTTATGTTCATTTGAGGTTTGGATTTTATTTGTAAGTACACAATCAGCATTTCGCACGCTTAATAATAAAGAGAAATAACTCAAAAATTAGGAAAATGAAGATTTTGTAATAAAACGCAAGAACAATGCGAGAAGAATAGGTAGAATGCGACAGCCGTTCAATTTGGACGAATATGACCGAGATAAAACATCGGCCGCCTTTTTCATCCCATACAAGTTGTACTGGTTGTCTGAACTTCAAACGCGATTTCCCAACATTTTTGTTTTTCGAGTTATTGCTCTTTATTATTAAACGTGCGATTTGTAAGCGCAAACTACACGTGTTTGTTTGTGGGCATACATCTGAGAGCTTTGAATGAATATATCCTTGCAACTTAGATTATAGATTAGATTAAAGATTATGAATTAAAATTAAAATTATTTTTTTCACAAGTAAGAGGGCCGGGCCGCGTGTTCCCATTCCCCGACCTAAAAGGAATCTTTACTCAGACAGCACACGGAAGTATCATACCCTAAATCTGCCGTTATTGTTTCTTACACTTTATGGTCTTAGCAAAAAAGTGACAGTAATGAAAAAAATCAAGCATGTTTATTAATTTTTTATCTTAATTATAAAGTTTAAACAAAATATATAACTTAAAAATTGCGACCACAAAAAAATATTTAAAAAAATACGTTTTTTTCACTTCTGTAGCTACTTTCTCGTGTGTGCTATGTTTTGGAATTTTTTTTTTTCATTCTATTTATAGAACTATACATTGTCTAGTGTAGTATCGAAACCGTTTTTTTATAATGTCAATAGTTTTTGAGTAAATATGGAAAAACTGAAACTACTTGATGAATTATTTTTTTTCCGTGTGCTTGTCTGAGTAAAGATTCCTTTTAGGTCGGGGAATGGGAACACGCGGCCGGGCCTTACACCAAGGACTTTAGTAGAAGATGAGGCTTCTCAGCTCCCGAGGGGGCTAGTTTTCATTTCTTGTCAAGGCTGAGTACACCTTGACGTAGGGGCGTGCATCGCATACAGGCACATGCACCTAATATGTAGGAAATATATGCTAAAAAAAAAATTAAGCTTGATGTTCACAATTTAAATTTAAAAAATAAGTTCGATTGAAGCAATCTAATCTAATCTAAGTTGCAAGATATACATATGTAAAATTAAAGATTCACATTGCATGCACTTTCACAAACAGACATGCACAAGTTCGCGCTTAAACATGCCGCATGTGGTCCTACAATATAAAAACCCCAATCTTACATGGACATACATCCTGCAACTCTTGCCGGCCTTCCCTGAAAAAAGGGGTGACATTGGCTAAGTGAACCATTTTCTACAGCATGGGTGGTCAGCTGCATACTAACCTATAAGTCATTAAAAGAAAGCTATCGTTAGCACAACTTCTAATGAGTTATTTGAAATGGGAGAAGATATTTTTTCTGAAATGTATTTGCCTATACTCTATGCACGCGCCTGCCTTGACGGTATTTACTTTGGGTTTGAAATAAACACTTAAACGGGAAATCATTTCTTACATCCTCGGTGGGATTCGAACCCGAGGTCTCGACATGGAATGCAAGTGCACTCTCTAAATTATTTTTAAATCATACATTATTATTTTCAGCGCCTTCTTTTTGATTTATGAATATTAGCTTGCGCCTTAATTTAATGGCGCTATAAAAATAGCTAAATTTGTCCCGCGGGATAATTGCAATGTTGCAAACAAGCAAAAAGGGATAAAAATACCACAACAACAACTTATATTTCATTGTTGCAACATGATACTGTTATAATTTATCACGGATTCACTTTTAATAAAATTGCAGTTTTTTTTTTTTTTTAAGAAATCTTGTGCGGGAGACTCCCTAGATTCTAGAGACTCTAGGGGTCTATGACACTTGTTGTAGTGCCGCAGAGGTGTACGAGCTTGGTCGTCGCTACAAAGCGCCAATACTCAAGCAAGACCCAGTTGCTGTAAGGCTGGATGGACTTTTGGTGACCGGTCATTGGTAAAGGTTAATGAATTGTTCAACCCAGCGAAGAGCAAATTTGAAAATATAAATGGTGTATTTTTTATGCTCCGCTGGGATTCGAATCCACAACCTTCCATTTACGAGTCCGAGGTGTTGCCACTGGACTACGGACCGGTCCAAGAAATATAGTTCACTCTGGAAACTTCTGTCTTTGTCGGTTTCCCCTCTTGGACGTTAATTGATCACTGAATGCTTCACAGAACTGCAGCCTGTATATTATATGTGATCAAGGCCTATTCTCGCGTATTCCTGACCAGACGAGACGCCTCTAGAATGGACATTTCCAAAGATTCCCTTGTTTCAGGGAATGTCGGCAAGAGTTGCAGGGCTTATTTTCATTTGAGATTGGGTTTTTTATATTGTAAGTGCACATGCGGCATGTGTGAGCGCGAAATTATGCGTGTCTGCTTGTGGGAATGCGTTTAATATGAATCTCAAATGATACATATCTTTGCAACTTAGATTTAGATTTTAGATTTAGTACCAGAAGTACCAACAGTAAAAAGTGTCAAACACTCACGTCTCCACACATACATACACAGCAAGTAAACACGCCTAGGCACACAATTACAAAAATACACAGGCATGAACGTATAAATTTGTATCAATACATTGATTTAGTATCCCAGCAAAGAGCTAAAACATTTTTATTGACTTGTAATTCCATCCCATTATATTTGATGTCTACCTTTTTCACGTTACTGATTATATTTTTTTCATCAGGGAAGATGGACAACCCTCTCGGCCTTTAGATTTCATCATCTCATCATTTACCAAGTATTCAAAAATCAGCGATGACCTTGAAAAAGACATCACGACGTCCAGCGCATCGTCGTTGCCAGATGAAAAACTTTGGAAGTAAGAATATGTTTACATAATTATAAATTGAAATTGATATCTTATATTAAATATTTTTCCTTTTTTAAGATATGTGTCATCACATGCTCCCGGCTGCAACTCAAATCGTGGCTTTCACATGACACATTATTTACATACGCAGGTCAAACCAACAGTGGGAGATGCTTTCCCGTTGACTGATGGTCGCACACTGAATACAAAAAGGATAAAAACATAGTTTAAATACTCAAGCAGCCTCGGCGACTTTCATTTTACTGCTCGAATCGAGCCTTAGCCTCCGCTATTTGAACCTCGATCCACCTATGTCCTCGGCCACCGTCCTCAAGCTTAGCACCTACAGTAGCCGCACCGCATCTCTCTTCATCTGGTCCTCCCACTCATCCTTGATCTTCCAACCCTTCTCCTTCCTTCTAGGTGCCCATTCAAGATGCTTTTTGGGACCCGTGATCTGGGCATCCTTTATAAATATCAAATGCAATTTTAAGATATATATATCAAAATTATTTTGACCTTATTTGAGGTGTGATTCACTCAAAAACAGCGCTCACCAAATAAATCATTTACTTATTTGATTTGATCATTTTTTTCAGGGAGCTATCCACTCTTCAGGCAGTTCTGAGAGTCATGGAGCACTGGGGCGCGCTGGGCACGTTCCGCGTGCTGCTCTGCGTGCTAGAAGCACCTGAGAGTTCTGGACAGACACAGAACCACGTGATAGGAGGACCTGAGAGTTTTGGACAGACACAGAACCACGTGCTAGAAGGACCTGAGAGTTCTAGACAGACACAGAACCACGTGCTAGAAGGACCTGAAAGTTCTAGACAGACACAGAACCACGTGCTAGAAGGACCTGAAAGTTCTAGACAGACACAGAACCACGTGCTAGAAGGACCTGAGAGTTCTAGACAGACACAGAACCACGTGCTAGAAGGACCTGAGAGTTTTGGACAGACACAGAACCACGTGCTAGAAGGACCTGAGAGTTCTAGACAGACACAGAACCACGTGCTAGAAGGACCTGAAAGTTCTAGACAGACACAGAACCACGTGCTAGAAGGACCTGAGAGTTCTAGACAGACACAGAACCACGTGCTAGAAGGACCTCAGAGTTCTGGACAGACACAAAACCACGTGGTAGGGGAACTTGAGCGTGTTGGGCTGATACATACATTGCTTCTTCGTCACGAAGCACTGACACAAAACTACGTGGATACTGTCTTGAGGCTCACCGGCAGTACGCCTACAGAAAATGAAGGAACAGAATGTGGAATATGCATTATTATGTAAGTTAGTTGTCTTCATTTTATTTCTTTTTCTGCAAGTAGTAAGTGTACCCTTAGTGCTTGTTTGTCTTATGTCCATCAGAGGTAGTTTCACATGAGCAATGTTTGTGTGCGTACTGGACCAATGTGTCTTATGAATGATGGAAATTGATTTCAAAAATATCTGAAACAACTCTCACATTATCGTGTTTAACGATTTTTTCTTAGCTCAGATTGTGTAGAATGTGATTCTTAAGTCGATTTCATTGAAAGGGCATCTTTCAATGAAATGGTAGATACCTAAGCCAAACAAGCACTGGGGGGACGATCGCAGCCATAGTACATTTGCGTAAGGCCGGGCGACATACCTGTTAAGATAAAATAGGTTCACTCGCAGCATGCTTCGTGGGAAACGTGACATGAACTCTATAGTCACGTTATGAGTAGGTACACCCGAATTCCCACTTTTCTGCTTGTGCGTGTGCATTTAATGTGAATCTTAAATGCTAATAATTTATCTTTAGGTACTGCTTATATTATTATTATTTTATATATGGCGTCTGTTCTGATGAAATATCCTCACTTATACAGTTATACCCCCTCCTCTCGTCACAACAAGGGCAACTCGTAGAACGGCTCACATCCAATCATTTGCAGTCGATATCAAAACTATGAGAACTTGGTGTTTTCACGACTCATTCCTCTGCCAAACTGCCCTCTTATGGAATGAGTTACCGGTATCTGCGTTTCCATCCCAATTTAACCTTACCCTTTTCAAATCCAATATCAATCGCCATTTCCTCCCAGTGTCTCAAAACAAAGCAACGCAACACACACCACAGCACTGCGCAGCTAACGACCCTGCAACCGGATAAGGGACAACTCCCACATCACCAACACCTCTGCGGCACTATAAAAAGTGTCATTTACCCCTAGTACTGTACTGTACTGTATCCTGCCGCCGTTCCACTAGGGGTGGCCGGTACCTCCGCAGATGCGCCTCCATTAGAGTCTCTTGAATCTAGGGAGTCTCCCGCACAGGCTTCCTTAAAAATATAAATATATGTATATCGCACGTTTAATAATTAAGAGCAATAACTCAAAAAACATTAATGTTGGGAAATCACGTTTGAAGTTCAGACAACCAGTACAACTTGTATGGGATGAAAAAGGCGGCCGATGTTTTATCTCGGTCATATTCGTCCAAATTCAACGGCTGTCGCATTCTACCTATTCTTCTCGTATTGTTCTTGCGTTTTATTACAAAATCTCGATTTTACCAATTTTCGAGTTATTTCTCTTTATTAGCGTGCGATATATGATGTGATTTAATACTGTTTTCAGACGACAGAATATCCTTGATGGAATTTATTTGCAAGACCTAAACGAATCTTCGCTCCATTCAACCTATGAAAGGTTCCAGAACAATATGAAATCTTTGAAGAAATGTCATTCAAGACTCGGAGAAAGAAATCGGTGAGTTGAAATATAATCTTCTCTGAAAAATAAAAATAAGTCTGTTTTCAATAAAACGAATTAAGTACCTCATGTTTTATTTGATAAAAACACGAAATAAAGCCGTAATAACCTACAAGGTTGATAAAATATAATACTTGACAGGTACGTACTTACATTAATTTTGAATTTCGAATATTTATTATTCCTGCAGATTTATCAAAGGACTGTCGAAATAATTTGTTGCTAATTTCATTGTGTTCCATCAATTCAAATTTGAATTCGAATATGTTTTCTGTCGGTTGGTAGGCATTAAAAAAAATGTTGCCAACTACATAGCGTTCGGGAAATTTTATCCTGTTGCCAATTTCAAAGCGTTCTATCAGTTCAAATTTGAATTCAAATATTTTTTGTCGGTTGGTAGACACCGCATTAAAAAAAAAATACAGTATGGGTGGTCAGCCTCATACCAACCTATATGTCAAAGAACAAGATATCATCCAAAAATAGTGCAATCAGACAGCGAGTCAAGTTGTCAATGTTTCTTTTCTTTCAAGACCTACCATGAGCATAAATACAGACAGACTATAAGGCTTTCTGTATTTTTTTGCAGATATTTGGTGATGAAGCAGCAATGGCAGGCCAGACGGTCTCAGGTCATGGCAGCCATCGTCATCCTGCTGGTCCTCATCGTGGCTCCCATCATCGTGACACTCATGAGGCACGCCACCAACACCATACAGGCAAGCATGAACCTGCAATTCCATCTACTCCAACACTTGGTGGAAGTCTCGACGTACCTACCAATCATATAGGTTAATAGAAAGCGATAAAACATAGCCATGCGTAAACAGCTGATTCGACCGGTCCGTAGTCTAGTGGTTAGTGCTTCGGACTAGTAAATTGAAGGTTTTAGGTTCGAATCCGGCGGAGCACAAAATAAATCTTTAAAAAACCTATTTGTCTAGGAACTCATACCAACCTTTTAGTCAAGGAACTCATACCAACCTATTATTCAAGTAACTTATACCAACCTATTAGTCAAGGAACTCATACTAACCTATTGGTCTAGGAACTCGTACCAACCTATTAGTCTAGGAACTCATACCAACCTATTAGTCAAGGAACTCATACCAACCTATTAGTCAAGGAACACATCCTAACCTACTAGTCAAGGAACTCATACTAACCTATTAGTCTAGGAACTTATACCAACCTATTAGTCTAGGAACTCATACTAACCTATTAGTCAAGGAACTCATACTAACCTATTAGTCAAGGAACTCATACCAACTTATTAGTCAAGGAACTCATACTAACCTATTAGTCAAGGAACTCATACTAACCTATTAGTCAAAGAACTCATACCAACCTATTAGTCAAGGAACTCATACCAACCCGAAATCAGGGCACATTGGCATAGTGAACCTTTTTTTTACAGTATCTGTGGTCAGCCTTATACCAACCTATAAGTCATGGCAGGGGCGTGCATCCCATACAGGCACATCCGCCTAATATGTAGGCAATATATGGTAAGCAACCATTTAAGCTTGATGTTATATAATAATAATCTATAATCTAAGTTGCAAGGATATATTCATTCAAAGCTCTCAGATGTATGCCCACAAACAAACACGTGTAGTTCGCGCTTACAAATGCTGATTGTGTACTTACAAATAAAATTCAAACCTCAAATGAACATAAGCCCCACAACTTTTGCCGACCTTCCCTGAAACAGGGGTGACACTGATATTCAGATTTAAAAATTTAAGTTCGCTAGGAGCCATCGATCGTTAGCTCTTCAGTCAATTGTAAACTAGTTATTTTAAGGAATGGGAGAAAATATTTTATTCTGAAATGTATTTGCCTATATCCTATGCACGCGCCTGAGTCAAGGAACTGATGGCTTCTTTACAGAAATTCGCTGCATCCCTCGAACTCCGCACCCTGGAGCTGCGATCAGAAAAACAGAAATCCGACCACCTGCTGTGTCAGATGCTGCCCGCAGCCGTCATCCTCCAGCTGCGTTCCTCCCGGGCCGTTCCAGCCGAGGCCTTCTCCAGTGTCACCATCTACTTCAGCGACATTGTGGGGTTCACGGAGCTGGCCGCGTCGTCCACGGCCATGGAGGTGGTCAATATGCTGAACGCCCTGTACCGCCTATTCGACTCCAGGATCCTGAAGAGAGACGTCTACAAGGTGGAGACTATAGGCGATGCTTATATGGTCGTGTCAGGACTCCCACAAAGAAATGGTATGCTTTCAACTTTACCTATATCTTGTTCTTTATCATTTTCCTCTTATGTCTGTTACAGACGTTAGAAATCTGACGTTGGTCACTTCCAACTCTTCTAAAGAATGTCATAAGAAAAAAATTCAAATCGCTGGGCGTTGCTTTTGATCTTGACTTGATAATGACCTGAATCTTGAAGGTCGAAAGTGCTTGAGGTAGATAAAATTATTGTGAAAATAAAACTACGTTTTGAAATGTGAATTTTCACTGTGTGAATACACAAACCCTAGAAAATCTTTTTGATAAAATTAAAAATATTTACTGTAAAATTTATTAAATGTGTACAAAAATACTGGTGTTTCTATACTAGAAACAGTGCTTATAAAGTGTTTCCACAAAACAAGATTTTACTAGATAATGCGTAAAGTAGTAACAACTCATCTTTATATGAGTCACTGAACAATGAACATTATGACCAGTGACAACGACTGAATTATGTTGTCGTTCAAATACAAAGTACGCGACGTTTGGCGCTTTAGCGTTGACGCCTTGCCGCTCGCTAAAAACGCTTTCCTTACACTGTAACTGTAACTCTGTCGCCATTCCGCTAGGGGTGGCCAGAGCCTCTGCAGAGTTGCCTCCATTTTTTCTTATCCTTGCATACCTCTTTCAATTCATTCATATCCATCACCTTTTTCATGCATTTTCTTCTTTTACGCTCACTTTGTATATCCCATTCTTTCACAATCTCCTCAATCTGATCACTCCATATTTTTCTCGGTCGTCCCTTCCCTCTTTTTCCTTTCACACTTTCTTTGTATGCATACTTTGTCAGTCTATCATCATTCATTCTTTCCACATGCCCAAACCATCTCATCACATTCTTTTGTTGCACGATCCGCTAAATACAAGTAAAAAATCCTGTAGTTTTTCATGAGCAATTCCATAATTAGTTCACTTAAACCATGAGAAGTTACACACAATAAACTGATTTCTCAAATCAGTGAATCAGCAGTGGCGATATGTGTTCATAATTTTTTATTTCTTTAGCAAAATACTTTTTATATTTTAACAATTTAGATTAAAATTAAATTAAATTAAATTAATTAAATTGGGTTGATTTATTTGGTGAGCGCTGTTTTTGTGTGTATCACACCTCAAGAGCCCTCTGCGAGCTTGGTCGTCGCTGTAGAAAGCGCCAATTCTCAAGCAAGACCCAGTTGGTTTAAGGCTGGATGAGCCTTTTGATGACTGGTCTTTGGTAAAGGTTTATGAATTTTTCCACCCAGCGAAGAGCAAATTTAAAAATATAAATGGTATATTTTTTGTGCTCCGCCGGGATTTGAACCCACAACCTTCCAGTTACGAGTCCGAAGTGTTACCACTTGGACTACGGACCGGTCAAATTACTTCACGTTGAACAATCAAAAGAGACGTTACACAAGATAAAAAAAAAAAAAAAAAAAAACGCAACTAAGCTACACATATAGTGTAACTTCTTCCCGCGTTATCCCCGAAGGGGTCGTGTGGCGAGTTGAACCTATTTATTTTTACAGGTAAGGGGGCCGGCCTTACGCCAACCACTTCAGTTGAAATGGGAGTTTCCCAGCTCCCGAGGGGGCTGGTACTCATTTCTTGTGAAGGCTGAGTAAACCTTGCCGGTATTTTTATTATGGGGTTTGAAATAAACACCGAAATAGGAAATCATTTCTGACACCCTCCTCGGCGGGATTCGAACCCGAGCTCACGGGGTAGAATGCAAGCACTCTACCAACTGAGCTATCGACCGGACTGGATGAGATGGCGCCGTTATTTCTGATTTTCGCCACATTTACTCTAAGCCGTGTAGATCTATACACCTTAAGTAGTCATTTGGGTACCTACCTTATCACTAGTTTTATCAGTAATTGTTCTAACAAAGTGCATGTAAAAATCATGTGTATTCTACAGGAGATCGTCATGCAGGGGAGATAGCAGACATGGCCTTGGAGCTGATGGCCGGCCTGTCTGGCTTCTCCATCCCCCACCGGCCTGGCCAATCCCTGAAGGCCAGGGCCGGAGTCCATACAGGACCCTGTGCAGCAGGAGTTGTGGGGACAGCCATGCCGCGCTACTGCCTCTTTGGGGACACTGTCAATACTGCTAGTAGGATGGAGTCTACGGGAGAAGGTAAAGGGATGTCTTCGTGTTGATTGCAAGGTATACAGCGTGAAAACGCCACAGTTCTATGTGACTAGGGTCCTTACCAACCAAAAACTTACAAAAGAACAAAATAGCAACCCGATCATGTGATATAACAATTATTTGTCAATGGAATTTGTGCAAAGTCTGGTTGACTTGAAACAAAATAAAAGTGTTGATAATATTGTGACAAACCTAGACCTTAATTACCACCTTCTGACAGATATTTTATTAGAAATCAGTTCATCCTCAGTCGTCGTGTAGAGAGGGTGTCTCCTGAAGATGTTAGCTATGTCGCTAACGAAAAATTGAGAATACTGTAAGTTCTTTTATAAAGGTTCGTCTAATATCATTTTTTTTTAACTGCCTAGTTATTATAATTGTAAATAAAGAATGACTGACGTCTCAATTGAGTTCCATTTTCCAAACATACTACCTGAAGCCACTGTTACTGATTATTCTGCAACTGGGCTGGCAGTTTAAAATCTACTTTGCTGATAATTTGGTGATTGTTCCAGAAATGAGGATCCACATTTCTGCTTCGACGAAGGCAGCGCTGGATAAGCTTGGAGGATATCTGATGGAGTGTCGGGGCAGCATGAACATAAAGGTTATTTCCGTGTGTGCAGTTGAATAGACTTCAATCTGTGCTCAATATGGGAGCACGTCTAAAATATAATTAAAAATTTTGTACTTCCATTACCCCTACATTAAGAGACCAGCTTCACTGGCTTAAAATCGGAGAAAGGATTGAGTACAAAATCTGTTTAACTGTCTTTAAATCGACACAGTGTGTTGCCCCGCAGTATATTTCAGAGCTTTGTGGGAGGGACTCGAGGGATACAAAGAAAGTGTGAAAGAAAAAAGAGGGAAGGGACGACCGAGAAAAGTATGGAGTGATCAGATTGAGGAGATTGTGAAAGAATGGGATATACAAAGTGAGCGTAAAAGAAGAAAATGCATGAAAAAGGTGATGGATATGAATGAATTGAAAGAGGTATGTAAGGATAGGAAAAAATGGAGGCAACTCTGCAGAGGCTCTGGCCACCCCTAGCGGAATGGCGACAGAGTTACAGTTACAGTTACAGTTACTCAGTGGATGGTAAGCGGCTGGCATTAAGATCTGCAAGTAGTACTGCTGTGAATAAATGAATAGTTCCAAAACCATGTAATAAAGCAAAATACTTGGATAGTACTTTTGCATAACCGGCCCTGTGCTGTGGAATACCCTACCCCATGAGCTAAGAGCCGTAGAGAGTGCAAATACATTTAAGTTGAGATTGAAGACATGTTTGTTTGGGAGATGTTACAGTTGAACAGTGCCCTTGCAGTGATTTATGACAAAACGGCACTATAAATATTGTCTTATTATTATTATTGTTATTAGTCTAGTCTAATCTGGATTCTCTTTCCTCATGAGATACACAAAATTTATATTCCTTAATGCTGGCCTTTCTCTATCCACTCCTAAACGTGGGCCTCCTCCAATCTTCTCCATGCCTTTCAATCGGCTGGTGTGTTTAGCATTTTTAATTTGACATTTAATTTTACATATTTCTTGACTTATAGGTTGGCATGAGGCTGACCACGCTTTGATAGCTCGCCTTGAGGATGCTTTCTGCTCGTGAAAGGGAAACGTCGGCAGATGTGGGAGCTGCAAATAGAACATGGTCAAACCCGAAAGAACACAAAAACCTTTTTTTTAATTACACGTGTCTTTTTGTGGGCTGATTTGATATGAGTTAATATATCTTTGCAACTTAGATTAACAATACATTTCGATTGACCGGTCCGTAGTCTAGTGGTGACACTCATTGGTTTGAATCCCGGTGGAGCACAAAAAATATACAATGTGTATTTTCAAATATGCTCTTTGCTGGGTTGAAAAATTCATGTACCTATCTTTACCAAAGACCGGTCACCAAAGTTTCATCCAGTCTTACAGCAACGGGATCTTGCTTGAGAATTGGTGCTTTCTATAGAACAAGCTCGGAGAGGTGTGATTCACTCAAAAACGGCGCTCACCAAATAAATCATCCTAATATTTTTATTCTCAGTATGCAGATAGGAAGAAGTTTTCAGGAGTAGACTGAGAAAGTCTAAGTTAGAACAAAAATACCCCTTAAAGGCTTGTGCTAATATAAACTGTATCATTCTAATCTAATCTTATCTAAGTTGCAAAGATATGTAACATTGGGGATTCACATTGTATGCATTCTCACAAGCAGACACACACAAGTTCGCACTTGCACATGCCGCATGTGAACCTACAACATAAAAACCCTAATCTACAATGGACATACACCCTGCAACTCTTGCCGTCCTTCCCTGAAACAGAGGTGGCATTGGAAAAATGAACCGTTTTTACAGCATGGGTGGTCAGCCGCATACCAACCTAGAAGTCAAGGAACATACACAACAAATTACATTACACAAATAATATCATTTCAAGTGTTTATTTATGCATCAGTTTATTATACGAGTTGTCCTCTTGATAATGGTGTGATAACATCGAAATCGCTCAAGGAAATAAATCAACTCGTGAAGAAAAGCTTTGTGCTTTGTATTTTTACACTATTAATGTTTGTTTATCTGTTTCAGGGAAAAGGAGACATGAAAACTTATTGGCTGAACGGAAAAGAGGGCATCCAACCAAATGTGGACGACATTCCTGACCTCACGGAGGCTCCAGAGTTCTTCAAGATCCTCTGATGAAATCCTCAAATTCATCAGCTTTGGGGTAGCCGGGCCAGTTGCCTGGAACAAGCTGCCTGTCGACCTTCGCTCTGACCAGCCCACCATCGCCTTCAGAAGAGGACTAAAGAAAATGCTGTTTACAAAGAGCCACGGCGCCCTTGAGATGGTCTGTGATCACCGGAAATAAATAATCCATCATCATCATCATCATCATGAAGAAAAAAAATCATTCTCCGCAATGGAGAGATTGCGTTAGATTTTCCAAATCAAATGATAGAAAAAATGCAACTAAGCTACACATATAGTGTATAACCTCTTGCCGCATTATCCCCGAAGGTTTTCACATGTGGCGAGTGTAACCTATTTATTTTTACAGTTAAAAAGGCCGGCATTACGCCAACCCCAACAATAGTTGAAGTGGCCGTTTCCCAGCTCCCGACCCGTCAGGCACATTAGCTTCAGTAACATCGAAATTCAGGGGGGGGGGGGTTCCTTAGAGTCATCATGCAATAGCCTCTGATCTGGAGGACTTTCTTTTCTTTGACCCGAATAGAGTTACACTAGCTGATTAACTTCATCGGGAAGGCCCTCAGCCACTTGAAAAAATATTGTAATGTTGTTCACCGAGTGAAGCAACTCCGCACGAGTTGTATGAACTGGGTGAGAGGTGGTGGGAGAGTGCCTGCCCTCGGGTACTCATTTCTTTTGAAGGCTGAGTAAACCTAGCGGGTATTTTTATTTTGAAATAAACACCGAAACGGGAACCAGCGGCTCCCTGCCATCTTGACCACGGTTTTTCCTTGTTGTTTGATGTATTTGCAGATCATTGAATATTCTTTTATCTATGGTATGAACCCAAGTCCCGGGCTGGAAGTCTCATCACCACGGTAATTCTTACCTACCGAATATCGGTAATATCTGTATGAAGACTAATCAGCTGTTTACTTGTGGCCATCTTGGATTGACCGGTCTTCATACAAATATTACCGATATTCGGTAGGTAAGAATTACCGTGGTGATGAGACTTCCAGCCCTGTAGGTATATATATATATATGAACGATTGATTGTGCGTATATATTTGTTTAATTTACTCTCCGTGTCAAATTAGAATTACTGTTTATATTATGTAGTTAAAACGCCACACCAAACGAATATCTAGTCAATATAATATGTGTCAAAGTTTTAGGTTATAAAACAGCACTAAAGGCAAATTTATACAGAGTCAGTAGCTGTCGTCAGTACTGGTGCCGAAAACTGACTCGAAAAAACCGACTCTAAAACTGTCTATTTACACGGAGTCAGTAGTGGCGGATATTTCTTAGGGTGCACACACTTAGGGTGGAAAAATTAATTCTCGAAAACAGCAAAAAATCTAACTTAATAATGTGTTGATAAAATTTATATTTGTGATGATGCAAGAACTAACTTGTATGTTAGAAGAAGAGAAACAGAAACGAATTTGGGTAAAAAAAATGGATAGATGACAGAGATAAAACTGGAGGCTCTGCTCTGTTGTTAACCCAGTTGAGAATTGAAGATCCTGGGGAATACAAATTGGCTTTGAGAATGACGCCAAAAAACTTTGACGAGTCGCTCAGTTTTCGCGTCATTTTGTGATGCGGTGCGACGCAGCGTGGTCACCATACTTCGGTATTTACATGGTGTCAGTCGCTCTGGCGCGGGCGGAGGGAAGAGCGGACTGACGCCGAAAAATATCAAGCGGCAATATTGAAGTCAGTTACTATCGCGACAGTAACTGTCTCGTCGGTACTAACTTGAATCAATTTACACGATCGCAATGCCAGGTCAGTAGCTGTCGGCAGTGGACTGACGACAGCTACTGACCCTGTATAAATTTGCCTTAAATATGTTTGTAAACAGTCAACCCTAGCATAATATATATTGTTTGATTCCTAATAAATTTTAAAGAACCAAAAATTCTAATGAAACCCAAAAACTGTTTTACAGATCATCCTCGCTTGTTTGGCTTATCTACCATTTGAATTAAAGATGACCTTTAAATTAAATTGTCTTAAGAATCACATTCTACACAATCTGAGCTAAGAAAAAAACGTAAACACGATCTGAGAGTAACTGTAACATTGTCGCCATTCCGCTAGGGGTGACCAGAGCCTCTGCAGAGCTGCCTCCATTTTTTCCTATCCTTAGAGCTCGTTCCCACTTGTCGGGTGTCGGATCGATATATTAATCGGAGGTTCCAGTGGCAGAACATTTCGGACAAAATTGGTTTGCGACAAGTGTGAATAGCTTCATACATAATGTTCTGCCACTGGAACCTCCGTTTAATATACGGATCCGACACCCGACAAGTGGGAACGAGCTCTTACATACCTCTTTCAATTCATTCATTAAATAATTTTAAAATCAACTTCCAGTTTTCATAAGACACATTGGTCCAGTACACATACAAACATTGTTCATGTGAAATTACATTTGAAGGGCATAAGACAGACAAGCACTAAGGGTACGAGACGTAGACTTGGCGCGCATTAAAAACGCCTCCAGTTTGACAAAGCCTTCAAACACATTCGATGTTTCAACAATCTTTTATTTGATAACAATATTCTCAATTAACATTAAAAAATACCAAGATGTAATAAATAAGTAAAATTAATTTGAGGTTATGTTTCGACTGTTATGTTTGAAGGGTCTACAATCTATAATCTAAGTTGCAAAGATACATTAACATTTAAAATTCAAATTAAATGCACGCCGACAAACAGACACGTCTAAGTTCGCGCTTACAAATGCTGTAAGTGTACTTACAAGTTTGAATCCAAACCTCAAATGAACATACACCAAACTTCCCTGAAACAGGGGTGACATTGACAAAGTGACAAACGTTGATATGAAACAGACCGCCCATGCTGTACAAACTTGGTTCACTTTTGCCAACGCCACCTCGGTTTCATTGAAAGGTGGCAGGAATCGTTTAGTTTATGTTGATGTGAGGTTTGGTTTATTTTGTATGTACACATGCAGCATGTGTAAGCGCGAACTTACATATCGCACGCTTAATAATAAAGAGAAATAACTCGAAAATTGGGAAAATCGAGATTTTGTAATAAAACGCAAGAACAATGCGAGAAGAATAGGTAGAATGCGACAGCCGTTCAATTTGGACGAATATGACCGAGATAAAACATTTGTCGCCTTTTTCATCCCATACAAGTTGTACTGGTTGTCTGAACTTCAAACGTGATTTCCCAACATTCTTGTTTTTTGAGTTATTGCTCTTTATTATTAAACGTGCGATATGCCTGCTAGTGGGCATGCACTAAACATAAGCCTTAAATGTCAATATATCTTTGCAACTTAAATTACAGATTGAAGATGCAACGCTTTACCGCAATAATATATTACTTAAAAAGATAATATTGTGGTCGCCGCACCTAATTTTTAGATTTTAATGAACAGATTTTAATTGTGACAATAAAACACATTTTTTCATTTAGAAAAACTTGTTTTGATTAAAGATATTTTTTCAGTTTCCTTGACTTATAGGTTGGTATGCGGCTGACCACCCATACTGTAAAAAAATGTTTCACTTTGCCAATGTCACCCCTGTGTCAGGGAAGGTCGGCAAAAGTTGTAGGGCTTATGTTCATTTGAGGTTTGGATTTTATTTGTAAGTACCCATGCAGCATGTGTAAGCGCGAACCACACGTGTTTGTTTGTGGGATGACTTTATCCTTGCAACTTAGATTATAGATATAAAACCCATTGTTTAAATAACATTTATTTGTTTTTATGAAAATTAATATTAAATACACACAAATAAAAATGTATGGTTTTATTTTAATTTAGGTACAAAAAAAACATATAAGGCACTAAGTACCAAAATATTCCGTATTAGACAAAATGTCCATTGACAGAATGTCCACGCGACAAAATGTGGACATTTTTTCAGGTGGACATTCTGTCTGTGGGCATTGTGTCTATGGACATCTTGTCTGGTTCTCTATGGTAAGACATATAAATTTTATTAGCAAGGACAGAAAAAAGTGGAGACGCGTCTGCCGAGATACCGGCCACCCCTAGTGGAATAGCGGCAGGATACAGTAACAGTAACAATGGGGAAGGATGGGCGCCCTTGGAGTGGAGCAGCCACTAAACGGTACCCAAGAAGAGAAAAACAAATGATCCAACTGTACATTTTTTACTTTTTTTGTATATATTTATTTTTAAGGTTTTGTTGTTTTCTTATACTTAAATGTTATTTATTACTCGTATTCCTTGACTTATAGGTTGGTATGAGGCTGACCACCCATACTGTAAAAAATGGTTCACTTTGCCAATGTCACCCCTGTTTCAGGGAATGTCGGCAAGAGTTGCAGGGCTTATGTTCATTTGAGGTTTGGAGTTTATTTGTAAGTACACAATCAGCATTTGTAAGCGCGAACTACACGTGTTTGTTTGTGGGCATACATCTGAGAGCTTTGAATGAATATATCCTTGCAACTTAGATTATAGATTATAGATATACATAAAGGCAAAACTGAATGAGTGGCATACTAAGCTAACATGGGTTTCTCAGATAAATGCATTTTTTTTTCCTATTTTCTACGAGAGAAAACACTACAAAAGTGTGAAAATCCTGTAGTTTAGAAGTTGTTCATGAGCACTGCCTTATAATTAGTTCACTTACTATGAGAAGTTACTCCCAATAAAATGTTTTATCCACAATTTCTCAAATCAGTGAACCGGCACTCATTCAGTTTTAACTTTAAGTTGGCGATATAATATTATGAATGAGTACTTAGGCCTGGTAGGTACAAAAATGTAAGGAGGTTTTTTAATGCAAGCAACCCTTTTTGTCTTATGTAGGTATGTTAAAAATGTCATTTGTCGTGTATGTTCCTTGACTTATAGGTTGGTATGCGGCTGACCATCCATGCTGTAAAAAATGGTTCACTTTGCCAATGTCACCCCTGTCTCAGGGAAGGAAGGCAAGAGTTGCAGGGTGTATGTCCATTTGAGATTTGGTTTTTATGTTGTAGGTTCACATGAGGCGTGTGCAAGCGCGAACTTGTACTTGTCTGGTTGTGAGAATGCATGTAAGTGAATCTCCAATGTAAGATATAAATATAAATATTAGGATGATTTATTTGGTGAGCGCTGTTTTTGTGTGTATCACACCTCAAGAGCCCTCTGCGAGCTTGGTCGTCGCTGTAGAAAGCGCCAATTCTCAAGCAAGACCCAGTTGTTGTAAGGTTGGATGGACCTTTCAGTGACCGGTCTTTGGTAAAGGTTTATGAATTTTTCAACTCAGCGAAGAGCACATTCGAAATATAAATGGTATATTTTTGTGCTCCGCCGGGATCCGAATCCACAACCTTCCATTTACGAGTCCGAAGTGTTGCCACTTCGGACTACAAAACCGGTCCAAGATGCCAACGACACGCGGTGTACCTGAGCGGTCACCCATCCAAGTACTGTCCGCGCCCAATGTTGCTTAACTTCGGTGATCTATGGGAACCGGTGCTTTCAACATGGCTAACGTCGTTGACTTTAACATATCATTGCAACTTAGATTGGATTTCTGATTGGAAACCTTTTTTTGTTATGTATGTGTACCACGTAAAAACATTGTGAATTTTGTCTTTATACTTGTCAGTTTAAGAGGTCAACACAAACAAAAATGATTGCTTTGAGTTTATCGGTTGGTAGTTTTATCCAATAGGAGTATGTCAAACAATTTTCTATCTTGTTATTGTGTATAATCTATAATCTAAGGGGCTGTCCATATATTACGTCATTCGCATTAAGGGGGGGGGAGTCTGGTCTGCGGATGATGGCAAATGATGTACGAGTACCAAAAGTGACGTCGTTCTTGTAAATACCAATTTCTACAAAATATACAAAATATTATGTAAGTAAAATATTATATAATACGAAGGAGAAATTAGACGCCGTATCGCCATTGCCAAAAGTGCCATGTCTAAGCTGGACAAAATATGGAAAGACCGGGGTGTGAGTAACAGCACCAAGATTAAGCTTGTCAGGAGTCTGGTCCACTCTATTTTTCTCTATGCTGCTGAAACATGGACCATAAAAGCAGCAGAAAGAAGAAAAATTGACGCTTTTGAAATGTGGTGCTGGAGGCGCATGCTTCGAATCCCGTGGACGGCTAGACGCACCAATGAGTCCATTCGTCGGGAGCTGCGTTTGGATGGCTTGACTCTGGCCAACATGTGTACACGCCGTATTCTTCAGTTCTTCGGACACGTTGTCCGTGGCAATGAGGATAGCCTGGAACGACTGGTTGTGATCGGTAACTTGGAGGGGAAGAGAGGAAGAGGTAGATCCCCCACACGATGGACCGATCAAGTGAAGACAGCAGCAGGCACCTCGGTAGTTGGAGCGTTGCGGGCAGCGCAGTCGAGGTAGAGCTGGAGAAGATTGGTTGCTTCCACAAGGGTCACAACCCTCAGTAATGAGGAATAGGATTAAGAAGAAGAGATTATGTAAGTAATATAACATTATTAATTATTAAGCTCCATCCATTATTACAGCAAGAGGGGGGAGGGGGTCATTAGATAATGACTTTAGGATGATTGTAGGGGGGGGGGGGGTCGAAAATTGGCCAAAATCGATGACGTAATTTATAGACGGCCCCTAAGCTGCAGAGGTATGTTAACATTTGAGGCTCATATTAAATGCATGCCCTCAGACAGGCACATTTAGGTTCGCGCCTACACATTCTGCATGCCTGCATACAAATAAACAAAACCTCACATGAACATAAACCTTGTGACTCCTGCCGCCTTTCCCTGAAACTGGGGTGGCATTGGTAAAAGTGAACCGATTTTCACAGCACGGGGGTCAGCCTCATACCAATCTATCAGTCAAGAAGCTAAAACTAAATAAAAATGTACAAAACTACAATAGGTGCTATGAGCACGGATCCGCGTTACGGCACCCTGGAGGTTGAAGGGATCCCAAATGAAGGAGAAATCCTGGACGGCAGGAATCATTGTTTGGAGAGCTGTAGCGGCCGCACGTTCCTATGCTTCTGGAGACACCTGACGCTGCAGAACTTGAAGTCGTTGTACTGGAAGGGCTTGGGGTCCAGCTGGGAGCCACACGAGAAACAACGCTTCTCTCCGACGGCTGCAATCTGCAAATATCATAGAAAAAGTAATGAAAATCAGTTGATTGAGAATGGGAAATACTTCACAAAATACTAAATAGGAGTTTTAGGTCAACACTGCTGGCAGTAGGAATTTATTCTTCTTCTTCTTGTGCCACTTCTAACGAAGATCGGCGATCATCATAGCTATTTTGATTTTTGATGCTGCGGCTCGAAATAGGGACTTGGTGCTTCTGCCGAACCACTGTCGCAGATTCTTCAGCCACGATGTCCTTCGGCGTCCCTGAGATCTTCTCCCCTCAACCTTACCCTGAATGATAAGATGAAGGAGACGGTACTTCTCATTTCTCATAATGTGACCGAAGTACATTAGCTTTCTCTGCTTAATGGTAGGCAGGAGCTCCTTTGTAGTGCGCATTCGTTGAAGGACTTCTTCATTGGTGACTCGATCACGCCAAGAGATCCGAAGCATTTTTCAGTATAGACACATCTCGAATGCTTCAATACGTCTCTCCAGTGCCTGCGTGAGAGTCCATCCCTCCATACCATACAGAGCGATTGGGAAAACGTAGCACCTCACTATGCGCTTCCGGAGTTCAAGGCTTAAATTTCGGCACAACAGTAATTTGCTCATTTTAGCGAAGACATTTCGGGATTGCTCTAGTCTGCTTCTGACTTCTTGACACATGACCCACTTTTCGTTGACCACACATCCCAGGTACCTGTAACTAGTGCATCTTTCAATGCTTTCGCCATATAGTTCTACATGTACGTAAAGGAATTTATTATTGCGCAATAAACATTAAATTAAGCAAAGAACTTAATTTTTACTTTACAAACCTTTTCTTTGTCGTTTAATTCCAGGAACTTATTCTTGTGAGTTTTCTCGGCCAGCTTCTCTTTGTCTTTTAGTCTCTTCTCTCTCTTCTGCGCCGCTTTCTTCTCTCTCTCCTGTTCAAGCATTTCCAAGGTCAGCGGGCCTGCAATATTTGCCTAAAACACACAGACACATCATTTACTACAACCAGGCGCACGCATAGGGGCTGTCCATATATTACGTCATTCGCATTAAGGGGGGGGGAGTCTGGTCTGCGGATGATGGCAAATGATTTCCGAGTACCAAAAGTGACATCGTTCTTGTAAATACCAATTTCTACAAAATATACCAAATATTATGTAAGTAATATAACACTATTAATTATTAAGCTCATCCATTATTACAGCAAGAGGGGGGGGGGGGGGGGTCATTAGATAATGACTATAGGATGATTGTAGGGGGGGGGGGGGTCGAAAATCGGCCAAAATCGATGACGTAATTTATGGATGGCCCCATAGGGTATTGGCGAATACATTTCAGAATAAATATTTTCTCCCATTCCTTTAAAAAAACTCATATGAATGTGACTGAAGTGCTAACGATGGCTCCAATCGAACTTGAATCTTGAATTTTAAATCTGAATATCAAGCTTAAATGGTTTTTTACCGAATATTGCCTTTAGTCATTTTAGGCGCATGGGGATGCATGCCCCTGACTACAAGGGTGCATATGGGTAATTTTGTAATAATAATATTAGGATGATTTATTAGGTGAGTGCTGTTTTTGTGTGAAACACACCTCAAGAGCCCCCTGCAAGCTTGGAAGTCATTTTTTTTTTTTAATAGATTTGTGAAGAGGAATGCAATTCACCAATCTATTCTGCCTGGCCAGAAACAGGTATTAACATCAACAATTAATAATTCATTATTGTTTATATATTAATGAATGATTAATTAATAATTACCCAATAACATCTGTTGAACCAGGGTCAAAGTTATGGTCAAGTGACCCAAGCGGGGATTGAACCAACGTTATTCTATTTCAAATACGCTAGAAAGATCGGCCACTTGGCCCCCTCGGCCATAACAACGACATAGATTGATAGATTGTCGTATAGAAAGCGCCAATTCTCAAGCAAACCCAGTTGCTGTAAGGCTGGATGGACTTTTGGTGACCGGTCTTGTAAATGCATATGAATTTTTCAACCCAGCAAAGAGTATACTTGAAAATATAAATGGTTTATTTTTGTGCTCTGCTGGGATTCGAACCCACACCCTTCCAATCACGAGCCCGAAGCGCTACCACTAGACTACGGTAATTAATAAGTAAAGTATGGTAATTAATACACAAACAAAAGAAAAATGTTAATAATGTTGCTGTGAATACCTTGACATAGTTGTATCTATCAGGGTTTGCTCCTCTGAAGAGTCGGAAGGCGATTCTGGTGTCCTGGTGAGACGTGGCCTCGTACGGAGTCTGGAGGAGGAGGTTCCTGATGCACGGGTCGGCGCCCAGCTCCAGGAGACGGCTGGAAACCAAGAGAAGAGTCATGGCTTAAATATACAAAAGAATTCACTTGAAAACTTTCAATATAAGGGTCAGAGAGTTACTGCCTTCTTATAATTGAAATTTTAAGTTTTTCTCTAAAATGGAACATAATTTTTTAAGTGGTCCATAGTCTAGCAGTAATGCTTCGGACTCGTAAATGCAAGGTCATGGGTTTGAATCCCGACGGAGCGCAAAAAATATACCATTTATATTTTCAGATATGCTCTCAAAAAAAATCATAAAAAACCTTTACCAAAGACCGGTCACTAAAGGGTCCATCCAGCCTTACAGCAAATGGGTCTTGCTTGAGAATTGGCGCTTTGTAGCGACGACCAAGCTCGTACACCTCTGCAGCACTACAACAAGTGTCATAGACCCCTAGAGCCTCTAGAATCTAGGGAGTCTCCCGCACATGATTTCTTAAAAAAAAATGTGTGCTTCAAAAGTATGGTGAAAGAGTTTCTCCCAGCTTATTGATGGCTGAGAGGGTGCACTGTAATTAGGGTGACCTGTTGTGCATGATGAAAAAATAAAAATGACGGCAAAAAAGACTTACGTGACAATGTTTGGCATCTCGGCAAATGTCGCCTTGTGCAGAGCAGTGCTGCCATCAAAAGGATCCAGCAGGTTGATGAACTGCGGCAGCTCGGGGAAGCACTCCATGGAAGACAGCAGGGTGGACGCTCCCTCGTCCTTGGACTCCAAGCTCTTCCACAGCTGTCAACAAAATGAAAGGATCATAGGTTATAAGAGAGGCATGGATGGACCAAATTCCTGAAATAGCAAAAGGATCTAGCAGGTTTTTTTTTTAAGAAATCCTGTGCGGGAGACTCCCTAGATTCTAGAGGCTCTAGGGGTCTATGACACTTGTTGTAGTGCCACAGAGGTGTACGAGCTTGGTCGTCGCTACAAAGCGCCAATACTCAAGCAAGACCAAGTTGCTGTAAGGCTGGATGGACCTTTGGTGACCGGTCATTGGTAAAGGTTTATGAATTTTTCAACCCAGCGAAGAGCAAATTTGAAAATATAAATATATTTTTTGTGCTCCGCCGGGATTCGAACCTAAAACCTTCCCATTCAGAGTCCGCAGTGTTACCACTGAGCTACGGATTGAGCTAAGGACTGAGCTAAGGTTGATGTACTCATACCAACCTATAAGTCAGGAGATGTATATAATTACCTGGCGCAATAAATCCGGAATGACCGGAACAATTTCAGCTTCCGCACTTTCCACATTACTATTCGTCGCTTTCACAGCCTTCTTCAATTGACTCGCCGCTCCCTTCTTGCCTTCCCTTTTCCTCCCTTCAACGCCATCCTTTTTTTCCCCGCCATCCTTATTCTCCTCACCTCCCGCATCTTTTCTCTTCGCACCTTTACCATCGTCACTTTTCACATTACTCTTCTTACTATCAAACCCGTCGTCTTTCTTTGCACTCTTTTTATTTCTTCTTTTACTCCCTTTGTTTGGCATCGAGCAATCAAACTCTTTGAGGTTATCTCTCAAATTGATTTCCTTGAGATCGTCTGCCAGATTGGATACCCCGTCGCCTTTCTTGAGACTGCTTTTACTAGGCTGCAAATCATTCTGATGGTACGTTGGCATTTCGTCTTCGCTGGATATCGGAAGACCCCTGGGTAAAGGTCTCTCAGTGACTTCTCTTGATTTCGCTCTGTCCAGTTTAACGGGGCTGGATTTTTGGACCTTACGACCAGATGATCGATCGCTTGAAGGTGTACTGCCGTAAACCGTTTCAATTGATTTCTGAAATGCCTCAATGGTATCTGCAAAATGAATAACACAAAAAAAAACATAAGTGAACTGTTGTGATTTTTGCGAGTTCAATTTAAATAAAACTGCGGTACTTTCGACGTTTCATTGGCAACGTAGCCAACATCTTCAGGAGACAACCTCTCTGTACAACGACTGAGGATGAACTCGAACACGAAGACGACTGAGGATGCTGAGAGTACTGAGATTCTCCAGTAATGTTTCATACAAATATCCAGCAATTTCTTTATTTAATAATAATTTTACAAATACGTCTAACAACCGTAAATCTAGCACGCTCCCTGACCCTGGAAACCTAAAACGATGGGGTAAAAATACAACTGCTTCCTGTGATCTCTGTGCCATTGACAAATGCACAGCAAGACATATTCTAACAGGGTGCAAAGTGGCCCTTGAAAATGGCAGATATACCTACAGACACGACAGGGTACTGGAAATACTAAGGGAGAGTATAAGCCTAACAATTTCCAGAGCAAACAAAGGTTTGACAAGAGAGTCCATTGAAAAAATAAAATTTGTTAAGCCTGGAGAAAAGGGAGAGCGAAGGGCCAGGACCCAGACTTCCATTATAAAAAAGGCAAAGGACTGGAGGCTTGTGATGGATTCCACCACAGGACGATACATTTTCCCAGGAGAACTATGCACTACGGCTTTGAGACCCGACATAGTTCTATACTCAAATGAACTAAAGCAAGTACTCTTGGTTGAATTGACGGTGCCGTGGGAGATGAACATCCCTAAGGACCATGCCTACAAACTAAATAGGTATAAAGGACTAGTGGATGAAATCACAAATAATGGATATACCACAAGATTGTATGCAGTGGAGGTGGGAGCGAGAGGACTGCCAGCCAAATCGGTATATACTTTCCTGAAGGATCTGGGACTGAATAGATCCCAAATAAATAGATTAAATAAATAGAAAGACTAACAAAAGCGGCCATCTCGGGATCATACCACATTTGGCTGCGAAGATCTGAGAGCCCAGACACCTCTGGACATGCAACGTAGTTAAGAGGGTGCTAGGAAATTTCTCGAAAACACAGTTTTTGACGTGGTTTTTTTTCAATAAATATGGACAAATATAAATTTTTGATAACTTTAAGTGTTAGTTAAACATTTCATTTGCAATATGCATCAAATAATATATGTCTATAAACGCTTTTATTACTTGAAAAAATATAAATTACGAACACCTTCTTGCGGTAAGTGGAAAACATACAATTTTTGAACCAGTTTTTCTGTAAATTGGTGGTGTTTTGAAATCTAAAAAAAAATTACAAATATACTTTATATCCTGTTTTAGTTCGTGGTGTGATTTAAAATGTGATTCAGATGAAGAAAACAGAATTAAAAAAAAAAATCTAGAAGCAAAAACGGACAAAAAAGTGTACATTGTATCTTCGAATAAAATCTCAAAAAATGGTTATTTGTGCCCAATTATTTTCAAATATTGAACAATATAATCTTGAGCTTAGTTGTATTTTTTTTCAAATTTTTTATTTCACAAGATGTATTTTTTATTATTATTTTACAAATGGCTTTTAAATGCGAGATTCGCGGGGTAAACCTCAGTCGAGCGCCAACGCTCACAGAAGGCGGGACCTGCGGCACTTTTTTTTTTTCGCTAAAACTATCTCATAACAAACCTTTGTTTCGTCGGCAAGTGATATGCAACATTTTCGAAGCGAGAACATTTTACGATTTTCCATGTTACATTTTTACAAAAATATTATTTTTTGCAATCAACAATTTCTTAATAATACATTCCTTGACTTATAGGTTGGTATGAAGCTGACCACCCATACTGTACAAAGATGGTTAACTTTGCTAATGTCACCCCTGTTTCTGGGAAGGTCGACAAAAGTTGCAGGGCTTATGTTCAACTACTATGTGTGTGCTTGTGGGAATTTATTTAATATGAATCTGAAATGATATATATCTTTGCAACTTTAATTTAGATTAAGACTTTGATACTTAACTTAGAAATTTATTATTACTATTTTAGAAATAATCGGTCGACATTCTACTTCCTACGGATTTTACGCTAACAAATAATTTTAGTCATCAAGAAAGCGAAATTGCGAGAAAGGAAACGCAATTTTACAGTATGTAAAAACTAAATATTTACTAAGAAATTCTGTGTGTATGCACTATATTGACCACTTTTTTCATAAAATTCCTTGGAACCTTCACATATCCATAACATCTGTAGTTACGCTTACGAGTAACTAAAAACTTGTTTTTTTTTTATTTAATGTTTTTCAAAGTTCTAATGAATTAATAAAGTGGAAATACACAAACCATTACCAAGACCCGTCACCAAAGTTCATCCAGCCCTACAGCAACTTGGTCTTGATTGAGAATTGACGCTTTCTTTAGCGACGACCAAGCTCGCTGGGGGCTCTTGGGGTGTGATTTACACAAAAACAGCGCTCGCAAAAATCATCCTGATATTATTATTACTAAAAATATAATTTGCGAAACTATTGATTTATTGTTGAACATTTTTAGTTTTGATGTTGAAGGATGGAAAAGGTTGAGTCTATCTGACCGGCATAAAAAAATGGCTGCCAAAAAGTGTACTGCAAGCTACTATGAGTAATAACATAGAGGAGCGGAAACTAACGTGCTGATTTGATACATACTGCAGTTGTCATAAGAATAAAATTCTTCACAATCTGAGCTAAGAATAAGCGTAAAATTCGTAATGTGAGAGTTGTTTTAAATATTTTTGAAATCAATTCCTGTTTTCATAAGACACATTGGTCCAGTACACATGCAAAAATTGCTCATGTAAAATTAGCTTAATGGTCTCTACGGCAAACAAGAACAAAGGCAGCGACATGCTACCACTTGCGTTTCTCTCCTGTCACACGTTGCAGTGGTTATAATGTGATAAAGTTAAAATATGAAATGAAAAGTGATAAAGTTAAAATATGAAATATGAAATATTGCCACGACTTTGGCGATCACAATATTTATAACGTGTGTTATCTGTCAACTCTAGTTATTTCCGGTCTAGTCGGCAGCCGTTATTTGAAATGACACCAACATTCAAGATTTTTTTTTCGTTGTGCCGAGTTTTTTGTACACATGGAAATGCAACTGTGAAGTTCTTTGTTATTTTTATTACTAATGAAATGCAACTGTGAAGTTCTTTGTTATTT